>CM066328.1:370255583-371455583 GCA_033807585.1 Hydrophis major
ACTTTCTCCACAGTGCTGCAGGATGCTGATAGTTGCAATTAGATGAAACATTAATTTAGAAAGTATTTATGTCAGATAAATTAGAGAGTTTGTATGGACTTGAGTGAACTTTGGATCAGATTAATAGGAATTATTGTTGTTG
Source organism: Hydrophis major (assembly GCA_033807585.1). Classification (NCBI taxonomy): domain Eukaryota; kingdom Metazoa; phylum Chordata; class Lepidosauria; order Squamata; family Elapidae; genus Hydrophis; species Hydrophis major. The sequence continues at coordinate 370,255,726 of CM066328.1, forward strand.
TTAGTTGTGAAGTCGTGTCTGACCTATCACGACCCCCTGAACAATGTTCTTCCAGGCCTTCCTGTCCTCTACCATCTTCTGGAGTCCATTTAAGCTCACACCTACTGCTTCAGTGACTCCATCCAGCCATCTCATTCTCTGTCATCCTATTCTTCTATTGCCCTCAATAAGGAATACACTAGTTCTTTGTAAAGGGAAGCAAGGGGAAGCAACATGTACTCCCACAGATCAAGAAATTTGCTATTTTGATTAAGATTGAGTCCTTAGTAGCTATTTACTTTAGTCTGGCATTGCTGTCCTTTGTTTACTCACTATTTGCAGACAATTCAGAAGATGTTGTCAGCTTGTGGGAGTCATTTGCTGAGTGTGTGACCTAATGCAGATATTTTAAATCTGACAAGTTTATTTTCACAAACATAACTTTGAAAACCTGGGGAAATAGATACATGCGTAGGAATTTCAATACAAACTGCATTTCCCCTGATGTTTTTTGGTATAAATTGCTGCTTTTGGAAATGTTTTCTTTTATAAGAAATTGCTAGCTATGTGTAATTGTATATGTGCCTGTATGAAAAAAAAAAATAAGAAGATGTTACCTCTGTTACTATTTATTTTAGTCCTGCTCTGAAAAATCAGTGTGTGATGGAATTATATTTTGAATGATACAGCAACATAGAAGTCAGGGAAGAATCCCCCCTTTTATCAATACAGGAAGAGAGTTCAACTCCTTGCGATGATATTAGAGTTTTGAGCAGCTCTTAGCTGAAGAATCTAGCTGATGGATTGCTTGAATCAATATATTCTGCTAATATTATGAAACTGTTTACATTTAGAAAAACAAAAACATAAGTACAACCCCCAGCAAAATTGCAGTAAAACAGCAAATCCACCTTTTACAATCACCCAGGCATTTCATGGATTTTTACCCTTGTGAAACCGAACGCTTTCCAAATCCACATGTTTTTCTTCTTCAATCAGTGTAAAAGTTTTAGATATGCCCTATTGACCATCAGTTTAGTTTAAGGAAATACATCCCTTTGGTTTACATCTATTCATTCAGTGATCATTCAAAGTTATGATGGCATTGAAAAAAAATGGACTTACGAAAGATCCTCAATGTTGCAGTCATCACAGTGTTCCCATAGTCAAGTGATCAAAATTTGGAAACTTAATGACCAGCCCACATTTACAACAGTTGCAGTGTCCCATGGTCACATTCTTCTGTCCTGCAGGAACTATCTCCATTTCAACTTCCCTCACCCATCCATCTCACTCTATCTTGGCCCTTTTGGCTGCCCCTACAGCATAGACACTATATTACACCTCTGTCACCTTCCTGGCCTCTGAACTCAACTCACCTGTTATTGTCTTTGGCTTGCTTCTTCTCCCCTTGGCTACCTCCGCCTTTAGGCTCCTGGCAAGCCTGCCCTGCTTCAGCAGTCCAGGCTGCTGCTGGCTGTGGATTCATGCTGACAAGCTTGCTTTGCAAGGAGGATTTCACACTGGCCCATCCTGGACCTGCCTGATACCCGGGTGCAAAAGCCCTGACACAATCTGCAGCCTGCATCAGTTTCTGCTCCTCCTTCTGCTTCTGGTTTTCCCTGAAAAGAGCCACCAACAACATGAGTCTCTCAGAGCTCGGTGGTGGACTTTGTATTGTGATAATAAGCTGAAGTGGAGGCAGTTCACACAAGGCAGGAAAAGTTCAAGATCTTCACCTAACAAACATTCCTGGCCAAATGAATACAATCTGGACTTCTGGGACTTCTGCTGATAGGTGTCAGAACCTAATGACACTTCTCAAATAACTAAGGACCAGAGGTGGTATTCAGTGGGTTCTGACCAGTTCTGGAGAACCGCTAGCGGAAATTTTGAGTAAATCAGAAAACTGGCAAATACCACCTCTGACTGGCCCCGCCTCCATCTATTCTCTACCTCCCGAGTCCTAGCTGATTGGCTGGGTCTTCTTTTGTTGCCCTGTACAGGAGAAGGGAGCTGGAAAGCAGGTTAGTGGTGTGGGGAGGGAATAGGGAATTTGCAGAAACCGTCCCCCAGGAGTGAGGAGGGAATGGGGATTTTACAGTATCCTTCCCCTGGCATGCCCACCAAGCCATGCCTACAGAACCGATAGTAAAAATTTTTGAATTCCACCACTGCTAAGGATCTATTGTATAAAAGGTGACCAAATCTTGCTCTTAGTTGTCTGCCCAACTTCACAGAAAAGATAATAAATCTGGAGTCTCTAAACCCTAACAATTCAAGGAAATTTCGCTGTTTCTCTTTCCAGTGTTGAGATTGGGATATCTGTTCCATCTTGTGGGTCCTGTCTGTCTTGAGATATGATGGTTTCTGCCTCACCAGCTTCAGTCCTTATATTACACTGAGATGATAAGATTAGATCTAATGGAATTTTACAATTCAATTTTATTAAGAAACATCTTAATAGGAGGAACATCTTGTTATTAAAGTCACTTCATGAAAATAAAGAGGCTTTCATACATTGGAGAGCTTCAAATATTTATGGGATGCTTAAGCTTGCGATTTCTAATTATAAGAAGGAAGTTGGGCTAGGTGATTCACCAACTTTATGATTTTTAAGACTTTCAAACAGTGTGCACTGAAACTAGAAATGTTTTGACAATAATTTTAATATGACAATAATTTTAATTTCTTCTTAGAATACCAGTGAAAAAGTACAAAAAACAAGTAAGCAGCTGTTCTCACGCCATGCTTATTCTGTTACCGGAGCAGAAGAGGTAAAGATACAAATTTTCAAAACCTAATTTGCAACCAAATTAAAGCTCAGTAAAACATTTATTTATATTTATTTTTAGCCTGCTCCTATCCTGAAAGATTCTGGGTGGCAATTAACAAGGCACAAATCCTGGAATGATGTCATTTTTCCTTACAGGGAAAGTTGGGGTTGAGTTCAGAGAAGGAGTTTTTCCAGAGTGGGGTTATCACAGAGAATATACAGTATCATCTAGTCCAGGGATCCCCAACCCCCAAATCACAGACTAGTATAGTGAGGAAATGGGCTGCACTGCTGGACAATTACAGTAGGCGAGTGAGTTAAATTTCGTCTGTATTTGCAGTTGTTCCCCAATGCTGGCATAACCACCTCAGCTCCACCTCAGGTCCTCAGGCTTTAGATTCTCATAGGGGCATGAACCCTACTATAAACTGCACATGATAAACATCTAGGTTGTGCACTACTTATGAGAATCCAATACCTGATGATCTGAGGTAGAGCTGAGGCAGTGATGCTAGCTCTGGGGAGTGGCTGCAAATGCAGATGAAGTATCGCTCACTCAACTGCTGCCTGCATCCTGAAATCATCCCTCCCCTGGTCCATGGAAAAATTGTCTTCCACAAAACTGCTCTCGGGTGCCAAAAATGATAGAGAACTGCTGATCTAGTCAGTGCCCTGCATTCTCTTCAAGAGGTGCTTTCCCACTTGCTCTCTAGATGTTAAGATAAGATTCAACTATGGGAAAGCACTGCTTGACATATCTTGGGATTGTGTTTTAGAGTTTTAAGGGAATGGCAGTTATCTTCTGGGTGCAATTCAAGGTGCTAGTTGTTGAGATAAATTTGGGGAATTATCATGTATGGCCAGATTGAAGGAAAACTTCTTCAGGAGAGGGTACTTTACCACTTTTTTCAAGGCAGATGGCAAATACTATTTCTTAGGAAAACATTAATTGTCTCTCAGATCTGGCCTCACGTGTCTAAAAGAGCCAGGAGGGAGTACTATCAACAAGTGGCAAGAAATCAAGCTACAGAGATCTTCTCCACTTTCTTAGGTTCCAGAAGTCCAGAATTGTTTTCATTCTTAATGAAAAACAATCAGTGCAGTGTAACTGAAGGCAGTGGGAGGGAACAGGCAATGTGTAGAATAATTCAATACAATGACTATATTTGTGGGGTTAATAGGTTACTTACCGTCGTTGGCTGGAGGAATTAATCAGGATCAGAAATCCATGGGGTGAATGTGAATGGACAGGAGCCTGGAGTGATAAGTACATTCCTATTACTGTTTTTCTCCCTTTTGTTCTGGATCATCACTGTAACATCATTTTCTTGATTAATGCTTGTGATTCTGTATACAATATTATACCATCATATATTTATTATTATTACTATAAATAGACTTCTCATAAATTGTTGAGTGTCTTCAACAAAACATATTTGGGATACCATATGAATCTTACAGATGACTTGTGCTAGAGATTAAGTAGAAATATAAAATGTGCATTGACCAAGAAAGGATTTAAATTTATGTTTCTCAGTTCCATGTCAACTAGGGTTCCACACTGTACTAACATCATGTGGGTTCTTTGATTTTGGAAATACTTGGAAATTGTAGACCATGTTTTAAGAAATAGAGTGTTATGTGAATGCAACAGTTATTAGTTATTCAACAAATCGTGATGTCAATTCAGTCTTTGGGCAACTCAGCTGTCAGGTACAAAGGTAAACAAAGCTATGGATTTCCCTGTAGCGAAGATATTATTGTAATTTTGTGGAACATTGTACTGAAACTGAAGACAAAAGAAAATGTATAATTTATCTGATATTCTTTCTGGCCTTTTTGTATAACTCCTCAAAAATTATATTTGAACAGTGAATAAAATGACATCCAATAAAGAAAATGTAGTATTAGTAAATGAGCAGGACTTTTTATTAACTTACACCAGGCATCTCTTAACTATATCTGGTAATAGCAAGAAATTCATTGCTAGAAGCAGACAGATGATAAAACAAATCTTTTTAAGAAGATTCTTCCCAAGCTGAAATAAACATACGGCCAAATTAGATATGACATTAAGGATATATTTGCATTTAATATGCTTGTAAAAAAATCAAATTAGCAGCTGCCAGGATAATTACTAGAATTGCATCAGGCAGAGAGGGAGAGTTTAACCCTTTCTTTCATATAGCTGCTTTGACAAAAGTTGTTAATCTAGACAACTTCTGGTTTGAGCTTCTTCGGCGACAGGCCGAAACCTCATCTCTGCGAGGCTTCGATCCATGCTCATTGCTGGAGCGTCCCAAGCTGGCTGGTTTTGGGGCTAAGCCACCCTTTAGAGGTGGTGAAGAGGGGGGAGACTGCTTGCAGGGTTGAGGAGAGCCGCATCTCTCCTCCCCAGCTGGCCATTACTCCCTTTCCCGAAGGCGGTTGTAGCGGTGGTCAGAAATGGCCACCACAAAGAAGAACTCGACCGGAAAAGAATGTACAGGAGGAAGATGAGAAAGTTTTGGTTGACCAGGTCAAACAGCAAAAGCAACAAATAAGGTACCCTGGAATTGAAACTATTAAAAAAAACAATAACATTGTTGCCTAAGAAGATTTCTAAGCTGCGAAGGAGAGAGAAAAGGGAAAGGATTTGGGTTTTTTTTTCTCTTCTTCCTATACTGACAGCTAAGAGACTTAAGCAAGAAATTGGAAAAAAATCCACTTTGACATTAATAGGCCTTTAATGCTGAAAATAAAAAGTCAAAGGGATAATAAAGATTTCTGGATAATCAAAAGCTTTTGAAAACAGGAAAGGAGAGAAAAAGAATAAAAGGGTAGGATCTGGAAGGGAGGAGACTGCCTGGAATTAAAAAGAACTTACAGCAAAATCTCAACAAGACTTCCAAAAGATACATTGTAACTGAAATATAGCAACAAAAAACCCAGGAAGAGAAAGTGGAAAAAGAAATAGGAAGAAATAACTCAGGACTATTTGGATTACTTGATGATTTCTGGATTTTTGGTTATTGTATTTGAATGACTAAAATCAATCGGGTAGCTGTTTAAAACTGTTGAAAATGGCTCCACTTTTAGAAGAAATGAAAATGGAACTGAAAAATTACAAAGAAGATGCATAAGAAGGGAGAGGTTCTTTTGGCTTCATATTTCAGTTTTTAGAAATGGAGATTTGGAACTATGAGAAACAACAAGAAATGCCTGCAGAACAAGAAGATTGCGACAAAGAAGAAGCCATCTTTAATGAACAAGTAATCTTAGGTGGGGAAAAAAGGAAAGGGGGGAAAGAGAATGGAAAGTTTAAGATTGGGAAAAACAACTCAAAAAAAATAAGTATAAAATCAGAAAGCAAAAGAAGAGGGAAATGCAGAAGAGGAATTAGAAGTAGAGAGACAAGGGGGTAAAAAGGGAGAAGATGTGAGGGAAGAAAGAAAGGAAAAGAAGTTATAAAGTGTTCTGTACCTTCATTTACATTCTTGAAAGCCCCGCGTTTGATTGGCCAAAGCGCGGGGCGATCTGATTGGTTGGGCGAGCCGCGCTGATTGGCCTGTTAAGAATCTCCCGCGATTGGTGGATTCGAATCATGGGAGATTCAAAGTGGTGCCATTGGCCGCGGCCGCCACGGCTTGGAAATAAAAAGCCGAGAGTTTTTCCTTGGAACCCAGTTTGGTTCTGGGGACCAATAAAGAGCTGAAACCAAGTCACCGACTCCTGGTCTCTTTCCCGACAGACATGACACTGGCGATGAAGGTGGGATACTGATCCTGAACCCATAAGCACGTGTCCGACGGAAGCCAGCAAACCCGATGAGATGGCCAGCATCGCACCGCCCGCACCCTTCAACCCTGCTACCGAGGACTGAGAATATTACACGGACAGATTCCACATGTTCCTCAAATGCAGCAACATGAAGGACGCCACTGGGCCGAAGAAACGAGCCGTCTTCCTGACACACTGCGGGCCCGCAGTGTTCAAGATGGCGAAAGCCCTAGCGAAACCCACTGACGTCACTGCAATGGATTGGGATGACCCCGAGCCCTTACTCTGAAGGCACTACGCTCCCGCCATGCCCACCCTCATCTGACGGCACGAGTTTTAACGGCGGGACCAACGGTCGGGCGAAAGCCTCAGTGACTTTGTTGCAGAGCTGCGGAGCCTAGGAGGACTATGCGGGTTCTCCAACATGGACGAGGCCCTGCGGGACTGAGTTGTGCTCGGGCTTCAGGAACCTGTCCTACAAAGTCGACTGATGGCCAAAGGCAACATCACCCTCGCTGATGCCATCACCGAAGCCACCGCAGCCAAAGCAACCAGGCAGTCAGCAAACCGCATGTGGAAACCGGGCGCCGGGGACCGCACCGCGAACAACCACCCTGCATGGGCGACCGAGGCCCAACCTGAAACGACCACCCACCATGGCAAATTCCACTGCACCTCTGATACTTCAGACGAGGAGGAGGAAATCCACTGGCTCCAGGCAGGACACGACTAGCGCAGCCGGCGAGGTCATAAGTTGGGGACCGCATGTGCCGGTTGTGGAGGCGACCACCCTAGAGCCGAATGCCGGTTCTTTGATGCAGTCTGCCGGCACTGTGACAAAAAGGGTCACATCGCCCGTGTCTGCCGACTTAAGAAAGCCTACAGCCCCAGATGGTGGGACCACAGTGAGCAGAGATGGGACAGCACACTGCCCAGAACCAGAGACCGCCCAGCCGACAACCGTTGGGACCGGAGCAGACGAGCCTGATGAGGTGGCGAGACCCAGAGGAGGGAAGAAACGCACCAGACGGTCATCATTGGCCACGCAACAACCACCGACACCCGCAAGGTCTACATGGAGGTAGGCATTGAAGGCGAACCTTGCAAGATGGAGGTGGACTCCGGGTCCTACCTCTCCATGGTCGCCTGGCAGGAAATAAAATGCTTGGTGCTTACCATCCAAAGGAGGGGACTGGAGAACCAGAGACTAATCCTTAAAGACTACCAGGGAAACCGTATCCCGGTAGTCGGAACAGGACAATTTAGAGTAACATTTAAAGGACGCACCACAAAACTTCCCCTCACAATCGTTGATTGAGACCGACCCAGCCTGTTGGGACTTCAATGGTTCGCACCGCTTGGCATCGAAGTCACGGGCATCGACCACATCACCGAGGCCAACTGGGAGCAGCAACTGGCACGGGACTTCCAAGAAGTATTCGACGGCACCCTAGGCAAGTACCGAGGGCCCCCTATATCCTTCAGCCTAGACCCAAACGTTCCCCCGAGACGCCTAAAACCAAGGCGGGTACCTTTGGCACTCAAGCCAAAAATTGACGAGAAAATTGACAAGCTCGTCAAGCAAGGGGTCCTACAACCAATAGACCATGCCCGGTGGAAGACCCCAATAGTCACCCCAGTCAAGCCTGATGGGTCAGTGAGAATCTGTGGGGACTATAAGGCTACCTTAAACAGTGCCTTGCAACAAAGCGCTTACCCAGTCCCAGTAGTGCAGCATCTTCTACACTCACTGGGGGGAGGCAAGGTTTTTGCGAAACTCGACCTGGCCCAAGCATACCAGCAGCTGCCGGTCGGCGAGGAAACCGCAGAGGTGCAAACCATAGTTACCCACCGGGGAGCTTTTTGATGCAACCGACTCCAGTTCGGAGTCAGCGTGGCGCCTGGAATTTTCCAGAGCCTCATGGAGAGACTCTTACAAGGCATCAAGAGGGTGGTACCCTACTTCGACGATGTACTGGTATCGGCAGCCAACCAAGCCAAACTAGAGGTTCGCCTAAGGGAGGTGCTAACGAAATTCAAAAAAACCGGGCTAAAGGTGAAGAGGGAAAAGTGCCAACTTTACACAGAGCGGGTTGAATTCCTGGGGTACCTCCTAGACCGGCATGGCATCCACCCCACTGATACCAAAATTAAAGCTATCAAAGAGGCCCCCACACCCAGGTCAAAAACGGAACTGCAGGCATTTCTGGGACCACTTAACTTTTATAATGTGTTCCTGCCCCAAAAGGCGACTGCGGCGGAGCCTTTGCATAGGCTTTTGGACAAGGCGACTACCTGGACTTGGGGAAAACGTGAGGAAGCCGCCTTCAGGAAAACCAAGGACCTGCTCACTTCGGATGCCGTCCTCATCCAATACAACGAGACTCTACCACTAGCCGTCAGATGCGACGCATCACCCTTCGGCGTCGGCGCCGTCCTCAGCCACACTCTTCCTGACGGAAAAGAAGCACCCATCGCGTTCTTTTCAAGGACCCTCACCAAACCGGAGCGGAACTACAGTCAGCTGGACAAAGAGGCCCTGGCTATCGTCGCCGCAGTGAAAAGGTTTCACGAGTACCTCTACGGCCAGATGTTCACCATCATCACCGACCACAAGCCGCTGCTGGGAATCCTCGCAGGGAACAGGGCCACCCCAAACATTCTATCTCCTAGAATGACAAGGTGGTCCAAATTCCTGGCCGCCTACAACTACCGGCTCACACACCGACCCAGTAAGACTATTACACATGCGGATGCTTTAAGCCGCTCACCGCTACCCGAGCCAGACACTGACCCAGCACCCACGACGACCACCCTCAGCATAGAGACTCTGCCCGATCTACCCATAACCGCATCAGACATTGCCCGAGAAACTAATAAAGACAAACGTCTGGCGCGGGTGTTGCATTGGGTAGAGAAAGGGTGGCCGGAAAAGGACAACGACAAGACTTTCAGAACATTCCAGAACCAGCAAACGGAACTCTCGCTACTAAAAGGGTGTGTACTATGGGGGGATAGGGTGGTCATCCCGGAAAAACTGCAAGGGAAGGTTCTGGAGTTGTTACACGAGGGGCACCTGGGCATCATTAGAACAAAAGCCCTGGCCAGAAGTTACGCTTGGTGGCCAGGGATGGACAAACAAATCGAGGCTTGGGTAGCGAGGTGTCAACGTTGCCAGGAAACTAGGCCAAGCCCACCCACGGCACCAATTCTAGAGTGGGAAACCCCCAGGGGACCTTGGTCTAGGATCCACATAGACTTCGCAGGGCCCACAAAGGGATACACATTCTTAATAACCGTAGACGCTTACTCCAACTGGCTGGAAGTAAGCAACATGAGAACCACCACCACGGAGGCCGTGACCAAAGAACTCTGCAAACTCTTCGCGACACACAGCCTCCCAGACGTCCTCGTGTCGGACAACGGGCCCCAATTCACCTCGCTGGAATTCGAAAAATTCCTAGCGGAACGGGGCATATGACACGTACTGACAGCCCTAGTGCATCCGGCGGTGAATGGAAGGGTGGAATGGATGGTTCAATTCACAAAAAAAAACTATCCAGAAAATAGACCACGGGGAGATCCAGGACAAAATAAATAAAATGCTTTTTATACAGCACATAACCCCAAACACTACAACAAATAAAAGCCTGGCAGAGCTACTAATGGGGAGGAAAATAAGGTCCCCACTGGATAGACTGCACCCCACATACAACCCAGAGAAACCCCCAGACTCCACCAGCAAACACCAATCCTTCGCACCAGGCGACGCCGTCTACGCGAAGAACCTAACCGGAGACCCACTATGGATACCAGCAACCATAACCCAGGTGACAGGTCCACGCTCGTACCAGTTACGAACAACCGACGGACGAGCATGGAAATGCCACATCGATCAATTAAGATCGAGGACAGCTACAAAAGACACAACCAACCCCCTCAACACAAACCAAGAGGGGAGGGAATACTCCAGACACCAAACCCCAGAAGAAAGAAACCAGCCATACTCACCGGCAAGCAGCCAGCGCAAAACCTCACCAGGAAGAAACAGCCAGGCCAGCTCGACCAGCCCGGAAAGACCAAGCGGGAGCGGTGAAAACCGCAGCTCGACCAACCCGGGTAGACCGGGAGGGAGCTGCGAAGAGCGGCCCGGCAAGACATACCAGGTGGTTCCAACAACGAGGCCGAGAGACACGGAGGTCCCGACCGAACCGGCTGGGAACCAACCTACGACTGACCTGCGCAGGTCCAGTAGACAAGTACGGAGCCCCGCCTACCTACGGGACTACGTTACGTAAGACCAAACCAAGAGGGGAGGGGTGTTCTGTACCTTCATTTACATTCTTGAAAGCCCCACGTTTGATTGGCCAAAGCGCGGGGCGATCTGGTTGGTTGGGCGAGCCGCGCTGATTGGCCCGTTAAGAATCTCCCGCGATTGGTGGATTCGAATCGCGGGAGATTCAAAGCAGTGCCATTGGCCGTGGCCGCCATGGCTTGGAAATAAAAAGCCGAGAGTTTTTCCTTGGAACCCAGTTTGGTTCTGGGGACCAATAAAGAGCTGAAACCTAGTCACCGACTCCTGGTCTCTTTCCCGGCGGACACGACACAAAGGACAGAAACAAAATATAGAGAAACAGGGCCTATTTAGAGATATTGGGTGAAAATTTAATGGAAAAAGGGATTCTGCAAAGGTACATAAGATAGTATTGTTATATTAGAAACAGAAATAATTTTAGAAAATATGAAACAATGTATGATTAAAATGTTTGATAAAATAGCTATCGTAATTCAGTGGAATGCTTGTCAATAAATAAGTGTAACAAAATGAATATTTAATGATTTACAAAACACGTGAAGAGAAATAAGGGAAAAATTAATTATGGAGATTATATATGTCTTTAAGGAAATATGATATTTAATTGAAAAGAATTGTTAAAGATGTTAAGATTTTAATGATTATTAATGATAGAACTGAATTGGAATGGAATGAGGGTTTATAATTACATATATTTATAATCTTTTTTTAAGAATATAGGGTGTATTATAAGAATGTACCAAGCAGAATTTGATTGGAAGTTATGTATTATGTATTATATTGAAGATCATAACCTTAAGGTATATATTGAAGTTTAAATAAGAGTTGAATGGATGTAATTAAAAGATATAAAGGTGTCATACTCCAATTAGTAACTACAGGAGAAAATTTGTTTAATGAGAAAAGATAATATGAAATTGAAACAGGACAGACAAAAATATAAATATAATTATTTGAATTGAGATGAGATAATCAAAATAAAATTGAGAAAATTAAAAGAGGGGAAAAACTATATAGAAAATGTAGAATACACAAAAAGGAGCATGAAATTGAGTTTTGTGTCTGTATAAAGAAGTTCAACCCGGGACCATGCTGTTTTCAAAAAAGATGTTTTACTTGTATTTTGTATATGTGAAAACCCAAATAAAACTTTATTTTAAAAAAAGTTGTTAATCTAAAGCTTTTTGTGTTGAGGAAATCAGTCAAGTATGCAATTTTAAGGCTTGCCACACATTAAATGCAGCAGAGTTGGCTCACTGTATAAAGACTGGATTACAGGCCAGAGAAATACTTCTTGCTCATTAACTAAAGAATTGACTATACATAAAATAATCTCCAGAAGTTCTGAGACAGAATGATGGGTACTCCTGGTTGGTGACTATTTTTAGGGCACTATTGTTTTCCCAAGCAGTATATTTTCTTGTATTATTATACTTCTGTTTTTAATCCTGATTTTCTTATACAATGCCCAAGGTTTTTTTCAGTGATTGAGGCAGCTAAAAAAATAAATGAATAAACAAACAAACATGTGGAGATTGAGTTTCAGAGCTATGTGAGCTGGCTATCTATGCAATCAGCTCTATGGGATAAAATAAGCTGTTGGATTGGTTTCTCTCCAAATCTGATTGATGGATTTCTCACTGTATGTGATTGGGTGATTGCATCCTGCTAAATAAATAGAACTTGCATACAAAGATTTAGTAGGTATATTAAGATATGTGGTTCCCCGGAAGGGATCATAGGGAATGGACAAATAAAAAAGTAGAAGTTTATTATTACCCCAATTTAAAGTGGGAACTTTCCTTATAAAATTAGATGTTTTTCCTTATTAAAAAAAAAGATGTTGAGATTCTAGATACAGGGGTGTCAAACTTGCGGCCCGTGGGCCAGATGCGTCATGTGCTGGCCACGCCCACCCCCAGTTTAGCAAAGGGAAAAAAAGTCACGACATGTCATGTGATGACAACATGCCATCAGGAGTTTAATATCCATACTGTAGAAAGAGCACCGAGGCTAAAACACGATTATCAGTTGTGGAAACTGGATATGTCTAATCTAATGAGGAGAAAGAGCAGGGGTGACATGAAAGCAGTCTCCCAATATTTCAGGGGCTATCACAGAGAAGAGGGGTTGGACCTATTCTCCAAATGATGTGAAAGGTCAGGACAAGAAGTAATGGCTGGAAACCTCTCAAAGAGAGATCCAACCCAAAACTAAGGAGAAATATTTTGAGATGAGAATAATTAATCGGTGGAATAGCTTATCTACAGAAGTTGTAGGTGCTCCGTCACTGGAGGTTTTTAAGAAGAGATTAGGCAACCATTTTTCTGAAATAGTATAGGCCAGGATCTCCTGCTTAATCAAGGAATTGGACTAGAAGACCTCCAAAGTCCCTTCCAACTCTATTATTCTGTTATAAATGAACAGTGAGGGTTAGAAAATGACCAGTAACCAAACCTAATTATTTAGACTTGAGTAGCCTTTTGTATACAGTACTATTTGAATTTTGTGGTATATGATAGGTACACTTAAATTTTTTCTTCCACAAAATGCTTGTCCCTTTAAGCCTGGCCAAATTACAAAATGTTTATTTACCCAAAGATGAACTAGCATCCTGCATTTTGCCCAGATTCTCTTTAGCACAGTAAGTGTACCCAAAGCAATCTTGTCAATAGAGATGATGCCAGAGACAGGTGTCCTGTTTTGCAGTAGATCTCTATTTACTGTTTCTTAAAGAAAATTAGTTTATAAATTTCAGATGGGGTACCTACCGAGTTTTTACAAATACATTGGTACCAATGGATACCACATTGCTTACTCTTGAAATAAGAGGAAAGAAGGACTAGTAACTAGCAATGAAGAAACAGTATCCACAGAAATAAAAGAAAATCTCTGTGTATTGGTGACCTGCAATGTACATAGAATTGTTCTATTTTGTTTTCCTGCCCAAAGTTAAGCCTGTGTTTCCAGGAAGTGCAAACTGACAAGGTTGCTAGGAGAAAAATTAAACACCTAAAATGTTAGATTAGTTACATGTATCAAAAAAGATGACTAGTTTCTGGTCAACTGTAAGAGGAAAAAGATTTAGAAAGTATTCTATAACACTGAAAGTAAAAGTCTCTGGCTTTTAGGTCCTGGTGAAATAAGGTTTTAATTCTTTTTGGCAAAGTCTAGAGTAGATTTTGTTGGGCAGGACATCCAGAAGTCGAAGTCTTGAAGAAATGAAAAGAAAATGTAGTGTGATTGATATTTCTGTCCTGCAGGGAAGAGAAGTGGATATATGTCAATCAGATTTCATGAAATACATTTTTAGAGAAAGGATTGGGAAATGTAATCCTAAAATGTTTCCATCATTGTGACAACTGTTCATTCTCATGGTGACAAGCAGAGCTATGTAGCTCTAGAAGGAAACTCTAGGAAGTAAACTTTAATAACTTAAAACTAAGGTGGAAGCAGGGATGGGTTTCTACCAGTTCTGTCCAGCTACCACCAAGCGGTAGCTCTGAAGAGCAGCAGTCATAGAACCAGTTCTATGTCTGCTGATGTTTTTGCCCACCTGCCCACTCAGGCTCTTACCTGATCTTTTTTTCCTGATTTTTCAACTTCAGCTGCTGAATGAGGCACAGCTGCAGTTAAAAAAGTAGGAAAAGAGGCTGTTTCAAAGGCTGCGTCTCTGCATGCAGCCTGCTGGTGATGATTTACAGGCGCGCAGCTCCCAGGGTGCAGGGAAGCTCGTAAATCCCAAACTGGCAGTTAAACCTGTCATATCCCACCCCTGGGTGGAAGCCTTAGTTATCACCTTATTATTGGAAGACAATTGACAAGGAATAAAAGCATTCTTACAGTAAGTGAATAGTGCTTCAGAAAGACTGAAAGAATAAGTTCTCCATTGAAGCTGGAAGTGGGAAAAATAGTCAGGAGGATTGTATGAACCATTTGGAAGAGTGTTTTATAAAAGTAATGAAAAGATCTCCCCCAACTCTCTGTTTGAAGCATAAGATTAGTCTTAGCAATGATACACCTGAAAAAGTTGTAGTTAAGATCACAATTGTGTGTATGCTGAATATAAATCAGTAACATGAAGCTGCCAAAAAGACAAAAGTAATTAAAGTAGCCTTAACCGAAGAACAGTTTTTAAATCATTAGAATTAAAAGTTCTACTCTATTCTGCAGATTAATCCCACTTCAATAAATGTAGTCAGTTTTGATTACCATATTTTTTAAAAAAGGATTCAGATTAAATATGAATTCCCAAAAAGGCAACAAAAAATAATAAAGTCATGCTTTAGATGAGGTTCAGGCATCGCACAGAAGATTTCACTTGATATCCTAAATGTGTCAACTCATAATGGCTGCTTCCAATCATGGATTCTTGCTCTCCCTTCAATGCATTTGCAAGAAGAAAACTGTACATTTTCTGAAAAGAAAAATCTGAAATCTAAATATGTTTACATTTTTAATCTGATATACAACCCTAGGAACAACAAAATAGTGATTTATTATTTTAGGTGTCTACAATAACCAAATCAGCAAACGTGGTTTGTTGATTCTCATATCAGCCAGCAACATCAGATGTGCAAAATTAAAAGAAAAGGCTATTCTGCAATATACCAGTTGTGTGATTGATCTCTGATTCATGAGGATATCACACAGAATTAAATAGCATCATTCATCTGTGCTTTTAACTAAATATCTCTGTTCTGATCACATACCGTATGCTTCTTTCATGAGTGTTTCTGGGCCACTTGAACATATCTGGAAAAATGCAGTACTCGAAATACCTTTTTTGTATATCCCATGTTGCTAAGTTGATTTTCCGCCTGTCAGAACTAATCTGTTAAGAAAGTACTATTTTTGAGGATGTGCTTTAAAACACTAATACACATCCCTGATTCATATCTTACTATGTGCTCTCCTTGTTTCATTACAGTGCTCTGGAATGGAAGTATATTAATCTTAAGCAAAGGAATACTCTGCATAGGCAAGCAATTGATGGAGAATTTTGGTGAGAAATATCTGTTTTTAGCAGTCGATAGATGAATGTGCTTTAAAATCTATGTAGTGATGAAAAGACATGGAACTAAAATGGAATTAAATATACCATCTGCGGTTGCATCTTCCATTTTAAAATTGCCATTAAAGTAATAAACATGGGGAGGCCTGATAGTTATCAAGCCTACATTGAGAAGAAGATACCATTCTTTTCTGCCATGCTACATTGCTGATTAAAGTCATACTCCATGTAATGGCTTTTATTAGCTTCAGGAGAAAATATACAATGACTCCAAGAGAAAGCTAATAATATCTGTCCTAGTAGTGGAGCATGGAAAAAAAATTAAGGCACTCATTCATTTATAACTATCGAGACAAAAATGGGTGCTCTCCCCTTATGCTTGATTGTGAACAACTTTAAAATGAAATATCCAGCAATGAGTAGTACACATTAAATTATTGGCGTTTCCAAGTTTTGACAGGCAGCAGAGCAATGAGAGTTTCTATGCCAGTTGCTTTTCATAGCTGGCAGGCTGCTTTCACCAGAGCAGGCCACAAATTCTGCAGGCCTACAAATCAGGGTAATATCCGCTGGGGTCCTTCTCGTTCACCATTTCAGCTCCATTATTACTGCTTCACTGGGGTGAATAGTTAATTCATGTGCTCTTTAGCAATACGATAAAGAGAAAGGTGGATTTGAATAATCCATGCTCAGAGATGCCCAACAATTTGGAGTCTGAAAAATCATATAGGAAGCAGATTCCAGTTGTGAGGAATGGGAAGAAGATGATATTGATGCTAAGGACAACAAAATGACCAGATTTATGAAGAGGGATAATTGGGAATCCATGTGCTAAGCATGATGCCTACAAGTTTCAGACCTTTATTTCGCTGCTATCTGCTGTTTCTGTATAGTCATAAGAATTGTCTGAATAGCAATATTCTAGATCAGCAATCCTTAACTTTCATATCTTAAATCCCATCAATTACTGTATTAAATAACAGAAAGGAAAGGAAACAACAGAAAGGAAAGTCCATTTGTCCTAGGAAAAATGCATATGTTATTATATTTATTATTTAGAGTAAGTTTATTAAAACTTAAAATTTCAGTGACTTTCCTGTGTACCAGGCTGTGGCCCATTTGGAACTGCTACTTGCACAGAACTATTCCCTCTCCACACTTCCCTGCCACCTCCGCTGCCAGTCTGCAAAGCCAGAAAATTTGTGGACCACTGATCTATTCTAGATTACTTTTGAATCCCAATTTGGTGTATAAATCGCCAGCTGAGGGCCACAGTTTTAAAGTACATTCTTCTTTTCTGGTGGCAGGATGTCCTTCTCAGATTTTAAAAAGCAGTTTACAGATCTTGAGATCTGCAACTTGTCTCCGGATCCTCTGATCTGCGATCAAGCTCATAAATGGAACATGAAACTATTCCATGGAACCTGGCAAAGTGGTTCTACAGCTGGTGGCTCCCCAGATTATCCAGGTATACAATAACCAATTTTGCACTGCAGAAATCAATGCAGATTGTGTTGTGATCTCCCTAGGGAAGTCACTGTCAATGAATCAATGAATGAGGTTTTGCTTTAATGGTTTTACCATAGTACAAGAGATAAGAACATTGGTTAAGGAAACCTAATTCTTTGCTTTTGCCTTGGAAAATCCCCATCCATAAATAGCTATTCCAGAGTTACTGCTTTCCTGAAATGAATGCAAGTTGTTTTTATTCCAGGGGAAATTCATTGTTTTTTTGGCCCAGCTTTATATTTTGGCCAAGTTATAATTCTTTATGGTCCAGTTAAGAGCAGACAGTTTGACATCCAAAGTGGAAGAGGCTGATTGCTGATGTTGGCAAGAAATATGATTACAAATAGACTGATGACCCTATTTTATTTTTGAGTCCAGCAAGCAAGGGGGAGAGTGTGAGTTGTTGCTAAGCAAGAGTCGCTAACATCTCTGAAATTTACTGGATTTGGCTTAGCTGATGAGCTGCACAATGTCCTCTGGTCATTATGAGAATAAAGGAGGAGGATGCAAAGGTTAAACCAGTAATTCCTTAAAGTTGGAAGCACATCTGGTGACACAGGGAATAAGGTACTGAATCCTACTGCCTGAATCTTTAGAATGAATTCCCCAGTGCTTTATATGTCTGCCTCTTTTGGCTTGAAGAAACTTGATTACAGGAAATACAGCTTCAGCAACAGAGTGGTCAATGTCTGGAATACTCTACTTGACTGTGGTTTCTTCCCCAAACCCCCAAAACTTTAACCTTAGACTGTCTACTATTGATCTCACCCCTTTCCTAAGAGGTCTGTAGGGGGCGTGCATAAGCACACTGTTGTGTCCGTCGCAGGAAAGGAGACTCGGAGCCAGTGACTTAGTTTCAGCTCTTTATTAGGTTCCTAGATCGGCTCGGGGTTTAAAGGGAAAAGCCGTGGCTTTTATTCTCTAGCCGCGGCAGCCGCGGCCAATGGCACCGCTTTGAATCTCCCGCGATTAGTTTCCACCAATTGCAGGAGATTCGTTACGGGCCAATCAGCGCGGCCTGCTTGGCCAATGAGATTGCCGTATGCTTTGGCCAATCACAGCGCGGGGCTTCCAAGTATGTTAACGTCCGTACAGAACACCCCTCCCCTCTTGGTATGGTCCTACGTAATGTAGTCCCGTAAGTAGGCGGGGCTTCGTACTTGCCTACTTGACCTGAGCAGGTTAGTTGCTGCTTGGCTCCCGGCCGGTTTGGTCGGGTTCTGTGTTGCTCTCTGCCTTGTTGATGGAACCGCCTAGAAGGGCTCGCCGGGCCTTTCGTTGCAGCTCCCTCCCGGTCTACTTGGGCTGGTTGTTGCCGCTCCCGCCTGGTCTTTCTGGGCTGGTTGAGCTGGCCTGGCTGCTTCTCCCCGGTGAGGCTTCAAGCTGGCTGCTTTCCGGTGAGTATGGCTGGTTTCTTTCTATTGTTTTCTGGTTCCCAGGGTATTCCCTCCCCTCTTGGTCTGTGTTGTGGGGCCTGTCTGTGTCTGTTTGCGTGTCGGTTGTGTTTCCCGTGGTTATCCTCGATCTTATTTGATCGATGTGGCGTTTCCATGCTCATCCGTTGGTTGTTTGGAGGTGGTACGAGTGGGGACCTGTCAGTTGGGTTATAGTTGCCAGTACCCATAGTGGGTCTCTGGTAAGGTTCTTTGCGTAGACTGCATCACCTGGGGAGAATGTTCGGTTTTTGCTTGAGGAGTTTGGGGGGTTTTCTGGGTTGTATGCGGGGTGCAGTCTGTCGAGTGGGGACTTTAATTTCCTCCCCATTAATAGTTCTGCCGGGCTTTTGTTGGTAGTTGTGTTCAGGGTTATGTGTTGTATAAAGAGCATTTTGTTTATTTTTTCTTGGATTTCCCCGTGTTCAATTTTTTGGATGGTTTTTTTTGTGAATTGAACCATCTGTTCCACCCTCCTGTTCAATGCCGGATGTGCCGGTGCTGTCAGTGCGTGTCATATGCCCCGTTCTGCTAGGAATTTTTTGAATTCCAGCGAGGTGAATTGGGCCCCGTTGTCCAACACGATGACATCAGGGAGGCCGTGGGTTGCGAACAGCTTGCTGAGTTCCTTGGTCACGGCTTCCGTGGTGGTGGTTTTCATGTTGCTTACCTCCAACCAGATGGAGTAAGCATCTACCGTGCTAAGGAATATATGTCCTTTCATGGTCCCGGCAAAATCTATGTGGATCCTGGACCATGGGCCCCTGGGGGTTTCCCATTCCAGGATTGGTGCTGCGGGGGGACTCAGTCTGGTTTCTTGGCAGCGTTTGCATTTTGCCACCCAGGTCTCAATTTGCTTGTCCATCCCTGGCCACCAGGAGTAACTCCTGCCCAGGGCTTTTGTTCTAACTATGCCCGGGTGCCCTTCGTGTAATAACTCCAATACCTTCCCTTGTAACTTTTCCAGAATAACAACTCTAATCCCCCCAAAGTACACAACATTTTTGTAATGAGAGTTCTGTTTGCCGGTTCTGGAATGTCCTGAATGCTTCGTCGTTGTCTCTTTCCAGCCACCCCTTTTCTACCCAATGTAACACTCGCACCAGACGTTTGTCTTTATTTGTCTCGCGGGCAATGTCTGATGCGGTTATGGGTAGATCGGGCAGAGTCTCTATGCTGAGGGTGGCTGTCGTGGGTGCTGGGTCAGTGTCTAGGTCAGGTAACGACGTGCGGCTCAGGGCGTCTGCGTGGGTGATTGTCTTACCGGGTTGGTGTGTGAGCTGGTAGCTGTAGGCGGCAAGAAATTCGGACCACCTTGTCATTCTAGGAGATAGAATGTTCGGGGTGGCCCTGTTCCCTGCCAGGATTCCCAGCAGTGGCTTGTGGTCGGTGATGATGGTAAACGTACTCGTGGAACCTCGTGGAACCTCTTTACTGCGGCGACAATAGCCAGGGCCTCTTTGTCCAGTTGACTGTAGTTTCTTTCCAGTTTCTTTGTCCAGTTGACTGTAGTTTGGTGAGTGTCCTTGAAAAGAAGGTGGTGGGTGCTTCTTTTCCGTCGGGGAGCGTGTGGCTGAGGACAGCGCCGACGCCGAAAGGTGAGGCGTCGCATGTGATGGTAAGTGGTAAGGTCTCGTTGTATTGGATTAGGACGGCATCCGAGGTGAGCAGGTCCTTGGTTTTGCTGAAGGCGGCTTCCTCACATTTCTCCCACGTCCATGTGGCCGCCTTGTCCAAAAGCCTATGCAAAGGCTCCGCCGCGGTCGCCTTTAGGGGCAGGAAGACATTATAAAAATTAAGCAGTCCCAGAAATGCCTGCAGTTCTATTTTATTCTGTGGTGTTGGGGCTTCTTTAATGGCTCTGATTTTTTCTGCGGTTGGGTGGATGCCGTGTTGGTCTAGGAGGTATCCCAGGAACTCAACCCGTTCTGTTTACAGTTGGCATTTCTCTTTTTTCACCTTTAGCCCGGCCTCTTTGAATTTGGTTAGTACCTCCCTTAGATGACCCTCTAATTCTTGTTGGTTGGCCGCTGACACTAGTATGTTGTCGAAATAGGGCACCACCCCCTTAATTCCTTGCAAGATTCTCTCCATGAGGCTCTGGAAAATTCCCGGAGCCACGCTGACTCCAAACTGGAGTCTGTTACAGCGAAATGCTCCCCGGTGGGTGACTATGGTCTGCGCCTCAGCAGTTTCTGCATCAACCGGCAACTGTTGATAGGCTTGTGCCAGGTCGAGCTTCGCAAAGACCTTGCCTCCCCCCAGTGAGTGTAGAAGGTGCTGCACTACTGGGACGGGGTAGGCACTTTGTTGTAAGGTGCAATTTAGGGTGGCCTTATAGTCCCCGCAGATTCTCACCAACCCATCGGGCTTGACTGGGGTAACTATGGGGATCTCCCACTGGGCGTGATCGATTGGTTGTAGGACCCCTTGTTTGATGAGCTTGTCAATTTGCTCATCCATTTTGGGCCGGAGTGCAAAAGGTACCCGCCGTGGTTTTAGGTGTATTGGGGGAATGCTGGGGTCTAGGCTGAAGGAGATAGGGGGTCCTCGGTACTTGCCTAGGGTGCCGTCGAACACTTCCTGGAAGTCCCGTGCCAGTTGCTCCTCCCAGTCGGCATCTGCGACGTGGTCGACCCCCGTAAACTCGATCCCGAGTGGTGCGAACCACTGTAGCACCAAAAGGCTGGCGCGGTCTCGGTCCACAATCATCAGGGGAAGCTTTGCTGAGTGGCCCTTGAAGGTTACCTCAAAGTGTCCGGTTCCGACTACCTGGATGCGGTTCCCCTGGTAGTCTCTGAGGATTAGTTTCTGGATTTCCAACCTCCTCTTGTGGATTTCCGGCACCAACCGCCTGATTTCTCGCCAGGCAACCATGGAGAGGTAGGACCCAGAGTCCACCTCCATTTTGCATGGTTTGCCTTCAATGCCTACTTTTACGTATACCTTCCGGGCATCTGTGGTGGATGAGTGGCCAATGACGACCTTCTGGTGGGTTTCCTCTTTCTGCCGGTTTTCGCCACTTCGTCGGTCCCGTCCGTCTCGGTTCCAGTGATTTTCGGCTTGGCAGTCTCTGGCCCTGGGGGGGGTGCCGTCTCCTCTCCGGTTGCTGTGGTCTCGCCGACGGGGGCTGTAGGCTTTTCTCAGTCAGCAGACTTGGGCGATGTGACCTTTTTTATCGCAGTGCTGGCAAATCGCATCAAAACGGCAGTCCGATCGAGGGTGGTTGCCTCTGCACCTGGCACAAGTGGTCCCCGACTTACGACTTCGCCAATCGCACCGATCTCGTCCCGACTGGAGCCGATGTATTTCTTCTTCCTCGTCCGTGGTGTCGGAGGCGGAGTGGAAGTCATCATGGTGGGTGGTGGTTTCCCGGTGGCTTGCTTCTGGGTGAGCCTCGGTCGCCCGACCCATCTCGGTGGTTGCTGTGCGTTCCCCGGTGTCCGGTCTCTGCATTCGATTCGCCGATTTCCGGGTTGCCTCAGCTGCGGTGGCTTCAGCGAGGCCATCGGCGAGGGCAATGTCGCCTTTTGCCATCAGCCGGCTTTGTAGGACTGGGTCTCTGAGTCCAAGCACAACACGGTCCTGCAAAGCCTCGTCCATGTCCGAGAACCCGCACATGCCCCCTAGGCTCCGCAGCTCAGCCACAAAGTCGCTGATGCTCTCACCTGATCTCTGGTCCCGCCGGTAGAAATCGTGCCACCTGATGAGGGTGGGCATGGTGGGCGTATAATGGTTTCGGAGCAATGGTTCGAGGTCGGCCCAGTCCATCTCCTTCACGTCCATGGGTTTCGTGAGGGCTTTAGCCATCTTGACTACTGCGGGCCCGCAGTGTGTTAGGAAGATGGCTCTTTTCTTCTGCCCGGTTGCATCCTTCAAGTTGCTACTTTCAAGGAACATTAGGAATCGGTCTGTGTATGATTCCCAGTCCTCGGTAGCTGGGTTGAAGGGTGCAGGCGGTGCGATGCTGGCCATCTTGTTGGTCTTGTTTCCTCAGGACACGTGCTTGATGGGGTTAGTCTCGGGATCCCATCCTCGTCACCAGTGTCGTGTCCGTCGCGGGAAAGAAGACTCGGAGACAGTGACTTAGTTTCAGCTCTTTGTAAGGTCCCTAGATCAGCTCGGAGTTTAAAGGGAAAAGCCGTGGCTTTTATTCTCTAGCTGTGGCGGCCGTGGCCAATGGCACTGCTTTGAATTTCCCGCGATTAGTTTCCACCAATCGCGGGAGATTCGTTACGGGCCAATCAGCGCGGCCTGCTTGGCCAATGAGATCGCCATGCGCTTTGGCCAATCACAGCGCAGCACTTCCAAGTATGTTAATGTCCGTACAGAACACGCACCAACGTGCCTACCATCTCTGTCCTATTGTTTCTTTTATTTTTCTGGGATAACATTGTTTACCCTAACTGGTTTAGGTAAAATAATAAATATGTAATCATAGTTTATAAGTTAAAGTGTCTGCAACTTTAAATATAGGGAATGTAATTAGGGGAGTGGTTGTGAAAGCACTTTAAAAGAAGCAAGACGACAGCTTGCTCACTCTCTGGCTTTGATGATCCCTAATTACTGCATGGACTCAAGACTGCGTTACTCAAACGGGAGAGATAAACAAAGGACTGATTTGTAAGTGAACTGACATAGGATATTCCACACGGACTTTGCTAACTGAATATCCTTGAATGGACTGACTAAATGATACATGACTAATGGACAGTTATTTTGACTATGCTATAAATGGAATAAACTATATTTTTGATAGCACAAGCGTATCTGTTATTTTTACTGTATGTTAACAAACATACAAACTTATCTCACTCATTTATCTGTGTGCCTATCTGACTAACGCTGCAAATTCTGTTTAGCTTGTCTCCTTAACCCTGGTTGGGGAACACAGGCTTAACACTGGTTATGGGCCCAGAGGCTGCAAAGTCAGTTTAACTAGGATAAAACAGATTTATGTAAAAAGTGAGAGTTTGTGTTGTTACACATTACAGTAAACAGACAGCTGTGTTTTATTAATTATGGTTTTATATCCATATAAAGAAAACATGGCACAAGTCAATTTACAAAGTTTGTCCCTTATATCCAAGCTGGATGGAACAAACTATGTATCATGGTCTATGAAATGTAGTCTACTTTTACGAAGAGAAGGTTTGTGGAACATAATTGAAAATCCACCAAACGTAGAGAAATGGAATCCAGAGGATGATGAAGATAGACTAAAAATAGAAGAATTTATGCATAAAAATGAACAAGCTATTTGCATAATAGGATTAACACTGTCTGAGCAGCAACTTGTTCATATCCACGGAGAGCAAACGGCTGTTGGGTGTTGGCAGAAGCTGAAGAGGATTTATGTCCGAGATAACATTGGTGCTCACATAAATCTAACACGAAAGCTTTTCAGTACGCATCTCCAGACGAATGGTGATATGCTTAGTCATTTGGAAACTATGCAAAGCATTTTTCAAGAACTGCACGAGAAAGAGCTTATTTTCTCTGAACTACACCAAGTCTACATAATTCTATCATCACTAAACGAAAGTTATGACAACTACGTCACTTCCCTTGAAATTTTGCCTGAGGAAAGTTTAACTTTAACTGATATAACTGGCAGATTGATTGAAGAGGCAAGAAGAAGACTTGAAAGATATCAGTTAAGGAGGGAGCAACCTCAAAAAGAAGATAATAAATCTCCTACTGCATACGCAATTAAAAAGTGTTTTAATTGTGGAGGAAGAGGACATTTGGCAAGATTTTGTAAAAAAGCAAAGCACCAGAACGCTGGCCAGAATACTAAAAGTCATCAAAAGATAAATAAAAATTTAGAGTCAGCCATATATATTTACGGAGCTGTAAAAAATAATTTATGGGTGGTTAACAGGTGGAGCATCCCACTGTATAACAAATGATAACAAAAAAATTTTTAAAATGTCCAAGAGTACACAGCAGATATCGTTAGCAAATGGCTGGAAACTGAAAGCTAAAGGTCAAGGTATAGCATATTGTTCTTTCATAAAAGAGAATGTAAAAATGTTATATGTACCACAACTTAAGTTTAATTTAATTTCAGTTAGAGTTTTGGTTAAACTAGGATATGTAGTTATCTTTAAAAGAGATAACTGCATAATTGAAAAAGAAGATAAGAAAATTACTGCATCTTTAAGAGGTGAATTATATGTGTTAAATGATAATGGTTTAGAGGTGGCTAACACGGTTTATGATAATAAGAAACCTCATGATGAATGTATTCACTTGTTACATCGAAGGCTAGGGCATTTAAATTTTAAAATGCTTAAGAAAACTGTTCAATTATCTAAAGGAATAAGTTTGAAACCTTGTAATAAGTATTTGCAATGTAATGCCTGTAATCAAAGCAAGAGCAAGGTCACACCGGCTGATAGAGTTGATGGATTTACTACCAAAGAACCTTTAGAAGTAGTATTTGCTGATTTAATAGGTCTGAAAAAACCAAGTGTAGGAGGAGCTCGATACATATAAAGTATAATGGACCACTATTCTATATATGGGTTTTGCTATTTAATGAAGAGCAAAACTGAAATGTATCAAAATCTCTTTAATTGGATTAAATTTGCTGAAAGGAAAACTAAAAAGAAATTAGTAACTCTTATAACAGATAATGGTACAGAATTTACAAATAATAAATTCCAGAATAGACTTAGAATGTTAGGTATTCAACATAAAAAGTCTGTACCATATAGGCCACAACATAATGCCTTTATAGAGAGACGAGGCCAAACACTACAGTCAATGGCATGTACTATGATGTCTGATTACCTGACAATTTATGGGGAGAAGCAATAATGTGTGGTAATCATATATTAAATAATGTTGTTAATTCAACAACAGGTGATTTACCATTCACACTGTGGCATGGTACAAAACCTGATTTAAGTTACATGCACACATTTGGAGCACCAGCATGGGTGCATATCCCTTCACAACTCAAACAAAAAGGACAGCATATAGCTAAAAGATTATTTTTTGTAGGATATAAATCTAATCATAGATCTTATAGATTCTGGGAACCAGGTACATCTAGAGTTTACACCAATGCTAGTGCTAAATTCCTAGAACATGTAGGATGGAATAGATTATAGCAAGATTTAAATAATGAAGTAATTATTGAACCCTACAAAAGGCAGAAAGATCAGACTAATTATAAGAAGAGTCCAATTAAAGAAGAAGTCCATGAAGAGCAAATAGAATCAGAACAAGAGGAAACAGTTGATCAGGAAGAGTTCGATAATCAAGAAGAGTTAATAAATGAAAGTCCACCTGTAAGTCCTGTAATACCTAGATGTACTACACTTGTAACTAGACCACCTGATAGGTATCAAGCAAGTATAGTTTGCCAAGTAACTAAAGTTCCAACTAGTATAGATGAACTTAAGATGTATCCTGCTAAGAATCAGGAGAATTGGCAAAAGGCAATGGAAAAAGAACTAAATTCATTAAAGGTAATGAAAGTATATGAAGATGCTAAATTACCTCCAGGAGAAAAATCCATTGGGTGCAAATGGATATTTAAAGTAAAAAGTGGAAATGATGCGACTGTTACCCATAAGGCTAGGTTAGTAGCTCAAGGATTTAATCAAACTGCATCTGATTACGATGAAGTTTTTGCACCAAGTCTTAAAGCAACATCTTTGAGAGCAGCTTTAGTGTGGGCAGCTATGAAAAACTATGTCATTAACCATTTAGATGTAGAAACTGCTTATTTGCATGCACCATTGCAGCACACTATATATTTACAAAAGCCAGTTCTTATAAAAGACAATAAAGTAAATAGTAATGATTGTTGGAAACTCAAAAAAAGTCTTTATGGATTAAAACAATCTGGCTATCAGTGGAACCAATATATTGTGAAAGAATTAAACAATATAGGTTTTAAATCTGGTTTAGCAGATCCATGTGTGTTTAAAAGAGAAAATAATGGAACGGTGTCATTATTGTTATTATTTACAGATGACATTGCTTTGATAACTAAGACTAATAATGAAGCTAATGAGATTATATCATTATTAGCCAAAAAGATAAAATTAAAGCATTTAGGTGAAATTAAAAAGTATCTAGGATTGACAATTAACAAAACAAAAAATGGATTTAAGATATCTCAAGAAGATAAAATTTGCCAATTAATTAAAATGTATAAATTGGAACTTTGTAAACAGGCAAAGACTCCAATGACTCAGGAAGTTTGCCAAACTAATGATCAAAGTCCCAAATTTGATAAGTCCATATATCAATCTTTGATTGGTAGCTTATCATATATAAGCAATTGGTCTAGGCCAGATATAGCTTATAGTGTAAATCAGCTGGCTCGTTTTAATTCAGATCCACATCAATGTCATTGGCAATCATTAAAAAGAATTTTAAGGTATCTTAAAGGAACAATGAACCATGCATTGTATATAGAACCAAAGGGTGATTTGAGTCTTAGTGCCTATGCAGATGCAAGTTTTGCAACTGACATAAACACTAGAAAATCAACATCTGGGATGGCTATATTATTTAGTAAGACACTAATAGGGTGGAGGTCAATCAGACAACAGCATATCAACTTGTTCACGATGGAAGCTGAATTTTCATGTCTGTCATTACTATGCACTGACTTAATTTTGTAAGTTAATTTTAATTTTGTTAAGCCTGGTTTCCCCAACCAGGGTTAGGGAGACAAGCTAAACAGAATGTGCAGCTTAATCAGATAGGCACACAGATAAATGAGTGAGCTAAGCTTGTATGTTTATTAATATACAGTAAAAATGACAGATACGCTTGTGCTATCAAATATATAGTTTATTCCATTATGAGTTCATAGCATAGTCAAAATAACAGGCCAATAGTCATGTATCATTTAGTCAGTCCATTCAGGGATATTCAATTAGCAAAGTCCGTGTTGAATACCCTATGTCAATACACTTACAAGCCAGTCCTTTGTTTTCTCTCCCGTTCGAGGAATGCAGTCTTGTGTCCTTGCAGTAATCAGGAATCATCAAAGCCAGAGAGATAGCAAGCTGTCGTCTTGCTTCTTTTAAAGTGCTTTCACAACCACTCCCTTAATTACTGTTCCACAGTTAAAGTTGCAGACACTTTAACATACAAACTATGATTACATATTATTATTTACCTAAACCAGTTAGGGTAAAACAATGTTATCCCTAACATTCTCCCCTTTTAGGAAAATAATAATAAAACTATTTACATCTTTAAATCATATTTGTTACAACTCTCTTTAAACTTAGTTACTCCTTGAGCTTTTGTAAATTGGTCTGCAATGTTTTCTTCTGTCATGCAGTATTCCAATTTAATTAGCCCATTCTTTACAGATACTCTAACATTTAAGTATCTTAAATCAGTATGTTTTGATCTAGTTTTAACAGCAATACTAGTAGCTAACTTTATAGCTGCTTGGTTATCCTCGTACACAATAATGGAATCTTTTACAGTTACACCCATGTCTAATAATAACTGTTTGTACAAAATCAAGTCAGTGCATAATAATGACAGACATGAAAATTCCGCTTCCATTGTGGACAAGCTGATATGCTGTTGTCTGATTGACCTCCACCCTATTAGTGTCTTACCAAATAATATAGCCATCCCAGATGTTGATTTTCTAGTGTTTATATCAGTTGCAAAACTTGCATCTGCATAGGCACTAAGACTCAAATCACCCTTTGGTTCTATATACAATGCATGGTTCATTGTTCCTTTAAGATATCTTAAAATTCTCTTTAATGATTGCCAATGACATTGTTGTGGAACTGAATTAAAACGTGCCAGCTGATTTACACTATAAGCTATATCTGGCCTTGTCCAATTGCTGATATATGATAAGCTACCAATCAAAGATTGATATATGGACTTATCAAATTTGGGACTTTGATCATCAGTTTGGCAAACTTCCTGACTCATTGGAGTCTTTGCCGGTTTACAAAGTTCCATTTTAAACGTTTTAATTAATTGGCAAATTTTATCTTCTTGAGATATCTTAAAACCATTATTTGTTTTGTTAATTGTCAATCCTAGAAACTTTTTAATTTCACCTAAATTCTTTAATTTTATCTTTTTGGCTAATAATGATATAATCTCATTAGCTTCATTATTAGTCTTAGTTATCAAAGCAATATCATCTGTAAATAATAACAATAATGACACCGTTCCATTATTTTCTCTTTTAAACACACATGGATCTGCTAAACCAGATTTAAAACCTGTATTGTTTAACTCTTTCACAATATATTGGTTCCACTCAAACCCAGATTGTTTCAACCCGTAAAGACTCTTTTTGAGTTTCCAACAATCATTACTATTTATTTTATTGTCTTTTATACCTACTGGTTTTCTTAAATATATAGTGTGCTGCAATGGTGCATGCAAATAAGCAGTTTCTACATCTAAATGGTTAATGACATAGTTTTTCATAGCTGCCCACACTAAAGCTGCTCTCAAAGATGTTGCTTTAAGACTTGGTGCAAAAACTTCATCGTAATCAGATGCAGTTTGATTAAATCCTTGAGCTACTAACCTAGCCTTATGGGTAACAGTCCCATCATTTCCAGTTTTTACTTTAAATATCCATTTGCACCCAATGGATTTTTCTCCTGGAGGTAATTTAGCATCTTCATAAACTTTCATTACCTTTAATGAATTTAGTTCCTTTTTCATTGCCTTTTGCCAATTCTCCTGATCCTTAGCAGGATACATCCTAAGTTCATCTACACTAATTGGAACTTTAGTTACTTGGCAAACTATACTTGCTTGATACCTATCAGGTGGTCTAGTTACACGTGTAGTACGTCTAGGTATTACAGGACTTACTGGTGGACTTTCATTTATTAACTCTTCTTGATTATCTAACTCTTCCTGATCAACTGTTTCCTTTTGTTCTGGTCCTATTTGCTCTTCTTGGACTTCTTCTTTAATTGGACTCTTCTTATAACTAGTCTGATCTTTCTGCCTTTTGTAGGGTTCAACAATTACTTCATTATTTAAATCTTGCTATAATCTATTCCATCCTACATGTTCTAGGAATTTTGCACTAGCACTGGTGTAAACTCTAGATGTACCTGGTTCCCAGAATCTATAAGATCTATGATTAGATTTATATCCTACAAAATATAATCTTTTAGCTCTAAGCTGTCCTTTGTGTCTAAGTTGTGTAGGGATATGCACCCATGCTGGTGCTCCAAATGTGTGCATGTAACTTAAATCAGGTTTTGTACCATGCCACAATGTGAATGGTAATTCACCTGTTGTTGAATTAACAACATTATTTAATATATGATTACCACACATTATTGTTTCTCCCCACAAATTGTCAGGTAATCCTGAATCAGACATCATAGTTCGTGCCATTGATTGTAATGTTTGGCCTCTTCTCTCTATAAAGGCATTATGTTGTGGCCTATATGGTGCAGACTTTTTATGTTGAATACCTAACATTCTTAGTCTGTTCTGGAATTTATTATTTGTAAATTCTGTACCATTATCTGTTATAAGAGTTACTAATTTCTTTTTAGTTTTCCTTTCTGTAAATTTAATCCAATTAAAGAGATTTTGATATGTTTCAGTTTTGCTTTTCATTAAATAGCAAAACCCATATCTAGAATAGTGGTCCATTATACTTAATATGTAACGAGCTCCTCCTACACTTGGTTTTTTAGGACCTATTAAATCTGCAAATACTACCTCTAAAGGTTCTTTGGTAGTAAATCCATCAACTCTATCAGCTGGTATGACCCTTACTTTGTTTTGATTGCAAATATTACATTGCAAATACTTATTACAAGGTTTCAGACTTATTCCCTTAGATAATTCAACAGTTTTCTTAAGTATTTTAAAATTTAAATGCCCTAGCCTTCGATGTAACAAGTGAATACATTCATCATGAGGTTTCTTATTTTCATAAACTGTGTTAGCCACCTTTAAACCATCATCATTTAACACATATAATTCACCTCTTAAAGATGCAGTAATTCTCTTATCTTCTTTCTCAATTATGCAGTTATCTCCTCTAAAAGTAACTACATATCCTAGTTTAACCAAAATTCTAACTGAAATTAAATTAAACTTAAGTTGTGGTACATATAACATTTTTACATTCTCTTTTATAAAAGAACAATATGCTATACCTTGACCTTTAGCTTTCAGTTTCCAGCCATTGGCTAACGATATCTGCTGTGTACTCTTGGACATTTTAATGAAATTTTTCTTATCATTAGTTATACAATGTGATGCTCCACTATCAACCACCCATAAATTATTTTTTACAGCTCCGTTAGTATACATGGCTAACTCAAATTTTTTTTTTATCTTTTGATGACTTTTTGTATTCTGGCCAGTGTTCTGGTGCTTTGCCTTTTTACAAAATCTTGCCAAATGTCCTCTTCCTCCACAATTAAAGCACCTTTTAATTGCATATGCAGTAGGAGTTTCATAATCTTCTTTTTGAGGTTGCTGCCTCCTTAATTCGTCTCTTTCAAGCCTTCTTCTGGCCTCTTCAATCAATCTGCCAGTTATATCAGTTAAAGTTAGGCTTTCCTTTGGCAATATTTCAAGTGAAGTTATATAGTTGTCATAGCTCTCATCGAGGGAAGATAGTATTATATAGACTTGGTGTAATTTAGAGAAAATAAGCTCTTTCTCGTGCAGTTCTTGAAAAATGCTTTGCATAATTTTCAAATGACTCAGCATATCACCATTTTTATGGAGATGTGTACTGAAAAGTTTCCGTGTTGGATTTATGTGAGCACCAACATTATCTCGAACATAAATCCTCTTCAGCTTCTGCCAACACCCAACAGCTGTCTTTTCTCCGTGGATATAAACAAGCTGGTTATCAGTTAAGGTTAACCCAATAATGCAAATTGCTTGTTCATTTTTATGCATAAATTCTTCTATCTTTAATTTATCTTCCTTATCCTCTGGATCCCATTCTTCTACGTTTGGTGGATTTTCAATTATGTTCCACAAACCTTCTCTTCGTAGAAGCAGACTACATTTCATAGACCATGATACATAGTTTGTTCCATCCAACTTGGATATCAGGGACAAACTTTGTATATTGACTTGTGCCATGTTTTCTTATATGGATATAAAACTATAATTAATAAAACACAGCTGTCTGTTTACTGTGATGTATAACAACACAAACTCTCACTTTTACATAAATCTGTTTTATCCTAGTTAAACTGACTTTGCAGCCTCTGGGCCCATAACCAGTGTTAAGCCTGGTTTCCCCAACCAGGGTTAGGGAGACAAGCTAAACAGAATGTGCAGCTTAGTCAGATAGGCACACAGATAAATGAGTGAGCTAAGCTTGTATGTTTATTAACATACAGTAAAAATGACAGATACGTTTGTGCTATCAAATATATAGTTTATTCCATTATGAGTTCATAGCATAGTCAAAATAACAGTCCAATAGTCATGTATCATTTAGTCAGTCCATTCAGGGATATTCAATTAGCAAAGTCCGTGTTGAATACCCTATGTCAATACACTTACAAGCCAGTCCTTTGTTTTCTCTCCCGTTCGAGGAATGCAGTCTTGTGTCCTTGCAGTAATCAGGAATCATCAAAGCCAGAGAGATAGCAAGCTGTCGTCTTGCTTCTTTTAAAGTGCTTTCACAACCACTCCCTTAATTACTGTTCCACAGTTAAAGTTGCAGACACTTTAACATACAAACTATGATTACATATTATTATTTACCTAAACCAGTTAGGGTAAAACAATGTTATCCCTAACACAGTTATTATTAGACATGGGTGTAACTGTTAAAGATTCCATTATTGTGTACGAGGACAACCAGGCAGCCATAAAGTTAGCTACTAATATTGCTGTAAAAACTAAATCAAAGCATACTGATTTAAGATACTTAAATGTTAGAGAATCTGTAAAGAATGGGATAATTAAATTGGAATACTGCATGACGGAAGAAAACATTGCAGACCAATTTACAAAAGCTCAAGGAGTAATTAAGTTTAAAGAGAGTTGTAACAAATATGATTTAAAAATGTAAATAGTTATATTTATTATTATTTCCTAAAAGGGGAGAATGTTAGGGATAACATTGTTTACCCTAACTGGTTTAGGTAAAATAATAAATATGTAATCATAGTTTATAAGTTAAAGTGTCTGCAACTTTAAATATAGGGAATGTAATTAGGGGAGTGGTTGTGAAAGCACTTTAAAAGAAGCAAGACGACAGCTTGCTCACTCTCTGGCTTTGATGATCCCTAATTACTGCATGGACTCAAGACTACGTTACTCGAACGGGAGAGATAAGCAAAGGACTGATTTGTAAGTGAACTGACATAGGATATTCCACACGGACTTTGCTAACTGAATATCCTTGAATGGACTGACTAAATGATACATGACTAATGGACAGTTATTTTGACTATGCTATAAATGGAATAAACTATATTTTTGATAGCACAAGCGTATCTGTTATTTTTACTGTATGTTAATAAACATACAAACTTATCTCACTCATTTATCTGTGTGCCTATCTGACTAACGCTGCACATTCTGTTTAGCTTGTCTCCTTAACCCTGGTTGGGGAACACAGGCTTAACACATTTCATGTATTCATAACTATGTATATACTTATACCTATTATCTTGTAAGCAATTGACAAATCAAAATAAAAAGAAACCAGCCTGTGGTTCATGCAGCCTTTGTATCTATCATTGATAAGAAAACTCTTTGGGGAGGTATGGCAATGCACAATGATATACAATAACTACTGAGAGCTCAAATTGTGACCTAAATTTTTGCTGTGATTAGGTAATATAAAAGATTCACAATATATATGTATTGTGTATTACTGCTGGTTACTCAGGGATTTTATACATCCTAGCTTTTAGGAATATCCATACTGTTCATGTGTGCTATTTTTATTGCTTAGCATATTTGTTCTCATCTAGCAAAGTGTTTATGTTTTATTTCTATGCTCCATTCAGTTTTTTATATAATTATAATTGCAGTAAAAAATTACCAATCCATAACATGTAACATCATAGCTGTATATTTCAACCATCTAGCAAAACAGTTTCATTTTTATTTATCTAATGCTGAACTAATCTCTAAATCATTTGCTGTTTGGAATTCTAGCTCAAATATATAATTAAAACAAATAGCAACATGGTGTGTTAATTGAACATTTAAAATGATTTCAAAATGGATTATAAAAATGTGATGTCAGTTTTAAAGAGCCAATTCTTGATTAAGTCTGCTACTATAAATAAATAGTTTTAGAAAGCTTTATGGCTTTTATCATGGTATAATGATCAAATCCTTCAACCTCGGATATTTGAATATTGCTAGAATTAGTAAACTATTAAATGTATGAAAATGATACCATGGCACTTGGAAAAAAGAAGTCAACGGTAGAAAAAATGTCTATAATTTTAATAGTGATGTTTCCATCTACAGATAATAAAGGTGGTATTCAGCAGTTCTGACCAGTTCTGGAGAACTGGTAGTGGAAATTTTGAGTGGTTCAGAGAACTGACAGATACTACCTCTGACTAGAGATTTTACAGTATCCTTCCTACTAAGCCACACTCACAGAACCAGCAGTATAAAAATTTGAATCCCATATTGGCTGTGTTTGCATAATGTATTGGGCTAACATGGAATTATCTAATTTATAGTTGGTTATGTGAACCAGCTAGGTATGATTATGGATTTGTTGTGCAAATCCAGGTAACTGAATTAATTTATTAAGCCATGGTTATATATACAGGTAGTCACTTAGATACACCAGCAAAGCCCAAAGTAATTTTCTCACTGCATTATTGACCAAATGTTGCCACTGAGCCCCACAGGGCCTAGCTTCTGGGCAACAAATTAGGGGATCGGATGTTTTGCCTTACCCTTCAACCTTCTACCATCCAGCCAAGTCCTAGATGATATTTTTTTTTAACTGAATCCAGCAAAGAAGGCATCAGTGCCCATGGGTGACCAGGCATTTCATTTCCATTGGGATGTGGCTGAGGAGTACTTGAGGAAAGGCTACATGCAGAGATGCCTCCCTAAATTTTCTCTAAAGTTTCATCGATACTGCCAACATTTTGCCTTGGTGAAATGGGTGGCATAGAAGTTTAATAAATAAAATGAAAGCTCTTTTGATGCTTTACAAATGAATTTCATAAAGACTCTGATAGAATCATGTGAGATTTCAGGCACAACTTGGGGTAAACCGATATCTAAGCAGAATCTTTATTTACAAATCTAGTTCTCTATATTTCATCCAACTCTGTCAAGTTCCTTATAATCTTGGACAGAAGTGGGCAAACACAGACAAGGTAATTTGTTCAAAATCACGCTGATAGGACAGATGTACCCATTTTACTTAAAACCACCTCTATCAAAGGGGAAAAAAGGTGCAAAAATGGCAGCATTGTTTCTGGAGACATGATTGGTACTAAGGTAACAGCGCTTTCAGACTTTAGTCTCTAAGTAGGTTAATCTTCAATCTGATCTCATGAAATAAACAAATGTGTAATGCACACAGTGACCATTGGAGCTCTATCACCCTGCAGAAGCCCTTTCTGCATGTACAGTACATGTCATCTCTTACATTGTTGGGCATTTTGCCAATATCTGGGTATCAAATGATAACAATATTCCTTTCCAGATCCCTGATAAATCATGTTGTACTTTTGTAGGTAAAGTGGAGCCATAACAACATATGAGCAGAGAGAGAGAGAGAATTATAAATATTTTCTAGCCACATCTGAGCATTAGACCCCACAGACTATGCTAATAATAGTCTTTTGTGGATAAATAACTGTCTGAGGTTAATAATCATAGCTGTTCTCAGCTGCTTATTGCTCCCTTAGGAAATATCTCTCAGTAGTTCAATTGCATTTTGCTTATTGCAATAAATATATAGCAGAACATATGCTATGGCAGAGGTGGCAGAGATGGGAGAAAGAAACATTAACTGTATCAATATAATGGTACAGCCAAGCTGGAAATCACAATTAGGTTCACACCTAAAACCTATTCCTGCAGTTCTAGCAAGAGTGAGCCTTGTGAGTAGGCCAGCACAAGAAAAAAATCTTTCTTTTGGTTTACCAAATATGACAATTTTATCTGTATTTATATTTTGGTCTTTGTAGCAACATATTGGACCAATCCCCAGTTTAAAATCAAATTGGAGGAGCCAGATGATGATCGGGAAGCAAATGCATGTGAGCCTTGTTGCACGATGATAGTAGGTTTGATGCAGAAAAATCGCAGACGACAGAAGATGAAGGGGGAAGATTGGCTCAAGATTGGCTACTGCATTTATCAGGTTATTTTACTTCCTAGGATATGGGTACTTTTGCCCCCAAAACAATACTATGCAGGATTCTGGCCAAATATTGATTAGGGTGGCTTGGGATGGCAATGGTGCTAGGTCTAGACTGCTGGTGTCTAGACTAGGGCATTCTTGCTCATTTTCACAAAGAAAGATATATCCTTTTCCCACCAAACACACTTTTTACTTAGTGTGCCTCACTCCTGTCATTTAAGATAGAATTTTAAAAAAATAGATTTGGGGGCAAAGGAAGTACAATATTCAGCTTCTCAGGTATTCCAAATTATGGTCCCCCAAACATATTGATTTTCAGTTCTGATAATCCATGGTTATGCTTTGAGGGATCATAGAAATTGAAATCCAACACATCTGGAGAACAGCAGATTAAAAAATATTGTATTGTATAGGGTGGCTTGTTGTATTTTATTGTCTGGCTATTTGTGATAGGGACAATACTGCTATCTTTCAACTGATTACTTTTATGTCTTGTAGATGCCCAAAGAGGTAACGCTACATTTGGAAATCTGAATCATGAAAAATGGCTACTTCTTGCCAGAACTGAATATTTTAATCATCTTCTTAAATGTTGATGCTTCTAGACTGACAATTGACTGAGTGATATATGAGGACAATTCATATTTCTTGGAAAAATATGAAATATGGTTTGTAAAGCTGTTCAGGCACATATTCCAAGAGTGCAGAAAGTACAACATAAACTTAGGCTGGCATCTATTTTACTAACCTTTCTCTCTTAAGCATATTTGTTTTTGACTAAGTGGAGGAGATGGGAAAAAGAAACTGATATACTCTTGAAGCAAAAGTCAAAACTTTGCTTTATATTAATTATGTACTAGCTCTGTATACTGAAACATGCTACAAAATCATGGTGGGCATATTCTGTATTATGATAATGGCAAAAAAGTATAATGCATAAACTAGCATTGCATGTTATCTCTAATTTAAATGCTTAATGCAATACAGTATATCTGCAAGGAGAAAGGGCACCAAAGTACTTTATTCTCATGTAATTGACACAAGTGATCTAATTTAACAAATGAGGTAAAGTGTGTGACCCTGATAATTAATAGATATCCTATCAGTAGATAATAGAAAGTACCTTGTTTTTAAACAAGTTTCACCTGGTTTGCTTGGCTGCCTTTTTGAGTTGTTCCTTAGAAAACAAGCTTATATAGTAATTTTTAAACATTGTTTTCTTTACTTTAATGTCTTTGTGAGGAAGCTATTTTGTTTTATAACTCATCCATATTGTTGGAATAGACTTATATTATGAGTTACACAAAAACTCATAATCCATAAGATCAGTGATTGGATGAACATTTAAGTTAAGGGAAAGTGTGTCAGAAAAATCAATTTTGAAAATGGGTGTTTTGACATTTTCACAAGAGAAAGTATTCCTGCAGTCTGCAAATCATCTCACATTTTCTGTAAATTTGCAGTTTGTTCCCATTCATCATTATGTAAGAAGAAAGTGATTGGATGATGGTAAAAAAAAAATGGTGTGGAAACAAACACTGCAGACTATTATGAGGCCAACTATATGCTATTACTGCTAGCCAAAACAACACAGCCAAATACCAAAATATATATTTGATTTTGGTATTGTTATTACCAATTATAATAATGATAAATAATCACTTTCTTTTCTAAAAGGAGCCTAGGATGGTATGCAAGACATTTTCTGCTCTGCCTCATGCACAGAGGTGGATTTGTGGCTATGCAGATGCAGATAGATAATTCCACAAAACATCCATAACAAAGTACCTTTATTGGTACATCAGGTATCTTCATAACTCACATTTGTGATGAAGCTTTTCTATAATGACCAATCCTTTGTATATCAGCATTGTAGGTTAAAAATTGTTATTTTCCTAACCCATCATGTAGCGATAGAAAGAAAGCTGTTATCAGTCCATGAGTGCAGGCAAGAATGGAGGAAACCTCCCGCGACCCCTCGAGGGTCAATTTAGTGACCAATCAGGATTGCAGATGTAGCCACGTGACATGAACTACATTTCCCAGGATACCTTCAACTACGTTTCGCATGATGCATTCCCTTAAGGGGACAACTCACAATTCCTACTTAACTATCCAACTCCCATAGACTGGCTGGGACAGCACAAGATAATAAATGTACAGAACTAGGATATAACAACCAAGAGCCTGAGAGAAAAACACATATACCAACCAATAACACTGTCAACTGAAAGAACATTAGCACTCAAAATCCCAAGTAGACAGATATGTAGATATGTTTTTATTTGTAGCCTAAATCTTGAAAATATCATCTTAGCACTAACCAGAGTATAAGAATCTAGATAACTGCTAGATGGATGCAGACAGAGATAAAAAGCATATCAATACTCCAGTGTTTATATAGATTTTAATGGTCTAGGTCCGTGATGGTGAACCTATGGCACGCGTGCCACAGGTGGCACGCAGAGCCATTTGTGCAGGCACGCAAGCCCCAGCCAAACTGATCTTCACTGCACATGCACACGACTCCCAGCTGATTTTCAGCCCATTTGAAGCTGTTTTTGCTCTTCCAAGGCTTGAGGGAAGCCTCTGCAGCCTCAGGCCGAAAAACGGGCCTTCCAGAATACCAAAAGTGCCCATTTTCAGCCTCCAGAGGGCCCCTGGAGCTTAGGGGAGGCTATTTTTGCCCTCAGGAGGCCAAAAAATGGGCCTTCTGGAAATACTGAAACAGTTTCCGTGTCTGAAACAGGCCTGTTTTTTGGCATCAAGCCTCTGGGAAGGCAAAAACGGCCTCTCCCAGCTCCAGAGGCCCTCCGGAGGTTGAAAATGAGCACTTTTGGTATTCCAGAAGGCCCATTTTTCAGCCTCCTGAGGCTGCAGAGGCTTCCCTCAAACCTCAGGAGGGTGAAAACGACCTCAAATGGGCCAAAAATCAGCTGGGAGGCTTGCGTATGTGCAGGTAAGGGGGTGGGGGTGTTGCATGCGCAGGAGGATGGGCTGTATTGCATTGTGGGTGCTGGCACACACATGTGCTATTGCACATACGCACACTTTTGGCACACCACAACAAAAAGGTTCACCATCACTGGTCTAGATTTAGTACTCCTACCATCCAGACTTTTTCCAGGGAGTTTTGCATTATATGATGTTAACTATATTTGATTAGAGTTATATTTAAGATCCATGTTGAATTCAGTTTTCCAACCAAAAGGAAAAGGCAATAACATTATCATCCTGCAGTCATATTCAACTTTAGTCAATCATACCAGAAGTCCAGAAAAGTAAATATGGAAGATGAAGCTAAAGGCCTGCCTAGTGTACCAGTATATATAAGAAGGACAAGTTATATAATGAAGTCCTAGCATGATCACTTATGTATCTGCTTGAAAGGAATATTTGTCCTGCTCTCTATTTTGATTCTTGTGTGCAATTAATGTTTTCACTCTTACTGTTGCCTTTAGTTAGAAAATCAAGCTGATGTTCATCTAAGCAGAGAGTTCTTCTCAACAAATAAACCTGTAGTTTATTTTGACCGGGAGGTCTGCTTGCGTGAAGCATCAAGTCGCTTCCACCTGCCACAGGGAGAATATCTTATTGTGCCATACACCTCTCAGCCTTTCCAAGATGGACACTTCTGCCTTAGGATCTTCTCTGTGAAACATATTAAAGCTCAGTATGTATCTTCTACCACCACATGCCAAAAAGTGTCATGCTATTTTGCATGGAAGTTGTTTAATATGTGTGTATTTGGAAGGGAATGCTTAATCTGTGATCTTCCAGATTTCTAATTCCT
This sequence comes from Hydrophis major, assembly GCA_033807585.1. Taxonomy (NCBI): domain Eukaryota; kingdom Metazoa; phylum Chordata; class Lepidosauria; order Squamata; family Elapidae; genus Hydrophis; species Hydrophis major. Next base: position 370,295,639 of record CM066328.1, read on the forward strand.
GTGAAGTCTAGCCAGTATGGGCAGCAGTCTGAATAGTGGGTTTGTCATGTGAGTTATCTAGAAGACCACAGGATCCCAATTCTATAAATATATATGAATCTAAAGGGATTTATTTATTTATTTATTTATTTATTTATTTATTTATCAATCGGTTATAAGATAACAGTTATAAGTATAAACATAGTTATGAATACATGAAATGGATACATATAAGGAAAAAAACAGTAGGACAGGGACAGTAGGCACATTGGTGCGCTTATGCGGGCCCCCTACAGAGCTCTGAGGAAAGGGGTGAGGTCAATATTAGACAGTCTAAGGTTAACGTTTTTGGGGTTTGGGGAAGAAACCACAGAGTCAAGTAGAGTATTCCAGACATTGACCACTCTGTTACTAAAGTCGTATTTCCTGCAATCAAGTTTGGTGCGGTTTACCTTGAGTTTGTATCTATTGTGTGTGCTTGTATTGTTATAGTTGAAGCTGAAGTATTCATTGACAGGTAGGACATTGCAATATATAATTTTATGTACTATACTTAGATTGGACCAAAGACGGCGTAGTTCTAGGTTGTCTCGGTCTAGAATTTCAAGTCTGGTGGCATAAGGTATTCTGCAACAAGTAGAGGAGTGGAGAACTCTTCTTGTGAAATATTTCTGGACTTTCTCAACTGTATTAATATCATACGTAATTCGGGTTCCATTCCGATGAGCTGTATTCAAGTATTGGTCTAGCAAATGTTTTGTACGCTCTAGTAGTCAGTAGTATGATATGGCCAGAGAAAAACAACTCTTAATGCCTTTTTGGCTTTGTAGTTACAGTGGGCTGTAATTTACGAGGAACTTAATGTTGCTAAAGCATCCCTTTCTATCAGTCTTCATTATCTTTTTCCATCTCTTCTATAACGAATGGAGTAATGTGTCTTCACAGCTAGAACGGTTTGGATAGAGAAATGATAAAAGAAGCAGAATGAATTACAGGGCAACAGGAGAGTGAGTACAAAAAGTCTGAGGACCAGAAGAGGAAATAGCAAAGGCACTCTGATCCCTAGGAAAAGAGATGTAAATTGAATTGGAGAGGAAAAGTGAGAGTGGAGAGCTCTAAAGAGAACCTTGTTTCCCCCTTCCTTTTGAATTAAGATAATAGTTTTAGTTTCCAAGCTTATTTAAAAATTAAGAAAAATATCACAATTCCCTTTATCTGAATTTGTTCAGACTCTTCCTTCTGACTATGGTCAAATATACAATTGCTTGAGAAAAGTTATTTTTTGGAGTAGAATGAAAATTAAGTCTATATTTATAAATTATAGGTAGCAAGAAAGGCAAACAATGGCAGTTGAGCACACTAGTATTAAGTAGGAATGATATAATTTGTCAATGGCTGTTATTTTTATTTTTTTCAAGATATTTATATCTATAGTTTTCAGGATGACTCATAAAAATAAAACGAACAAAATGCAACAGCAAAAATATAATTAAAACAATTGTAGCTTTAAAAAAATGCAATACAGGCTTTAAACCAAATACTCTGTATTAAATATACACATTGCTAACAATTCACTTTTTAAGATTGCAAACAAAATGAGAGTTCGATCACTAAAACAATCCTGTAGTAAATGCCAGGTAATTCTTGCTTAGAAGGCTTAACCTCAAATTATGTTGTGAGAATCACTGAGAAAATCCTTTTCTTGAGACCCTCATGAAGTGCATCAGAGAAGAAACTTCACTTCAGGCAAATATATACAGGAGAAGGGAAAGTTGCAAGAATCTTTGTCAGTCTTCTTTATCTTGCAGCCTTCTTTTGGGAAGGAATGGAGCGTTTTCAGATTCTATTTTTTCTCATCCAGCTTTGAAGTCAGGCAGCAGTCAAGCTGGCACAACAGAACTAGAATGCCTTTAAATGGTGACTTCAGCTTATTTGCTTCCTTGTTTGCATAGCTAGATTTAGATGCTAGTTATATGACTTTCATATTATATTGATTAAGAACTGGAAACACCAACAATTTCAAATGTTTAGGCCAGTGTTTCTCAGCCTTACCAACATGAAGATATGTGGACTTGCTAAATTTCTTGGGTTGAGAAATATTGGGTTGATTTTAGACACAGGGATGCAATCACAATCAATATAAATATTCACCTTCTGGAAAGGAAACAAATGCATTCTTGTTCAAAGGCCCATTGAACCGAAAGAGTTTAAATGCTTTCTGAAAGGCTAACCAAGTTGTCTGATATCAGGAGAATAATGTTCCAGAAAAGGAGGCAATGATGGAAAACACCCTTCTGTGTGGTGCTTGTATATGACATTTCCTGAGGGCCAGTATAGAAAGGGCCCACTCTCAGAGATCATAACTGATGGCAAAGATCTCTAGGAGAAGGCAGTCCCATGGATGCCAAGGTCCTGAAATGAAGGGCTTTAAAATACCAGCAGCCCTTTGAACTGAACCAAGAAACAAACTGGCAACTAGTGAAGTCCTCAGTCAGTACAGAGTTTCTGCGGCTTTGCTCCGCATTTGGAAGGCTTCTCACTGGTTGGTCAAATGCATCAAGAAAGACACCAGGCTGGTTCTATCTTGGATGAGCTGCCCCGATCACGAGCTGGGGAAGCTCTTTTATTAAAACCACACAGTAATACGTCACAAGCGGTGAACTCTATCCAATCATTATGTTACATGAGCAGAAATATTAGTGGACACATCATAGCATCAAATCACAGTGTTATATGGTCAGTTTTAGTAGGTACAAAGTAGCCAATCAATGCCTGCAGTCCAGTTAGCAGCCCATGGTGTTGTGTTACTGATTGATGTTCTTTGTTCCTGGCATACACTTTCAGCCTACGTGAGGCCTTGAGGCCTGGCATGTACTGAAACTTGTTGAAGTTGATTCATTACTGCAAGTTTCACTGGGCCAAATCAAATTTCCTGAACTACTGCATTCTGAACTATCTAAAGCAACCCTATGAAGTAAGTACATGCTGTAATAATACAAATGGGAATTTTATCCATATAAAAGCCATGCATACAGTAAGCAATACCAACAAGGAAAAGGCCATAAATGGCACATAGTCCCTCTTAGCCAAAACTGTCACCTGCTCTTCAAGCAAGAGCTGTGAATCCAAGAGCACCCCCAGATTACAGACCAACTCTGCTTGGGGAATCCTATCCAGAGCCACAGATGGAATATTTTAATAGTCATTCTTCCATGTCATTCTACTATTCTTTTAAACTGACTTTGAAATTTGTGGATTATGTTTCAAGTGTGTAGCTTGTTTTTATTTAATTTTATTGCCTTTTGAAACTATGTCACCAGAATTGCATTTTTTTTTTCTTTAATTACAGAGAAATTGGGGACACTGCCACTGCTAATCCATATGAGGTAAATGAATTAAGCAGATTCAAATTAACATATTTACTTTGAAATCCATATAAAAGCAATCAATTTATCAGGCCAACTGAAAGTTTACCAAATAGTGTATATGTTCCACACATCTAAGAACTCTTTATTAAGAAAGGAAACTGAAAAATTAAAAGGCTGGCATAAAAACATGTCCGTCCTAGTTTTGTTTTTAATGGACTGAGAGGTATCTGCACACTTGCATTTCTCGAAGGTAAAGTGTTATGTACTAAAAATGGACTGCTCGAAATCCCTGCGCCTTGATTGGCTAAGGCGCAGGGATTTCTAATTGGCCAGGCGAGCCGCGCCGATTGGCCCGATTGAAGTCTCCCGCGATTGGCTGAAACCAAGAGCGGGAGACTTGAATCGCTGCCATTGGCCGCGGCCGCCGCGGCAAAAGAGTATAAAAGCCGGAGGCTTTTTCTCTTTTGCCGGTTCGGTTCACGTCTTCAATAAAAGAGCTGTTACTGATAGTCACTGCCTCAGAGCCTTCTTTTCGGACACGACACTGGCGACGAGGGTGGGATCTCGCCCCTGAACCGAACCCCGTGTCCATAGACGAACTTGCGACAACGAAATGGCGAAAATAGCACCGCCCGCCCCCTTCAACCCCGCCGCCGAGGACTGGGAGTCCTACTCAGACAGATTCCGGATGTATTTAGAGTGTGCCGGCATGAAGGACGCCCCGGGCCCGCTAAAACGCGCCGTGTTCCTGACGCATTGTGGACCAGAGGTTTTCCAGATGGCCAAGGCATTGGCCAAACCGGCAGACGCGACTGCCATGGATTGGGACGTCCTCGAACCCATACTAAAGCGCCACTACGCCCCCGAGGTCCCCATCCTAATTCGGCGGAACGAATTTTACCGGAGATGTCAAAGACCGGACGAGAAACTGAGCGACTTCGTCGCTGAATTAAGGCGCCTAGGCGGGCTCTGTGAGTTTGAGGGATTGAACAGTCTCATAAGAGACCGTTTCGTGCTAGGACTTTGGGATCCGACACTCCAGAGCCGACTTATGGCCAAAGGCGACATCAGCCTCGCCGATGCCATCACCGCAGCCGCAGCCGCAGAAGCAACCCGCACGTCAGCAGACACCATGCGGAGAGCCGAGGCAAAAGGCGCGAACAACAACAACCCCGCAAGGTCGGCCGATGCAAGAATCGAAGCGGCCGCACACTACGGCGGTTACCAGTCAGCCTCCAGCATTTCAGACGATGAGGAGGACACACATCGCGTGCAGGCGGGTCGCGGAAACCAGCGAAGCCAAAACAGTCGTAGGTCGAGGACCAACTGCGCAGGGTGCGGCGGCGACCACCCCAGGTCTGAATGCCGTTTCTTTGACGCGGTCTGCAGGCATTGTGACCGAAGGGGCCACATCGCCCGAGTTTGCCGCCAAAAGAAGACCCGCAGCCCGCCAAAATGGGAGCAGCAGGATAGAAGGAGAGAGAGCCCGCCAAGAACCAGAGAGCGCCAGCCAGCAGGCAGATGGGACCAGAAGCAAAGATCCCAGAGAAGCGGCGACGGTCGGCGGAAAGAAGAAACCCACCAGACGGTGACAATCGGCCATGCCATCTCCGACGGCGCCAGAAAGATATACGTTGAAGTCTACATCGAAGGCCGGCCTTGCAAGATGGAAGTGGACTCCGGGTCCTACCTTTCCATGATTGCATGGCGCGAAATAAAAAAACTAGTGCCCACCCTGCAGAAGGAAAATGTACCCGCCCAGAAAATCATCATAAGGGACTATCAGGGTAATCGCGTGCCAGTGGTGGGCACCAAAAACTTTAGCATAACCTACAAAGGCCAAACCGAACAACTTCCACTCACGATAGTCGATCGTGACCGCCCGAGCTTGCTTGGCCTGCAATGGTTCGCCCCACTGAACATCGCATTGACAGGTGTCAACCAAGTCTCCATGGAAGCCTGGGAACAGCGGTTAGTCCAGGAGTTCCAGGAGGTCTTCGATGGAGGATTGGGCAAGTACAAGGGGCCCCCTATTTCCTTTGACTTAGACCCATGGGTTTCCCCCAAGCGACTTAAACCTAGGAGGGTACCCTTTGCGTTAAAACCAAAAATTGACGAACAAATCAACAAACTCGTCAAGCAAGGGGTATTAACACCTATAGATCACGCCAGATGGGAGACCCCTATAGTGACCCCAGTAAAGCCAGACGGGTCCGTGAGGATTTGCGGGGACTATAAGGCCACCCTAAATAGCGCGCTACAGCAAAGCGCCTACCCAGTGCCCATAGTGCAACACTTACTGCACTCATTGGGAGGGGGAAAAATTTTTGCCAAGCTTGACCTCGCCCAGGCATACCAGCAACTGCCTGTGGACGAAGAAACGGCAGAAGCCCAAACAATCGTGACACACCGGGGGGCCTTCAAGTGCAACAGACTCCAATTCGGAGTCAGCGTGGCACCAGGCATTTTTCAAAGTCTAATGGAACGTTTACTACAGGGCATCAAGGGGGTGGTGCCCTATTTCGATGACGTGTTAATCGCGGCGCCAAACGAAGCCGAATTAGAGAACCGTTTAAGACAAGTCTTGACAAAATTTAAAGAGACAGGACTTAAAGTCAAACGCGAAAAATGCCAACTGTGTACGCAGCAAATAGAATTTCTGGGTTACCTCCTAGACAGACAGGGCATCCACCCTACAACTAAAAAGGTTAAAGCCATCAAGGAAGCCCCCACCCCGAGGTCCAAAACAGAACTACAAGCATTCCTAGGTTTACTAAATTTTTATAATGTCTTCCTACCTCAGAAGGCAACGGTGGCGGAGCCTTTGCATAGACTCCTAGACAAGAGGGCAGCATGGACTTGGGGGAAACGAGAACAAGCCGCCTTTCAGAGAACCAAAGACCTCCTCACCTCCGACGCCGTCCTAATACAGTTCAGTGAGACTTTACCCTTAGCTGTCACTTGCGACGCATCGCCCTACGGCGTCGGCGCTGTCCTCAGCCATACCCTCCCAGACCAGAGAGAAGCGCCTATTGCATTTTTTTCCAGAACGCTAACAAAACCAGAACGGAACTATAGCCAGCTGGACAAAGAAGCTTTGGCTATAGTTGCCGCCGTCAAGCATTTCCATGAGTACCTGTACGGCCGCCCATTCAAGATAGTCACCGACCATAAGCCACTGCTGGGCATCCTCGCCGGGGATCGGGCCACACCAAACATCTTGTCACCACGCATGACTAGGTGGTCTGAATTCCTGGCAGCCTACAACTACGAACTGTTCCACAAGCCAGGAAAGAAAATTTCACACGCGGACGCTTTGAGCCGCTCGCCCTTGCCGGACTCTGAACCTGACCCCGCTCCTACAACTAACACCCTGAGCATAGAAAGCCTGCCCATAACCGCATCCGATATTGCCAGGGAAACCAGTAGGGACAGACAATTGGCGAAAGTCTTGCATTGGTTAGAGAAAGGTTGGCCGGAAAAGGACATTGACGAGACTTTTAAGAAATTCCGGCAGCGCCAGACTGAACTGTCTCTGTTAAGGGGTTGCATCCTGTGGGGAGATCGGGTGGTAATTCCGTGCAAATTACAAAGCAGAGTTCTGGAAATGTTACATGAGGGGCATCCTGGCATCGTCAGGACAAAAGCCCTGGCCAGGAGTTACGCTTGGTGGCCAGGGATGGATAAGCAAATTGAAACATGGGTTGCAAGGTGCCACCGGTGCCAAGAAACCAGATCCAGCCCACCCGCAGCACCCACCCGGGACTGGGAAATACCACGGGGACCCTGGTCCAGAATCCATTTAGATTTTGCTGGCCCCACAAATGGACACACTTTTTTAATCACGGTAGATGCATACTCGAACTGGTTAGAGGTGGCTGACATGAAATCCACCACCACGGAGGCTGTCATTAAAGAACTTTGTAAACTATTCTCGACACATGGCCTCCCAGACGTAGTTGTCTCAGACAACGGGCCCCAATTCACATCAATCGAATTTGAACGCTTCCTGGCTGAGAAAGGTATCCGCCACGCATTGACAGCACCGGCGCATCCGGCGGCGAACGGTAGGGCGGAACGGATGGTCCAATTTACAAAAAAGACCCTCCGGAAAATGGACCACGGGGAGATCAACGAAAAAATTAATAAACTACTTTTCATACAACACATCACACCTAACACCACAACAAACAAAAGCCCTGCAGAGCTCCTGATGGGCAGGAAGCTGCGGTCACCACTCGATCGTCTACACCCCACATATAACCCGGAGCGACCCCCGGACTCAAGCTCCAGGTACCGGACTTTTCAACCGGGCGACTGGGTTTACGCTAAAAATATGACAGGGGAACCCCTATGGATCCCAGCCGTCATAACACAAACCACAGGCCCACGGTCGTACCGGCTCCAAACCGTCGATGGGCGAGCCTGGAAGCGACACATCGACCAACTCCGGTCACGGGCAATAACTAACCTCAACCCCCAAGACACGAACCAAGGGGGGAGGGAAGACCCGACAAAAGAAACGCAGAAAAAAAGTAAAGACTCACCAGATCGCTGCCTCCGCGAATCCCATCCGGAGAGGAGCCGTCCAGCCAACTCTACCGACTCGGAAAAGCCAAGCGGGAGCGGCAAAATCCGTGACTCAACCGACCCGGTAGGCCCAGGCGGGAGCCACGGCGAGAGCACCGGCCCGACCATCCAGCCGGTACCCACAGAGCCAGGAGCAGCCAAAAAGATGACCGCTCCGGCCGAGTTACAACAGAAGAATGAGCTGCGCAGGTCAACTAGGACCCGACGTAGCCCCGCCTACCTGCGTGATTACACCACGTGAAAGACCCTACCAAGAGGGGAGGGGTGTTATGTACTAAAAATGGACTGCTCGAAATCCCTGCGCCTTGATTGGCTAAGGCGCAGGGATTTCTAATTGGCCAGGCGAGCCGCGCCGATTGGCCCGATTGAAGTCTCCCGCGATTGGCTGAAACCAAGAGCGGGAGACTTGAATCGCTGCCATTGGCCGCGGCCGCCGCGGCAAAAGAGTATAAAAGCCGGAGGCTTTTTCTCTTTTGCCGGTTCGGTTCACGTCTTCAATAAAAGAGCTGTTACTGATAGTCACTGCCTCAGAGCCTTCTTTTCGGACACGACATAAAGAAATTACAACAAGTGGTATTTTCAAAACTTTCTGGTGCATCTAGGTAGATGGGATGAACAAATTTAAGGAGTCTCCTTAAATTTCTTGGTGTCCATAAGTGAGGAAAGGCAGGTGGGTAGAGACTGCGGTATCTGAGTCATGGGAATATAGGAACCTCTGGCTCTGCATGTATGGGGCTGACAAGGAAGAGGGAGCCCAGTGTGGGTGGAGCTGCTTCAGAGCAGGGGTGGGATTCAAATTTTTAAACAACCGGTTCTGTGGGCGTGGCTAAGTTGGTGGGTGTAGCTTGGTGGTCATTTTTATTGGCTGGGCATGGCCAACTCAATATCACTCACATCAAGGCACACATCTCCTCACCTGGCCTCTCATGATGGTAGGGATGTTGCAACAGTCATAAGTGTGAAAATGATCATAAGTCACTTTTTTTAGTGCCATTGTAACTTTGAATGGTCACTCCACACAAGCAAAGTACCAGCAAAGGAGGGAAAAAAAACTCCAGAGAAGTTCCTGAGACAGGAAGTCTAGTCCTGCCAAGAATGTAATAAGGGTTAGCAGGCAGTTTCTGTAAGCAACACCAGAATATTTCCTTCCTGCCTTCCTTACAGGATTAGGCCAGTAATTTCTTCTAACAACCGTTTCTCCAAACTGCTTAGAATGTTAACAACTGGTTCTAGTGAATAGGTGCCAATTGGTAGAATCTCACCTCTGCTTCAGAGCCAGGAAGAGGGAATAGTGTAAAGTTCACCACTTTGGGAAGCCACTGATAAATAGCATGCTTGTTTGGCTGATGCCATTAATATTTATATAGGTCAGTTTTCACATAAATTAAATTGATACCACAAATTTTGAGATACCTTGCTTTATGGGATTTCACAGCAAATACGTTTTGGAATTATAACTCACTTTTCTCAGTCAAAATTGTTTTCCTCCTTACCAAAATACCCTATAGATGGAAAATAGAAGAGATATCAGCTCGATAGTCTAGACATTAACAAAACTAGGTATATGCTAACATGTACTATATAAAATATGTCATCAAAATGAAATTGGGCTATTTTAACTAGTGTTGTTATGGCTTATACTCTCTGTGAATGCAAGCTATATACCTGCTTAGTCAAAATGCCTCAGGGTTCTTCACTAGAACCGTAACCTTCCTTAGTAAAAGTGTTCTATTTACAATCTCTTCATTTTTTTAGCCTCAAGTTACAGGCAAGGATATAGACAACGAATTCAAAAGTCTGTTCGAAAAACTTTCTGGGGAGGTAAGAGACAGATATAAATGTATATTCAAGATTAGATAAATAGTATATTTTTCAACTTTAAATTAACAGATCTGTATCTCTAATTCATATCAACAAGTTTTTTTTAGCCTCAAGTTACAGGCAAGGTATCATACAATCTTCCTTCATTTGCTTTGCTTAACAGGGTGACGCAATGCTTTGGATGTGAAAGTAAAAATAATTTTGGGGTATGTAGTGGGAGGGAATCATGTAGCAACTCCTTAAAGTCATTGCGCCCTTTTCTAGGTGCCGATTGCAGCTGCAACACAATCCTGGGAAAACGTGTATTCAGGGAGATGCAAGCAACTTCTGCCCTCTGAAGAACTTTTTCTGCCTTCACATCGAAAGGGCTATGTGGCCAGAACATTTCTTTACTGAATGATAAAATTTACCAACTGCCAGAAACTCCCAGAAGCTCTAGATAGCATGCAAATAGGATACAATGCAAATAATCACAATAGAATACAAAAGAAATCACAAAACAATGTCACCAATGATACAATTCATATTTCAGCTCCTTATCTCCAAAGGCTATTCTTTCCTTGGGGCCATTCTTTGGAGGAGAAGTTTGTTCAAAGGAGGGGAACAATCACTGAGAATGCCTTCTCTCTTGTCATACCTCCCTGTTTGGTGGAGTCCTTTAGCTGTCCTTTTCTATCAGATTAGATTTATTTATTTATATTTATTTGTCAAACATGTACAGGATAACAAGTGTACGTATGAACATAAATCATGAACAAAGGAAATAAATACAGGTAAATGGGGACAGTAAGACAGGGACAGTAGACATGCTGGTGCGCTTATGCATGTTCCCTTTAAAGACCTCTTAAGAATGGAATGAGGTCCATGGCAAACAGTTTGAGACTGAAGCTGTGAGGATTTGAGGCTGTAACCATGGAGTCAGGTAGAACATTCCAGGCGTTGACCACTGTGTTGCTGAAGTCATATTTTCTGCAATCAGGTTTGAAGCAGTTTACCTTGAGTTTATATTGATTGTTTGCCCATGTATTATTGTGGTTGAAACTGAAGAAATCATTGACAGGCAAGATGTTGTAGCAGACAATTTTGTGTACTGTGCTTAGGTCAGACTGCAGGCGGTGTAGTTCCAGTTGTCCAAGCCCAAAATTTCAAGCCTGGAGCCATAAGGAATTCTATTGTGAGTAGAGGAGTGGAGTATCTTCTTGAGAAATACCTCTGAACCCACTCAATTGTGTTAATGTCCGATATACAGTGTGGGTTCCAGACGAACGAGCTGTATTCAAGAATTTGGTGGTCACAATTTATTTAAAGGAATAATACACCCGTGCCTATAGCATTGATAACATTGAAAACCAGCAGCCTGAACTGCATTTGGAAATAAATAGTATCTAATACACTTTCTGTATAGGATACTACCCCAGAGGACTACAACTTCAAGTCTCTAATACCATTAGTACAGTAGTCAATTGCCCTCATCACTGCCCCCTTTAGTCATCCACTAGGGAATTCCCCACATTTATTCATCTTCTAGTGACAGTCCTTTTTCAACCTGCCTAAGCAGAAATAGTAGTTAGGCTAATACATGATATATTAGCCTAACTACTATAATTTTTAGTGAGAGAATTAACTTCAGAGGAGAGCAAATGGACCAGGGAAATTATGGTTAAGAGGAATTGATTAACCTTTTCTCTGAATATGATTTCTTAAGTTGTTTCTTCTGTGATTGTTCTTTCTGCTGTTAATTGATATTTGCACTGCTTCTGCTTTTCTTCCTTTTTTTTCTTTCACACTTCCAGTTAGAAAAAAGATAAAGGTGATGGAGAAATTTTGGAGAAAAAATATTCTGAACGACATCACATCCTATGTGTTATATTTTTTTTTAAACAAATTTTATTAATTTTACAAACACAATACACAAAACATAAACTAAAACATCTTTTCTGAAGGCTGCCTGATCCCGGGTTAAAACTCTTCACACAGACACAAATTCAAACATCATATTCATTTTATATATCCTTCCATATCTTGTTATCATTTTCTTTTCTTTTTTTTTTATAAACCAATTTTATTAATTTTACAAAAACAGTGCACAAACAATCAAAGCATAACAGCTTATAACCATTTTCAATAACATTCTTTGTCTGTTCTATTTCCAACCATCCATTCATCTTTTTTCCTTTACTATACTTCTCCTGTACACTATTTGGAGTGACGCCTTTACCCTAACTTAAAAGTCCTTCATATAACACTTAATTTATCTTGGGATTCTGTTTAATAAATTCTAAATTTACACAATAAATTTTATACTCTAAATACACATATAAAAACACAATCTTATATACCTTCCAGAATCCCCCTTTTATCCTTAATTAGATTCACCCATTGTCTCTAAATAAGCTTTTTTTTCTTTAGATCTTGCTTCCCACCATTGAGGCTTCTCCTCCCCCCCTTTCTCTCTTGCTTATTCTTCTCCTTGCCCTTTTTACCCCTTTGTTTCTCCTCTTCCCTTTTCTTACTCCCTTTCCTTTGCTTTCTAACCTTGCATCCACCGCCGCTTTCGATCTTCTTAGGGATACAATGTATCCTCCAGCAATTCAGACAGCTCAGTTCCAGCGAATTTAAAGGATGTTGATTGACCCGGCTCAGCCAGCACTTTCACTTTTCTTGCTTCCTCCAGCACAATCTTACCCGGTTGCAGACTTCTTCGTGGCAGCCATTGCTGACCGCCGCTCCACCGCCTTGGGAAAAAGGGGTTTTTCAGGACGAGGAGGGGGTCTGCGACACCCCCAACCTCCTGTCCAGCTCCCCTCTCTCTTCGGCTGTCCCTACAGGGCATCCATATACCCCTGACCCATTTGGATCGGGGGTACCTCGGAGGCTAGCACAGCAGGAATTGCGAGCGGTCACGAATTCCTGCTGCCCCGAAGCCAGGCAAAAACTGGAAAAACATCCCGTGTTATATTGATGAATGCATGTATGTTTGCATGCATGTTGTGTGAAATATTATGGAAAGGAAGCAGCCTCATCTGAGGTTCAGTTCAGGAAGCTGCTTGCTTGGACTGAATCCTGAACAGTATATGTGTCTGTTGGATTGGACTGAAAAAAAGAGCCTATTATGATGTCCAGCTGACTAGTTTTTAACTGACAAATTCAATCAGCAAATAGCCTATGAGTCAAAGACAAAGCAATATAATATTGTAATACCAATCTCCAGTAAGCCAAGTTGCAAATACTGTATATATGCATACATGTCCTTCGCGAATATGAATATAGAGCTGTTCTCATAAGTGAGTAACATGATTGTGACATCTTCATGGCAAAAGGTCTGCACACATTCACCCAACCTACAGAAATAAAGCATTCCTTGGTTTCTGAAATCTCCAGCTATTCTGATTAGGAGGATCCACCAATATATACACTAAGCTCATTTAATTAATGGATCCTAGCTGCAAAGAAATGGATTTGGGAATACTAAATGAAACTTGATTCTGGCTGACTACAGAATCTTCCTAGTGATGTTGTTTCAGATTGAAATTTTACCAAAGGATAAGGGTATGATAGCCATGGCTCTCTTGCTTTTTACTGTGTGTATGTCTCCTTGATCTCTACTTTTTCTTTTTTATGCAGGACTGTGAATTGACAGCAAATGAACTTCAGACCATTTTGAATAGAGTCATAACAAAAAGTAAGTTGCAACTGATTTCAGGAAATAATGCAGAATTTCCAGAACTACTCTCTGATCCCTCAAACATCCCTTTTGGCTTTAAAAATTCTAAAATGACTTTGACCTTTTAAAACATGACATAGGATTTTAAAAGAACCTTCTGAACAGATTATAGTATAACATCCAATTAGTCGCTCCAGGCCAATATAAAATTAACTTGCTTATTGGCTATAGGGTTTCTCTTTTTATGTGTAATATTTCTCTTTTATTTGTAAGTTGCCGAGAATCAAGGAAGCAGGCAGCTTTGAAATTGGACATATTAGTCTTTATCATCTAATAGAAATTCCCAGTTACCAATTTCCTTCAAAAACGATACTCCTCAAAATATCTGTTCTCCTATTTCACCTTTCCTGGACTTCTTGTTTTCTGGGATTCCAGTGAATTGTTTCTGAGAGTACTAGGGCCATAGAACTGTTTTCCAGATTCAGCACACAGATTCTGTTTCTCTTTAAAGAAGTAAACCCTTTTTCTATCATTGGGAGGGAATGTGTTGTCTGTGCATTTGCCTGTGACAAAAAGCCATATCTCAACCGTTGGGATGTTAGTTATTTTACACACACACACACACACACACACACACACACACACACACACTCAAGGTAAAATTTTTCTAGGTCATCTCTTCAAATTCCTTTTGTTTTTGTTAAAATTACCAAAAATAATGTTAAAACTTTTTTATAACAAAATGGGAAATTGCTAGGTAACTGCCTTGACACCAGTATTCATGTGATCTTTCTTCTAAAAGGTATTTTTCTTCAAAATGAGCTAATAAAAAAGCTTTTTTTTTTTTTGCTTCAGCTGGAGAGATTAACATGCCTGAAGATCTTGTGTTACCATGGGATGCAGAAAAATATTTGAATAACATTTTTTGTCTCTTTTATTGTATAGGAATAGACATTAAAAGTGATGGATTCAACATAAACACCTGCAGGGAGATGATCAGTCTCTTAGATGTATCTTTTAAATGTCACCTTTCTCCACTGGATTTCCCTTGTGAACTTTTGCCCAGATAAGCCAAGATTTACACATCTCATTTCTGGTGCATCTGGTACATTTATGCTGTTGGCATAAAATGTAAAGTAGAATACTGATTTAAACAGTCTAGTAGCAAGGATACTAAAACTTTATTATCAGCTGCATGGTTGTTCTCTTGCTGACTTATATTCATGTTCTTCCTGAATTCTGCAATCATCTCTTGTGCACTAAACAACTGTTACCGATGTTGTTCTGCATCATCTAAATGTAATTGTAATGAGTTCATGTCGCTTATATTCTTTTTTTTTTAAATGTACATAATAAAAATAAACAGAGAGGTCTGAAAAATCATAAGTAGTTCTAAAAATTCACTTATCGCATAGTAACAGAATTGTAATCATTACTCCTAAACCACTTTTCCAATCTGATAAATTCCAAATGGACTTGAGCACCTAGAAAGTAGATTTTAATGTTTGTCTTTTACGAAAAGATTTTCAGGGGGTGGTTGGTTCTTCCTGGTCCCAAAATACAATCCATCTGGTTCTACAGCACTATAATCATTTTTCAAATTGAGTCCAGGTCTGATCAACCCATTTTTATTATTATTTTTAAATAGCAACAGGAAGAATGTTATATGTGGTGAAATTACAGCATTATGTGCCTACATGAACTATGCATTTTTATTGGGATCAGAATGTCTTGTTTAAGAATATAAAGAAAAGCATTAAGAAAAATGTGTTTGAAATTTTGAATTAGACCTTAATACTATCCAGAACCATGGAACTGGTACCCTGGGACTTGTAGAATTCAAGATCCTTTGGATGAAGATTCAGAAATATCTGGTAAAAAGCAAACTAGTTCTTCCTAAATATGATGTCATCTTTGATAATTACTTAAACTGAAAAAAAAACCTGAGCAGTAAAGCACTAATTCGAGATAAGCATGTGATTCTGAGATATACATTTTATTCATGCTATGAATAAAATCTTATTAGTTTTGTTTCCAAATTGAATAGAGTTGTCTTACATCTGGCACTTAGGTCAACAAGAGAGGGTAGGAAATGATCTGTGTTGCTAATTTTGCAGATCAGCTGACAACTTGGTTAAATCCTATGAAATGTTGGTAGGACAACTAATCACACATCTTCATCAGTAAAGATGCCAGCAATTTGATATACCAATGAAAAACACCCTACTAAATTAACAGGTCAGAATAGCTTTTAAATGTATAGTTGGATAAGAAACCTTGAGCTGGGAAAAAAGAGCTGTCTATTGTTCCTTTCAAGTGTTTCCCTCAGTTCTGCATCACAGTCTTTGGCAGAGAAGGGGGTTATTTCTCAAAGGCCACTTCATCATCTGACTTGTAAGCAACTTGAGTTACGGGAATCACTTCCCAGGACACACAGGCTTGTCATGAGGTAATTGAATTTTCACTCCACCATTCAGTCTTAACAGAAACAACTATCTCTTCTGCCTGGTTGGACCAGCCATTAATATCTTAGCTGACCTGATATATCTACAGTTAGGCTGAAAGAGCTGACAATAGCTTTTCTCTCTCTCTCTTTTGGTCTAGGAAATCTATAAAAAAGTAGATACGAACTATTCTGGAACCATAGATGCACATGAAATGAGACATGCTCTCAAGGAAGCAGGTATGTTTGTGAATGGTCAGTTTTTCCCCTCCTTTTCTCCCCAGGAAATGTTTTCTCATTGATTTATTTAGAAAAGATGGCTGTGAATCTGCAGCAGAATCCAACTGGCTTGCAAAGAATTATGGGATGTAATTTATTAACGACTGCAGATCATAACAACCTAGCATACCATCGTCATCATTCAACATTATCCCCCTACCCTAGGTCCTTGGGAAGGATTTGATGGGTGGATAAAAATGCCAGATCCAGTCTGAATTTTTGGGTGATTATGTGACCAACCAAAAGAACGCTAACAAGAAATGTGACAATTTAGAACATACACATTTTTTTTAACAAACTTTATTAATTTTTAAAGACATACAACACACAAACACACAAAAACACAAAACATTAAAAACATAAAAAACCTCTTTTCTGAAAATTGCTTAGTCCCGGGTTAAAACTCTTGGTACAGACACAAATTCAAATTCATATTCATTTTGCATACCATTCCATATCTTATTAACATTTTCAATTTTCTATATAGCTTCTCCTCTCTTTTAAATTTTCTTGATTTTATTTTATTTATCTCATCTCGATTCGAATCATAATATTTATTATTCTTTGTCTGTTCTATTTCCAGCTATCCATTTATCTTTCTTCTTTTTAAAAAAAACTTCTCCTGTACACTAATTGGAGTATGATGCCTTTATCTCTTCCCCCTATATTTATAATACTTAATATAGAATGCGTAACTTACATTGGGATTCTGTCTGGTACATTCTAAAATTTTACAGTATTATCAATACCAATACAAATCTATTCATTAATATTAATATTCATCTATAACTTAAAAATTTAACACATTACTTTTCAATTAGATCACATACTTTTATGGAAGCACTATTTTCCATAGTTATTTCCCCCCCCCACATCACGTATTGTAAATCATTTCATTAAAATGTTCCCACTCTCCTACTTCAAATCTCTCATTTCAGAAAAATTTCACTAGGATAACATAATCTAATCATTAATATTAACAATCATTAATATCTTAAGCATTTTACCCATTTCAATTAAATATCATGCCTTTATGGGAACACTTATGCTTTCCAAAGTTATTTCCCCACCCCCCACATCACATATCTTAAATCATTGTTTCATTGAAGTGCTCCCCTTTTCTTAACAAAGATTTCACTAAATTATACTAAATATTTTATCACATTTAAAATTGCATATTATTTCCAATTTTCTAAAATTATTTCTAAGTACAAATGTAAAAATACAATCTTATGTACCTTTCTAGAATCCCTTTTTCAATAAAATTTACCCATTATCTCTAAAAAGCTTTTGTTTCTTTACAACTTGCTCCCCACTATTAAGATTTCTCATCCCTTCCTTTCTTCCTTGCTTATTCTTCTCCTTATCCTCTTTAACCCTTTGTCTCTCCACCTCCCTTTTATTCTGCTTTCCTCCTTTCTGTTGTTTTCTAACATAATATCTCCTTTTCAGCTTATTCTTCCCTTTTTTGATTATTTCTCCAAATCTCAAAGTCTTCTTTTCCTTTTTCTCTTCCTCCTTTCCTTCCCCGACCAAAGTCACTTGTTCATCAAAAATGGCTTCTTCTTTGTCCCAGTCATCCTGCTGATCATTCAGCTTTACATAAGTGCAAACCGCCATTTCTAAAAATTGAAAAAGTGTGCCAAAAACATCCTTCCCTTCTTGCTTTTCTTTTTCATATTTTTGATATACAAGTTTCAATCCATCCACAAGTGATGCCATTGTATAGAGAAAAAGTTTTTCCAAACAACCACCCAAGTGCTTTTAATAAGAAATAGTTCTCAGAAGTTCCAGAATCACCAAACAATCCAAACAAGCTGTTTCTTTTAGATACCTTCTCCTTCTTCACTTTTTCTTTCTGGGGTTAAAGTTTAGTCACAAAATTCCCTTTGAAATATATCTTTTAAAAGTCTTATTGATGTTTAGTAACTCTTTAAAGTTCTAGGCAATCTTCTCCTTATTTTCAAATTTTGCTCCAATTTTTTTTTCCCTCTCCCTTCCCACTCACAGCCAAAGATTTTTTCATCTGCTGTCAAGGAAGGAGAGTGAAACAACAACAAAAAACCTTTCCCTTTTAGAATATTCGCAGCTTGTAACACTCACTGGAACCAATGTATCCTTAGCAGCCTTCAAGATTCCAGGACACTTTCTCTTGCCTTGTCCCGGTTGAGAGCAACTTTCATATTTCTTCTGCCTTTCTCCCTCCTGCACCTGCTTGTCCGGCTGCAGATTTCTTCGTGGCAGCCATTGCTGACCGCCGCTCCTCCGCCTTGGGAAAAGGGGGTTCTGCCGGCTGGGGAGGGGGTCTGCGACACCCCCAAGCCCCTGTCCAGATCCCCCCTGTCTTCAACTGCCGCCGCCGAAACTTTGCAAACCGGAAGTCCAGAACATACACATTTTTAAGTAAGGGCAACTTGACAGCTAATAAATGATATCATGTCCATGAAAAGGTTATTCATTCATTCTGCATCTGATTCGTTGATTTTGCCTGTCATCAAGTGTTTTTTTTCCTGTCATAATTGTAGATAGGACAGTAGGGGAACATACTTACTTGGACCAAGAATATTTTCCCCTAGACTTTCCTCTAAAGCTGACCTCCCTCTGTTGTTCTCCAGCTGCTCCCCTCTTTGACAAATATGCTATTTTTAATCTGTGCATTTAGGCAGCTTGGAAGATACAGTCCACTCTTCCATAGAACTGTATACATAGATCTCTGAATCAGGGCCCTTCATATACAAAGGAGCTCCATGTAGCTATCAAAATATATGACCAGTTATTTCCCACATGTGTTTTATTGCTTGCCTCCCTCTGCAGGAAACCATGTGTCTCCTTATGAGTACAGAACATGCAATTGTCATTCATCTGTCTCACTCTGAAGTTCACTACATGACAGTTTAATAATTAAGAGCTTTTTAAAAAGAGCTCCTAATTATTAAATTAATTAAATACTTTGTTAACCTTTTAATTGCACCCAGTTTTCATATCGTATATCATGCATTGAAAAAGAGAAAAACCTCCCTGGGTTACAGTGAAATAAACTTCTAGTATGATATGTTACAAATGTTGTAAGCAATGACCCCAAATTGGGTCTGCAAGCAAGATGTCTGCTTACTTTTCTTGTGCACTTTCTTTTGTATGGTGGCAAGAAAGATCCACTTCATATTCATATTCAGTACAACAAATCAGTGCACATTGGGATGCAGGGCCAGCCTGAATGGCCCTGTTCCACTTATCCTTGAATTAGTGCCTGGAACAGAGTGACAGAGTGGAAATATATTGTAGCTTTATATATCATAATCATTGGATCAATTAGAAGTATATATTTCTGCCAACTAAGAAGAATAATTCACGCATTGGATTCCAGCTAGGCCCTAACAGCTAATGGTATTTTATCTTCAAAGTGCCTCAGAACTCTTTGTACAGAGAAAAAGTATCCATTCAGGGGGAAAAAAGAGTTTCTCCAGAGGGAAAACGCTGACGTTCAGTAAACACATCTATCTAGACCAGCAAATGATAGCTGCAGCTGGTAGTTAAATTAAGCTTCAAACACTGGAAAAAGTGTGTTTTGTATGAATCTGACTCCCTGCAACCAGAGGTCCCATTTCACTGGACTGGATGCATCAAAACTACTCTAATTAGGTACTTATCCTTCAAAGAGAAGAACAGAGAAAATCCTGTGAAGTAGCTTATGATGCATTCCTCTTCAAGACTTGATGAGTGAGTTTAAGGTCCATGACTGGTTCTGTTCTATATTAGCATTCTCCAAACACTGAATTCTGATTGGTCCACACGGACCGCGACCTGATTGGTTGACTGAATAGCTGTGATTGGCGCATTAAAAATCAACTGCGATTGGCCGTGCTGATCGTGGGAGATTCAAAGCGTTATTATTGGCCGCCGAGCCTCATCCCTATATGAAGGGCTGCCGCGGCTCCAAGATCTTGTAAAGGTCTGAACACTGAAATAAAGAGGTGAATGTACACTTTGGTCTCGCGTCTCTGTGGGAACCGATCTACTCGATCTAACACTGGCGACGAAGGTGGGATCGTGAGACAAGAGACCAACCAAGCACGTGATGAAGCGGCACAGAATGACCGATAAGATGGCCAGTAGCATCATGCCACCCGCACCCTTCAACCAGGCTGCCGAGGATTGGGTATCATACATTGACCGATTCCTAATGTTCCTTGAGAGCAGCACCTAAAAGATGCCAATGGACAGAAAAAAAGGGTCGTGTTCCTGACACACTGTGGGCCTGCAATGTTCAAAATGGCTAAAGCCCTAGCTAAACCTGCCGACATGAAGGAGATGGACTGGGCCGACCTTGAACCATTGCTGCGGCGCCACTATGCCCCCACCGTGCCCAATCTCATCAGAAGGCATGAGTTCTATCAGCGGGACCAGAAAGAGGGCGAGAGCATTTGCGATTTTGTAGCCACACTGAGGGACCTCGGAGGCATGTGCGGTTTCACCGACATGGACAAGGCTCTATGAGACCGCGTGGTCCTTGGCATCAGAGACCCCATCCTGCAGAGCCGGCTGATGGCGAGGGCAGACATCTCCGTTCCCGAGGCCATCGCTGAAGCGACTGCGTTGGAAGCAGCGGTTCGGATGTGGCAGATGAACGCGGCGGACCAGCCAGCCACTATCGAAGTGACCCCAGCACCAGAGAAACACCCGGAAGCAAGCCCCAGGATGACCACCACCACCCACCATGGAGACGTCGAGTCCTTCTCCGAGCCGAGGAGGAGGAGATCCGAAACCGAGGAGGAGGAGATCCGCCATCTGTCAGCATTGTGATAAGCGGGGGCATATCGCCAAGGTATGCCAGAACAAGAGGAACCACAGCCCCCGGTGATGAGATGGCAGCCCCCAATGATGAGATGGCACCCCCCCAGGACCAGACCATCACACCGAGAGCCGGTGGAGCCAAGACAGCCGAAGCAAGCAACTCAGTGAGACACGGCGGAGAGAGGAGACCCATCAGATGGTCATCATCGGCCATTCCTCGACCATCGACACCTGGAAGGTGCACATGGAGGTAGGCATCGAGGATCAACCATGCGAGATGGAGGTGGTTTCTGGATCCTACCTCTCCATGGTTTCCTGGCGCACAATCAAGCATCTGGTGCCTACCATCCACCGGCGCGAGTTAGAAAATCAAAAGCTGACCCTAAAGTACTATCAGGGAAACTGCATCCCTGTAGTTGGAACCGGACATTTTAAAATAACTTTCAAGGGGCATACCGAGGTGCTTCCACTCACAATCGTGGACAAGGACCGCCCAAGCCTGCTGGGACTGCAATGATTCGCACCGCTGGGCATCGAAGTGACGGGCGTCAACCATGCCGCCGAGGTGGACTGGGAAGCAACACTTGTGCAGGACTTCCAAGAGGTTTCCAACGGTGAACTAGGCAAGTACCAGGAGTCCCCAATCTCTTTTAACTTAAACCCAAACGTTGCCCCAATCCGCCTTAAACCGCGGCGGGTGCCATTCGCGCTCAAACCCAAAATCGATGAGCAATTGGACAAGCTCATCGCGCAAAGGGTCTTAGAGCTAATTGACCATGCTCGGTGGGAAACACCCATAGTCACCCCGATCAAGCCGGATGGGTAGGTCAGGATCTGTGGTGACTACAAGGCCACCCTCAACCACGTGCTGCAGCAGAGTGCCTACCCCGTCCCAGTGGTACAGCACCTCCTGCACTCACTGGGGGGAGGCCGGGTCTTCACGAAGCTTGACCTGGCGCAAGCATACCAGCAACTGCCGGTCGATGCTGAAACTGCAGAAGCACAAACCATCGTAACCCACCGAGGGGCATTCCGATGCAAAAGAATCCAATTCGGAGTCAGCGTAGCACCAAGGGTCTTCCAGAGCCTTATGGAAAGGTTACTCCAAGGGATCAAGGGGGTGGTACCCTATTTTGATGACGTACTGGTGTCAGCTACCAATAAGGACCAATTGGAAAGCCGCCTAAGGGAGGTGTTACAAAAACTCAAAGACTCTGGGCTAAAGGTCAAAAAAGAAAAATGCCAGCTCTGCACCGAAAAAGTCGAATTCCTGGGGTACCTCCTAGACCAGCACAGAATCCACCCAACAGAAAAAAAGCTCAGAGCCATCAAAGAAGTCCCTAGACCAAGGAATAAAACAGAACTGCAGGCATTTCTTGGACTTATTAATTTTTATAATGTTTTCCTGCCCCAAAAGGCGACGGCGGCAGAACCTTTGCAGTGGCTGTTGGACAAAACAGCCACCTGGACCTGGGGGAAGCAGGAGGAAAATGCCTTCAAACAAACAAAAGACCTGCTAACTTCAGACGCAGTCCTCATCCAATACAGCAAGACCCTACCACTGACGGTAACATGTGACACGTCACCCTTCGGTGTCAGGGCCATCCTCAGCCACACACTTCCAGATGGAAAAGAAGCACCCATCGCCTTCTTTTCAAGAACACTATCCAAACCGAAAAGGAACTACAGCCAGCTGGACAAAGAGGCCCTTGCAGTCGTCGCCGGCGTAAAGAGATTCCATGAGTACCTCTACGGTAGGACCTTTACAATTATTACCGACCACAAGCCACTGCTAGGGATACTGGCAGGGAACAAGGCCACCCCGAACATACTGTCACCTAGAATGACAAGGTGGTCCGAGTTCCTTGCCACCTACAGTTACCTGCTAACACATCGACCCGGCAAGAACATCTCGCATGCAGATGCATTGAGCCGCTCCCCACTGCCCAACCTGGAGGATGACCCAGCACCCACAACATCAACCCTGCACATAGAAACATTATCCAACCCACCCCTGACCACCCCAGACATTGCCACAGAGACTAATAAAGACAAACGGTTGGCACGAGTCTTGAATTGGGTGGGAAAAGGATGGCCGGAAAGCGATGGTGGCGAACTATTCAAACCCTTTCGCAATTGGCAAACTAAACTTTTTACGCAAAAAGGTTGCATACTTTGGGGGGGACAGGGTTGTAATTCCAGAAACTCTACAAAAAAGAGTATTGTCTATGCTGCATGAGGGGCACCCGGGCATAGTTAAAATGAAAGCCCTGGCCAGGAGTTACACCTGGTGGCCAGGAATGGATAAACAGATCGAGACTTTGGTAGCTGCATGCAAGAAATGCCAGGAAACCAGACCAAGCCCTCTCGCCACCCAAGTCCTGGAATGGGAGACTCCCCGGGGCCCCTGGTCTAGAATCCATGTAGATTTCGCCGGCCCGACCAAGGGACACACATTCCTGATTACAGTCGATGCTTACTCCAACTGGCTGGAGGTAAGCAAGATGAAAACCACAACCACCGAGGCCGTCATCAAGAAACTAAACAAACTATTTGCCACCCATGGGCTACCAGACGTGCTAGTGTCGGACAACGGCCCACAATTTACCGCACTAGCCTTTCAAAAGTTCCTAGCGGAACAGGGAATACGGCATGCATTGACAGCGCCCGCTCATCTGGCGGCGAACGGGCGGGCGGAATGCATGGTTCGTTACACAAAAAACACCATACAGAAAATAGAAACTGGGGACATACAAGAAAAAATAAATAAAATGCTTTTAATAGAACACTTAACACCTAACACCACGACAAATAAAAGCCCAGCAGAATTACTCATGGGCAGAAAACTAAGATCCCCGTTAGACAGGCTTCACCCCACATACAACCCCAAGAAACCCCCAGACTCATCCAGCAAACACCGAGCATTCAACATCGGGGATGCCGTCTACGCAAAATTTTTTACAGGGGACCCACTCTGGGTACCGGCTAAAATAACCCAGGTAACGGGCCCCCGGTCTTACTGGCTACAAACCAAAGACGGATGAAGCTGGAAGCAACATATCGACCAGCTAAGATCAAGAACAGCCACCAATGACAACGACAGCATGCAAACACTGCAAAAAAACGCTAATAAAGAAACCAGGGGAGGGGGAACCTCAAACAATAAAGGAGAAGAAAATGCTAAAACGCAAACAGAGCACCCCCAAGCCAAAATAAACCAGCAATACTCACCAGTAAACGACAAAACTGCAACAGGCAAACAACTGGGAGCTTCACCTGGAAGGAGCAGCCAAGCCAGTTTGACCAGCCCTGAAAGACCAAGTGGGAACAGCAGAATCGGCAGCTCAACCGACCCGGGTAGACCAGGTGGGAGCTACCACAGTAGGCCCGGCTCACCCTTCCAGGCGGTTCCATCCAGGAGAACTGAAGTCATGAGGAGTCCGTCCGAACCAATCGAGAACCAAGCAGCAACTGAGCCGCGCAGGTCAACTAGGCAGGTACGAAGCCCCGTCTACCTACGCGACTACGTTCTGTCGGACTGAACCAAGAGGGGAGGGGTGTTCTATATTAGCATTCTCCAAACACTGAATTCTGATTGGTCCACATGAACTGGAAGCGACCTGATTGGTCGACTGAATGGCTGTGATTGGCGTGCTAAGAATCAACCGCGATTGGCTGAGCAGATCGCGGGAGATTCAAACCGCTGTCATTGGCCGCCGAGCCGCGAGCAATCCCTATATGAAGGGCTGCCGCAGCTCCAAGATCTTGTACAGGTCTTAACACTGAAATAAAGAGCTGAATGTACACTTTGGTCTCGCGTCTCTGTGGGAACCGATCTACCCGATCTAACACTGGCAACGAAGGTAGAACATACTGCAATGATG
This sequence comes from Hydrophis major, assembly GCA_033807585.1. Lineage (NCBI taxonomy): Eukaryota > Metazoa > Chordata > Lepidosauria > Squamata > Elapidae > Hydrophis > Hydrophis major. The sequence goes on from CM066328.1 coordinate 370,320,458, forward strand.
GGGAATTTCCACAACTTGTTGCCCAGCTGAATTTTTGCTTGATCGAGTTCAGTGCTAAGTGTGCAAGAGAGACTAAAGCTCCTTGACTACTTCCCACATTTCATGAGTCAGGAAGAAAGTATGTTACTGGGAAATCTGCTGCCCCATGAGCCCTAAACATAGATGCCCCTATGCAAAAATTATCAAGCAAAAATTTCTTGAAATATGTAACCCCCAGGTTGCTAGTAGCAGGTATAATTTCCTTCTAGCTTTTCATATTCTGCAAGTGCAGACTAATGCTTTAGTGGACATGGTGTGGATTGGATTCAAGAAACTGGCCAATTGTACCAGAGATTGAACATAATCTATTCAAAGTTTGTTTCAATATTTAAAATAAATCAATTGAGTGATATTTGTCAATCAAGAAAATCAAATAATAAAGTAAGAATAAGTATCCCAAGTATACTGAAAGTTGAGTCATGATAACTGGGCTTATTTTCTTGTTGGTGTGAGATGTTTCATTGCTCCATTAAGAAGCTTCAACCGTCAGAGAAAACATTAAGGAGTTCATTGACATGCTCACATGCACTTTGGGGAAGAAACCCCTGAGGTTGGTACGGGAGGAGTTGGTACATTATAAGTCTCTGCCTAACTGACTTGCTCTGACTGATGAAGCTGCTTGGATGAGCAGCGAAACATCTTCAATCAACAAGAAAATCAGTCCAGTTGCCATGACTCAACACTCAAACAACTTTACCTGGATGGCTTAGAATCTTCATCAATACATTTATCCCAAGAATATTTTCATTCTTTTGGACCACCCCATGCATTTAATGAAATGACCTGCAGCTGATGAAAATATATTTAATAAAATATGTTCATTCTTTTACATTTCCCATTCACGCCTCTGTCCTGGTGCATTCAGTGAACAAAAATCAGTGGAGACAAAAATAGAAGTGAGACTAAAGTAAACATTCTACTCACAAGCCTCCAAGTCTTACAAAACCCCAGTAAGACCTTCTTTTAAAATTAACATATTTTCCTCAATCTGGTTTCCTCTGGGTGTATTATACCTCAGAACTTATAAAAACCAATCAACAGTGGCCAGCTGGCTGAAAGTCCTAATAATTGCATTCCCAAATTATCAGAAGAGTTTCATATTGGGGACAGTTTTGCAAGAATATACAAACCTATCAGGAGGAATAATCACCCAGAATATCTAAAATTCTGGGTGGGCAATTCTGGGAGTTGAGGTCCACACATCTTAAAGCGGTCAACTTTGAAAAACGTTGTTCAATCTAAACTGTACTGAACTGGCAGAATTAAATCATGGAGTTCAGCAGAATCACATGCCCATGTTTTAATTACGTGTTTTCCTTCTCCACAGGTTTCACTCTCAGTAACAAAATCCAGCAAAGTATAATTATTCGTTATGCCTGCAGTAAGTTGGCCATTGACTTTGATGGCTTTGTGGCCTGTATGATTCGTCTAGAATGCTTGTTCAGTAAGTATTCCTGAAATAAGAATGGGGGGGGGGGGAAATCTGCTTTACATCTCCAAGCAAGAATTTTTTTACAAACAGGTGAAAGATTTTTCACCTGAGTGCAAAAATACCTGTGTCAGTGATAGAAAGCTATTGTAAAATGTTTCTAATTTATTATATATATTACATTAGATAAACAGGGCAAATTCCCAGACACATTCTATCTGGTAAAGCTGATACAGGCACATATTGAAAACACATTATTCTTTTTTTTGTTTCAAACAAATTTTATTAATTTTACAAAAACAGTGCACAAACAATCAAGGCATAACAGCTTATAAATTCTTTTATAATAATAATAATAATAATAATAATAATAATAATAATAATAATAATAATAATAATAATAATAATAATAAAAGAAGAAAACCAATAGAACATAATGATTCCAAATTATAATAGCAATATTTACTTTATCTATTTAACTTCATATCTTATCCCAACTTCTCCTTTTCATCCAAATTATTTCTTGCTAATTGAAATTTTATTGCCTTTTATCAACATACAAAACACAAAATACATAACAAAACCTAAAACATCTTTTCTGAAAGCTGCTTGATCCAGAGTTAAAACTCTTCACACAGACGAAATGTACACATCATATTCACTTTATATATCCTTCCATATCTTATTACCATTTTCAATAACATTCTTTGTCTGTTCTATTTCCAGCTATCCATTCATCTTTTTTCTTTTACTATACTTCTCCTATACACTAATTGGAGTGACACCTTTAACTCATTACCCTAACTTAAAAGTACTTCATATAACACTTAATTTATCTTGGGATTCTGTTTAGTACGTTCTAAAATTACACAATAAGTTTTATCAGAAAGGTTCTACTCTAAATACACATATAAAAACACAATCTTATGTACCTTCCAGAATCCCCCTTTTATCCTTAATTAGATTCACCCATTGTCTCTAAATAAGCTTTTTTTTTCTTTAGATCTTGCTTCCCACCATTGAGGCTTCTCCTCCCCCCCTTTCTCTCTTGCTTATTCTTCTTCTTGCCCTTTTTACCCCTTTGTCTCTCCTCCTCCCTTTTCTTATTCCCTTTCCGTTGCCTTCTAACCTTGCCTCCATCTTTCCTCTCATTTTTCTCTTTTTTGGTTGTTTTTTCAAACCTTAAAATCCCCTTTTTCTTATCTTCTTTCTCCTCCTCCCCGGAAAAAACCCATTGTTCATCAAAGATGGCTTCTTGTTCCTCTTCTTCTTTGTCCCAATCATTCTGCTGTGTAGTCAACTTTTCATAAGTACATAACGCCATTTCTAAAAATTGAAATAATGTGCCCAAAGTATCTTTTCCATCTTGTTCTTCCTTTTTATATTTTTGATATTCAGTCTTTAGTTCATTCACCAGCGATGCCATCATGAAAAGAGAAACTCTTCCCAAAACAACCACCCAAGTATTTTTAGTCAAAAGTAATTCAAAAAGAAAGTTCCAAAAGTTAATACTTTTCTTCCTTCTTCTATTTCTCTTTCTGGGGTTACTGTTTGATCAAAGAGGTCCGATTACCATATATCTTTCTTTGGGATTCTAGGCAATCTCCTCCTTTTTCCACTTCTGCTCCAATTTTTTTTCCTCTCCCTTCCCACTTGCAACATCAATTTTTAAATGATCAGAAATCCATACCTCTAATAAGGGTTTTCCAATTTCTTAAATTTTTAAATCCAATGTCCAAGAACTTCAACTTTCAAAATAGTTCACCTTCAGTGCCCAAACAAATTTCAGATCTTCATCTGCTGTTTCCATGGGGTGGGAGAGTGAAGAAAAAAAAAGTTCCCTTTAACAGCTTCTCCGCCGCTTTCCGATCTTCTTAGGGATACAATGTATCCTCTAGCAATTCAGACAGTTCAGTTCCAGCGAGTTTAAAAGATGTTGATGGACCCAGCTCAGCCAGCACTTTCACTTTTCTTGCTTCCTCCAGCATGATCTTACCCGGTTGCTGGCTTCTTCGTGGCGGCCATTGCTGACTGCCGCTCCACCACCTTGGGAAAAAGGGGTTTTTCCGGACGAGGAGGGGGTCTGCGACACCCCCAATCCCCTGTCCGGCTCCCCTCTCTCTTCAGCTGCCTCTAAGGGGCAGCCATATCCCCCTGACCCATTTGGATCGGGGGTACCTCAGCGGCAAGCACAGTAGGAATTGCGAACAGTCGCGAATTCCTGCTGCCACCGAAGCCACGCGGAACTGGCTAAAACGCATTATTCTTTTATAAAGTTCCAACCGAGCTAATAGCAGCTACCTAAGATACTGATTGCAATATTTTATTCTGAGATCACTGTTATTATTTAAAAGTTTGAAGGTCCAACATATTTGCAATTGAAGAGCAATTTGTTATAATATATGGGAAAGCTTTTGGATATTTAAAAAGGGGAAATCATGACAGAGAATTTATATAATACATGCACAGAACCTCATGTATACACAATGGCATCCAAGTTAAAAGTTTTCCACTTGAACAAATCAGTGAGTCAATTTGATTAAAGCCCAAGGCCTGCCTGATCTCTACATTTGAAGTTAGGAACAACATCTTCCTCAGGGCCTTTTAGTTTTGGTTATTGGATGAAATCGCTCTTGTTCTCTTGATTAGTCTGTCTGACCCAATTTACTTTAATGATACAACGTTTCAGTTAACCCTGCACTGGAAGATCTTTATAGAGGTTTTAGGTAATACTGCTCTTTGACAAAAAAGGTCAAATGAAGTTCACATTGCCCTCTTAATTCTAAAACTTATATAAGGAGAAAAGAGTTTGGGCACATTATAGAAGAAACCTTCCAGTTTGTTTTTCCCCATATAAACATATATGACTACTGTATAAAACTGTATCTAGAAGTAGTCTAACTAAAGATTCCGAAGGCCAGGTTTTAAATACCTCCATTCATCCTTAGTTATTCATTTTTGGCTTACAATGCGTTTTTGGCTTATCACACATTAAATCTAACGTCTGCTCTTGTTTCGTTGCTCAGAAATGTTTCAGATATTAGATAAGGATAAGGATGGAGCAGTTCAGCTTTCTTTGACAGAGGTAAGTTTGCTTTAGTAAACTGTATGGCTAAAATATTACAGAGTGATAATATATTATTATCAAATCACCATAACTGCAAAGTTATTCCAATTACAACGCTTACCAGCCCGCCACTCACACAAATGGAGTGTGTGTGACTGCTGTGCTCCCCTGCTGCTCGTGTTTGGGGAAGCGCATGAACACACACTCACCTGCTGTTTTTGTGCCCCGGTTGCAAACACCTCACAGTCCACTAGTAGGCTGCGACCCAGAGGTTGGAGACTCCTACCCTAGCAGACAGATCTAATTCCCTAGCAAGCAGAACCCACAGTATGCCTTCTTTGCCAGACCTGATAAGGTGGATAGCTGTAACTGGGGAGAGAGCATATTGCAAATAGCACTGAGAAAGGCCGTACTCTGACATAATTAAGAAAACAATAATGAAAAATACAGAAAGAGGTGCCTTCACTAAAGACGTATAACAGCAGTTGATGACCAGAAGAAAAAAGACTGCACAATTTATAAAAAAGACTTGATAATAGCACTACTAAATGTTGGTGCTGCAATCAAAAGGAGCCCTGGAGATTGTAAAAGGACTATGGGTTGCCTAGCACTTGTTAATTAATTATAAATTTGGTTCAATGTTCAAAAGATCTCTGCCAGCAAGTGAGGAAATATCGTAATAGTAAATTCTGTGAAACTTTAAGTAAGCAACTGTGTATTATCCTAATTCTTATATTCTCTCTCTCTCTCTCTCCCTTAGTGGCTGTGTTGTGCATTGATCTAAATAAGCATTATTTTTTGGCAATCATTTGGAAACTGGACAAACTTACGATTCCACCATGAAGTTTCTGAGAAAAAAGCTGATTCCATGATCTTCTCAAAATATGAGGAACTATGTCAGGCTCTAGTGTGTAATTTAATAAAATTAACATAAAATAAACAATTATGCATAGAAACAAATATTGTATAGCAAGCATAGCCACATTAGCAGCTTTGATTTAATAAACAATATGTGTCATGAAATCTATTTTTCAAAACTGTGATTGAAATTGAATTCATCTCTAATTTTATTTCTATATAAAAATAATTCATTTGCCTACATTTTGCACCTATCAGAAAGCTGTATGCCTTGCCTAAGAATAGAAACTGATTTATAAAATATCTAGTATGTCTATTTTCCAAACTGGGAGATCATCCATCCTGGAGGAGAAGGAAGATGAAAATTAAATGAGCTGGAGAATATCACGGGCTTAGGGCCAGATATCCTTACCCGAAAGCATAAATAATTGGCAAAAGTCTAATGTGATGTTTAGTTAAAAATATTGAAATACATGAAACAAAATGGAAGAGATCTGAACAGGATCAGGAGATTAGAATAACCCCCAAACAGAAACTGACCTTCCTAACAAGAAGAACAAGAACAATCTAGCACAATAGTGCTAGACCTTAAAGGAAGGCTAATGAGAATTAAGAAGGATTATAAAAAAATATCCTACTACTGAAACTACTTTTTGGCTAATCAAAAAACAAAAGAATCCTAGTAAATTGTGAAAGGGAAGCAAATTAAACCATCCCATTAGGCCTCCTCACAGGAAGAACCAAGGAATTGTGCAAAGGAAAGCATAATTTAAAAATCTGATTAATACAGCAAGTTAAGACCAGCAAATCACAGATACAAATAACTCTTACTAGGAGAATCTGCTAAAATGAACAAAGCCACATAGATCACATAGAATTTGTGGCGTCATGTCATCATATGACATATCATGACATTTCCCCCCTTCATGGGGCTGGGGTGGGCATGGCCTATGTGTGACCCATCCAGCCCATGGGCTACCAGTTTGACACCACTGACATAGAGCAAATCAAATCTTTGTAATGGTAAAAAGCAGCATAAGGAGAGTGAGGCACAATCAGTTGAAAAGCATATAAAATACATCAGAATCTTAAAATGATGTTAATTATACATAAAGCAAAATCGCAATAAAAAGGGAGTCTTTCAGAAGTTATTCAAGGGTGTTGGAATTGATTCATCCCAGCTACCCTTATTATAGGGGCATTTTCATTTGAATGAACATTTACCAATCATCATGTGAAATAAAATATAATATCCTTATAATTCCTCCTGTCTTCATTGTACTCCATCAGTGTTTGAGAAAGTACTTTAAAAAGTGTATGACTCCAAAGGATGGAAAATCAGGAAAGGAATTTAGTAGAAATCCAAATACAGATTGGAGTTTAGTTGGGTTGAACCATTTTGCTCTAGGCTGTTGAAAAATCCATCCAAATCATTCATTCATTCATTATATTTTTGTCTAACATTTCTTCCAGGAGATCCTGGTAATGTACATAGTCTCCCTTCCTCTACCTTTTCCCTGCAGTAATTCCTTGAATTAAGTTTAGGTTGAGAGACTGGCTCAAAATTAACACAAATAGGACTCACACAGTATCTAGCAAGAACAATCTTGTTTTTTTACAATGCTCAATAATAACATATAAATTATTTTATTCCAGAAGTAAAAATTGGAATGTTTAAGCTATATGTTATAGTTATAATTTATTTCCCATATCAAAATATTATTGATTTTCAGGAACTGAAATAAGACTTTGAAAATTAGTCAAGCTAGGCACAAAAGTGCATGATCCGTTCCTAAGAGCACTTTGTGTTAGGCTTAGATTAGAACACTTCCAGTGGTGGGATTCAAAAACTTTTACCACCAGTTCAGTGGGCGGGGTGGGATGGGCGTGCTTTGCACGCGTGCATGCACTTTGCATGCATGTGCATGCCAAACACAGAGGCCCAGGCACAGAGGCATTTGCGCAGGCACAGAGGCATTCCAACTCACCTCCTGCAAGCCTGCGCTCTCCCAGTCATTTCAGCAGTTGCGTTTCAAAAGCAGAAGATAAAGGTGAGTATGGGAGCCTGGGTAGGAGGGTGGGCCAAGCAGCAGAGCGGCAAAGAGAAGTGGTTCAGTCTCTGCAGCTCATTGCCGCTACTGGCTCAGCAGAACCATTCCGAATCGGTAACATACCACCACTGAACACTTCCCATAATTCAAGGATATGATTGAGTAAGTAGTGAAGGTTGCCTGTAATTCATCCATGAAGCACTATCTAGCCTGGATGGAGAGTATAGCTAACACAACATTATCCAGCATTGTTCAGGACCAAGGGATCTCTTTCCCCCGTTTTCTTTTCCAGTTCTGCAACACAAGAAACAATCTTGAATTACTCTTCTGCTCCCACATCTAAAAATCCCTTGGCAGATATGACTAGATTCAAACATACAAAATAGGAGCTCTTTCTTCTTGCTTCTCAGCCTCCTTAGGCAGGTTATTTTAATTGCATGATTCTCTACATCTATCTCTAGGCTCCCTCATGCCCACTTGGATGCGCAGAGCAGAGTGCAGCACTCCGTTCTCCCTTATCTTTGGAAGGCAGGAAGTACTGCTCCTTCAGCGGTGCTTTGATCACTGGTGTCAACAACTGCTGAAAACCAAATCCTTTTCATTGCATCTACTTTCCCTTTCCTCTTGAGGCTGCATCCAGGAGAAACTGATTGGGGCTGCATGTGTCTTTTCCTCATAAAACAAACTCAACTGCTTATCATTCTCTCTTCTGCTTTAGCTTTTAAAAGATGCTTCTGCCAAAATGCATACAAGCTGCTTCAGGCATATAGTAGCAGAATGGAGTGAGCTGAAGGGTAGGCACAAGAACTTCCAATCTCTTAGGATCTGAATAGATAATTGGAAACTAAATTCTATACCTCACCCTACCTCTCAAATCTTAATATATATGGAAATACAATGACTGCACAGTTTTTCAATGGGCAGGCTATGAACCAAAGAAAGAAATAGATTCTGGTCTATTAGAAAGAACTTCCTAATGATGTGAGGAGCAGACTGTCTTGAGGAAATGTAATGACCTCTCAAGCAGAGACTGTATAAACTACTTATTGTGCTGCTTCTGGATTTTCTGCTTCAGAAAATTAGAACTGATTCTGAGCTACATGGATAGATTCTGAGGTCTAGGGCTCCCTAGACCCTTTAAAGAAGATTTGAATCTTTAATCTCAAAAAATAATGATATAATTTTTGCTAACTGTATTTAATTTTTAAAAATAATATTAATGAAATACACTTTTGTTCTTGCATTTGAATGTTCCTCTCTACATAGTCTTCATATTTAAGTATATTCTTCAAATCAAGCACTGTTCCATACCAATGCACTGAGATATAGGCAAGAATCTATTTAATTTGCTCTTTCTTAGTATCAAAAGCCAAGACTTTGGTAGATTTCTCCTTTAATGATACTCAAATCTCTCTCTTTTTTTTTTTTTACTGTGCTCAGACTTGGACAGGGATGCAAACACTGAAATACGGGGAGGTTTCAGTTCTCACTGCTGTTACCCAACAGCTTGATATCTGTACAACTTACTTATAAAGGAACAGATCAATAGATTTTCTAGCTTCTTTACTTCTTTCTCAGTGGCAGCTCCTTCTTTCTGACTGGCACAAAGTGACCTAATCACTGATACATCAGATATTGCATTGTTTGTCTGGTGTCACATTTTGGATGCTCAGAGAGAAGTGACAGTACAAATGGAGATGATGGAAAAACATGGCTTTCAGAAGGAATATGGTCAAGAATAAATTAAATCAAGGAAAGGAGATTGTTAGGAATAAAAAAGTTACCTAACTTAGTTTGGGTAAAATAATATATATAAACTATGAGTGTAAGTTAAAGTGTGTGTCACTTTAAACAGCAAAGCTTGTAATTTTGGGTGCGGCTGTAAAAATGCCATAAGACGGAGCAAGAGAGCTTACTGTATTACTGGCTTACTGAATTGCTTGCTGACAATGATGGATTGATGGTTCCCTACTGCTGCTGCTTTTGCTGAAGAGAGAAAGGAGGTTTGAACTTCTTCATATCTCTACTGTGAGAAGATTTATTACTGGACTGATATTTGTAAGTTTACTGACCTCTTTTTTGACACTGGACTTTGCAACTGAATAATCCCCGGACGGACTGAACTAGTGAATGATTTATGGACTGTTTTGACTATGTTAAAACTCTTACTGGAATAAACTATTTAACTAGCACAGTGTATCTGTTTTACTGAGTGTAAGCTACAAAAATGTTTATCTCAAATATTTTGCCTGCCTGCCGTGCAGATTCTGCTAGGGTGTATCCCTAACACTGGTTATGGGCCCAGGCTGCACAGTCAGATTAACCAGGATATAACAGGCTTATATAAAGTGAGAGTTAGTGTAGTTACACAATACTGTAAACAGACAGCTGTGTTTTATTAATTATAGTTTAATATCCAGAAAAAGATGGCACAAGTCAATTTACAAAGTTTGTCTCTAATATCCAAACTGGATGGAACAAACTATGTTTCATGGTCTATGAAATGCAGCCTACTTCTACGCAGAGAAGGTTTGTGGAGTATAATTCAAAACCCACCAGAGGTAGATGCTTGGGATCCGGAGGATGAGAATGATGCCCAAAAAATACAAGAATATAAACTGAAGAATGAGCAAGCTCTCTGTATAATAGGACTGACACTCTGTGACCAGCAGCTTGTCCATATTCATGGAGAAGAAACAGCTGCGAAATGTTGGGAGAATTTAAAGAAGATTTATGTTCGAGACAGTGTAGGAGCACATATAAATCTTACACGGAAACTGTTCAGAACACATCTTCAAAAGAATGGAGACATGCTGACTCGTTTAAACACTACGAAGAGAATTTTTCATGAACTGCATGAAAAAGAACTTATCTTCACAGAACTGCATCAGGTTTATATAATTTTGTCTTCATTAGATGAGAGCTATGATGACAATGTAACTTCACTGGAAGTACTGCCAAAAGATAACCTCACATTAACTGACATTACTGATAGATTAATTGAAGAAGCCAGGAGAAGGCTTGAAAGGGATCAACTCAGAAGGGAACCACAAGAAGAGAAAGAATCTTCGACAGCCTATACAATTAGAAAATGTTTTAATTGTGGAGTAAAAGGATATTTGGCTAGATTCTGCAAGAAAGGAAAATGCCACAATGCCAGCCAGAATGCTAAAAGGCATCAAAGGGATGAAAAAAAAAATGTTAGCCATGTATAGCAACGAAACTGTGAATAATAATTTATGGGTTGTAGATAGTGGAGCATCGCACTGCATAACAAAAGATAAGAAAAGGTTTGTTAAGATGTCCATGAGTTCACAGCAGATATCATTAGATAATAGCTGGAAAATGAAAGCAAAAGGTGAAGGTATTGCACATTGTTCTTGCATAAAAGAAAATGTAAAAGTGTTACATGTACCACAACTTAAGTTTAATTTGCTTTCAGTTAGTTTTGATTAAACTAGGTTATGTAGTTACTTTTAAGGGAGAAAACTGCATAATAGAAAAGGAAGGTAAAAAAGTAACTGCAACTTTAAAAGGTGAATTGTATGTGTTAAATGATAAACAATTAGAGGTAGCTAACACAGTGTATAATAACGTTAAACCTCATGATGAATGCATACATTTGTTACACAGACGTTTAGGGCATATAAATTTTAAAATGCTCAAACAAACGGTTGAACTGTCTGAAGGTATAAAACTGAAGCCTTGCAGTAAGTATTTGCACTGCAATGCTTGGAGTCAAGAAAAAAGTAAGGTAAATAGAATTAATGGATTTAAAACTAAAGAGCCTCTAGAGGTCGTATTTGCTGATATCATAGGTCCTAAAAAACCAAGTGGGGGAAGTGCTTGTTATATATTAAGCATAATGGATCATTATTCTAGATATGGTTTCTGTTATTTAATGAAGAGTAAAATGGAAACATATCAGAATTTCTTTAATTGGTTTAATTGGTTGAAGCTTGCAGAAAGAAAAACTAAAGGGAAACTAGTAACTCTTGTAACTGATAATGGTACGGAATTTATAAATAAGAAATTCCAAAATAGTCTGAAGATGGCAGGTGTTGAACATAAAAAGTCTGCACCATATAGGCCACAACATAATTCCTTTATAGAAAGACGAGGCCAAACAATACAGGCAATGGCTTGTACTATGCTGTCAGATTCAGGATTACCTGAAACTTTGTGGGGAGAAGCAATAATGTGTGGTAATCATATATTGAATAATGTTGTTAACTCAAGAACAGGTGAATTACCATTCACACTGTGGCATGGTAGAAAACCTGACCTAAGCTACATGCACACATTTGGAGCACCAGCATGGGTGCATATTCCTACACAACTGAGACATAAGGGGCAGCTTAGGGCTAAAAGGTTATTCTTTGTAGGTTATGAATCTAATCACAAATCATACAGATTCTGGGAAAAAGGTACATCTAGAGTTTACTGTAGTGCTAGTGCACAATTCCTTGAACATGTAGAATGGGAAAAACTGGAGTAAGATTCAAGTAAGGATGTAATTATAGAAACCTACAAACCAAAACAACATATCATTAATAAGAAGAATACAATTAAAGAGGAAGTACAGGAAGAGCAAATAGGACCAGAAAAGGAAGAAATAGGTGAACAGGAAGAAATAGATAACCAGGAACAGGTAGTACATGAAAGTCCACCTGTAAGCCCTGTAATACCTAGACATTCAACACGTGAAACTAGACCACCTGACAGGTACCAAGCAAGTGTAGTTTGCCAAGTTAGTAAAGTTCCAACTACTGTTAAAGAACTTAGAATGTATCCTGCAAAGGATCAAGAAAATTGGCATAGAGCGATGGAGAAGGAACTAAATTCATTGAAACAAATGGGAGTTTATGAAAATGTTAAATTACCTCCAGGTGAAAAGTCTATTGGCTGTAAATGGATATTTAAATTAAAAACAGGTAAAAATGGGACTGTTACCCATAAGGCAAGGTTGGTAGCTCAAGGATTTAATCAAACTGCATGTGATTATGATGAAGTATTTGCACCGAGTCTAAAAGCAACAACCTTGAGAGCAGCTTTAGTGTGGGCAGCTAAGAAGAATTATATTATAAATCACTTAGATGTAGCAACTGCTTATCTGCATGCACCATTGCAGCACACTATATACTTAAAGAAACCTGTAGGAATTAAGGATGATAAAACAAATAATGACTGTTGGAAGCTTAAAAGGAGTCTCTATGGATTAAAACAATCTGGTTATGAATGGAACCAATATATTGTTAAGGAGTTAAACAATACAGGGTTTAAAGCAGGTTTAGCTGATCCATGTGTATTTTAAAAAGAGACAAATGGAATAGTGTCATTATTATTGTTGTTTACAGATGATATTGCCTTAATTACAAAAACTAATAATGAAGCTACTGAAATAATATCATTATTAGGTAAGAGGATAAAATTAAAGCAATTAGGAGAGATAAAACAGTATCTAGGATTGACAATAAATAAAACCAAAGATGGCTATAAGATATCTCAAGAGGATAAGATTTATCAATTACTAAAACCATACAAGATGGAACTTTGTAAACCGGCAAAAACTCCAGTGAGTAAGGAATTTGACCACACTGATGCTCAAAATCCAAAATTCGATAAGACTGTCTATCAATCGTTAATTGGTAGTTTATCATATATTAGTAATTGGTCAAAGCCAGATATTGCTATAGCGTTAATCAATTGGCAAGATTCAATGCTGAACCCACTGAACAACACTGACAAGTGCATATGCTGATGCAAGTTTTGCAACAGACATAAACACTAGGAAATCAACTTCAGGTCTGGCTATACTGTTAGGAAAAGCACTGATTGGTTGGAGGTCAATTAGACAGCAACACATAAGTATGTCCACAATGGAAGCAGAATTTTCATGTCTATAAACAATTGTTATTGGATTTGGGAATAACTGTTAATGATTCCATTGTAGTTTATGAGGACAATCAAGCAGCCATAAGGTTGGCTACAAATATTGCTGTAGAAACGAGATCTAAGCATACAGATCTTAGATATCTGAATGTAAGGCAATCTGTAAAAAATGATATGATAAGATTGGAATATTGTATGACTGAAGAAAATATTGCTGATCAGTTTACAAAAGCCCAAGGTTCAGTCAAACACAAAGAAAGTTGTGACAACTATGGTTTAAGGATATGTGTGTATATATATATATATATATATATATATATATATATATATATATATGTTTTCTTAAGTTTTCGCGGGTACTTACATGTCTGGCATTCAGCTTTGTTCGGGTATTTTCCCACGTGGTGCTTTTAAAGTTGTAGCAACGTTTCAGCAGAATCTCATCTGCCATCATCAGGCTTCTGTATGGTGTTTCTCTGTGAGTCAGACTTTTACAGTGGTTTCAGATTTAAATTTGGGGCAGCCTATTGCTGTGTCAGAATGGTTTTTTCTTCCTCCTGATTGGTTGAGAGTCTTGGTCTGTGTTTATTGGTCTTGGAGTTTGCTGTGTTCTGCTACTAGTGTTGTAAATGATTCAAATTTGAAGCAAATCAGCTGAAATCACTATGCGAAAGAAAACTTTATCCAGAGCTCTTTTCCCAACTTGTTGATAAGATCAAATCATCAGCATGAAACAGTGGACGAACCAAACACTCATTACTTGAAGCCAAACTGCAGAAACTCACATCAACTACATGCCCTTCACAAACGAATCGCAAAGTTGTAAACTTATCGACAAGACAGTTGACTACAACAGAACACAATCTACTCTCGTATGGATTAAAATTCAATACCAAAGACGCACACTTCATTGATTTCATGGCTGACCTTGAAACAATCCTTTCAAGACCAGAGCTAACTAATGACACTCGGACAACAATCTGAAACACAGTTACTGGATTGCTAAAATTGAAGAACCCAGATCACATTTTGACAAAAGATGAAAATCTTGGATTGCAATCCTTACGACGAGACAAATCTATTGTCACTCTTCCTGCGGATAAAGGTGGTGCCACTGTCATCATGAACAGAGACGACTACTTCAACAAAGCAACTGCATTATTGGAAGACAGCACAACGTACACAGAACTACCAAATGATCCAACAAAGAAACAAGCTAATGCAATAACTTCAATAGTCAAACGGCTCTCGAAAGAGAAATTCCTTTCAACTGAGGATGGCAAATTCATCCAGATACCCAGTCCCTCCATTGCCAGAGCATACGGTCTTCCGAAGGTACATAAACCAAATGTTCTACTCCGCATGGTGATTTCACTCATCGGGACCCCCACATACAACCTAGCCAAATGGCTCTTCCAACGTCTTAAACATCTGATTGCGGACTCAGAATACAGCATCACGAATGCATACACTTTTCTTGATCGCATCAAAGAGATACAATTGGAGCCTGACGAATGCATGGTATCTTTTGACGTAGTATCGCTGTTCCCATCGATCCCTCTTGAACTCGCCAAGAACATAATTCAACACCGACTAGAAGAGAAACCCATCAATATTCCTACTGATAAAGTGATGGAGCTAGTTACACTTTGCCTAACCAACTACTGCCAATTCAATGGAAAATTCTATCGCCAGAAGAAAGACACACCAATGGGCTCGCCCATTTCAGGGTTCGTCGCTGAAATAGTTTTACAAGATCTCGAAAAATCTGTTTTCGCGGATTTCAAACCAAAATTATGGCTCCGATACGTTGATGACACATTCGTTATTGTCAAGCGCACCGATTTGGAACGACTACATGAGGCAATCAACTCAGTACACCCAGACATACAGTTCACACAAGAGGAGATGAGCGATGCCCAATTATCATTTTTGGATGTTAACTTAAGGCTTCTTGAGACAGGTAGATTGCAGACGAGCGTGTACAGAAAGAAGACAAACGCGGACATCATACTTCACTACTGAAGCAATCACCCTACTACACACAAACGAAGCTGCATCTCTACGCTCTTCAAACGTGCTTACACTTACTGCCAAGATGAGAAGACACGGAAGGAGGAATTGGGCTTCCTCTACAATCTCTTCGCAACTAACGGGTATCCAAAAAGTTTTGTCAAAAACTGCCTGCGCCGCAGACCTCATAAACAAACGGACACGAACAGCGAGAAGACACGAGACCCACCTAAATGGTACTCACTCCCCTATGTACATGGCGTTTCTGAGATCATCGCGCGACATTTACAACCATATAACATCAACATTGCGCACAAACCGACAACATCATTGAGAAAAACACTCGTCTCAGGAAAGGACAAGCTACCAGTCACCTCAATGAAAGGCGTTGTTTATGAAATACCATGTAAAACCTGTCCCCAGAAGTATGTTGGCCAAACTGGAAAACAACTCTGCGAGCGAATCCATGAACACACGCTAGCGGTTAGAAGGCGAGACCCCCTATCACAGATGGCAATACACAGCGTAGATCACGACCATTGTTTTGACTGGGGCGCAACCAAAGTGATTGGCACAGGTAGAACACATCACGCCCGTGAATTCATCGAAGCATGGCACACCGGCCCTAACTGCATCAATCGCCACAAAGACATCGACCCCAATTACCAAGGCTTGCGCGAATTTTGGATGACTCACACATCGCAAAACAACTCAGCTCGTGCCCAAACAAACAACTGACGAGCCAAGCACGCGATTGATACTCACGCAGCCAATCAACAGAACGCTGACCTCAACGACAAAATAACGATCAAGTTTTTTACCTGTACATTTTCAATTGCTTGTTCACTGAGGACGGATGTGGATCTTTGGTTATTCGGGTTTTCTCCCGCGTAAGATTGGAAGTATCTAGGCAACATTTCGATGAAGTCTCATTCATCATCTTCAGGCTTGGTCTTCAGCTCTGTGCTTCTCAGAGTGATGTGAGCTTGCAGCTGCTTCTTCCTTTTAACTGCTGCTGGGGGATTTGAGCTGGTGAGCTGTGATCTTGCTGTTTGGCTTCGAGTTCGTGGTCATGCTGCATCTTCATGGTGGGGGTCAGTTCGCCCAGCAACAAAGACTAACCTGAGCACAACCAAGCCCCCACCTGAACAGAACACGCCTCCAGCCAATCAGAACACAGCCAAACCCCCAACCAATGAGAACATACCCCCACCCAATCAGAACACAGCCAAGCCCCCACCCAATCAAGTCACACCTCCACTAGCAGTTAAAAGGAAGAAGCAGCTGCAAGCTCACATCACTCTGAGAAGCACAGAGCTGAAGACCAAGCCTGAAGATGATGAATGAGACTTCATCGAAACGTTGCCTAGATACTTCCAATCTTACGCGGGAGAAAACCCGAACAACCAAAGATCCATATATATATATATGTGTGTGTGTTTTCTTAAGTTTTCGCGGGTACTTACATGTCTGGCATTCAGCTTTGTTCGGGTATTTTCCCACGTCATAATAGTGGTGCTTTTAAAGTTGTAGCAACGTTTCAGCAGAATTTCATCTGCCATCATCAGGCTTCTGTATGGTGTTTGTCTGTGAGTCAAACTTTTACAGTGGTTTCAGATTTAAATTTGGGGCAGCCTATTGCTGTGTAAGAATGGTTTTTTCTTCCTCCTGATTGGTTGAGAGTCTTGGTCTGTGTTTATTGGTCTTGGAGTTTGCTGTGTTCTGCAACTAATATCTTCTGTCTTTTTTTGGGGGGGGCTCTTTTTGTATCTTGATTGGCTGGTAACATTGTGTTACTTTATTGGAGGCCTTTAGTGCAGCTTGGGTTTGAGTATGGCATTAGCCAGGGCTCTGGATTCGAATTCTTCCATGAACAGGTTTGCAATGACAGGTGACAGTGGTGATCCCATGGGGGCTCCTTCAATTTGACCCATGCCATACTCAAACCGAAACTATGGTTAAGATATATCGATGACACATTCGTGATTTGGCCCCATGGACAAGAAAACCTAAACAACTTCCTAACACACCTAAACAGCGCACACCCCAAAATCAAGTTCACCATGGAAACAGAAACAAACAAACAACTACCATTCCTAGATGTACTAATCTACAAGAAAACAGATGGCACACTAGGACACACCATATACCAGAAGAAAATACACACCAACCGCTACCTCAACGCCCAATCCCACCACCATCCAGCACAGATAAACTCCGTGGCTAAAACACTAATTACTAGAACCAAACGCCTGGCAGACAAGACACACATTAAGACTGAACTATGCACCCTGACTAAAATATTGACAGACAACGGCTTGAATAAAAGCAAAATCACCAACTTGATCCACAAAAACACACTGAGACATAATAGAGACCCAGAAGATGAACAGACCCATGGAACAGCTGGGTCTGAATAGAGGCACTACAGACAAAATTAGTAAGATTCTATATAGACACCACATCAAGACTGCCTTCAAAAAAGACAGAAAAATAGCAGCCATCCTCAGGAACCCCAAAGACAAAATTGACCTGGAAAACCAAGGCATATATGAAGTCCCCTGTGCATCATGCCCGGCCACATACATTGGACAGACCAATAGAAGAATAAGCACCCGCCTGGATGAACACAAAAATGCAGTCAAAAAGCTGGAACACACTTCCTCACTCGTCCAACACATGGAAGCCACAGGTCATAACATCAACTTCAATGGCACCAAAACCCTAGCCACCATAGAAAATCCCAGCCACAGAATCATCAGAGAAGCCATAGAGATTGAAAAAAGACCAGAAAGCATGAACAGAAGAGATGATTCCACCAGGCTGTCAATCATTTGGAAGCCTGCACTCACAAACAAAAAAATCTCCACACCACAAGCCAGGCAAACACCTGGGCACAAACAGATCCCCCCTGATACCTCCAGCTCAAACACACCCCAAGCAGGCACCCAGATGAAACCCAGCTTCCTAACTAATGATAGCCATCCATTTACCCGAAGCCAAGCTGCACTAAAGGCCTCCAATAAAGTAACACAATGTTGCCAGCCAATCAAGATACAAAAAGAGCCCCCCCCCCAAAAAAAGACAGAAGATATTAGTAGCAGAACACAGCAAACTCCAAGACCAATAAACACAGACCAAGACTCTCAACCAATCAGGAGGAAGAAAAAACCATTCTGACACAGCAATAGGCTGCCCCAAATTTAAATCTGAAACCACTGTAAAAGTTTGACTCACAGACAAACACCATATAGAAGCCTGATGATGGCAGATGAGATTCTGCTGAAACGTTGCTACAACTTTAAAAGCACCACTATTATGATGTGGGAAAATACCTGAACAAAGCTGAATGCCAGATATATATATATATAATATAATATATATATAATATATGTAATTATACTACCCAAAAGGGGAGTATGTTAGGAATAACAAGGTTACCTAACTTAGTTTGGGTAAAATAATATATATTAAAGTGTGTGTCACTTTAAACAGCAAAGCATGTAATTTTGGATGGGGCTGTAAAAACGCCATAAGAGGGTGCAAGAGAGCTTACTGTATTACTGGCTTACTGAATTGCTTGCTGACAATGATGGATTGATGGTTCCCTACTGCTGCTGCTTTTGCTGAAGAGAGAAAGGAGGTTTGAACTTCTTCATATCTCTACTGTGAGAAGATTTATTACTGGACTGATATTTGTCAGTTTACTGACCTCTTTTTCGACACTGGACTTTGCAACTGAATAATCTCCAGATGGACTGAACTAGTGAATGATTTATGGACTGTTTTGACTATGCTAAAACTCTTACTGGAATAAACTATTTAACTAGCACAGTGTATCTGTTTTACTGAGTGTAAGCTACAAAAATGTTTATCTCACATATTTTGCCTGCCTGCCTGCCTGCTGTGCAGATTCTGCTAGGGTGTATCCCTAACAGAGATGAGCTGAAAAAAATATTAAGCATTAATTTTCACTTTAATTTATAAATAGCACCAATCAAGGAATCTTTCAGTAGACAGTCCAGGAAGCCATTCTTAAGGAGCAGAACAAGTGCATAACATTAAAATTATTAGCAAAAAAAATTGAAGATCTGAATAGCTAATTTTAAATTAATTATTTCTTGCCTAAAGACTAAGTGCTATGCAATAGATTTTAAGTGCATATTTCATTCATAGTTATGAACTTCCCTTGAGGAATGGGTAAATCGTTTTTGTTCATTTTTGCTTTCTTTACTTATTTATTAGAGCCAACTGGGTAAGTATTGAGAATAACTTACTTCAGAGTGATATCATAAAATAAATCAGATTATACAAAAGCTAATTTTATCCATATCTGCCACATGTTCCTGAGTTTATGAAGTTCAGAGACTTTATAGCTAAGATCTCATTAAGGTATAGATTAATTTTTACACCAAACACTCAAAATTACCGTCATACCTATTACAGTAGTTATATTCAGCAACATTCTGCCTTTACATTCCATGGTGCATTTGTTTTGAATAAAATTCTTGGGTTGAAATATGCACCGGGGCTCTAAGTTAATGCAGAAATATACTTTGCCCATTAAAGCCAATAGAATTTATTACCCAAGAAATGGCTTCAGATTACAGTTGTAATTGCAATGTTCAATATGTGTGCTTGAGAATTAATCCAATTAATTACCATAATTATTACTGAATAAAAACACAAATAATAATGTGCTGTTAAATCTATTAACAAAGGTTACTGCTTAATGACTTTCACCACCAAATATATTGGTCCCTATACAGTCTAAATGAAACATAAACCTTCCCTCGACAGCTATATCGGTCTGACATTTTCATTCATCTCTCTTCTTACAGTAATCTCTCCATTCCACTAGTAATGGACATATTTTAAGACTAGAGATCTCTCTCAAGTCTGGTTCACAAATAACTCTTTAAACATGGTTTGTTGAGAAAGTCCTAGTAGCCCATGTCAGCCATGAAGAATGGACTCATTGAGCAAAAAGCAAACAGACCTCATAATGGCTTAATGTTCTACATGAATCCAGCCTCTATTTTGCAGATGAACAAATAATTATGGTTTCTGTGGCCAATTCTTAATTTATGTTCTCTCCCATTATTGCTATTCATCCGTTAAAACTCTTAAACTTTGGGGAACTAAGTCTGGGAATTAAACCAAAGTAGGAATAAACATGGAAAGCTCAAATAAATATTTTATTCTAATGTGCATATTCCCTAGCCATAGCTGCAACTGGTAAGCCAAAAATCAGCCTTGAATAAAACATCGTAAGTGGAATAAATGGGCACAAGTCAAACTTCAGAAACAATGGCACTATTTTTTATTAAAAGGAGGGAAACATTCCATTCTCTTTCAGACATTCTCCATGTATTCTCCATAATACTTGAAACACCCAATTAGATTGTGAAACAGTAGAGCTGAAATTCATTCAAAGACTCAACCATTTCTCACAGATTTAAAATAGTTCAAGGCTTTTTAATCACACTACATGAATTAACTATCTGAAGCAAAAATATCAGTGTCACAGTAAGCGCTACCTCATGTTGGTCACTAAAGCAGTTCATTTCTCTGCCTTCTATTGTCCCATTTTTCTCCTCTCTCAGAACATTAATGTCTTGTGATAATAGATTTATTGGTCAGGGAAGCCAAAACACACTTTGTTATTTTTACTGCAAAAAGATGAAATGCTCTTCTTTAAGAAGTTATTTAAATCATTACTTAAAACAATTCTGTCCCTCTGGTGTCTTCATTCACCATTCCCTTTTCCCTTTCTTTTCATCAACTGACAGGCAACCCCAATTTTACCCCCATTCTTAAACCTCTGGCTTAATTGTCTGTCCTCAGGCCATGATTTAAGTGTTGTTAAACAGCTCTCCCAAAGTTATTCAATAACAAGACACAGAGGGGGAGAAGGCAGAGCTTCGTTTCGGCAATACAGCTGCGATCTCGGGGCTCTGAGATCGCAGCCAATATTTTCGCCCCTGGTCAGTCCCAATGGACCTAAACCGTCCTGTAGAGACGGTGATCGTGAAGGGAATCGTCCCAGGATCCCAGGGATATCGCAAAACCCCTGGTTTGATCCGGGAGAAGCCCTTTTGCTGGCAGTGGAGAGGCAGCCTCCATAGCTGCTGAAGTCGGGGCAGCTCCGGAAAGAAAGTGGCTGGAAGTGAAAGTGTGTCGGCTGGGTGAGAAACTTCTTTTTTGTTGTAAATTCACTGAGATTTGAAAGGGCACCCTGAATAGAGAAGAAACCTGTGAGATTTTTTTTTTGACAAAAACTGTATGAGCGGTGTTTTCTAAAGTGATGTCAAATTGAGGCTTCGCTTTTTTTTCTTTTTCTTGCTTTTTTTCCTTGGGACTTTTGTGTGACTTTGTAGGTAACCGGACTGAATTTTCTCTTACATATATTTTTATGCTCCTTTTGATTTTTTAATTTTCTTTTAGGGTAGAGGCTCCCTTTGGCTATTTTTTTCTTTTTATAAATTATTTTTTTTTCTGGCTGGGGGGGGAAGAGTATTAAGAAACTTTGTAACACGGCCAACTAGAGGCTTTAATTTATTTGAATTGGAGAGAACTGTAAGAAGACTCCTTCTCAAGGACATTTCAATGTGATAAGATAGAGGGAGAGCACAGCAAAATATTATTACAGGTGTTCTCCTGGACTCTTATCAATATTTTAACACTTGAGGCTTGGCTTTGAAGCTAGTGGAGGAGAGAGTCATAATAAGAGCCTTGGACGACTAAATAAAGTGCAGTGTGCTTTCTTTCTTTCTTTTTTTTTACTTGTGATACTCCTACTCACCAGCCTCTTTGTAAATTTTAATTCTAGTAATATTCTTCTTTTTGCTTTTTATTTCAAAGGGAAAGCCTCAGAGCCTTTTCTTTATTTTTCTTTTTTTCTCCTTATCTTTACTGGGATCCTTTTGCTTTTTCTATTCATGTTTTTGGACCACTCTGTTTTTTTTTTTTTTATTATTATTATTGAGACTTCCCAATTGGATTAAGGTGTGAAGAACCTGAAGGAATTTCTTCTTCTTTTCTTTATTTTTGTTCTTTTTCTTTTTAATCAATATTTTTATTTTGGGTTGTTTTTTTTCTTTCTATTTTTCATTTTTTATGGTGGACTACTTTGTAATTGGATTAGGGTCTAGAAGAACCTGAAGATTTTTCTTCTTTTTCTTCTTTTTCTTCTCCTTTTTCTTCTTTGGTTTTGGCTTTTTACTATTGGCTTTTTCCATTTTGGATTATAATTGGCTATTCTACCAGTTGGATTAAAAGCTAAAAAGAATTTGAAACCTTGGAAGCATTGAAATGAGCAAGAAACCAATATCATCTGGCATTTCTACTTCTATCTCTGCCTCCCCACCAGCTGGAGGACAACGTTTAATTCAGATAATGTTGAAGCAAGATAAAGGACAAGAAAAAGTGACTTTACAGATGATTATGCAAGGAATTCAAGATCTCAAGATAAAAACAGACACTATTGAACAAAGAATAGAGAAGACTGATGAAAAAGTGGAAAATATTAAACAAATGATGGTGAAGTATGAGGAGAGATTCCAAAAAATTGAGGAAGAAGGTAAACAAAGAGAGGAGAAGATTGGAAATATTGACAATAGATTAACAGTGGTTGAACAAGATAAAAGTGGGATGTTGAGGTGGGAGATGGAAAGGTCAGAATTTTATCTCAGATTTCAAAATATAGAAGAAGAAAAAGGACAAAATTTGGCTGCGATAATGATAGAAATTTTGGTGGATGCTTTGGAAATTACAGAGGAAAAGATGATGGATGGAGTAGATGAGGTATATCAAGTTTATACAAGATATGCGATGAGAAATAAATTACCAAGGGAAGTCCATATTAGATTTACCAAAAAATCCATTAAAACACAAATACTACAAGTGGTAAGAGAGAAGACATTGAAATACAAAGGCAAAGAGATTGTGCTTTTAAAACAAATACCCAGAAGAGTGAGAGAGATGAGAAGAGAATATCGATTTCTGACCAAAATGCTACTGGAAAATGAAGTGAATTATAGATGGCTGATTCCAGAAGGATTAATGTTTACGTGGCAAGAGCAGAGACATAGAATTGATTCAATTGAAAAAGCAGAACTTTTCCATGCAGAATTTTTTGGAAGGAGAGAAGAGGAGGCAGAGAAAGAGGTCTCATTAATTGAGTTTCAAGAGGAACAATTGGAGACTGAAAAAGAGAAAGGTGCAGTAGGTGGACAGGTGGATAGTAAAGAACAGCATGAAGTGAGATCCACGAGAGCCGTTAGACCTATATATAAAGCATAATCATGGAAGAGGAAAAATTGAATACAATGAATATAAATGGACTCAATTCAGCTGTTAAAAGAAGGAAAACCTTTCATAAATTAGAGAAATTAAAATTTGATATAATTTGTCTACAAGAAGTTCATATTAAAAAACAACATGAACAATTGTTAATACAGCCAAAATTAGGGAAAATATTTACTTCTTTGACTCAATGTAAGAAAAGAGAGTGGTTCTATACATTAAAGAGGCTATCCCAGCAAAACTGATCTACACGGATGAAGATGGAATTAATGGTGGAAATAATGGATGATAATATGAAAATACTCTTGATTGCAATTTATGCTCCGAATGATAAACAAGAAGAGTTTTATAAAAAACTACATATGAAAATAATTGGACTGGACTATGTTAATATAATTATGATGGGAGACTTTAATGGAATTGTGGACAATAAATTGGACTATATAGCAACAACAACAAAGCAAAATAGAAAGACTCTTCCTAAATCTTTTTTTAAAATGACAGACGAATTAATCTGAAAAGATACTTGGAGAGAAAGAAATGTTAAAGCTAAACAATATACTTTTTATTCAAATAGACATTAATCATGGTCCAGATTAGATATGATTTGGATCTCAACAGAATTAATATCTAATATTTAAGAAACAAATATTGAAACAAGTACTTGGGCAGATCACAGCCCAATGACAATTAAATTGAAGGGACAAAAAAAAAGATCGAGATGGACATTAAACAATACTATTTTAAAGGAAAAAGATTTTATACAACGGATGGAGAAGGAACTGGCTTTTTTCTTTAGAGAAAATAAAAAAGAAGATACTTCAATGCAGAATGTTTGGGATACAATGAAGGCATATGCTAGAGGTTTGATAATAGATTATACAAGAAAAAAGAATATTAGGAAAAGGCAAGCTTCTAAGGCCTTGGAAGATGAGTATAAAAGACTTGAAAAAGAATTACAGAAAATGCCACAGAAAAAAGATATTAAATTGAAGCTGGATGTAATTAAACATAAAACAGAATTAATAGAGAAAGAAGAATTGGCACAGAAAATTAGAAATTCTAAACAGAATTACTTTGAAGATGCAAATAAACCAGATAGATGGCTAGCATATAAATTGAGAAAGGAGAAGGAATCAAGAAAAATACTGAAGTTAATAGATGATCAAGGCCAAGTTTGTTATGGCAATAAGGAGAAAAAGGAAATTATTCGAGATTTCTATGAACAACTATATAAACAAGAGAATATTGATGAGGAAAAAGTCAAACAGTATCTACAGAATGCTAACTTACCGAAGATACTTAAAGAGACTGAAGAAATGCTAGAAAGCAATATAACAATGATGGAGTTAAATGAAGCACTTAAGAAACAAAATAATGGGAAAACACCAGGTCCAGATGGGCTTCCGGCAGAATTCTATAAAACATTTCAAGAATCATTGAGCATCCCATTGTTAGAAGTTATGAATGAAGTCATGTCAAAGAAGATGATACCCAAAACATGATCAGAGGCTTATATCACACTTATTCCAAAAGAAGAGGCTGACCCACTGCAAATTAAGAACTATAGACCTATTTCTTTATTGAATGCAGCCTATAAAATCTTTGCTTCAATTTTAGCAGAAAGACTTAAAAAATATTTAAATAACTTTATCCATCCAGATCAAAATGGATTTCTGCCAAAGAGACAAATCAGAGACAATATGAGAGTAATCTTGGATACTTTGAATACTATGAGGCTCATTCTGAAAAGCAAATGGCTTTGATATTCCTAGATGCTCCAAAGGTATTTGATAACGTGAACTGGAGATTTATGTTATTACTATTGGAACAGATGGGTTTTGCCAGAAAATTTATTCAAGCAATAGAAGCCATATACAATAAACAGACAGCAAAGGTAATGATGGAGGGAGAACTTACAGACTTTATTAATATAAGAAAAGGCACAAGACAAGGATGTCCCCTATCTCCTTTGCTTTTGTGTTAACTTTGGAAGTGTTGAATAGAAATATTAGGGATGATAAAAGCATAAAAGGAATGAAAATTAAAAAGGAAGAATTCAAACTACAAGCTTTTGCTGATGGCTTAGCTTTTATTTTGGAAGATCCACTAGAAACAGCTCCAAAGTTATTGGAAAAGATGGAGACATATGGTGAGGTGGCTGGTTTGAAAATACATAAAGATAAAACAAAGATTTTGACAAAGAACATGCTACTGAGACAAAGAGAAGAACTGGCAGACCTGTTGAAAATCCAAGTTACAAATAAGGTTAAGTATCTGGGGATATATTTGACAGCAAGATGTAGCACATTAAAAGAGAATAATTATATTAAACTTAAACAACAGATAGCTACAGACTTGAAGAAATGGGAAAACTTGCAATTGTCATTAATAGGGAGAATTTCAACAATTAAGATGAATATTTTACCCAGAATTCTATTTCTGTTTCAAATGATACCAATTAGGCTTGGAAAAGACTATTTTGAAGATTTAAATAAAATTATGTTGAAGTTTATATGGCAAGGTAAGAAAGCAAGAATAAAGCTAAAGCTTTTGCAAGATGCTAGAATTAGAGGAGGTTTGGGCCTGCCCAACTGGGAATTGTACTATCAAGCTGCAAGTCTGATGTGGGTCAAGGAATGGACAACATTAAGAAAGACTAGATTGTTGACACTAGAAGGTCATGATTTGCTGTTGGGTTGGCATGCTTTTTTATGGTATAAGGGAACTAAAACACAGGGTTACTTTAGAAGACATTATATACGGGAGTCTTTGTGGTTAAACTGGGAGAAGATAAAAAGACAATGTTATTTGAAAATTCCAGTTTGGTTATTGACTATTGAAGCATTTTCCTATACTATAATTTATAAGAAGGAACAAACAGTTAGATATGGGGAACTATTGGATGAAAAGGGTGAACTTAAATTGATTCAAAATTTAGAGGAACAAGGTATAAAGATAAATTGGTTTTCATATGCGCAAATACATTCAAGGTGTGATGAAGATTCTAAAACGGAGGGATTCTATGATAAACAGACTGATCTAGATAAGATCTTGATGGGTACTGATGAGAAGGTGATTAAAAAATTATATGGTTATTTACTGGGAATTAAATTAGAGGAAGAACAAGTTAAAGAAACTATGATTGCTTGGGGGAAGAATTTTGGATATGGGATTGATTTAGAGAAATGGAAAAAATTGTGGTCTCAAAATTATAAAATGACAATGTCAACAATAAAGAAAATTTGTATAAGATGTTTTACAGGTGGCACTTTCCCCTGACAAGAATAGCAAGAATGTTTAAGAACAAATCTGAAAAATGCTGGAAATGTCATCAGATACCTGGCTCATATTACCATATGTGGTGGACCTGTGAGGACGCTAAAAAATATTGGACTAAAATTCGCATGTGGTTGGAAAAAAAGAAACGTATAGATTTGAAACCGGAGTTCTTTTTATTGGGAATCTTACCAGATACATACAGTAAAGACTTGAAATATCTGATTGTAAATGTATTAACAGCGGCTAGGATTGTATTTGCTAAAAATTGGAAGAGTGAGAAAATACCATCAGAGGAAGAAATTATTAAGAAAATATTGGAATGTGCTGAGATGAGTAGATTGACATTTGAAATTAGAGGGCAAGAGGATAAACAATTTTTTGAAATTTGGGGTCTTTTTTATCATGGCTAGATGATGGCTAGATGACAAAATACGATAATAGAATATTTAGAATGTTAGCAAGGAATATCTTTATTTTTTCTTTCGCCTTTGTTATTTGACATTATATTTATAAAGTGTTTTTTAGGATAGATTTGGTATGATTATATGATTTGTTATAGAATAAACTATTTAAAGTATTGTTATCTCAAAAAGCATGAATGATTAAAAGTATAGTCAAATGATTTTTTTAACAGCGATATTAGGATATATAAGTTTGGATTGACAATATGAGTTGTTATGTAACATAACTGTAATTGAGACTACAAAATGAATGCACAAAACTGATGAACCAACCGACACACTGTATGTACATAAGGGAGTTGATGTTTCAATGTTTTGTTTGTCTTGTTTGTTTGTAGAAAATCAATAAAATTCTTAAAAAAAAAAAAAAAACAAGACACAGAGGAGAATGAAGAGACTCAAGTCAAGAAAATATTTTATGACAGATTTTTTTTTCCTAAGACCATAGTAGGGGCAGCGTTCCATTAAGAGTCACTAATGAAAAATGGAACTGAGACTTATTATCTTCTAGCTATTTTCCTGGATATCAGTACCATTGTAAAGACTGGGGTTGTTCTTCTGAACATACAAATATAGACTTGAATGTTAAGACTGCAATGTTATAGCTGCCCATAGAGAAGCAAGTCCCTCAGCATCTGGTATTTCTTTATTAATGAATAGAACTGCTATTCTCAAACAACAATTCAGCCATGATGTATCCTTTCAGAATGTCATACATTTGTTCCTACTTCAAATACATACCTGCTGCTTAATTCCAGCCATTTTTTTCTAGCAAGAATAAATGGTCAGGCAGAAATGTAATTTTCATGTCATGCAAGATGCACATGCTGTATTCTCCAGTATTTTATGTATCAAAATATTAAATGAGAAAAAATTAGTTGGAAGGAAAAATTACATAGATTTTTACTGGAAAACATTAATAGCAGAGGTGATGAAGGGCAAAAGTGTGCTAACACTGAGCTTCAATTTGCGCTCATACCCCTAAAATTGTAATATTTATTTCTTCAATGGTGCCATAGAATTCTTATTCATTATCCAGAGAAATCACTCTAATCAATTAAAATGTGTATTACTATGGTCTTTTTAGCAGTAGATATTGTTAGCTCTGTTTTAAGCAGATTCAAATTATTTTTAAAAATCTTGGCTGCTGAGGTATTATGACAGAAAAATTGATGGGAGTAGTGTTGTATCAATCATCCTAATAATAACCAATTGCCTTTTGTTTGTTTCAACTAGCTGCCTCCTCTTCCTCCTCCTGCTTTGGATGTAGAGGGAGATACCAAGTTCTGGATCTTGCTCTTCTGATGGCCTCAGCCATTGTTAATTGATATTGCTATAGCGTAGTGTGTCTTTGATATTGTCTCTCCATCTTCTTCTAGGTCTGCCTCATGTTCTTTGACCTTCTCGTCCTTTTTGTATATGCCTTGTATAGCATGGAATCTCACAACATCCTTTCCAAGTGAGCAAACCACTTTATGTGCTGTTTTTGTATGTAATTTAAGATTGGCTATATGCCAATTCTTTGTCTTATGGTCTCATTTCTGATTTTATCACTTCTGGTCATTCCAGCAGCTTTCCCCAAACATTTCATTTCCATGGTGACTAATTTTCATTTATGCTTTGTTGTAAGTGTTCATGTTTGGTACTGGTGACACAGGGTGAACTATGCTTTGTATGAGATGCTTCTTTGTGCTGATTGGTACTGCCTTATGTTGTGTAGTTGATCAAGCTGTCCCAATACTTGGTTTGTCTTACTGTGTTGTATGTTAATCTCTTCATCCATTTTACCATCTTCAATGAAAGTGATCCTAGGTATTTGAACTGTGATACTTGCTTTATGCTTATTCCCTCTATTACTATGTTTAAGATATGCTTTTTTGGTTGCCATTACTTTCCTTCTAGCCCATGCTATTGCAAGTCCAAGATTCATTTCTATTTATATCTTGTAGACATATGGCCTCAAACAATTAGAAAGAAGAAAATTTCAAAAGAGTTTTAGCAATGTGTTTTAAAGATTAACCATTGTTTGTGTGAATACATTTGGCTCTTTATATCAAGTCTGTCCATTACTTTTTGAATTGTAGCATTTTTTTCCTCCCTGTATTACTCAAGTTCACTGTCCTTGTTGTGGATGGTAGAATTTGCATTCATTTAATTGCACAGCTACATTTATTCATACAAACACAGGAGAAAAATAAAACAGTATTCTGGTTAGTCAGACCTAACTTTTCAGCCAATTATTTTGAGATATTTTCATACAATACATCTTTCTTCCTGACTTTATCCAATGGACTAAGCAAGAAAGCAAACATATAAATATATTTATAAAAAGCTCTGCAAACAAACAAACAGTTAAAGTTATGGGCAGCTTAAATGATAGAGATGTTGCAGGTTATTCTCTCCTTAATAATGTCCATTGTGCTTCATGTTCTGGTATGCCACCTATTTCTAGCCCAATAACAGCACTTATATTGGTGGGAAGGTGAGTTGATTTAGCCATTTCATCCTTCCACCTTTTTGCACTCAGACACAAACTTAGTTTTGGCAGCAAATCCATTCTTGTCCCCCCCTCCTCAAATTTCTACATTTAAGTGTTTACATTTAAGGTAGGGGTTGCTTTGTATTATTGCTATTCTTCAGCTACATCCATATTGATTTGATGAAAATCATGTGTGGGGTAAGAGGTGTGTGGATGTCACAAAATTAGCAGTGCAAAAGATTTCTATTCTCCATTAAATGTTGTACAGATTCTTCATCATCAGAGAATTTCTTGAAGACAAACAAAATAGTGCTATATCTACCTCTTCAATCCCAAATCAGAGTGATGATTATCATGCCATTACTAGTATTTCAGCTCCTATTGCAAATAGGCCATCACTTCTCTTTTCAGGCCATTGAAAACCATCTCACTATTAAGTGCCACTTTGACCTGCCTTAGGATACCAACCATTTTATTTTACATTATTAAAGAGTGTGTCAATTATGGTATAAAAATTTACTGAAATCCTAGGCTCAACATTTTCTACTAAAATTTGTAGGGACAATGAGATCACCTTGATCAATCCACCAAATACAAACAACTAATTGTCCTTCTCACTTAAAAATAAAACAATTGGAATATACAGCTGTTACATTTAATTCCCTCTGTCTCCTTTTCTAATCCCAGCAGGTTTTGTGGTTGTTCTTTCTGATACTAATAACACTGCAAAGAGTTTCCTTTCCAGGCAATTTGCATTGCATGGAATGTAATGTTATGTGGCATACATGGCTTGATAACAAGAAAAGAACAAACACTGTTTATTCTTTGTTTTAAACATTGGCTGATGAAATTAAATCCTGATTAATGTTGCACCCAGTTAAGAATGAACAACTACATGCTGACCTTTCATCACCGAGTATGTGTGTGTGTGTCTGTGAGAGGGAGAGACTGTGTTTATTGCTTTATGTTCTTGAAATCAAATAAGCTCAAAAGCTGGCTATAGAATGTGAGGATACAATTAATACATTACCCATGGAGTACACAGGGCTGCAATTTAACTACAGCCTTTTCTGAATCATCCCCTCAGGCAGTATAAAATTAATGGACCTGTCGTCAAGTATAACACAAAATAACACAACCCTGATCATTTACAATTCCATTAAGTAAGCCATTTTAAAATTAATTGGAGAAGTTCCTAGTAAGATTAGGTCACATTGATTTTTTTTTTAAATGGATCATCATATCAGGTAGGACAACAGGAGGTGTTTTATTTAATAACTTTGTTTTCGCTGGTTTATGTCCCTTCCAGTTGGCACGCAATAAAAATAATATTGCAGTAAACATTTCTGTATACATTTACAAGTGGATAAAACAATTGCTATTAATCTCCCACCAATCTAACCAAATGCTTGTCTGAATAGGATACATTTTAGCCATGATCATATGTTTGTTTACACAGAATTTGCATGTCTTGGTGAAAATTCATCCCATCTCATATTGGAGTTCCTATCAAAACAAAACAAAACAAAACAAAAGCTTGTGTAAACTGAGGTCTAATTCCAAAAAAGTTGTTCACAGCTCAGAGTCATAAAAGAGGCAAAAAGCGAGTCAATCTGAAATTTAAAATCAAGGGGGTCTCAGCAAGCCTCTCAGATAAACTTGGATTGCTTCCCATGACTGTACAAAGCCCCCATCAAGTGTAGGATATACTGTATACAACACACAATCAAAAAGTGTGGCTTCAATCACATCATAGTAACTACCATCTTGTCTTTTTGACACTCCCCCCCCAATGCCCCTGCTGCTTTCTTAGTCCTAACGGAAGCCAACACTTATGAGAACAAACTAAGATGCAGAACAACTGACCTTGACTGTGAACATTTTTAAATATACGGCTTCTTTTGAACTGGGCCTCCTGCTCCCTGTCATAGTAGCTCTAATTCTAGTCAAGTTTCCAGAGATGAAAACTGGGGTCCAGATGCTCATATATTCAACACAAATGATCATAGCTGAGGCACAGGCTTGCAAATAAGTTTCCTTATTTTAATTCAGTTGTGCTTCTGCGGTTGCAAGACCAACCAACTATATTTAGAGCATATCTTTAATTTCATCCAAAAGCTTTCTTTCTTGTAAGTGACTCTCTGCTTTCTTTCCATCTTTCTTAGAGTGAGAAGGTCCCATATTAATGAGAACTGTTTCTGTGCTCAGCCCTGGCTCAGTTGATTCAAAAGACTCAATGGAAATCGCTGGTCTCTCTTCTTCAGATGAGGCTATGACACAACTGCAATTGTGCTTGCCACCCCTTTCTTTGCATCTTTTCCTTCTCCATGCAGATTGCAACATGAAAATAACATTGCAACACAATTTTTCACAGATATGGATCACCACACTGAATATTTGAGTAAAGCGTGTGAATCCTAGAAAGGTTTAGATCAGTGTTTCTTGACCTTGACAAATTTAAGGTATGTGGGCTTCCACCTCCAGAATTCCCCAGCCAATTTATTACCTGGGGAATTCAGGGAGGTGAAGTCTACACATCTTAAAGTTGCCAAAGTTGAGAAATCTTTAGATGATGGTCAGATTCATTATTACTTTTTTATTAGTTCCCTACCCCTTGTTCAACTATACTTTGTGTAGGAATGAATGCCGACTGACTGAAGTGGCTTTCTCTCCTAAAAGTCATTACAGTATTTTACATCTTCAGGGAAGGATGCTGTTAAGTTCTGTGCATGGGTGCAAGGAGCGGAGACGAGGCAGTGAACAGTGAACTTCAACTCTTTATTAAGCATACTGAACAGAGCAATCAGCTAGGGCAGCAGCAGCCTTTTTATAGGGTTGGCTGCTGTCCTATTAGCCAATGAAAACATGGAAGAGTTAAACCCTTGAACCAATGAGAGTTGGCCCATTAACAGCCAATCAGACTTCTCAGAAAGGACCAATCCGATGTCGCTATTATCGGCCAATCAGAAGTGCAGGATTAGAACCCTGCTTTTTACTTAAGGTTGTTAAAACTTTATTAAACGCCTTTATTAGTTCATAACACTCCTTCCCTCTAGGTTCCGTTTGGGGGGGCGCGGTGACATAATCCCGTAGATATGCAGGTTGTTTCAACTGTCTGTTAGATTTGCGCTGTCCCACCGGTTCCTGTCTGTAGTCCAGTTTCGGTGGAACGTTTTTTGATTTCTCTGGTACAGGTGGTTCCGCATCCTCACAGGACGACTCGGCGCCACTGATTCTGTCATTGTTGTCCTCCGGTCTCTGCGGGCTCGCCTCTGTTGGGGTATTTCTCTGTGGCGAGGCAACCCCCATTCCTGATTCTTCTTCAGGTAATGCACCGGGCTGCTGACTTCCTTCGAATTCGTCATCCAGCATCTCAAATTCGGTTCCCTCGACATCCCCTCCCCCCTCAGTTTCAGGGTCACAGGAGTCATGGGAACTGGGTTGCAACCTAGAGCGAAGCTGATCTATATGGCGTTTCCATATTTTCCCGTCCCTCGTTTGTACGCGGTACGATCTGGGCCCGGTGGCTTGGGTTACAGTTGCTTCGACCCACAATGGTTCGCTGGAAAGATTTTTAGCGAAGACTAAGTCGCCTTCCTTGAATTTGCAGCACTTTCCACTAGATCCACAGGGTTTCTCTGGCGTGTAGGCCGGGTGGAGATGGTCGAGGTGGGAGCAAAGCCTGTGTTCCATTAACAGTTCAGCTGGCGTTTTGTTGGTTACGCTGTGCGGAGTGATGTGTTAGAGTAGGAGTATTCTGTTCAGTTTGTCATCAATGTCCCTATGGTCCATCTTGTGGAGAGTTTTTTTGAAAAATTGGACCATGCGATCGGCCCTTCCATTGGTCGCAGGGTGCGCTGGTGAGGTTAGCGCATGGTGGATGCACCGGTCCGCTAAGTATTGTTCGAACGCCAGGGCCGTGAACTGGGGTCCGTTATCGGAGACTAAAACGTCTGGCAGTCCATGTGTTGTGAATAGTTTATTTAATTTGTGGATGACTGAATCGGTTGTAGTAGTCTTCATCTTGTGGATTTCGAGCCAGTTGGAATAGGCATCCACTGTTAGGAGGAACGTATGTCCCTTAGTAGGTCCCGCAAAGTCAATGTGGATGCGGGACCACGGCCCCTGGGGGGTTTCCCACTCTGTTGGAGTTGCTCTAGGTGGGGCACTGCTGACTTCTTGGCATTTTAGACAAGTCTTCACCCAGGCTTCGATCTGCTTATCCATGCCCAGCCACCACGCATAGCTTCGTGCGAGCGTTTTCATATGCACGATGCCGGGGTGACCGTCATACAATGCTTTCAAAACTGCTCATTGTAACAGCTCTGGGACGATGACTCTGTCTCCCCATAGGATGCAGCCCTTCTGCAAGAAAAGTTCTGTTTGCCGGTTTCTGAAGGGGGTGAAGTTGTCAGGGGTTTATTCTACTGGCCATCCTCATTCGACCCAGCTGAGAACTCACGCCAGGACAGGATCTCGTTTCGTTTTGATAGCGATGTCTCTGGCTGTTAGCGGCGGTGAATGTAGGGTTTCAATCTGGAGTGTCGTGAGGGTTGGAGCTGGGTCGTCGACGGTTTCTGGAAGTGGGGCACGGCTCAATGCATCAGCGTGGAGAATGGCTTTCCCCAGGCAGTGTTGCAATTTATAATTGTACGCAGCTAAGAATTCCGACCAACAAGTCATTCTAGGTGACAGTATATAGGGGGTTGGCTTGTCTCCTGCTATAATCCCCAGCAAAGGCTTGTGATCGGTAATAATAGTAAAAGCTCGTCCATACACATATTCATGAAATCGTTTCACAGCAGATACAAGAGCAAGAGCCTCTTTGTCAATTTGGCTATAGTTGTGTTCAGCTCTTGATAAGGTCCTTGAAAAATAGGCAATAGGGGCCTCTCTACCATTTGGTAACACATGACTTAAAATGGCTCCTACTCCAAATGGTGACGCGTCACATGTAATGGTTAAAGGCAAAGTCTCGTTATACTGCATTAAAACAGCATCGGAGGTTAGTAAGTTTTTCACTTGTCGGAATGCGTGCTCCTCTCGGTGTCCCCAAACCCAGGTGGCTTTTTTTGTTGAGAAGTCTATGTAGGGGCTCAGCTACGGTCGCCTTCTGGGGCAAGAAGATGTTGTAAAAGTTAATGAGCACCAGGAAAGCTTGGAGGTCTGTCCTATTCTTGGGTCTTGGGGCATTTTTGATCCCTCTTAGTTTGCTATTAGTGGGGTGAATGCCTTGCTTATCGATTAGGTACCCCAAGAACTCTACTTTCTCTGTATACAGCTGACATTTATTTTGTTTAACCTTTAGGCCAGAGTCTTTAAATTTCTGGAGAACCAATCTAAGACGCCTCTCTAGTACTTCTCTATTCGGGGCCGCAATTAAAACATCGTCAAAATATGGCACAACCCCCTTGATCCCTTGTAAAAGTCTCTCCATCAGACTTTGAAAAATCCCTGGGGCCACGCTCACTCCGAATTGGAGTCAGTTGCATTTAAAAGCGCCTCGGTGTGTAACGATCGTCTGTGCTTCCACGGTTTTTATATCTACAGGCAGTTGTTGGTACGCCTGCGCTAAATCCAATTTAGCGAAGACTTTCCCGCCCCCCAGGGAATGGAGAAGGTGTTGAACCACTGGCACCGGGTAAACGTTCTGTTGAAGGGCGTGATTGAGGGTGGCCCGGTAGTCCCCACAAATCCTTAATGATCCATCCGGTTTGATGGGTGTTACGATTGGGGTTTCCCAACGGGCGTGATCAGTTGGTTCTAAAACACCCTGGGCTGTTAATTTATCGAGCTGCTCGTTGATCTTTGGTTTTAGGGCAAAAGGTACCCGATGAGGCTTAAGGCAGATGGGGGCTACTTCAGGGTTAAGGTTAAATGATATCGGGGTCGCCTTGTACTCACCTCGTTTGTCTGCAAAGACGTCCTGGAATTCGTGGACGAGGGCCTCCTCCCAGTCGTCGCTTCTGGTTTGGTGAATGCCGGCTACCTCGATCCCGAGTGGGGCGAACCATTGAAGGCCTAACAAACTAGGCCAGTCGCGATCGACGAAGGTCAGCGGTAACGACGCAGTACGATTTTTGAATGATACTTGGATTTGGCTGGAGCCGACGACTGGAATTCGGTTCCCCTGGTAATCTTTGTGTATAATTCTTTGGGCTCTGAGGTCTTGACGCCGGACGGTGGGGATTAACTGTTTAAGGGTCTTCCAGGAAACCATCGAGAGGGACGACCCTGAGTTGACTTCCATCACGCAAAGTTGGTTCTCGATGGCGACCCTCACTCGGATCTTCTTTGCATCAAACGATGAAGCGTGACCGATGGTAATTGTTAAGCCTGGGTTCCCCAACCAGGGTTAAGGAGACAACCTAAACAGAATGTGCAGCATTAGTCAGATAGGCACACAGATAAATGAGTGATATAAGTTTGTATGTTTGTTAACATACAGTAAAAATAACAGATACGCTTGTGCTATCAAAAATATAGTTTATTCCATTTATAGCATAGTCAAAATTACAGTCCATTAGTCATGTATCATTTAGTCAGTCCATTCAAGGATATTCAGTTAGCAAAGTCCGTGTAGAATATCTTATGTCAGTTCACTTACAAATCAGTCCTTTGTCTCTCTCCCGTTAGAGTAAAGCAGTCTTGAGTCCATGCAGTAATTAGGGATCATCAAAGCCAGAGAGAGAGCAAGCTGTCGTCTTGCTTCTTTTAAAGTGATTTCACAACCACTCCCCTAATTACATTCCCACAGTTAAAGTTACAGACACTTTAACTAATAAACTATGATAACATATTTATTATTTTACCTAAACCAGTTAGGGTAAACAATGTTATCCCTAACATTCTCCCCTTTTCGGAAATAATAATAAATATAACTATTTACATCTTTAAATCATATTTGCTACAACTCTCTTTAAACTTAATTGAGCTTTTGTAAATTGGTCTGCAATGTTTTCTTCTGTCATGCAGTATTCCAATTTAATTAGCCCATTCTTTACAGATTCTCTAACATTTAAGTATCTTAAATCAGTATGCTTTGATTTAGTTTTTACATCAATACTAGTAGCTAACTTTATGGCTGCCTGGTTGTCCTCGTACACAATAATGGAATCTTTAACAGTTACACCCATGTCTAATAATAACTGTACAAAATTAAGTCAGTGCATAGTAATGACAGACATGAAAATTCCGCTTCCATCGTGGACAAGTTGATATGCTGTTGTCTGATTGACCTCCACCCTATTAGTGTCTTACCAAATAATATAGCCATTCGTGATGTTGATTTTCTAGTGTTTATGTCAGTTGCAAAACTTGCATCTGCATAGGCACTAAGACTCAAATCACCCTTTGGTTCTATAAACAATGCATGGTTCATTGTTCCTTTAAGATATCTTAAAATTCTTTTTAATGATTGCCAATGACATTGATGTGGATCTGAATTAAAACGTGCCAGCTGATTTACACTATAAGCTATATCTGGCCTAGACCAATTGCTTATATATGATAAGCTGCCAATCAAAGATTGATATATGGACTTATCAAATTTGGGACTTTGATCATCAGTTTGGCAAACTTCCTGAGTCATTGGAGTCTTTGCCGGTTTACAAAGTTCCATTTTATACATTTTAATTAATTGGCAAATTTTATCTTCTTGAGATATCTTAAATCCATTTTTTGTTTTGTTGTCAATCCTAGATACTTTTTAATTTCACCTAAATGCTTTAATTTTATCTTTTTAGCTAATAATGATATAATCTCATTAGCTTCATTATTAGTCTTAGTTATCAAAGCAATATCATCTGTAAATAATAACAATAATGACACCGTTCCATTATTTTCTCTTTTAAACACACATGGATCTGCTAAACCAGATTTAAAACCTATATTGTTTAATTCTTTCACAATATATTGATTCCACTCAAAGCCAGATTGTTTCAACCCGTAAAGACTCTTTTTGAGTTTCCAACAATCATTACTATTTACTTTATTGTCTTTTATAATAATTGGCTTTTTCAAATATATAGTGTGCTGCAATGGTGCATGCAAATAAGCAGTTTCTACATCTAAATGGTTAATGACATAGTTTTTCATAGCTGCCGACACTAAAGCTGCTCTCAAAGATGTTGCTTTAAGACTTGGTGCAAAAACTTCATCGTAATCAGATGCAGTTTGATTAAATCCTTGAGCTACCAATCTAGCCTTATGGGTAACAGTCCCATCATTTCCAGCTTTTACTTTAAATATCCATTTGCACCCAATGGATTTTTCTCCTGGAGGTAATTTAGCATCTTCATATACTTTCATTACCTTTAATGAATTTAGTTCTTTTTCCATTGCCTTTTGCCAATTCTCCTGATCCTTAGCAGGATACATCTTAAGTTCATCTATACTAGTTGGAACTTTATTTACTTGGCAAACTGTACTTGCTTGATACCTATCAGGTGGCCTAGTTATACATGTAGTACGTCTAGGTATTACAGGACTTACAGGTGGACTTTCATTTATTAACTCTTCTTGATTATCTAACTCTTCCTGATTAACAGTTTCCTCTTGTTCTGGTCCTATTTGCTCTTCTTGGACTTCTTTAATTGGACTCTTCTTATAACTAGTCTGTTCTTTCTGCCTTTTGTAGGGTTCAATAATTACTTCATTATTTAAATCTTGCTCTAATCTATTCCATCCTACATGTTCTAGGAATTTAGCACTAGCACTGGTGTAAACTCTAGATGTACCTGGTTCCCAGAATCTATAAGATCTATGATTAGATTTATATCCTACAAAAAATAATCTTTTAGCTGTATGCTGTCCTTTTTGTCTAAGTTGTGTAGGGATATGCACCCATGCTGGTGCTCCAAATGTGTGCATGTAACTTAAATCAGGTTTTGTACCATGCCACAGTGTGAATGGTAATTCACCTGTTGTTGAATTAACAACATTATTTAATATATGATTACCACACATTATTGCTTCTCCCCACAAATTGTCAGGTAATCCTGAATCAGACATCATAGTACGTGCCATTGACTGTAATGTTTGGCCTCGTCTCTCTATAAAGGCATTATGTTGTGGCCTATATGGTGCAGACTTTTTATGTTGAATACCTAACATTCTAAGTCTATTCTGGAATTTATTATTTGTAAATTCCATACCATTATCTGTCATAAGAGTTACTAATTTCTTTTTAGTTTTCCTTTCAGCAAATTTTATCCAATTAAATCGATTTAGATACATTTCAGTTTTGCTCTTCATTAAATAGCAAAACCCATATCTAGAATAGTGGTCCATTATACTTAATATGTAACGAGCTCCTCCTACACTTGGTTTTTTCGGACCTATTAAATCAGCAAATACTACTTCTAAAGGTTCTTTGGTAGTAAATCCATCAACTCTATTAGCCGGTTTGACCTTGCTCTTGCTTTGATTGCAAGCATTACATTGCAAATACTTATTACAAGGTTTTAAACTTATTCCTTTAGATAATTCAACAGTTTTCTTAAGTATTTTAAAATTTAAATGCCCTAGCCTTCGATGTAACAAGTGAATACATTCATCATGAGGTTTCTTATTATCATAAACCGTGTTAGCCACCTTTAAACCATTATCATTTAACACATATAATTCACCTCTTAAAGATGCAGTAATTCTCTTATCTTCTTTCTCAGTTATGCAGTTATCTCCTTTAAAGGTAACTACATATCCTAGTTTAACCAAAATTCTAACTGAAATTAAATTAAACTTAAGTTGTGGTACATAAAACATTTTTACATTCTCTTTTATAAAAGAACAATATGCCATACCTTGACCTTTAGCTTTCAGTTTCCAGCCATTGGCTAATGATATTTGCTGTGTACTCTTGGACATTTGATTAAAATTTTTGTTATCATTTGTTTTACAGTGGGATGCTCCACTGTCAACCACCCATAAATTATTTTTTACTGCTCCGTTAGTATACATGGCTAACTCTAAATTTTTATTTATCTTTTGGTTACTTTTAGTATTCTGGCCAGCGTTTGGCGCTTTGCTTTTTTACAAAATCTTGCCAAATGTCCTCTTCTTCCACAATTAAAACACTTTTTAATTGCGTATGCAGTAGGAGATTTATTATCTTCTTTTTGAGGTTGCTCCCTCCTTAATTCATTTCTTTCAAGTCTTCTTCTTGCCTCTTCAATCAATCTGCCAGTTATATCAGTTAAAGTTAAACTTTCCTTAGGCAAAATTTCAAGGGAAGTGACGTAGTTGTCATAACTTTCATCTAGTGAAGATAGAATTATGTAGACTTGGTGTAGTTCAGAGAAAATAAGCTCTTTCTCGTGCAGTTCTTGAAAAATGCTTTGCATAGTTTTCAAATGACTCAGCATATCACCATTCATCTGGAGATGCGTCCTGAAAAACTTCCTTGTTAGATTTATGTGAGCACCAACGTTATCTCGAACATAAATCCTCTTCAGCTTCTGCCAACACCCAACAGCCGTTTGCCCTCTGAACAAGTTGTTGGTCAGTTAATGTTAATCCTATTATGCAAATAGTTTGTTCATTTTTATGCATAAAATTTTCTATTTTTAGTCTATCTTCATCATCCTCTGGATCCCATTCCTCTACGTTTGGTGGATTTTCAATTATGTTCCACAGACCTTCTCTTCATAGAAGTAGACTACATTTCATAGACCATGATACATAGTTTGTTCCATCCAACTTGGATATAAGGGACAAACTTTGTAGATTGACTTGTGCCATGTTTTCTATATATGGATATAAAACTATAATTAATAAAACACAGCTGTCTGTTTACTGTAACGTATAACAACACAAACTCTCACTTTTTACATAAATCTGTTTTATCCTAGTTAAACTGACTTTGCAGCCTCTGGGCCCATAACCAGTGTTAAGCCTGTGTTCCCCAACCAGGGTTAAGGAGACAAGCTAAACAGAATGTGCAGCGTTAGTCAGATAGGCACACAGATAAATGAGTGATATAAGTTTGTATGTTTGTTAACATACAGTAAAAATAACAGATACGCTTGTGCTATCAAAAATATAGTTTATTCCATTTATAGCATAGTCAAAATAACAGTCCATTAGTCATGTATCATTTAGTCAGTCCATTCAAGGATATTCAGTTAGCAAAGTCCGTGTAGAATATCCTATGTCAGTTCACTTACAAATCAGTCCTTTGTCTCTCTCCCGTTAGAGTAAAGCAGTCTTGAGTCCATGCAGTAATTAGGGATCATCAAAGCCAGAGAGAGAGCAAGCTGTCATCTTGCTTCTTTTAAAGTGCTTTCACAACCACTCCCCTAATTACATTCCCACAGTTAAAGTTGCAGACACTTTAACTTATAAACTATGACATATTTATTATTTTACTGAAACCAGTTAGGGTAAACAATGTTATCCCTAACAGTAATGGTTTGGTGTGCCTCTTCCCATCTCGTTGAAGTGGCAAGTGTTTTATTTCTGTAGGAGTGGTTGTTTCATTGGTGGTTCAAGTGTTCCCGACTCACAGGATGATTCCCTGTGGTCTGGCGTTAGTTGTTTTCTCTCTGAATTGGGCTGGATTCTCGCTTGCTTCTACAGACCTTCCCGATGTGGCCTCTTTTCCCACAGGAATGGCAGAGCACGTCGAGGAATTTGCAATTTGATCGTGGGTGGTTTGCCCCACAACCCGCGCATTGGTGCGGTAGTTTTCGGTTCTGCGGGTTGTGTTGGTCGCGTTCGGACTGGAGCCGGTTGACCTCCTCCTCCTCACTTTCTGATGGAGATTCAAGGTCCTCATGGTGGGCCCCTGTTGTGTGCCTCTCTAGGCGAGGTGAGGTATCGTTGGCGAGTTGACAGAGCGGTGTGTTGATGCGGCGCATTCGGGCGGCCGACTTCCTGGTTGCTTCTGCTGCAGTAGCGTCTTTGATGACATCGGCAAGATCGATGTCCCCTTTGGCCATGATCTTGCTCTGCGCCATCTGGTCATCTAATTCCAGAACTATTCGGTCTCTCAGAGCTTCTTGGAGGTCTGCAAACCCACAGAGGCCTCCCAGGTTCCGGAGGTCCACGATGAAATCTGCAACACTCTCTCCTTTCTGTTGGTCCCTCTGATAAAACTCATGTCTTCGGACAAGCATTGGTACGGTGGGTGCATAGTGGGCCCATAGAAGGGGCGCGAGGACGTCCCAGTCCATGGATTTCACCTCAGCCGGTTTCGCTAGTGCCTTGGCCATCTTAAAGACGGCAGGCCCGCAATGGGTCAGGAACACTGCTCGCTTTTTCCCCGTAGTAGCGTCTTTCAAGTTGTTGGTCTCCAGAAACATCTGGAACCGGTCCATGTACGAGTCCCAGTCTTCTTGTGCCGGGTCAAATGGAGCGGGTGGTATGGCGCTGCTGGACATGTTTTCCGTTGTCGATGTGCCTTCAGCCACGTGCTCTGTTTGGTGCTCTGTGAGTGTTCAATCAGCTCAGATGTCTCCGCATCCCATCCTCGTCGCCAGTGTTAAGTTCTGCGCATGGGTGCAAGGAGCGGAGACGAGGCAGTGAACAGTGAACTTCAACTCTTTATTAAGCATACTGAACAGAGCAATCAACTAGGGCAGCAGCAGCCTTTTTATAGGGTTGGCTGCTGTCCTATTAGCCAATGAAAACATGGAAGAGTTAAACCCTTGAACCAATGAGAGTTGGCCCGTTAACAGCCAATCAGACTTCCCAGAAAGGACCAATCTGATGTCACTATTATCGGCCAATCAGAAGTGCAGGATTAGAACCCTGCTTTTTACTTAAGGTTGTTAAAACTTTATTAAATGCCTTTATTAGTTCATAACATATGCATGAATGACATCATCTGCTACTTTGCTGATTTTTCTGTGCTCTGCATTCTAAGGAAAGGAATATTTTCCCCTGGAAACCTGTACTGAATTGAAATCTGCTTTTAGAAGAATCAAGGTTAACAGGGAAATTACATTCCATTTCTTAAAAATTGGAGACGTTAATGGTAATGTTGCCAGATGAAAGGGATGTCTGCTGCAGGCTTCTGGCTGGGAAAGCTGGATTTAGAACAGAAATGGGGCCTTGGGCAGTTCAATAGACAGCTGTTAAAAGCGATGAAGGGACAGAAGTACCTGGCAATCCAAATCAAGAAGTCAGGTTCCAAAGTAGCAGCTAAATATATGACAGGCTGGAAGGATAGAGAACCAGGAGATAACAAGGTCTGATGACAGGGGAGAGGTATATAGAGCAGAATGTGTGGCTTCGTCCTCAGAAGATCCAAGCAGTTTGAAGATCTACAGGTTCCTTGTCCTTTGTTGTTAAAATACATACTTTAAAATCCCCCACCAGAAAAAGGCTAGTTTTTATCTCAGCTTCTGTGGATTTCTGATTTCTAATCCAGTAGACTCAGATGAGTGATTGGGATATGGCCAATAATAGTTACAAAACCTATTATTTTAAAACCAAAGTCCTCTATGTTTTAATCAATAAATAGGCAACAATTATCACTATCATTAGTCAGAAATTAAAACATAAAAGATGTAATTCAGATTTAAATAATATCACTTTTTAACATGGAAATTTAATAATTAACTAAGTAATACCAACTGCATAATCAATTCTCAAATTTGGCAGGCCCTGCCATTTAACTAATGTTAAACAATGTAATGTAAAACAATGTAAAATAAGTTCACTTTATAATTTAAGGATGAGCATTTATAGATGGAAAAAATAAAGGTGACCTATTTCAATTTTGTAGATTGTATTCCCTTCACAAATAGGAAGTACATTTTATGTTTTGTATTCAATATTTTGATTCATCACACTCTGCTGAGTTGGAAGTTAAATATTTCAAACAATCATCTATGGATATACATAGCTTATGATTCATAACATTGAAGCAATTGAAGTCCCTTTGCCAGCCAGCATAGATCAAGCTTTCCCAACCAAGTGCCTTCCAAATATAAGGGAAATCTATTTTCATTGTAGAACTTTCATAGAACTTCACAGTTGGAAGGGACCTTGAAAATCTTCTAGACCAATTCTCTACTCAAGCAGGAGACCTGATAACATTTCAGATAAATGGCTGTCCAGCCTCTTAAAAGCCTCCAGTGATTGAGCACGCACAACTTTTGGGCAAGCTGTTCTACTGGTTTATTGTTCTCACTGTCAGGAAATTTCTCCTTAGTTCTAGATTGAGTCTCTCCTTAGTTTCTATCCATTACTACTTGTCTTGCCTTCTGGTGCTTTGGAAAATAAATTGACGCCGTCTTCTTTGCAGCAGCCCCTCAAATACTGGAATACTGCTATTACATCACCTCCAGTCCATCTTTCTACTAGAATAGACATACCCAATTCCTACCACCATTCTTCTTATGTTTTAGCTCCAATTCCTAATCATCTTTGTTGCTCTTCTTTGCACTCTTTCCAGAATCTCAACATTGTTTTTATATTGTGGTGACCAAAACTGGATGCAATATTTCAAGT
Organism: Hydrophis major; assembly: GCA_033807585.1. Taxonomy (NCBI): domain Eukaryota; kingdom Metazoa; phylum Chordata; class Lepidosauria; order Squamata; family Elapidae; genus Hydrophis; species Hydrophis major. Next base: position 370,364,793 of record CM066328.1, read on the forward strand.
GTGGTCTTATAATGTGGTACTAACACTTCATGTGATCTTGATTGTATGACTCTATTAATGCAGCCTAGGATTGCACTAGCTTTTATGGCCACTGTAGCACATTGCAGGCTCATATGTAAGTGATTGTCTACAGGACTCCAAGATCCTTCTTGCTCTTACTGCTATTGAGCCAAGTTTTACCTAATCTGCACTTGTACATTTGGGAGTATTTTTTCCTTTAGTGTAAAACCTTGCTTTTCTCTACATTTTGTTAGATAGGGCCCAGTGTTCAAATCTGTTGGGATCCATCTGGATCTTGACCTTATCTTCTAGGGTATTGGCAACTCCTACTACCTAATATTGTTGCAGATCTGAGGGGTTCCCCTTCTATTTCCTCATCTAAATCTTTTATGAAGATATCAGAGAGTACTGAGCCTAAAATAGAACCATACTTCTCTCCATGTAGATGTAGTTCCATTAAGGACTACATGCTGAGTGTGGTTTGTCAGTCAATTACAAATCCTTCTGATGGGGATGCTGTCTATTTTTCTAGCTTACCAAGAAGTAGATTGTGATCTATTTTGTCAAATGCCTTACCAAAATCCAAGTAGACTATATCCAGAGCATTTCACTGATTCATTAATTTAACCAGTTTATCAAAGAATGAAATAAGATTTGTTTGACATGATCTGTTTTTGATAAACCCATGTTGACTACTGGTTATAACTTTTCTTGCTTCCAGATGTTCATAAATATGTTGCTTCCAGGTGTTCATAGATACGTTGCTTGATTGTGTTTGACAATCTCACTGTATGAGCCAATATTCCTAATTATATAAACCATTGTGTGGTCATGTAAAATATTTGTGGGCCAGCATAGAAACCAGGTGGATGTTGTGACACAGATGTGATACTCTAGAAAGTGTCAGCACAACCATAAATTAAAATTACTATGTACCTACTTTATTTTAAAGTTAAAGTTGTATTATTTACTTAATAATACAAAAATCTTGTGAGATTGCCAAAGGTCATGTCAGGCTAAGTCCAAGAACAACATGGAATTCAGCTATAATCCAGTTCTTTATTTGCTTACACAAGGCAAATAGATCTGTACAAGATCAAACCCTTATGACTGCCAGCCTGAGGGTTTTTCCCTGAGAGATTCTAAGGAGTGGTTACTCTTTTCCTCTGTCTCCTATTCATCTCTGGTCTTGACTGCCTCTTGGCTCCCTCCCTTTGCTGAAATGTGCTTCTTTCTTCCTGGGAAACAGATATTCCACTATAGTCCATCACCCCATTTCTCCTTCTGTGGGCACCATCTCTCACAGCTCATGAAATTTTGAATTAAAACACTGTTTGGTAAGATATAACAATCTTGTAACAAACTGGCCATTTGGAAAAGTTATTTTCATTTTTGTAATTGAAATTGTTGACAGTACAAATTTCCTTGCAAGTCACTTCTACACCACTACAGGACCTTAACTCAATAGTCACATATTTATTTGTTTGTTTGTTTGTCAAACATGTGCAAGATAACAGGTATAAATATAAACATAAACAAAGGAAGTAAGTACAGATAAATGGGGACAGTAAGGTAGGGATGGTAAACATGCTGGTGTGCTTATGCACACACCCTTTATAGACCTCTTAGGAATGGTGTGAGGTACACAGTAGAATTTGAGATTGAAGCTGTTATGTTGCCGGCTGGAAGGAAACTCGGGAGGCAGTGACTCGTTTCAGCTCTTTATTTAGTTTTCAGATCGGCTTGTTTGGCTAAGGAATGCAGTGGTTTATGTTGGATTCTCTGGCCGAGCCACGGCCAATGACACCGCTTTGAATCTCCCGCGATCGGCTTCCTCCAATCGCGGGGGATTCAACTCGGGCCAATCAGTGCGGCTCACTCGGCCAATCGCATAGCCGCGCGCCTTAGCCAATCAGAATAGTTGTCTACAAGAATGCTAATTACAGTACAGAACACCCCTCCCCTCTTGGTATGGTCCTACATGACGTAGTCCCGTAAGTAGGCGGGGCTCCATACTTGTCTATTGGACCTGCGCAGGTTAGTTGGTGCCTGGTCTTCGAACGGTTTGGTTGGTTCCCGTGTCGTTCCTTGCCTCATTGATGGAACTGCCTGGAAGGGTAGGCCGGGCTTTCTGCTGCAGTTCCCTCCCGGTCTACTTGGGTTGGTAGAGCTGCTGGCTCCGCTGTTCCCACCTGGTCTTTCCGGGCTGGTTGAACTTGCTTGGCTGCTCCTTCCGGGTGAGGCTTCGAGCTGGATGTCCGTCGGTGGCTCTGCTGGTGGGTAGTGTTGGTTTTTTTCTTGTGGGGGGTGGTTATTTCGATTTTCCGGATTTTCCCTCCCCTCTTGGTTGGTATTAGGGTTTCCCCTTTCCCCTGTGGTTTCTTTCCCTGTGTGTGTTTGCGTGTCAGTTGTATTTCCCATGTAGGTTCTCGATCTTAATTGATCGATGTGTCTTTTCCATGCTTGTCCGTTGGTCGTCTGTAGCCGGTACGAGCAGGGACCTGTCACTTGGGTTATGGTTGCTGGTACCCAGAGTGGGTCCCCGGTGAGGTTTTTGGTGTATACTGCGTCGCCCGGTGTAAATGTTCAGTGTTTGCTAGATGAGTCGGGGGGGGGGGTTCTGGGTTGTATGTGGGGTGTAGTCTGTCGAGTGGAGACATTAGTTTCCTCCCCATCAATAGTTCTGCCAGGCTTTTGTTGGTTGTTGTGTTTAGGGTTATGTGTTGTATAAGTAGCATTTTATTAATTTTCTCTTGGATTTCCCCGGTTTCAATTTTTTGGATTGTTTTTTTTGTAAATTGGACTATTCGTTCCACCCTCCCATTCACCGCCGGATGTGCCGGTGCTGTCAGCGCATGCTGTATTCCCTGTTCCAATAGGAATTTTTCGAATTCCAGTGATGTAAATTGGGGCCCGTTGTCTGATACAATGACATCTGGGAGGCCGTGGGTTGCGAATAGTCTGTTGAGTTCTTTGGTGACGGCCTCTGTGGTGGTCGTTCTATGTTGCTTACCTCCAGACAGTTGGAGTAAGCATCTACCATGATGAGGAAGGTGTGTCCCTTCGTGGGTCCGGCAAAATCTATGTGCAACCTGGACCTTGGTCCCCTGGGGGTTTCCCATTCCCAGGTTGGTGCAGAAGAAGGGCTTGGTCTGGTTTCTTGGCATGGTTTGCATGCTGCCACCCAAGCCTCGATTTGTCTGTGCATCCCTGGCCACCAGGCGTAACTCCTGGCCAAGGCTTTTGTCCTGACAATTCCTGGGTGCCCCTCATGTAATAATTTTCTGGGATGACAACCCTATTCCCCCATAGCAAACACCCTTTTTGTGATGACAGTTTGGTTTGCCAGTTCCAAAATGTTCTGAATCTCTCGTCGTCTTCCTTTTCCGGCCACCCTTTCTCTACCCAATGTAAAACCCGCGCCAGACGTTTGTCTTTATTGGTTTCGCGGGCAATGTCTGATGCGGTTATGGATAGATTGGGGAGAGTCTCTATGCTGAGGGTAGATGTTGTGGGTGCTGGGTCAGTGTCCAGGTTGGGCAACGGCGTGCGGCTCAGGGCGTCTGCGTGGGTGATTGTCTTACCAGGTCGGTGTGATAGCCGGTAGTTATAGGCGGCAAGGAATTCGGACCACCTTGTCATTCTTGGAGATAGAATGTTCGGGTGGCCCTGTTCCCTGCCAGGATTCCCAGCAGCGGCTTGTGATCGGTGATGATGGCGAAAGTCCTACCGTAGAGGTACTCGTGGAACCTCTTCACTGCGGCGACGATTACCAGGGCCTCTTTGTCCAGCTGACTGAAGTTTCTTTCTGGCTTGGAGAGGGTCCTTGAGAAGGAGGTGATGGGCGCTTCTTTTCCGTCGGGGAGAGTGTGGCTGAGGATGGCTCCGACACCGAATGGTGATGCGTCGCATGTGCAGGGGTAGGGTCTTGTTGTATTGGATGAGGACAGCATCCGAAGTGAGCAGGTCCTTGGTTTTGTTGAACGCAGCTTCCTCACATTTCCTCCAGTTCCAGGCGGCCGCTTTGTCCAAGAGTTTATGCAATGGTTCTGCCGCGGTCGCCTCCTGGGGCAGGAACACATTATAGAAATTAAGCAGTCCTAGAAATGCTTGCAGTTCAGTTTTATTTCTTGGCCTGGGTGCCTCCTTGATTGCTCTGATCTTTTTTTCGGTTGGGTGAATTCCATGCTGGTCTAAGAGGTACCCTAGGAATTTGACCCTCTCGGTGTGCAGTTGGCATTTTTCTTTTTTAACTTTTAGCCCCGCGTCTTTGAATTTTTGTAATTTTGTAATTTTGTAATTTTTGTAACCTCCCTTAGGCGACCCTCCAGTTGTTTTTGATTGGCTGCTGACACCAGTACATCATCGAAATACGGAACCACCCCCTTGATCCCTTGCAGTAGCCTCTCCATAAGACTCTGGAAAATTCCTGGGGCCACGCTGACTCCAAACTGGAGTCTCTTGCAGCGAAATGCCCCCCGGTGGGTTACTATAGTCTGTGCTTCTGCGGTTTCCACGTTGACCGGTAGCTGTTGGTAGGCTTGCGCCAGGTCGAGCTTCACGAAAACCTTGCCTCCCCCCAGTGAGTGCAGGAGATGCTGTACTACTGGGACGGGGTAAGTGCTTTGCTGTAAGGCACAATTTAGGGTTGCCTTATAGTCCCCTCAAATTCTCACCGACCCATCAGGCTTGATGGGGGTGACTATGAGGGTCTCCCACCTGGCGTGGTCGGTTGGCTCTAGGACTCCCTGTTTGATGAGCTTGTCTATCTGCTCATTGATCTTGGGTCTGAGTGCGAAAGGTACTCGCCGCAGTTTTAAATGAATTGGGGGAATCCCAGGGTCTAGACTGAACGAAATAGGGGGCCCTCGGTACTTGCCTAGGATGCCGTCGAACACTTCCTTGAAGTCCTTTGCAAGCTGCTCTTCCCAGTCTGCCTCTGCAATGTGGTCAATGCCCGTCACTTCGATCCCAAGCGGCACAAACCACTGCAGTCCCAGAAGGCTGGGTCGATCCCTGTCCACAATGGTCAGGGGAAGCTTTGCTGTGCGCCCCTTGAAAGTGACCTCAAAGTGTCCTACTCCGACTATGGGGATGCAGTTCCTCTGGTAGTCTTTTAGGATTAACTTTTGGCTTTCCAAATGTCTCTTGTTGATGGCGGGCACCAGGCACTTGATTTCCTGCCAGGCAACCATGGAGAGGTAGGACCCGGAGTCCACCTCCATCTTGCACGGCCTGCTCTCAATGCCCACTTCCATGTATACCTTTCGGGCATCCGTGCTTAATGAATGGCCGATGACGACCGTCTGGTGGATCTCCTCTCTCAGCCGGTTCTCGCCGTTCCGTCGGCCTCATCCGTCCTGGTTCCAATGCCTCTCGTGTTGTCAGTCCCTTGTTCTGGGGGGGGGTGCCATCCCGTCTCCGGCCGCTGTTGTCGCGTCATCGGGGACTGTAAGCTTTCTTGAGGCGGCAGACTCGGGTGATGTGACCTCTCTTATTGCATTGTCGGCAGATCGCATCAAAGAACTGGCACTCTGATTGGGGATGGTCGCCTCCGCATCCGGCGCATTGGAGTCTTGCCTTACGGCTTCACTGTTCGTGCCAGTCTCGATCTGCTTGGAGCCGATGGATGTCCTCCTCTTTGTCCATGGTGTTGGAGGCGGAGTTGAGGTCGCCATGGTGGGTGGTGGTGGTTGCTCGGCGGCTTTCCTCTGGGTGCGTTTCAGTCGCCAGAGTTGCTTTGGAGGTTGTGGCTTGGTCTCTGGCATCCGGTTTCTGCATTCGGGCCGCTGATTTTTGGGTCGCCTCGGCTGCGGTGGCCTCAGCAAGGGCGTCAGCGAGGGAGATGTCACCCTTTGCCATCAGTCGGCTTTGTAGGACCGGGTCCCTGAGCCCGAGGACGACATGATCTCACAACGCCTCATCCATGTCTGTGAAGCCGCACATGCCTCCCAGATTTCGCAGATCTGCTACGAAGTCGCTGATGCTCTCATCCGGTTTCTGGTCCCGCCGGTAGAAGTTGTGCCACCTGATGAGGGTGGGCACGGCAGGAGCATAGTGGCTTCGTAGCAGCAGTTCGAGGTCGGCCCAGTCCATCTCTTTCACGTCCTCAGGTTTCGTGAGAGTTTTCGCCATTTTGAACACTGCAGGCCCACAGTGTGTCAGGAAAACAACCCTTTTTTTCTGCCCATTTGCTGCCTTGAGGTTTCTACTTTCTAGGAACATCAGGAACCGATCAATGTACGATTCCCAGTCCTCTGTAGCTTGGTTAAAGGGTGCGGGCGGTGCGATGCTTGCCATCTCGATGATCTCGCTTTTCTCGGCACCACGTGCTCGGTGGGTATCAGTTGCGTGATCCCACCTTCGTCGCCAATGTTATGTCGCCGGCTGGAAGGAAACTCGGGAGGCAGTGACTCGTTTCAACTCTTTATTTAGTTTCTTTATTTAGTTTGCTTAGCTAGGGAATGCGGTGGCTTATATTGGATTCTCCGGCCGAGCTGCAGCCAATGACACCGCTTTGAATCTCCCGCGATCGGTTTCCTCCAATCGCGGGGGATTCAACTCGGGCCAATCAGTACAACTCGCTCGGCCAATCGCATAGCTGCGCGCCTTACCCAATCAGAATAGTTATCTACAAGAATGCTAATTACAGTACAGAACAGAAGCTGTGAGGGTTTGAGGCTGTAACAATGGAGTTGCGCAGAGCATTCCAGGCATTGACCACTCTGTTGCTGAAGTCATATTTTCTGCAATAGAGCTTGAAGCAGTTAGCTTGAGTTTGTATTGGTTGTTTAATTATTATTTAAAGTTGGTATTTTAAAACCCTGATTTCAACTTTCAAGGCTTGTCTCCAATAATTTGTAAACTACATTTGGCTACGTAGAGGGTCTTTTATGTTTCCTAGCCTCTTCTAAATTTTTTAAAAAACATAATTCTGAGGATTTGGTGGGCAAAATATCTGGAGTGGCTTCAGGCCTTTGGTTCCACTTCTGTGCAATATTTTATGAAGCAGATGACACACTAGTGTGAGAAAGGATAGGCCTAGTTAAATTCTTTGCCAATGGCAGTATGACAAAGGTAAAAACTTCATTAGAGTTTCTTGATTCCACTAAAGTTTTTCGAGAAGCATCAGTTATTGCATTTATAGCCACTCTTTTAATTTCCTGGAAAATGAGAAGAGCAGGTCCCAGCTGCTACATAAGCCAGGCAGAATTTATCAACGGACAAGGAGAGTCATTAGTGTTGCTCCAGCCTCAAGCTGGTTTAGCTTTCTGAGATAATCAAATGCCATGAAGTTAAGAAAAGGTCCCCTATCTCTATGAAATGATATACTAATTATTACAGATGTCATGTTTCAGTTTGTAATCTAAAATCCTCCAATTAAGTCAGTACAAACAAATGCTGGTGAAAAGGAGATTTTAGAGACGAGAGACATTAGCAGCTGTATGCCAGAATTTAATACCTGCACCAGCAGTCACAAATAATTGCACTATGAATAATAATCTGGGGATCAAAGTCAGAAGAACCCAGAAGCTTTTGATTTTCTCTTACTCACGTGTATTTTAAAGGATAAGAATTGCTTTGGTGGCTGAGACTTACCCTTGTCTAATTCAGCAGCCTATTGTATTAGTCAAATGTCTGTACCTGCTCAGAAATCAGGTGAAAAAATGGTTATTCCTATTTCTGTCTTTAATGCCAGGATGCTTGGAGCCCAGATTATGAAAAAAGCTCCATGCAGCTAATAGCAACTGTGAAAGAATAGTGGAAAAGAACAGGCTTGCTGGACAAGATCAAAGGTCTTCTGACCCAGCTTTCTTGAATAAAGCCCAGCAAAACCTCAGAAACAGGACAAGATAATTAGCCTCATCTTTTCTTACTGAGCCATCGTCTGATAAATATGAGAAAGACTACTTAACACTTTAGTGTTTTATCAGCATATGGTATTATAGATTTGGTACATTAGTTCATGACATTAAAAGGAAGCCCAAAGAGTTTGCCCTAGTGAGGACAAAGTTTTTACTGCTGCATAATGAAAAATCTGGATTCCACAGCTGGATACCCAGTTCCAGGCAGGCAAGGAGGCTTATTTTGTATACCCTAAAGGCTCGAGCTTAAAATAAAAGTGATAGAAGAGAGACATTGTGCCTGGAAGGAAGGAACACTGTTGAAGTCTCAGAGTTATATAATGAATTGAGAAATGTAGGGCAAGTTAAAGCTATTCACTGAACATATTTAACTGCTCATTCAGGATGCAGTTCACTTGGTGCAGGGATTCCTCCCCCCAAATGTTTCTTTGGCACTGAGAAATCTTTGAACCAGTTTATTTATTTAATTAATTTATTTATTTGATTTGTCAATCACTTACAAGATACAGGTATAAGAATAAACATAGTTTTGAATACATGAGATGGATACATATGAGAAAAATAAAAAGAAACAATAGGACAGGGACGGTAGACACGATTGGTGCGCTTATGCATGCCCCCTACAGACTTCTTAGGAAAGGGGTGAGGTCAATAGTGGACAGTCTAAGGTTAAAGTTTTTGGGGTTTGGGGAAGAAACTACAGAGTCAGGTAGAGTATTCCAAACATTGACCACTCTGTTTTCATATTTTCTGCAATCAAGTTTGGTGCAATTAACCTTGAGTTTGTATCTATTGTGTGCGCTTGTATTGTTATGGTTGAAGCTGAAGTATGCATTTGCAGGTAGGACATTGCAATGTATGCAAAATCCACAGATAGTTGGCTGGATTTCCATATGGTACCATGATACTAAACTATAATCTGAGGTTTTAAAAATAATAAATTATCATATTCAAATTACATGTTGTTATACTGTAATGTGATGATCTGGATTTGAGGCTCAAGCAGTAGCTGGAGGCGATAATTAGGGGAACTTTGATTAGCTCTGGACTAGAATGCTTTTGTGTGGTTGTAACTCATATCCTGCTCCCCAGTTGGCTGTATTAACCTAACCTGCTTTCAGTAGGTAGTTTTTGAAGACAACCTGGAAACTACAGTGCTCTAGAACACAATGGCTAGATTGCTGGTGGGTTAACCTGGCCAGAATACAATTACACTATTTTTGAAGGCCCTGCTCTGGTTATCAATAGGCCCAATTTTGGGCCCAAATCCAAGTGATCATTGTCACCTACCAAAACCTCTCTAGTATAGCACTGAGTAAAATTACATTCTGCCTTGCCAAGATTGAATCTGCCCACCTGGTAAGAATGCTCCAAGTTTCTCTCACCCCCTAGGCGATGAAAGGGATTTTGATGAGAAAGCAGCCCTTTTTGTTGTGTTCCCTATGTTGTAGAACTCTTTACTCCTGAACTCTTGCACAGCAACCTTCCTACTAATATTCTCTAGGATTGTTAAAGCAGATCAGTTCTTCCAAACTCAATCTTTCTGGCCTATTGTGTGGTAGTGCTCATCTTGGGATAGTGGTAGGATTTTTTCGCTCTCTTAATATGGTTTATTTGTGTTCTTTAGAATATCCTTATTGCTCTGTTGTACATCATTCAAAGTGTATAGATTGGGCAGTTTATGGAAGAGAAGAGAAGGGAAGGGGAAAAGAGGAGAGGAGAAGAGAGGAGAGGAGAGGAAAGGAAAGGAAAGGAAAGGAAAGGAAAGGAAAGGAAAGGAAAGGAAAGGAAAGGAAAGGAAAGGAAAGGAAAGGAAAGGAAAGGAAAGGAAAGGAAGACAGGTTGGATTTCTGTAACATGCTGAATCCAAAATTCATTACATTGTTTCATCATAATTCAATCTGTTATAAAAACCCAGTTGAAAAGGTATTCCATTATTTGTATTCCAGTCTACAGATAGTGTTTGAATAAGATTGCCATTATTTATAATGGAGTGGAAAACCTTTTTGTGGTAGAGGGCTACACTTTACTCTTTTAAAAAATAGATGACAAATGAGTTAAATGTATAAATATGTAGATGTATATATAGATATGGATATGTAGATTAGATGTAGATGTAGAGATAAATAGAGATATACTGTAGATAGACCTAACATTTATTTTACTTTTTATTTTGCACTCCTGCCTATCCAACCAGAATGAAAAATACATTTGTATTAACTGTAGTTTATCATCCAATTACAATTACATTTGGGATCTACAAAGAAGGAGAAAATTGGATGCTTCAAAGTGCTTATGAATTGCTTACCTTACTTATTGCTTACCTTACTTATACAGGAGATTGACCTAGTGGTGCTTGTCTCTTTGGAGACATTCATTGAAATGTCTATATATATGGTCTCAGGTTAGAATGTTCTTAAAGTAAATGTTAGTGCTGCCTATTTTATTCTTACTATCCAGGGTACCTGAAATCCCCTTCCATGCTTTAATTCTGCTCATTTGTTTTAGTCCTTCCTCAAAGCCTCCTTTATATGCAGAGTCTGTGAATAAGTCACTCCAAGTTAAGCATTTTAAATTGTTGATTGATGTGCTTGGATATGCACTTTGAAATAAAAAGAGGCTTGAAAATTACTTCACTATTCATTTATTTAAACAATTTATATAGCTGCCTATCTCACAGCAGTGACTGTAGGTGGCAAACAGAGTGTTAAAACCAAAACCAACAACACAATATGAAAAATAATATTCAGAACCAAATATTATATCTGTGTGGTCTAAAAATTATTGTCCTGCTAAGCCAGAAACTGGCGCTAACCCTGCCCCAGCCAATCAGGAATTACTTAAGTTTCCAGCCTCAAAGCCTGGGGCAACAACCACATTTTTAATATTTTGTGAAATGTCAACAGGTTTGAGGTCATCTGCACCACTGGGGAGATGCTGTTCCTTAGGGCAGGTGCTATGACCAAGAAGCCACCATTTCTAGGTCCCAGAAGATGTTACTATCCAATAGAAAGAACCTGGAAATACCAACCCTACTGATACTGGCGGACCAAGCACAGCCCAACAGAAGCAGACAGTTTTCACAAATAACCTGGTCATGCACTATACAGAGTTTTAAAAATGACAAGACATCCTGGGCACTGTTGGGTCATTGATTCAAAAATATTTCTTTTCCTAAACAAAAAAACAGAATGACAAAAAGCAATGAGAGCGGGAGTACCAACTTCCTGCTGTCTTCCCCATTGAGTTTCTTTTTGGGAATCTGGCAGGGAGAATCTGAAATGTCCTTCTCACCTTCCTTCCCAACCATGATGGGATCCAGGGAGTTGTGGTTGAGATCAACACAACTGGAGAGTTGTGGTTGAGACCAACACAACTGGAGAGGCCAAGCTGAGATAAATTTACTTACTCTGTTGGCTCAGAACATGACATTTCAACCAGAGAAATCTTTGGAGTGGTTTATTAAAGAGACACTCCATGTCTCAATTTACCAACACAAAAAGCAAAATAACAATAAAAACTTGACTACTTTTAGATGTGATGGAATAGACACAAAAAGGGATCGGCAACTTGATGGACATTTGTGCTCCTAATTTGCCTTTTTTTTTAAAAAAAAAACTCCCTGGACATTTCTGAGAGATAGAAAAATGAAAAGAGTGGGGCCAGTGGGAAAAACTACAAAGATACAGGTGGTCCTCAACTTATGACCACAATTGGGACCAGAATTTCTATTGTTAAGCAAAATAGTTATTAAGTGAGTCAGATCCAACTTTATGACCTCTCTTGCTACAGTTGTTACATGAACCACATGCTTATTAAGCACATTTGGCTTCCCCCATTGCCTTTGTTTATTGGAAGTTGGTTGTCAAAGTTGCACATGGCGATCACATCCCTGGATGCTACAACCATCGTAAATACCTGCCAGTTGCCAAGCATCTGAATTTTGATTATGTGACTGTAGAGTTATTGTGTCATAAGCGGGTGGACTGGTTGGAATTCACTTTTTTCATTGCTGTGGTAACTTCAAATGGACGCTAAATGGATGGTTGTAAGTTGAGGATTACCCTGTATTCCTATGAAAAATGTTGATGTTATACAAATGCTGCAACAATCAGATGCAATGATTGTTTTTTTCCCCTCCCCTTTAGCAACTCATGGTACCTGGAGAAATGTGATGTTTTTCTGTACTGCTCATTCACAAATAATAGTAATTCTGAACAGCTTTCAGACACAAGTGATGGGTTAAAAATTCAGTAGCAACCAGAATGTTTTTGAACCTTTTATGCAATGCTTGTGATGAGACAAAGAAAGAACATTTGTGTGTTTGTGTGTGTGTGTGAGTGGTGGGATTCAATTTTTTTTACTACCAGTTCTGGGAATATGGCTTGATGAACATGGCTTGGTGGACATGGCAGGGGAAGGTACTGCAAAATCCCATTCCCTCCCCACCCTACTAACCTGCTTCCCAGCTCCATTCTCCTGTCCAGCCCAACAAGAGAAGACCCAACCAATCAGCTGGGATTCGGGAGGCAGAGAATAGATGGGGGCGGGACCAGTCAGAGATGGTACTGGCCAGTTGGCCGGTTCTCTGAACTACTCAAAATTTTTGCTACTGATTCTCCAGAACTGGTCAGAACCAGTAAGCTGAATACCACCTCTGGGGTGTGTGTGTGTGAGGGGGTTGTGGGGAGGGAGGGAGATAATATGCCACACTAAAGGCAGCCCCTCTCTATAACAAATATTTTCCCATGAGGAGACAACCTGTATTTGAAGGGCAAGGATGTGCTTTTTAAGATTGTTGGAACATTAATGGCATTTATCTAGCCTACACATGAATACTAATTTGTATAGCATTCATTGGTTTCTAGGTAAGGGATTCTATTTCCATTCTATTTCTTAATGGAAGGATTTTTAAAACATTGGACAATATATACCCTTCGTTTGCATATATGTTACTTTCTGGGCTTTGATCAAGTCCCGATAAACCCGGGCTTTGATCAAGTCCCGATAAAAACTTCTTGGCTGAGAAAGAGCCCAGTCTTCAATATTCTGCTGTTGATGTTGACTACAGTGGCAAAACTTGAAAAAATTTAATAACTTTTTTCAAGTAAAATTCCACTTACAGTGACTAAATGGAGATATCCAGGTAATTTTCTTGGCAATAATATAAATTATTTTGCCACTGTCTCTTTTGCTGATGTTTCTTTGATTTTCAGGCTGGTCTACAGCTTTAGTCTGGCCAAGTGGTCTCTCATTGAAGTAGAAGCCAGTTACATTCCTACTTAGATGTTTTTAGATCAGTCAAGATGACTGTCCTTCCTTCCTGAATCATAGAATGATGTGGTTGAAGGAACCTCAGAGGTCAGGTAATCTAGCCTACTGCCCATGGCAGGTATCCTCAGAACATCCTAAATATTCTTTCCTTGAATCTGGGATCCTCAGTGTTCATTGAACTTTTTTTATTTCTTGCAAATGTTTTGTTATCCAAATTAGGTATCATCAGTAGGGAGTAGAGTTTACTCTCATAATGTCTTGTGCCCTGTCAGTGTTGGTGGGACTGGATGAGATGGTTCTTTGGTTGAGCTATTGGCAGTTAGCTTGTTTGGCAATTCCTTGACTGGATATTATTTACTTCTGAATTGTTGATCTGATGTTAATCTTGTGGACTTTTGGCTTTGAGAGCAAAAAATAAGTTTATTAAGAGGTCTCTCAGGAAACTTTAGCAATTTTTAAATGGTGACTCTCCTTCCAAAAGTTTGAAAACTGTTATAAAATCAACAAACTATCTTTAATCTGAATGGTCAGAGCCCTTCTAGTTCTACTTACTAATAATTAACAATCATCTTCTGCAGAAATTCCCAGACCATCTGATTATCTCCAGTGTGTGTTTAGATGTTGTGCTTGTTTTTGTTGAAATGGGGCATGAAATCCCTATCTTGAGGCTTTGGGTCAAACAAATTAATTTCTAATGCACATGCCAAGGAGATATTGAGCAAAACAATATGGAAACGGATCCTTTGCCCATCACTTTATATTTAATATTTAAATACTTACTTTTCTCATTTGGAGACAGGTATCACTAAGCATGCTGAACATCTGAAAAGGTAAATCCCACTGAAATCAATTATTTTTCAGTAAACATTGGTGGGGCTGGACTGTAAGATTTGCACACTTTATGGAATGGAAGGTAACAAGTGAGAATCCATCAGGAATTGCAGAAGAGAAGGCTTGTGTTCTTGGAGCCCAACCAAATTCTAATATTTTATGAGAATAATATCAGGATGCTTTCCGTGATTCAGGAAAGCGGCTTACATAAAGGTACAATCAATCAATCTTACTCAGATCAAAGGCTTGCATGAAAGAACAAAACAATTAAGTGAAATAAAGATCTAATGCTGTATGTCTATGGATTTTTAATATTTTTTAACCTAGTATGTAAAGAAATACAGATAGTACTGATATGAGAGCTTTGGGGCAAAGAAACTCCAAAACTGAGCTTCCAAATTCTGTCTCTTCACTAATAACTGGATCTTCCTAAAAAGCCCCATTAACTGCAACTTTTTTTTTATTCATAGAGAAGGAAATAAAAGAAATAGGACAAACCCTTGAAGCAGCCTGGCTCAAGTCATCTGCTCTGAGAATGTCCTTTGTGGCTATACCAATTACCCAATACATAGAATCAGCCTTTAAAGAGCTTTAAATGCTTCTCACTTCCCAGTATTTACTGGTTAAGAAGTTGTATCCTTCTGTTTGATATATTATCTGGACTAAGGCAGCATAACAATGCACTTGTCTATTTTGAGACATATCTATGTAACCTTGCTTCAGCAAGTAAACAAATACCAGTGTGCAGTAGTGATGAGTTTTAATAGTTAGTATAGGGTACTCCAGAGATCAAGCCAACGGTAGAAACTGGAAACACCAGAATGTTGTAGTAAACATTTTGAAATTAGCTACCCTGACTCGTTAAAATGTTTTTCCATTAGTTATGATCTGAACTAGTCAAGTAACACAACATCCATCAAATTAGCCTTGCTTCTATGTGCTTAGATTTCTAAAATGTTCAGCCTGGCCTGTTAATTTCTTTCCTGGTCTTGGAAACATGTGGAAGTGTCTTGAATGCAAAAAAAAACAAACAACAAAAAACATTTCCATATTCATTTTGTCATTCCCATCAACCTTTGCTGGGGAAAGCTAACCTACAGTAGAGGCCAGTATTATTATTTTTTCTGTTTGGAGTTCAGAAAATCATTAACTCACTGGAATTTTATGAAGACCGAAGAATATTTCCCTCATTGAACGTGTGAAGAAAAAAATATATGACAGACTGAGGTGGGTTTTTTCCAATTGCAGAAACAAAACTGAGCAACATTGCTCAGTTCTATGATCCCAAGTAGTGTTCAGCATTTCTGAATTGTGATACAGTGCATTGGTGCAAGAGCTTACTGTAACAAGATTTTACTGTGATACAGTGCATTGGTGCAAGAGCTTACTGTAACCAGAGCTTACTGTGATACAGTGCATTGGTGCAAGAGCTTACTGTAACAGTGGGCAAAGCTTCGGTGTCTGAAAAGGGCTCTTCTAAAGACATAATTGATGGACAGCAACATAATAAGAGGAAGTGGGATTCATTCAAAATTGGTTTATTATTTTAGGGCAGGACGTTAGGTGTCTTATTTAATACCTATTGTGGCCTTAGTCTCCTTCACAAGAAGACTTGATCATTAGGAAGAAACAACTGTTATAAGATATCATACAACGTCAACAAATTGTTTGCTTTTTCTGTCAGCAGGGATGTCCACAAGGTGTAATCAAAGAGTAAAAATGGCAGCCACGATGGTGCAATTGAAGCTTGTTTCATTTTTAATGGGTATTGCTTGTATTGCGCACATAAGAAATGAATGAAGCTTCAATTGCACCATCCTGTCTGCCATCTTTTACCATATATCCTGAACATCAGAGTAGCTGGAATCTCCCAGTGTCACTCTTGAAAGCTTCTTTGAAAGTTGGGTTGTCCATATCTTCTGTTTTCCCTGAAAGATTATAATAAACTCTCACAAGTTTCTATTTCCTTTTATTCTAATCCAATTATTCTCAACAGGGTTTCATGAATTGGTGAATTTCTATGCTGGCATATTCTTTCTTTGTGTAAAGCCCAGCACTCCCCACTTTTCTGTAGAATGTACCTTTTGAATAAATTCTAGCATTCCATGGCTATAGCCTCATGATGTATGTCCTCTCATTACATTTCACTATGCCTATGATGTCATATTTGCCTGTCTTATGGTTTGGTGCTATATTTGCTCCTGGGGTTTTGATACTTTTTGTTCTACTTTAACATTTTTCTGATGAGATTGGTGAGGCACAAGCCAAACACATTTGTCCCAATATTTGTGAGAAGTAGCCCCATTTCTTGCCAGGAACCCCTCATGTAATAGTGCAAACCTAAAGTTGAACGTATCTGCATTGAATGCCTCTTGATCCTCCAAGTTATGTACTTCCACCTTTTTTTGTCTCTTCTCTGGCATTCACTTCCCACTTCTGTCCCTCCTGAGTAGATTTACCTGTCCTTTTCAGAAAGCCTTCTCTTCCCTGATATATTCCATGGTAGTGCAATGGTTAGAATGCAGTATTGCAAGCTAATTCTGCCAACTGCCAGCAGTTCAATTCCCACCAGATCAAGGTTGACTCATCCTTCCACCCTTCCAAGGTCAGTAAAAGGACTCAGATTGTTGGGGGCAATATGCTGACTGTATAAACTGCTTGGAGAGGGCTATAAAGCACCATGGAGTGGTATATAGCACTCTAAATGCTATTGCTGTTATATTGTAGTAACCCTTTCTTCAAGCTCTTTTACCTTGTCCAATAAGGAAAGATGGCTATACTCCCAGCAGCTGTAATTTTAAGGGGAGGAGGACAAATGTTGTAAGACCACACTTGGAATATTGTATCCAGTTTTAGTTGCCAAGCTATAAAAATGATGTTGAGATTTCAGAAAGAGTGTGAGAAGAGCAATAAAGATGATTAGGGGACTGGAGGCTAAACATATGAAGAATGATTGCAGGAATTGGGCATGTCTAATCTAATGAAAAGAAGGACAAGGGGTAACATGATAACCATGTTCCAATATTTGAGGGGCTGCCACAAAGAAGGGGAGATATAAATCTGTTCTTCCAAGCATGTGCAAACAGGATAAAAAGCTAATCAAGGAGAGAAACAACCTAGAATTAAGGAAAAATTTCCTGACACTTGGAACATTTAATCAATGAAATGGCTTGCCTTCAGAGGTTATAGATGCTCCATCTTTGAAGATTTTTAAGAAGTGGACAACCTTTTATTTCAAATGGTATAGGGAGTCCTGCTTGAGCAGGGGGTTGGACTAGAAAATCTCCAAGGTCCCTTTCAACTTGACTCTACCTTGAAGATTGCAACTAGGTGTTGTATATAGACTTTACAGACTCATAATACTACATTTTGATTGGACAATCAATGCCGCTTAGCAATTGGTGGATTAACAACACGTTATGATTGGCTGCCTAAACGGCGGGAGGTTTAAAATGATGCCATTGGTTGTGAGCCGCGAGCAGCCGCTATAAAAAAGGCTGCCGCGGTTCGAGTTCAGTTGAAGTTACTGTTAGCGATAGAACACTGGTGACGAAGGTGGGATCGAGCGAACAAAGGCCGTAAGCACGTACACCGAGAAACCGACCAGATGGCTGGCAACAATGCGCCACCCGCACTGTTCAATCCAGCCGAAGAAGACTGGGAGTCATATATCGACAGGTTCCTGAGAGAGTAACGAACTACAAGGAATCATTGACCAAAGGAAGAGAGCCGTATTCCTGACGCTCTGTGGACTGACCATTTTTAAAATGGCAAAAACATTGGCGAAACCGCTCGATGTCAAACAGATGGCATGGCCGGACCTGAACCGGATACTGAGAGCCCACTATGAGCCTGTTGTGTCCAATCTAATTCGAAGACACGAAATTTATAAAAGGGATCAATGTGAAGGTGAGTGTATTGGGGATTTCATAGCAGCACTAAGGGATATTGGAGGAGCATGTGAATTCCTCAATATGGACGAAGCCATGAGAGATCGCGTGGTCCTCGGATTGAGAGACACTACCCTACAGAACAAACTACTAAATAAACCCAATATCACTGTCAATGAAGCCATTGCTGAAGCAACCGCAGCTGAAGCAGCAAAGAAATCAGTGGCTACAATGCGACAAATGAATACGGCCAGCAGCCCAATCCAAAGCAGAGAAAAGAAAATGGAAGAAACCAGAAACACACTACCACAACCACCCACCACGAAGACATCAATTCCTCAACTGATACCGAGGAAGAAGACAAAGAAGTAAATAGGCTCCAGGCAGAATGGCACCGGCATGAAAGAAGGGAAAGAAGACCTGAGTTTCAATGTGCCGGATGCAGAAGAAACTACCTGCGTTCAAAGTGATGTTTCTTGGACGCCATCTGTAGACACTGTGAAAAATGGGGGCACATTGCAAGGGTCTGCCGAAACAAAAAGAGCTATAGTCCAAAAAGATGAGGCAGCACCCCCCCCCCAGAACTAAGGAGAAGCCAGCCGGGAAAATAGAAGTCAGCGACTCAACGACAAGGAAGAAACACATCAGACGATTATTATTGGGAGTGCCAGAGCAACAGACACAAAGAAGGTTCGCATAACCATTAAAATTGAAGGGGAGCCATGCGAACCATGCCATTGGTTGCGAGCTGTGAGCAGCCGCTATAAAAAAGGCTGCCGCGGCTCGAGTTCAGTTGAAGTTACTGTTAGCTAATAAAGAGCTGAATTCAAATCTGGTCTCTAGTCTGCTTTTGTTCTGGTGATAGAACACTAAGTTTCCTTCACAGTCCAAATTGATCAGAGTTTATTAGGAGACTCTCCTCCCCAAAGCCCTATCAAAATCCCACACAAAACTCCCATTTGCTCTCCCTGTTTGCTCTGCCACTTAGTAGGTTCATTTTTCCAGAACAATGGCTGCCTTGTATGAGCCCTGAAACTGCCCTAGCTAAATTAGCAGGAAGCAAAGCTCCAATCACATATAACAGGCAATCAAGTGTTAATTCATAACATGGCTTGTTTGACTTTGATTTCACGAGTTTGATCTAATTATGATTTATTCAACTAATTATGATTTAAGTGAACCATCACTTCAGCTGAAGTGTGAACCCAGCCAGTGTGTGGAACTGGCCAGAGTGCCAAACATTAACTGAAGTCTCAGTGTTTGTTGGGCGAATCATTGTCAAAGCAGCTTCAATCCAAAGGACTCAGGTTGAGCTTTCTGGCAGAGAGGATGGTGAGCAATGTGACAAACACATACTCTTCCAGGGATGAAATATCAGCCTTGTCAAGAGTGTCATACTCATCTGCATCATTAGGCATGTCTGCTTATAGTTCATTGTTCTGACAAACACTGCAGGAGTATCTTGATAAATATCTCTTCTTGAAGCAAGGGGAAGAAAAAGAGCACTGAGACATTCTTGTGTAAAGGGGTAATGACACTCTGCATGTCCAGCTAGGGTATGGGATGGAACCTATGCTGCCAATTATGGAGCTTTTCTCAATCTAATGGGCTTCAGATGTATTGTGAGGCCACTCCTTCCCTATAGAAAGGCTGAAGAATCCCAGCCAATACTTCAGAATTGCGGATATTGTAGCTGCAACACATCTGGATGTACCAGAATGGAGAAGGCTGACACAAGATACTGTGGAGGCAAATGCTAGTCTATCTTAAGTCCTCAAGTAGGAAATTTACCACCTTGTTCCTCTCTGCTCAATGATTCTTTAGTTTTTACTTTACTGTATTTTACCTTCATTGTGTACCAAGCAATCCATTTCCAACATTTTTCTGCCAGGTATTCTCTCTAAATTCCAGATTTATAATTATGCTTCTGAAAAAAACAGAAAAAAATGTTGCATCTTCATTGCAAGCTGCCAGACAGTTGTGATGTTTGATTTCTCTAAATAATTAATGTTTTTGGAATTGGGGGAGGGGGAAGGGTTGTAACTCTTCTCACCTGTTTTTCTTCCTCATTCAATACTTTCTTCCTTGCTCATTTTTCATTTCTGATGACAAAGCAATGATAAATGTAACCACCTTGACCTACTGTGAAGGAAGCAGGCAGGCAGAATGCAAAAATGACTATTCTAATGGAAAACACACCAGCTAACTTCAGTGTGAATTTACTCTTACATGGAAGCCAGAGCCTTGGATTAGCCTCACATAATGCATAACTTTTATTTCCATGGCTATTGTTAATAATGTTATTTGATGCTGTTATATTTATAACCCAGATTTTCCTCCAGGAGAGAAAGCAGCATACTCCTTTTTGCAATGTTGTCTTTGCAACCACTCTGTGTAATAGGACAGACGGTCATTGCAGCAAGCCATAATATAAATTCACCCATCATGGCATTATGTCATAGCATACCAGGCTTTTTCCAAAATAAAGCTAAATAATCTGGTTTGATTTGATGGGTGAGACATAATGATTGACCCCAAAGTACCCCAAGCTCAGGATAAGTTATGATTAATGTATTAGGCAGGGAGATACATTTGTGAAAGTTCTCACCCAACCATGGAATTTACTGTGTGGCTTTGGACTAACCACTATCCTGGGATAGTTTTGAGGTTAAAGTAAAAAACAACAACAGATGAAGTGTATACAGATATACAGCAATAACAATAGCACTTAGACTTAATGTAACGCTTCACAGTGCTTTACAGTCCTCTCTAAGTGGTTCACAGAGTCAGCCTATTGCCCCCAACAATCTGGGTCCTCCTTTTACCAACCTCAGAAGGATGGAAGGCTGAGTCAATCTTGAGCTGGTGAGAATCTAACTGCTAGTGGTCAGCAGAATTAGCCTGCAACCCTGAATTCTAACCACTGAGCCACCACAGCTCATGCAGCTTTTCCAGAAATGGAAGTACATGCATAAAATTAAATTAAAAACTGGGGCTTCCCGGGGTACAGACAGACTAGTGCATTGAACTGCAATCCACTATTACTTGATCTGGCAGAGAAGTATTGCCAGTGTAAAATTTACTAACCCATTGGCCAAGTCCTCTCCTTTCTCAATAATAAGGCCAGCAAGTGATGCTTTGCTTACCGTCTTAATATGTGGAATATGTCAAAGAATATGCTGTACAAAGAAATGAATTTTCCTCACTGTTGTACTTCATTGAATGACCCAAGAAGAAGAAAATCATGTACAGGTAGTCCTCAGTTTACGACCACAGTTGAACCCAGAATTTATGCTGCTAAGTGAGACATTTGTTGAGTTTTGCCCCATTTTACAATTTTTCTTGTGTCACAGTTAGCCACACGGTTGTTAAATAATATGGTTTACCCATTGACTTTGTTTGTTAGAAAGTCAACCAAAGATGATCACACGATCCCTGGACATTACAGTCATCATAAATGTGAGTCAGTTGCCAACTGTCTAAGTTCTGATCATGTGACCATGGGGATGCTGCAACGGTTGTGTGAAAAATGGTCATGTCACTTTTTTCAGTGATGTTGTAACTTGGAACCGTTACTAAATGAACTTTTTAAATCGAGGACTACCTGTATTCATTTCTTTACACTATGTGTGCTTCTGTGCATCTCTAATATATTTTCAATTTACATCTTTTTTCTTCCTAAGCAAATGCTATAACTTTCTTCCACCTCCTTGATTATTTTCACTGAATTTTTATACGGTTTTCAGTTATACAATAATATCTATGAAATAAAATTTCTAGAATGACTTGAAATCCAGCTTTTTCATTTGTATATATTTAAGTCTTTTTTTAAGATCAAAGAAAGGTACATTAAATCAGCTCAAAATCATTATTTGTATAGCTCATTGTTGTCAGAAGAGCCTTTTAAATTACCATCTGATCCTTCACTTTATCATCTGAAGACAAGATATGTACTAGGGAGTAAGCTGGCATTTTCTGCAAGGAAAACATAGGTCTATCTTGAGCTATGGCGTCTTCTCTCCTAGCCATTTGTAATGCTCAATGTGTACTGTGGGTATTCATATATAATCCACAATTTAAGAAATTTTCCTCAGTAAAAACTTAAATGCAGCAAAATAGTGTTTCTTGGCACTCACAGCTACATTTTGTCCTTGGGAAAAATACAGTTCTTCCCTTAGTTGTATTTTATAACTACTGTGATTGCTACTTAAAATGTAGTTATATAAATGTCACAGGCATTGATAGATGCACTATTATAGCTTTGAGAATTTGTTTTCTTAACAGGAAAAGCTAAAATTTAGTAAGCAGTCTGGTAGTCTCGGTGATGACCTCCTTCGGATTTACAAACTGCTGTAGCATTTTTTTTATAATTTATCCAACTGGGAAAAGACAAAAATAAAAGCTGTAGGTTATTTTCCAAGGAAGATGAGCAGGCAAAGTTTGACAAAAACGTTGATGTAAGTAAAACATTATACTTTCTAGGAAAGTAATTTTCTGGCATTTAAAGTGACCCTTCAATGGATTGGCAGGAAAAAACATTCAAGCTCATTATCTGAAGGTCATGTGATATCTGTCCTCTCAACTTTCTACAAACAAGATTATGAAACACAGTTAATTCTGTCAGAAAGAAATCTTCACCAGGTTCATTTCTGAGCTGGGAATAAAGAATGTAGGCAGTAACATGAATCAGAGATGAAGTTTATTCTGTGAGCACAATACACCAAAATTAGCTGCCAGATATTGCCATGGTTTGAATTTCTAGGAATTCTAAGAAAATATACTTAGTGACTTTACAAGAAGTGGCATCATTTGTAGTTAGGTACCCAACTGAGCTGTGGTTTTTGCTTGTTTACTGTTGTGGGTTGGAAAGGTAATATCTTTGGGTGAAGTAACTTTTTTTTTTTTTTGATCAAACATATTACATTAGATTTCAGGCAGAGAACAGTTAGATTTTGGCATTTCTTGTTTCACTTTGATTTTTGTTTAGTCTATTTTAATTTGTGATTTTTAAATTGCAAAAGAAGTTTGTATGGAGAGGACTCGGTTTCCTTTCACAATTCTTCCAAAATCTCCAACCTCTCTGATGCAGCAATATTATTTATCCTAAATAAATCTAATAATAAATACTTAAATGAAATAAATGCCCATGAAATTGTCTCAGATGTGTAAACTTGCTTTTTAATTTTGGAATAGTTTAAAAACAAGGAAACTCCCTTTCCTTAAAAATGGAGTTGACCCAAAGTAATAATGTTGCAAGGTTCAGTTTATCCGCAAAACAGATTTGTATGTTATTTTTAAATTCTGATTATCCCATAATACAAGCAGTCTGTGGCTAAGTGGGTCACAAAACATTAATTCTTCCACATTATTGTGTAAAACATGGAGTTTCCGTCTTTTATGTTTCTCTTTTGTAATTGATTCCCAGTACCCCAAACTGCTTTTCTAGAGTATTCTTTGTTAGACTATTTTATGTTCTATTATCCCATAGCAGCCATTTGAAGTCAATTGCTTAAGCACTACTTAACTTCGTAGGAGGAGAGCTATGTTAGTTAGTGGTAACAAAAAAGCAGAAGTCTTATGACATTTTTTTCTAACACATTTTATTAAAGGGCTTGAGATTTTGTGAACTGAAGGTCCCTTCACCAGATGTCTCAAGTGACTAGGCTGATATAATATTTAAATTATTAAATATTATTATTTATATTTAAATAAATGTGGGGGGCAGAGGCAGGAAGTGAGGGGAAGGCAGATTATGCAGATAGAGGCTACATATGAAACTGATTAGTAGTACCTTATCAATTAATAATTGTAATATTTAAAAACCCACTGTTGTTGAAACTGAGATTGAAATCTTTTTTTTAAACAAATTTTTATTGATTTTAAAAACAAACAAAACATAAGACATCAAAGTATAAAACCTTTCTCAAAAATTACTTATAAGTTTTAACAAGGCAAATAAAGCATAGTTCCACATTATCACATTTCCATTTAAACACATATATATCTTTTCCAAATTTCTCATTGTTTCTCCCTTCACTTTTATTCAATTATATTTCTTTCTATCAAGGTTTTATTAATTCTCCATCAAGTATAAACACACAAAATACAGAACATAAAACAAGACATAAAAAGATAAAACCTTCTTAATTATTATTTATACATGTCTTTTCCAAATTTCTCTCCCTTTAGTTTTATTCCTCCAAGGTTTTGTTAATTCACAATCAAAACATAGCTAACCAAAACACAAAACATAAAACTACTTTTGAAAAGTGGCTTAGCCCCGGGTTACATCTTTTTTTACAGACCTAAATCAAGTTCATGCTCACCTTATATACCATTCATATCTTATTAACCATTCTATATTTTCTATATATCTTCTCCCTTCTTTTCACTCTCTTAATTATATTTTGTTTATTTCATCTTATTTCAAAATCATTATGTTTGTATCTTTTGTCCGTTCTTTTCCAATCATCTATTTATCTCTTCTCTTTAGCAAAGAATTTCCCCTATAATCACTTTTAAGGTATGACACCTTTCCCTAAAGTAACACTTAAAATAATACATAATTTCTATCCTGATTCTGCTTAGTACATTTTACATGTTGCATTTTGGAGGAAAAAAGAATAATAAACTTATAATATAGCTAAGTATATAATTTCCATTCTAATTCTAATTCTATTTAACAGTATAACTAAGCATTAATCATTTTACACATTCTCTTTAATATTTTATTAAATATTGAAATCTATCATTATAAAACATTTTAATATTTTAATATTTTGTTAAATCTTATAATATTCCAATAAACTATTTCAAATGCAAATACTACAATACTATCTTATGTACTCTTGCAGAATCTTTCTTAAATTATACACTGTCCTTTATCCTTTATCTATAAAAAAGATATCTTGTTTCAGACCATGGCTTTTTTTCCCTTGTTCCCTCCCTTTCTTCTCCAATCTGATCCTTTTGCCCCCCCCCCCTCTTCTAACCTCCATCTTTTTAGCTTCCCCTCTCTGTTGTAATTCTCTTTTCAGTTGCTTTCTAACATTGTACTTTTTTTTCACCTTATTTTTCTTTTTCTTGGTTGTTTTATTGAATCTTAAATTCTCGTTTTTCCTTCCTCTCTTCCTATTTTCTTTCTTAGTCAAACTTTTTTGTCCATTAAAAATGGCTTCCTTTTCTTCTTCTTCTCCTTCTTCATCAAGTATTTGCTGGTATGGAGAAACTGCCATTTCTAAAAAGTGGAAGACAGCTCCCAATGAATTCTTGCCATTTTGTTCTCTTAATTTTTCATATTCCATTTTTAGTTGATCCACAGATGGTGCCATTGTAAATTTTTAAGAACAACCCAGATGTTTTTAGTCTTAAAGTAATTTGCAAATGTCAAAGTTATCAAACAATCCAAACAGCCAGAGATTATTTCCTCTTCTTCTCTTTACAACTTTTCCTCCTGGGGCAAAATCCCAAATATATTTTAAAGCCGTATTGCAATTAGTTGTTGGTCTTATAATCTTCAAAGTGTCTCCTCCAATCAGTTTTTAAAGATTTTTTTTTTTAGTCCTCTCCTTCCCATTTATAACAAAGAGCTTGTTTTTACCTTAAAGAAGCAGGTTTTTCTGTGCTCATTTGCTTTCTTCGTAAGGAAGGGGAGTGAACTTTCCTTCAGCACTTTCGCCCTTGTAGCAACTTCTTTTGGAAACAAATGTATCAATCCAAGAGTCAGGTTTCCAGGGTATTTTAAAAGTAACTTAATGTCCTGGTTCAGCCAAGAAAACTTCTCCTTCTGTCTTCCTCCTGCACAGTCTTATCCGGTTGAAGATTTCTTTATGGCTGCCATTTCTGACAGCCGCTCCACCGCCTCAGGAAAAAGGAGTCTAGCCGGCTAGGGAAGGGGGGGTGCGATATCCCCAGACTCCTGCCCGGATCTCCTCTGTCTTCCGCTGCCTCTTCGGGGCAGCGACAACCCCCAAATCCAGTTGGATTGGGGGTACCTCAGCGGCAAGCGCAGCAAGGACCCGCAGAAAAGTGGATTCCTGCCACCGCCGAAGCCTTGCAACCGGAAGATTGAAATCTTTTGATGGGTGTGAGTTCAGCAACTCCCTCTTGATAATGGAGTTAAAGTCCCATTTTTCCAAAACAATCACCTGAGATCTGCTATAGAGTATCTTGAAAAATCGAAATGCTCTGATATTATTTATTCTTATTTTGAGTCCTAATGTTAAATTTATGTCCATTGTCTGAGGAATTTTTTTTTCCTGTTTGCCCTACATAGAATTCAGAGAGACATATTGGTAAATAATGGCTTGCATCACATCAGAGGGATAGTATATAAATGTGCCTCTGATCTTGTATTTGTATTGATTGAGATTCGTGATGTTGATGTAGACAACTGGGTTTGTTCCATAGTCTGATTAAAGGAACTTTAACCCCCACATCACTGAATGAATACATCAAAAGCTTTCAGGTATTTTAAGTCTTCTTTTAAGATCAAAGAAAGGTCACAATAAATACAATGGGCTTTTAACCCATTACAATTATTAACTGATGAAGGAATTTGTCTCTTCTCTGCATAACCGACATGTCTCTTTCCAATTTACACCCTACATCAGTCTACTCACTTTATGTATCTGATGAAGTAAGCTGCAGCTCATAAAAATATATACCTTTTAATAAAATGTGTAAGTCAGAAAACGTGCTACCAGATTCCTAACTTTAAGCATTGCTTAAAGTTACGTGCTACCAGATTCCTAACTTTAAAGTTACGTGCTACCAGATTCTTAACTTTAAGCATTTTGTAATTTTATAGAGAAACAAGAACTTGATATTGAAACTCTAGGATCTCAGTAAGTTTAAACTGGTAGATATTAGGACAAACTTCCCAAATGTCACATATATACTGGATAGGGTTTTGATTGGAACTATCCAGGAAAAGGATCGTGGAAAAATGTCAACTCCATGCCAGGGAACTTTTTGAAAGGGACTGAAATAAAGCTGCCATTATTGTTACAAATTTATTCATATCTTTTTGTACATACATATCTGGAATACCATGTACAGTTCTGAACACTAGAATTGGTGGTTGTTTGAAAAATATAATAAACCTGCAAAAAGTACAGAAGAAGAAAAGACAAACAAAAAGATCAAGGGGCTCACTTATGCAGTTAGGAGTCTTCAGTTTTGAAACGAGGCATGGGAATATGAGCAAGGGATATAAAATAATGTATGATATGAAGAAAGTAGATTGGGGGAAGATACTTTCCTTGTCTTAGAAAATCAGGATCATCCAATGAAGCTGACTGGAAAGAGATTTAGAAAGACATCTACCCCTTCCCAAAGTCTTCACGTAGAGAAATCATAGAAGAAATCATGCTAGCCAATATCTTGGATGGCTTTATAATAGGATTGATTATATGCATAGAGCAGTGTTTCTCAACCGTGGCAACTTTAAGATGTCTGGACTTCAAATCCCAGAATTCTCCAGTCAGCTAGACTGGTACTGGAATAGAGAATAGTTCTGTCAGAGAACTATTAGTCTTGGAAGATCCAATGTTACCGGCATGGTTCTGAGTATCCGGTGCAGGGGAATAGATGGGACAAAGGTATCTGTCCATTTTCTGCTTCTGAGTAGAATACCTAGTAGAATATTTGTTATTTGTGTGGCCACTGTGAGAAACAAATTCTGCATTACAATCAGCTTTGGCCTGATTCAGCATAGTTATACTTTTATTTTTATATGCTTTGCTATGCCCGGGGGATGCAGGCTTGCATTTTCTGTTTGTACTGCTTTTATTCTCCAGAGCTGCATCTGTCTTCTTATGAGGTACTTTCACCATCAGTGGAAAATAGTCTGATGAAAAGATAAGAAAATAAGTAGGTTAAATAAGTAATATTAATTCAGTTGCAGACATAACATTGGACATGAAATTATAGAAAAAGCTGAATTAAAACAAAGACTGTCTGAAAATAAAACAAAATGCATTGATTAATGGCTTGATTGCAAATGAAACTAAGAGTGACAATTAATCAGAGTAAGCCATCTGGCAGCTCACTGCTGGAGCTAAAAGTGTCAGGTGTTTTAGCGATGTGAAGAACCCAATATATTCTTCTCTACTGACAAACAACACTGTCAAAAGACAACTGGAACAAGAGAACATGTAGGAGTGAAGGAAAAATGAGTCTCTTCCTAACCAAGACAGAAGAGAGCCTACATTCCAGCACAAGATACGGTGGTATTGACAATTCTCTGGCACTAGACAATTTTGAGATTTAGAAATGGTGTGCAAAGTCTTTGGTGCATGAAACCCAGCAGAAGGGGAGGTTGTACTGCAAATGATGCCATTTCATGTGTGTTATAATTGTTGGAGATTTGCAGCAGCAGGTGCTACCGCCTTTGTGTTTATTTTCAATCCAGAGAGTATTTAAGGTTGAGGGGATTCACCTGTTTTTATTCAGTTTGGAATCATTTGTAGAAAAGGGTGTTAATGTAGCATATATTATATTTTTTAATAAGTCCTGCTTATAGAGCATGTTCCAGGATAAATTTTCTTATAAAGCCACAGAAAATTATAACTGAATATTTTGATTAATATTTTGATATACATGAACTTTGCTCAGGTACTAGAGAAGGGAACCAATCAAATTTGAGCACAATTTCTGCAGTTTTATAGGAAGTAAGCAAGCCATACATAAAAGTAAAAAAGTAAATCAGTAAGTAAATAAATAAATGTTATGTTATCTTTCATGCCACATGAAAAGCCCTTCACAGGGAGCATGGCAGAAGTAATCTAGCAGTCCTCTCTATTGTTTGATGCTAAAAGCAGCAATTCTCAGATTATTTGTGCATGACTCTCTTTCTTTAGAATTATATTTTGAATCTAGCAGTCCTCTCTATTGTTTGATGCTAAAAGCAGCAATTCTCAGATTGTTTGTGCATGACTCTCTTTCTTTAGAATTATATTTTGAATGTTGCTTGGTAGCAGACTGGCAGACAGTGCAGATCTTTTATCAGTTATGGATGAAGAAATTCTAATCAGTAGCTTGAGCCTCTGCATTCTGCACAAATGATAGATTTTGATTTCATGCTTCTCTTTCATGAGTAGCCTTGCTGAATGCAGAACAATTTGAAGTTATCAGTGAATGCCATATTCCTTTGACTAACCAGATCCAAAAAGGAGTTCCTGGTGTACTAACGTATTGTGGTAATAGATGCTTCTATCCGTGTAGGTAATCTTGGTCTCTAATTATGGATCCAGGAGTATCTGCAAACCTTGACTATGTTACCTCATGGAGTGCACAAACCTATTCAGAACACACAGTTCTCCTAATTCCAAGAGCTAACTATATATTTAGATCTCTCTCTCTCTCTCTCTCTCTCTCTCTCTCTCTCTCTCTCTCTCTCTCTCTCTCTCTCCCCCCCCCCCCCGCACCAGTATATTAAGAGCATTGAGAACAGGGACTGAGAAGTCCATCTTATTATCTGAAAATGTTTTTGTGAGAGCTATGATTTTAAAGACCCTAAGCCAAACTTGTTCAAACTTCTATTAAGCTTGAAAATAAAGGCTTGATGTATGTTAAAGGCTGAAATTCTCTAGGTTTGTATTTGTGTCAGTAAGTGGATGAGCAACTCCTGTGTATAATTAGTTCTAAGGACTAAAACTAGTAGCATGTCTTTATTTATGTCCTCATTCTATTAATATATTGCCTCCCATATCAAGAAAATACACAGATACAGTATAAACTTTGATAACTGAGACATAGATGAGTAAGGGGCATGAAAAAATGGCAGAGCAGAAAAAAAAATGGCACATTTTGGGAGGGTTTCAGAATCCCCACAAAGACTGCAGCAGCATTTTACAAATGCACACATACACATAAGCCCTTTTGTCCAATGTTCTTACTCCTGGTCACTAGTGCCATGTATCTAAGAACAACCTTTCAATGGGAATAGAAGCAGCCAGCTTTGTGGCAGATTGCAATTTGTAAAACAGAAAATAGCACTAATACCTAAGCTAATGGTTGCAAGATTTTGAGGAACCAGCTGTTTTATAAATGCTAATACCTTGTAACAGCAAAATGGTATATATGTATGGCACAGAAGCCAAGACCTTTTCTGACCTTCACTGATTTTTTCTATCATATAAAGCCATAGCTAATCTTCAGAGAGTCATGCAGACTCCCTTTAGATATATACAAAGAGGGTACTGCTAATCACAGAAGTGAGAATGAATCTACAATAATATTGCCTTATGGGAAGAGATTATTTGGAAGACAGCTGCTTCTTCTCGTAATTCCTACTTCTTGGTGGTTCCAATCTTGTGTTCTTCCATCCCATGTTTATCGAAATAAATCACTACCATGGACTATTTCCTCTCTATTTGCATAGCAAAGAAAGTCTTCTCAAATGCATGCTACCAATACTAAATCTTTTTGAGAACATGTATTTTATTTTATTTTATTTTATTTTATTTTATTTTATTTTATTTTATTTTATTTTATTTTATTTTATTTTATTTTATTTTATTTTATTTTATTTTATTTTATTTTATTTTATTTTATTTTATTTTATTTTATTTTATTTTATTTTATTTTATTTTATTTTATTTTATTTTATTTTATTTTATTTTATTTTATTTTATTTTATTTTATTTTATTTTTATTTATTTGGCTTGTCAATTGCTTACAAGATAATAGGTATAAGTAAAAACATAGTTATGAATACATGGATACATATAAGAAAAATAAAAGAAACAATAGGACAGGGACGGTAGGCATGTTGGTGCGCTTATGCACGCCCCCTACAGACCTCTTAGGAAAGAGGTGAGGTCAATAGTAGAAAGTCTAAGATTAACGTTTTTGGGGTTTGAGGAAAAAACCAGAGAGTCAGGTAGAGTATTCCACACATTGACCACTCTATTGTTGAAGTCGTATTTCCTGCAATCAAGTTTGGTGCGGTTAACCTTGAGTTTGTATCTATTGTTTGCTCTTGTTGTTATGGTTGAAGCTGAAGTATTCATTGACTGGTAGGACATTGCAATGTATGATTTTATATACTATACTTAGATCGGACCAAAGGCGGCATAGTTCTAGATTTTCTAGGTCTAGATTTTCAATGTATCTAATAGAATGGGCAGCTTATCAGAACTACCAAATCATTTTTTTGCTATTGTTGCATTGAAATCTGCTTTGCATTTTCTCAAATATTTTCTTCCTCTGCGCAATGGTTTCTGTTATTTTTTTTTACCTTATTTGCAGGATCCTTACAATTATCTTTCAGATGTTTTGTAGTGATTTCCAGAGCTTTGTTTATTCTTAGAAGAGGCAGGCAACCCAATGCTTCTGTTGATATTCTGTCTGCATTTTCCCATTACTCTGGAGCCTCCCTGGCTATCACTTAATGAAAAAAGTGCACAATGGGACGAGCATCCTCATGAAGCTTTCCCTTTGGATTTAATTGAATTTTGAGATACCAGGGAAATTAAAGATCACAGGAAAGAATTTCACCAATACCTATTTTTCCTTTGGAAGCAATTTCAAAATTAAACTTATTTCATCAAACTGATGAGAATTGGCAGGGAAAATGTATAATAATTTGTCCACATGTTGTTTTTTCCCCATGCATTAAAATAATGTTTGATACATAACATTCAACTATTGATTGCCCCAATCCAATTCATTTATTTTCTTTTGCATAGTTATCTTATGACTGCTTGCGGAAATGGATGTATTACATTGGAGTGGGTGAGAGAAATGCCTCTGATACACAAGTTGGTGAGGAAGCACTTTTCTTTCTTAATCTGTGCTATCCATGATACCATAAGGACAACTGATCTCAGGAAGAACTTGGAATCAAAAGTTTCTTCCATTGTGTGCTCTCACTTCCTCATCAGTCATGGTCATCCACACATTCCATTATAGAAATCAATAAAGTGTAAGTGAATTCAGGTGTCTGTAGAGATTCTCAGTCATCCAGGTCATGGTTGTCCCAACAGGACTTTCTTATTTTTTTCTTTGAAGACGTTTTGCTTCTCATCCAAGAAGCTTCTTCAGCTCTGACAGGATAGTGGGGAATGGAAGGGTTTATATTCCTTGCAGACAGCTGGCCATCTGCATCCTTTTAGAGGGTCATTGAAGCACTTGGAGGTTTATCTGGTTAAGTCATTCACTGGTGTTCTATAGCTTCCCTGGAATCTTTTCCAGTACTTACCTGGGGCTTGTATGTCATACTTTCAACAAAGACATAGAGGTAGTGATGCTTTTTTTAATTATTTACAAGCCAATATATAAAGGTTAGTTAAGTTTAGGGTCATTAATAAAAGAGAATAAAGAAGAAAATGGAAGAAAGAAGTGGGAAGATATTGTTTTAATAATAGAATTAAGATAAAAATAATTTAATGATGAAACCCCAAAACCGGAAAACAGAGTAGGTGGTGTTCATAAAAGGGATAACAACTCAAGACACCAATGGAACATGCAGACTTGATTGTGACTACTGATTACTCTCAGGGGTAGAGATGATGAGAGACTTCAAAATAACTCTTCCGCTGGACCTCTTTGACTTCTTTTGGAGTTATATTTGTCAAGGAACATCATGATGGCAGGTAAGTAAGTTATCTAGCTCTTACTATATAACTCTTTGACTCATGTAATCAATTGATTTATAAAATCATAAAGTTGGGAGCTGTTTCAGAACATCTTGTCTAACTTTTGCTTGGTGAAAAAATCTGATAAAGTATTTTAGACAGATGACTATATCAGCTTTTATTTTAGGACCTGCAATGAAACTGTGAGACAACATATCCCACTAGCCAATAGCTCTTCTCAGCAGGGAATTAATCCCTGATCTGAATTTACTTCCCTATATCAGCCCACTGCTTCTAGTCCTCTCCTCTCCCATGGTTTCTTAAAGATTATACTGCAATCAGTTATGTTTCTAGGATTCTCCCTGTAGAAATGCGAGAATCTAACTCATTGGGCTCTGGAAGTTTGAATTCATTTAAATTGCTAAGTGTTCTTTCATCCTCTCCTTGTCTATCCTGAGTTGCAATTTCCTCTTTCCATCACTGAAGGGCCAGCTAGAGCTTCATTTTCCATCTTGGGTTAGTCTGGAATGATTTGCTAACTTTCGTTAATTACTGAATTTCTCTGCAAGTGCTTACAAACATGCAATTCAATACTCTGCTGAAGGGCCTTGCCCAGTACACATCTCAAACTGACAGGCCTGTAATTTGTCAAGTCCTACTTCTTTTTTTTCAATGAAAGGGGTAACTATTTTTCTTTGCTTCTTTGAATTTTGCCTTTTCTCCAGAAGTTCTGACAGTTAACAACTCTGTGATCACTTCTGCTAGCTTCTTCAGTACCCTAGGATGTAGTTAATCTTACTCTGCAAATTTGTATTCATTTAAATTACCTAAGTATTATTTTACCCTCTCCTTGTTCATCTTGAGCTGTCCAGAGAACAGCTATAATATTCAGCTGTCCTGAGATTGATTGCAGTTCACAGATGTGATGATAAAATAATAAGATAAAATAGATACAAAGTGCCACAAGGCTCATTTCTCTCTTCTTGCCCAAACAGGTCTCTTGGATTATGAAATAGTTTCCTTATAGAACTACTCTATTGTAGCATGGGGAGAAGAGTTTAAGAATCCTGAACATTTATTCTCCTTTCTGTCAGTTTTGCTTCTTTGTCTAGAAGTAGGAGCATTTCACATTTCTCCTTAATGTGATACTATCTCCTATTTTTCAGCTTCCATTCCTACTTCAGTTTATGAATCTTTCCAAATTGTTCCCCTTCTTCTAGGTATATGACTTTATAAGTTCCTTATTGGACATCTTGCCCCCCTCCTCTCCCTGGCTTAGTGAAGCAAACACATTCTCAGTTGTTGCATCTTGAATCTTTGTCTTAGAAAATGGTTTGAATGTTAAAAGAGCAATGCAGTTGGGTTGCTAGCTTCATAATGACTTTTCTTTTACAATGTTCACTTTATTAATGTTGTCCTTTTCAAATATATAGGAGCATAGTAGGAACATAGAATTCATGTTATTAAGAATGCTTGCAAATTTGTAGCTGGAGCCTTGGAGGCAGTATTGCTACCATTGTTTTGGGGAGCTATAAAAATGCAATGTCTATAATGGAGATGTATTCCCATCTCATAACTCCAGTAGCTTGCTCTATCTGAAGCAGAGATGTGGCTGTCTTGACATTACAGTCTCTAACTGATGAGCATAGGGATTTCTTTAGGAAAGCTGTCTAGGTCATTTTTTTAAGTTCTCAAGTAATATTTTGCACACAATATCATAATTCTACACAATGCTAAATTTCCTTTCACAATGAATGTTGTCCCCGGGATATGAAGATATGCCTGCCTTCATGAGTTCTGTGCAAGCAGGTAAGCATATGTCTATTTTATCTACAGTAAATTACAATAAAATGTGAGACAGTGATTAGTAATATTATAATTTTATATTTTATTATAATATAATTTAACTTCTAAATGAAAGCAAATTCCCAGTGGATAAATGTGATCTCTACTGAGAATGTATATGTTCTTTAACAGCTACATACAGATCAGCTTTCATCAACCTGGAATCCTTCTGAATATATTGGAATAGAACCCATCATTCTTGGCAAGCTTCTCCAATGTTGGTTGCAAGTTAACTCTATTATCACAATATGACTGCAGATCAGACAAATCTGGCTAATATCTTTTCCACCTTCATCCACATAAAAACAGAAAACTGATGGCAGAAGACCTAGTGGTCCATCGAGTCTGTCTTTTGAGATTTTTTAAGTTTTTAATTTTTTGTCAGATGATGGACCTGTGTTTACCCAAGCATATTTAGCCTCAGTTACTATTGATTGACCTACTAGGATTTGATGCAGCCTAGAATACCTAGGTTTCTATAGATACAATATTTTGTCATCAAAATGTCACCCAGTTGCAAAACATTTATTTGAGAACAAAATCTTCAAGAAATATAAACTTAGGTACATGAAATAGGTATTCTAAGAGATTATAGAAAACAGGATGCAGAGAAGGAATATAATGGCTCTGAGGGGAGAAAAGGAAACATTTCTGCCTTAACCATCTTGCTATATGCCTGCTTTCAAGAACTGGTTTTTATCCTGACTGGCATTAAAGATATCTTGCTGCATGAATTTTCCACCTATGCGATGTACAGGATCTGAAGAGGATGTATGTGTGTGTCAACATGGAGGTGTGAATATGTCATTGAAATCCTTCTTCCATATTACATGCATCATATATGTAAAAAACAACTATTGTATAGTTGTATCTTACCATCTTGCCTTTCTGATGCCCTCTCTACAGATACTCTGGTATGGTGCCAAATATACAGGTAAGGAAAGAAAGAATAAAGATCAATACTAAGCTAAAATTTTATTTCAAAATTTATGTTAGCTTCCAGGAGTTACCTGATTACTATACTATATAAAGAGTATCATAACTATAGGATCTGATCACCTTTATCACAGAAAATAAATGGTTTTTATTTTCAAACACACATGCATGCGGTCCTATGCAAATAAAGAAGGAAAGAAAAATTGGTTTAATATTGGTTCTTTCTTCTGGGATTGAATTTTTTCATTTAAAATGAGATTCCATTTTCAATGTAATATAAATATTCAGACCAGAATACTAATTGCCAAGAAGAACAAAGAGTCTTTTTAATAAAAAGGAATAATTAACAGCCTAGGAAAAGAACTCTTCTTTGCAAAAGTATAAAATGTAGTTCAGCTTCTGTGAGAAAGGTAATCTTTTCTGTTAGAAAAATGTGATTTACAAAAAAAAAAAGAAAAAGAAGGAGAAAAGAGACATTTAAAAACCAAGCATTATCTGAGGAACTATGCTAGAAAGATCTGATTTATGCTTAAGAGTTTGGGAGAAGCTTGTGGATAATTATTATTGATAACTATTCCCTGGACAAGGCATGATGAAATATTACCTTCATTTTAGGTCTCAGATCGGAGTATCAGAACCTGATTCAAAAACAATTTCAGGGCTTCACTACTAAATCTCTCCACAAGCATCTTTCTGCTTTCCATTGGAGTTGGCACTTTTTGTGGTTTATTAATTTATTAGATATTTTCAATCCCTTGTTCTGATCCTTGAGCATTATTAGGTCCTGAGAGTGAGTAATTATACACTGCTTCTACTTTTGATTTGTTAGTATGTCTATATGCAGAAGAGAAGCGGACAGGTCTCAATCTTTGCATCTTTCAATAGCAAATACACTGGTGGCAGAATCTTCTAAAAAGCACTGAGGAATTTGATTGTTTTTCTAATGGAGGGAACTCCAGCCTTACTCCCCTCACTCCCATACCTGAGTTTCAGATCATGTAATGCTAGTTTGATTACTTTGCAGGTATCCTTCATAATCCAGGTCAACCAGTAGGTACGTTTTGTCCATTTCTTTTTTTTTTTCTTCAGCTAGGACCACAGAGCTGCAACCTGCCAGGATCTGAATTTTTCTTTTCTTTTCTTTCTCTTTTACATGGAATGAGGCTGAGGGGAATTTTGTGGCTGCACATCCTAGAGCAGCTTGGGGTCAGGGTTCTGGATTCCAACATTTTAGATCAGCAAAAGAAATTAGGCATTGCCTTCAATCTGCTTTTATGGCTGTTATGATCATGAAAACCATCTGAATGTTACCACTCTACTAATCTATTCCTGGCTAAAATCTTCACTTTCTTCTGCATCCACAAATGTTCACTGTATGTGCATCAGATTAATTTCATCTCCAGAGTTTATCTCTACATAACATCCAGAGGAAAAAAGGAGTACTATGAATCTCTCTGGTGTTTTAACTCCATCACATGCCAGAAATTAAATATGACCAGCTGTCACTATAAATCAGTTCTTATATTTGCAAGTTGAATGCTTAACTATGCCTCCACTTGAGGTTTTTCTATTTTAGCAATGCTTTCAACACAAAAAGTTTACAAGCTTTGAGTGGGTTACTTGCCACTGGACTGCATTCCCTTATGACTTTACGCTTAGTTTATATCATATGACCCCATCCTCACATAGAGTGGGATCAGGAAGGAAAAAGGAGGCATGGAACATTCTCCCCAGGGAGACTTTCAGGACAATTACTATGAGTGTAGCACTTTCCCAGCCTTATTGCAGATGGCCAAGAGACACTGTTGCTATTCCAAACCAGGACCTGGTTGAGTGTAATGTACTTCTTCTCACCTAGAGAGGAAGAGATTCCCCCCTCCATCATTTTATCCTTGTCCAGGAAAATAGTTTTTGTCTGCTTGAAATTGAAGATTTTAAACAGAAAGGCTGAAAGGATAAAAGTCAAGGATCCAGAGTACTGTCAAGGATCTTGGAGTACTCATCTCAAATGACCTAAGTGCTAGAGCCCACTGTAACTACATAGCCAAAAAGGTGTTAAGAGTTGTTAACCTAATCTTACGTAGCTTTTTCTCTGGTAATATTACAATAATAACTAGAGCATACAAAACATTTGCTAGACTAATACTCAAATACAGCTCATCAGTCTAGACCCTACGTTACATATCTGATATTACCACAGTTGAGAAAGTCCAGAAATATTTCACAAGAAGAGTTCTCCACTCCTGTACTTGTTACAGAATACCTTATGCCACCAGACTTGAAATTCTAGACCTAGAAAACCTATAAACTATGCCGCCTTCGGTCCGATCTAAGTATAGCATATAAAATCATACATTGCAATGTCCTACCTGTCAATGCTCCAGCTTCAGCCATAACAACACAAGAGCAAACAATAGATACAAACTCAAGGTTAATTGCACCAAACTTGGTTGCAGAAAATACGACTTCAGCAACAGAGTGGTCAATGTTTGGAATACTCTACCTGACTCTGTTTTTTCCCCAAAACCCCAAAAACTTTAGACTGTCTACTATTGACCTCACCTCTTTCCTAAGAGGTCTGTAGGGGATGTGCATAAGTGCACCAACGTGCCTACCGTCCCTGTCTTATTGTTTCTTTTATATTTTTTTATATTTTTTATTTTTCTTATGTGTATCCATGTATTCATAACTATGTTTTTACTTATACCTAGTATCTTGTAAGTAATTGACAAATAAAAAAGTGCCAAAGATTGAAAGAAGATATCTTGTTCCCAAATTTCCAGAAAATCAAAGTAAAATTAGAATTGAATGAGAGACTTCTGATCCAAAAGGAACTGTGAGTTGGATAGACATATAGTACATAAATATCTAGTTAATACTACAGTAAGATGAATATTTTTGTGTATTAGTCAATATCTTTATTGTTTCTAATGTTTATCTTATATATGGAAGTTTAGTATTGTATGTTTGAAGATTATTGGATCTCTGCCTGGCAGTTGCCTATATTACTTCCACTCAGTGATCTGCCCCAAGTTAAAATTTTCCTTTATAGCATTTTGATTGAAGAGTCTTTGGAAATGCTGTGATTTTAATAGAATTACATATTTATTGTTACTGTTTTGCATGTACAGAATTAAAATCGCAAAAGGAATTTTTCATCCTCTTTTTCCTTAATACAATTATTTTATTCTTATCTTAGGATTTTGATCTAATGTCCAAAGAATGAAGGGCTGATTTTCTTAGTTATATGCTTCATATGTCTGATCTAGGAAGTGGAGCTATAGAATTGACTACATTTTTATCTACTTTGTTTTTTTACTTTGTGCCAATAAAAGTCTAGACTGCAGGATCTCTATCTTACATTCTATGATTAAATAGAGGCCATCATCCAAAGGCATCTCCCTAGAACACAGGTGTCAAACAGGAAGGAAGGAAGGATTCTTTCCTCCTTTTACATCAATGTGTGTTTTTGGTAAA
Organism: Hydrophis major; assembly: GCA_033807585.1. NCBI lineage: Eukaryota > Metazoa > Chordata > Lepidosauria > Squamata > Elapidae > Hydrophis > Hydrophis major. Next base: position 370,403,493 of record CM066328.1, read on the forward strand.
TCTTGAGATACCACTGTTTCAGTACAGCATTTCAGTCTGAGATATTAGCAGCCTTATTTGTCTCTATAAAAATACACTTTTATACAGTTTTCTTTATTGGGCCCTATATTTTGAGTATGCTTTTTACTCTAGAATGTCTATGGAGAATGTTTGCTCAGGTGTATATATTTAATCTACATTTATATGGACCAATCATCATCATCATCATCATCATCCCCATCCTCATTCTCATCATCATTTGCACAAAGCACCTGTGTCTGGAAGATAGGCATTCTGCATCTTATCATCAGAAATTTTAAATCCTTATGATTTATGACTTTTGACATTTGCATTGTGCTGTAGAGCTGTGCAATGCTTCAGATTCAAAGGGAAGTTCTTTGGAGTGTGCATGGCAACACTTGCAGCACCTGTTGACAACTCCTTAAATCAGATGTGTGCTTCCTGGGGTTGTGTTGCAGATGTAGAAAAACCCCCGCAGCTGTTTTAAAGCAATAGGTGCTTTATCGGGTCTCTGTGTGCTCCAAGCAGTTTTTCCGTTTTAAATCCAAGAACACTGCACAGTTGGAATACTGTCATAAATCCTATAAATGATATATTTCTTCCTCCTCCTTTCTGTTATAACAAATCTTGATACACTGTATTGTTTCAAGACAGTGATGTTTTTAAATATTAATTGGAGATTATTGATATCCTAATATTAATTGGAGATTATTGATATCCATATTTTAGAAAACTAAAAATATGGGAAATAGACAAGAGACAAAATATATCAATATTAATTACAATTTAAGATATTGATATTGCAAGCATAAAATGATTGGATTTTTTTTCTTTCAAAATTGAGTATAACATTGAAAAGGAACTGCTGCAGATTGTATCAAAGTTTTGCCATTGCTGTATTTTTCAAATTTAAGTTCCCAATCAGATATTATTGGAACTGTACCTTTCTTTCAATGTTGAGCAAAATTTATTCTTGCTGCTCCGAGCAGCCATTAAATTATGTTTCTTTGTTGATTTTCTTCTGAATTATATATTGTGATTTCATTTCAAACTTAAATCCTAAAATTTTCTGAATTGTACTATGCGTTATTGTACTTTAGGGGTTTTACATGTCCAACTATACAAGTGAGAAAACATACTGCTATATTTCTTGTTTTTCTTGGCATAATAATAATCTATGTTGTTACCTGTCTATGTTTAATACATAGCAGTGCAGCCTAAAGTCAATGCACTCCTATTCTTTCCCCCAGAAAGGGTTGGTAACAGGGCTAGGCTGATGGTCAGTTGGACATGGCTACTAATTGAACTAATTGGTTATTTCATTGCTTTTTGGCCTGCTCATTCCTGTAGCCCGACTAGGGCAACATTATTATTGCTCTTCCCATTCCTGTAGCTTGAAAATGCAGTCTACAGTTGAATTGGTTCCAATGTTCTTGACATTTTTCCTCTGTTCACCTAGTCCAGGATTGCTGGTTCATGCATAATCTGTAGTCCAACTTTGTGACTCATTTGACAACAACATAGACACTGTCTCTCCCCCACCAGTTTTTTTCCCTGATGATATATTATAGTTCTGATGCTACAATAGGCAACAGTCTGTAACTTTCTTTCAGTCTGTAACAAGAAAGCATGGGAACAAAGTAGCAATGTTCCAAAATTGCAGTTTAAGATGAAAAATAAAGAAATAAAAGGGAAACTATGATACTGGAGGGGGAATAGAAGGGGAGAAGTACTGGGGTTCAAATGAAAATATGCCCTCTGGAAGATCAAGGATTGAAGCCAGCATGAACTACCAGGGTTGGCCATGGTGGTTTCCTGATGTTCTCTGAAGACAATGTTTACCATTGTCCGATAGTAAATCCCCCTTCTTCTTTACCCATCCCAGGTCAGTTGAAAAACTGAAACATTTTTCAACTATACTCACACTAATATTTCCAGGTACAGTATTTAGAAGCTTCAGCTGATTAAGATTGCTATATCCATACTATATTATTTAGAAAGAAGTACGTTCATCTTTTCCAGTTTCTGTGTATGTTGTTTATGATTTTCAGAAGGGCTGCAACTGTTCATCACCACAACCTCAACCTGGATAACTACAATTTGATTTTGTGAGATTTCAAAGGTTCTCCCCCCCCTTTTTTTTCATACTTTAGGAAATCATATATTCTTTCCACATAGCTGGAATGCTATTAGCACTGCACAGATAATCATTATAGTACTCATTAAAAACCCACATTTTAATTATAAACATCAAACTGTAAAGAAAACTTAGTTAAAAACATATCCTAGAAAGCATTTCAAAATGAATAGTGTATATGTATGATTAATATGCAATAAACATTATAAACTATTCAAAAAGAAAAATGATATTCTGCCTACATATCTTTAAAGGCAAACTACTCCATTTGAGTCTAATTTTCATACATACAATCATCATTTAACTTCAAATTAGGGGACATTTTTCAGCCACAGATTACAGAATCTTCTCGGCCTGTAACGTTTAATTCACTATTTCACTACTCTTTTTAGATAGAAAAAGTAAAACTGAAGGGATCAAGAGTTGAGATTTATGCATTTAATTAGTTTCTTCTTTAATTTGGGGAATTATTGTTTACAAAACAAATGAAGTCCCTCCCACAAGAGTGCACTTCTGATTATGAAGTCATTTTATCTTGAGGCTTTTTGATGCTTAACCAAATATTTTATTTACATAAACACATTGTGTATATCACAGGACTTCGTTAGCACCGAACTTCCAGCATCGGCCTATTCGTGCATCAGCCTATTAAATTGGGGAAAGGTGGCAACAATCCCCCTTTTCGGGGAATATATATATAGAGAGAGAGTATGCATGTCTACTCAAGGGAAGTGCACATCTGGATCCTGCTGGGCTTTCCAAGAGGCGATGCAACCCTTTCATGCAGGATTCAGCCTCCAGAGCAAGAAGGGAGACCACGAGAGTTCTTCTGTAATCCGAGTCATTCTATCTGGGCTTGCCTTATCCGGACAACCGCTAAATCGCAGCCAATAATACTATTGCCTAACATGGAATGGCTGGATATTATTATTATTATTATTATTATTATTATTATTATTATTATTATTATTATTATTATTATTATTATTATTATTATTATTATTATCGCCCAGATATTGTTGTTCTATCCCAAACGCCCGTACTTAGAGGTAAGGAAGCTTTTTTTTTTTTTTTTTTTACGTTGCTGCTGTCGCTACCATCTCCGTGGCTCATTTATCACCGGGAAAACGCGTCCGCCCGCCAGATTGGCGGAGAGACCCGGCCGCCCTCCGCCCACCCACCCACCCACGCCCGGGAAGGAGCAGGTGCACGCTCCGCGTTCCCATTGGCAGCCGCCGCTGCAGCCGCCGCCGCCGCCGCCGGAGCCTCGCGGGCCTTTGGCTCTTCGCACCGCCCACCCCTGCAGCCAGGTAGGATGAGCGCGAGCGGTGGCGCGCGCCGCGAGTGTCTCTCCGTCGTCCTCCGCTAAAGCAGCCGAGAGCAGTACGGCGGAGCACCGGCCAAGAGTGGCGGTGCGCCCCGGCTGGGGAAAAACGACGGAGGCTCCATGCAGGCAGGCGAGCCCTCAAGGTAAGGACTCTCTTAGCCTAAAGGATCCCCTGTAAAAGCCGGCGGGGGCGGGGAGAGAAGGCGAAAAAGATGAGGCGAAGGAGGGGTTGGGGGCGAAAGAAGGTGCGACGGGAACTTTGCAGCGTTGCTTCCATCCCCGTCCCGTTTCTTGTTTTTTTTTTTTCTTTCTTTCTTTTTTAAATATTGCCTCAGGAAGAGATACTCGGGGGTGTTCCTTTGCAAATGACCAAGCTTCTCTTCGGAGGAACTGGAGATGGTTGGGGGGGGGGTTTCAGTTGGAGAAAAACTGTGTCGGGTTATCTACCCGACCGCCAGCCAGGGGGGACGTGGAAACAAGTCCGGCGTGTCCGTTAGCGCCGGGTTCTTCTTCTTCTTCTTTTTCCTGTGCCGGGGAGGGGAAAAAAAAAAAAGATGATTGCGTTTTGCGACGTGGATCCGTCACATCTCCAGAGACTCGAAAAGCGGGGGAAGAATTGTTTTTAGGAGGCCGGTTGTGTTTTTTTTTCTTTTCCTCCCCTTCTTTTTGTACCGCAGTGCTCCCATCCTGCCAGCAGGGAGCGCAGAAGAGCCGAATGGGGGTAACTGGGGCTGGGGAGGAGGTGGGGGCTTCGGTTCCATTTGCGGACAAGAAGCCCAAGAAAAGTGTAGCGCCCCCCTCCCGCAGTCTAGATCGGAGCAAGAAGGGGGGAATTGCGCGGAGGAAACAACCCCCTCCCTCCCCCTACCCCTACCCCCCGCTAAAGCAGATTACCTGCTCTGTTTGCAGACCGTTTCAATCCGGATGCCCTTTGCGGATGAAAGATGTATCATGGAATGAACCCGAACAGCCGGGATCCGTTCCTAGAGCAGCCGCCGCCGCCGCCGCCGCCGCCGCCGCCTCCACCGCTGTTTCAGCGTTGCCAGTCTAAACTCTCCCTGGTGGTCTTGTGGTTCCAACTGGCGCTGTGCTTTGGCCCTGCACAGATCACGGGCGGTGAGTGAGCGGCTGGTTCGTGTGACAAGAGATAGCAAAATAACAAAAAATAAATAAATCTACATTAAAAAAAAAAAAGAAATCAAACGCCCAGCTATGGGGAAGGAGGGAGGAGGGGGTGAGAGAGCTCAGGCTGCTTCTGACAGGCAGGTCCTCCTTGGTGCCAGAGGAGGCAGCCTCTGGCTATTGATCTGATGGGCACAAAATGCTGAAGCAGGGAAACATCCTCCCACAGCCTTGCCTGCCTTGCTGCTTCTCCAGTCAGTGGATTGTGAAAAGAGAAAGGCTTGAAGGTGTTTTCCTCCCATTCAAATCCGTGAGAGGAGAAACCTCTTAAATGGCTGCATCCTACCAAGGTAAGTTAAAAAGGTACTCCTTAAATTAAATAAAGTCCCACAGAAGAAGATACTTCATGTAGAAAGCTGTAAAAGAATTGTTGCCCTTCAAAGATACTGAAAATAGGGCTAGGAAAGTTCATCCTTATTTTCTTATGCTTCTAACTAGAAAGTAAGAAACAATGCAATAATTCTGTTTCTATTTGAGAGAGAGAGAGAGGGATGCACTAGTCCTCTCTGGAACAATTCTTTCTTTGCTCTCCATATTAAAAAGCTCCGTATATATGCTGCAGAAAAGTTATCTTTCAATCGACATTAATAAATCCTCCAATGATTATAAAATTCCACTTAGTTTTAATATTGTATTTGGGACACACTCATGTGCAAAGTTTTCTTTAAAATTGGGTTTCTTTTAAAACTGAGCTTTAATATTGTAGTACATTGTCCATTTCCAAAGAATAAGGCTACATAAAGGCACCCATTCATGAAGAGAATAATTAGGAGTTAGTGGTTGTCTCTTTTATTTGGCCAGACATTGATAAATAGCTGCTGCATCTTTTTGGGAAGCATTTTTATGTTGGGTGACTTGGAAGTTGAATGATCCTACTTTATAAAATGAAAAAGGAAATCATACCACTGCCCTCATGTTGTTTAATCATGCTGTCCTGAGTTCCAAGTATTTCTAAAGTGAAAATATTCATCCAGGAATGTTTTAGTCTCTAAAAATGATGTTGGCAAGTGTCCCAAATATATACTTTACCTATCCATATTATATCCAGTTCAAGCTACCTGGGGCCACAGTGAAGACAATTAGAAGGTTTCAGTTGTCATAAGTGCAGCTGTCCAGGTGCTTGTGACACTATCACTATCAAGGACTGGTTTTATTCCTGCCAATCAACCTGTCTATTAAGTTCAATAACTGTGGCTGTTGTTACTTGTCCATCTTTGCTTTAGCTGACCAAAAGAGTGCCTTGTCCTCACAAGGAGACAAGAGGTTACTATATATACTTCATATGTCCAAGGTCCTAAATCCTGTATTGGTTTTTTTTTTATTAAGCTGTTCTGATATTATAACTGTACTGTTGATTTTTAATACGTGGGCTAAATTGATCAGTGCTGGCTTTTCTATGTGTTTTTATTTTATAGTATTGTTGGTTGTACTGCTTGTTGCATTTTATCCGATAGATATCATAATTGCAGACTTCTCTTTTTGAAACACCTAAAAATATTTAACCCTCATTTCTTTGAATGTTAAGGGTTGCCTATGTTCTATGTTCTCTGAGCTACTCAGAAGGGAAATAGTATGTGAACACAGCTCTTCCTAGGGCCATTTTGAAACTAAAATAAAATGCATTCCTTAATTTGAATTTGATTGTGAGGAAAACAAAACTCTTTTTAGTTTCAGTGCAATAAAATGCTTTGAACAATCTGACCATAAATCATTTCCTAATTGGATCATGTTGAACCTCTCATTTAGTTGAAGGAGTTGTGTAGCTTTCTGGTGTGATGTAGGTTAACACAGATGCAGTTTTTTATGTTAAAATTAAATAGTCTGGCTTTTGTTTAACAGCAGCCTGAAAGTTTGATACTCAAAAAGTTGACCCCATTGTTCATTTATGTTTTTTCAATTAGGGTTTTTGTATGCTTCTTGATGAAATCACAGTGAAATGAGGCCTGAACTTAAAACTGAATTGAGTTTAAGCTTTGTAAAGTCAGCTGAGCTTTGACCCAAAGTATCCTCAAAAGCTGTTTGAGTATTTCAGCAGCATACCCAAGGAAACAAACAACAACAAAAAATTTACAAGCATTTCAGCTTACAGAAAAGTCAAGTTAGGATATATTAGCATCCTGAATTTAGTTATGATATAGTTTGGCTTTCTTTGGGCCAGTTGTATAAAAATGCAGAGGGTCCCATAGTAAGATGTGTTCTGTGTTCAGAGCATCTCTTGCATTGAAAGCATTGATATAATCACACTTGAATGTTGTTTGCATTAAACAATTCAGCTTCATATAGAATCTATTAGTTGCATCTTGGAGCCTTTTTTCCTGATCCAAAACCTCTAATTTTTCCCCATCCCCATTTCTTTTTATATTTATGCTTCTCTCATTTGCTTGTTCAGATTCTAATGCCACTTTGTTTTGTTTTTTGTTGTCCATTTGCCTCAGATATTTCCTTCTCCCCTTCCTTTCCAAAATCATTCATGTTCTTCCTCTTCTCCTACATTTGAACCAGAAAGTACAGCTAATTTTTTGCTAGATCATGGATGCACTTTCAAGCCTTTGTTACTTTCCTATCTTTTTCAGGTGCATGCACAAATATGTTATTCTTTAAAAGTGTGTATTCAGGATTCATCTAATCACGTGGGAGTTTTATGCTCTATTTACTTAAAAAGTTGTCAGCACATTGGGATAGAGTTCAATATTTGAAGGAATAAAATCTTCTAATTGGGAATGAAATCCTATTCTGTCTTATATATATTATCCCAGTTTTAAAAACAGATCTTTTGCCACTATTCATTCTGTGCATATGGCAATCCTCTGCTTACTGTACTTGTGAATTCTTTGAATATAATGGCATCTGTGTTAGTATCTGTATGTATACATATATATGCTCACAAATATATATATGCACACAAGGACATGCATACTTTTTCTTATTCCAAAATTTTTCAGAAATTATGCTGGAAAACTACTGAACAGGTAGTTTTTCAACTTGTAACCATTAATTTAGCAACTGTTCAAAGTTGCAAAGTCATGAAAAAAAAATTACAACTGGACCTTGCACTTAAAGACTATTGCAGTGTCCCCACAATAATGTAATCAAAATTTGTGCACTTGGCAACCATCCATGAATTTATTATGGTTACAGTGTCCCACGGTCATGTAATCATCATTTACTTTCCAACCAGCTTCCAACAAACAAAGTTAATGGGGTGGAAGCTGGATTTGTTTAACAACAGATTCAATTAACTGCAATGATTTGCTTAACCATTGCAAAAAAAGATGGTAAAATCAGGCATGACTCACTTAATAACTGCTTTGCTTAGCAGTAGAAATTCTGGTCCCATTTATCATCGAGGGCTATCTGTATATCAGTAATACGAAAGAGCCTAAATAAGACCCAGTATCATGTAGTGATTAAATATGGAGACTTAGGTTCTTTAGGCACAGAAGCCAGCTGGGTGACCTTGGGCTAGTCATCTCATCTTGGCCCTAACCAGAGTCAGGGTCTGTAATAAAGTTGGATGAAAAACAAAACCCTCATTGCATCATGGATTGCTAAATTTTGCTGTAAGAACTAGGCAAGTACAATGTACAATAAAGGCAAAGAAACTTGCAACTAAAGAGAAATACTAAAACAAGTACAACAAAAAAGTACCAGATGTTTTAACAATGGGAATTTGGAATTTATTAACATTTGAATTCTTTGCTGTAAGAAAAAGTATTTTCTTAAATATTCTACATATTTTATAGAATACAAAATAAGTATCAAGAATACAGGATGGAAACAAATTTCTGTAATATACTATTTTGCATCAGAGTAATTTCATCAGGTTACCCCATAGATTGTTTTGACCTATTAGTACTGTGATACTGTGTTAAAGAAGCTGTAGCTGCCAGGGTCTTTCATAAATCCTAAACACATAAACTATGATTTATTAACAAAACCAAACATGTATATTCTCAGGGAGTGATGTTCCATGACAAATAAAACATGTGTGCAGTTATGTGTACATACACTATACTCAGAATGTTCTGGAAAATTTCAGAACGAATAGTATTTTAAAATGTAGAAAAACATACTTTCAGAATTCAAGTTCTCTCATGTACATTAATTTTTTCTTTACGTGTGTATATAGGATAGGGCTCACTGCAAGTCTGTGCTTGTGGATAGCTCATTATAGCTCTTCATCATCACTTTCTTTGTACTAGTTCTTAGTTTTACTGCTAATACAGAAGTAAATGTGCTCCACAACATTGCTGGCTGATGTGAATAATGTGCTTTGCGTTTAGTTATCCAGTTATCCAATAACCTGCTTTGTTTAGAGACATAGCAGTGTGACAGTCTTTGAAATGAGTAACTTAATGTTGGGATTTCTAAGGGGGAAATGGCATTTGAGAAGTGTGAGAGACTATTATTACTGTGAATTTTTGGATCTATTTTAGAAAAAGTCTCAGCGTGGTAATATTCCTGCCCTTCAGATTTGATAAAGAAGTGCAATAGATTGTAGAGGAATCCTTTTTGAATATTTTGTAGAAAATATACATAAATTGTGTATCAAATAGCAGTTACTTATTGGTTTTGGCATTTGTTTTTCAAATAAAATTTCATTATGAAATGAGCCACTTAGTTTTTATCCTGGTCACATCTATACAGCTAGCTTATATGCTCCCCTTCCTTTCTGGAGTCATCAAGAAATGGTGTCACCCTAAATCTTGTTTTCCCAAAGAGTACCCTTACTTTGCCTTCTGAATGGGTTTGTGCTGTACTGCTGTCCATGTAACTTTAATGTGTAACATTTTGAGGGCTGGTTGATGTGAAAGATGGTTTCTCCCTCGAGCCGCTCAGAGCATTCAGAGAGTGGGATGTGCTTCCGAGTCCTCTTTTTGCAGGCTGAGCTTTAGCTGAGGAAACGCTCCGCCCCCTCACGTGACTCCAAGTAGTGTTCCCCCAGTCTTTTGCTCAGCCTCGAAGAGTCAGGCTGTTATTGGAAAGAGCTCCTTGGCTGATTTATACTGCGTGTATTATTCTGGCTATTTTCCTCATTTTCAGGTCTGATATTTCCTTTCCTTCCTCCTGCACAAAAGGTTGGGACTTAGGGGAAGTCTCCCTCGCCCCCTAGGGGCCAAGCGGGCAGGTTTGCAGCGCTTTGCATGACCCCCCCCAATATTAGATCGCGTCGCTGCCTCCGCGCTGCCTTGTGGTGCGCAACTTTTGCTGGATTCCCCCCCACCCTAAACGCCGACTGGGAAGGGCTAGTCGCTTCTTAAGAGCACCGGGCATGCTGAGCTAACCGGACAAGCCCTCCTTGCCGTCCTGAAGGCGCCCGACATAGCTCAGCTCGCGGCGGCCATCTTGGGGCTGCATTGTGGTTGGGCGCCATTGTTATTTCTGATTCTTGCTGCTGCGGTGGAAGTAAAGTCCAAGACCCCTTGGGTCAAGAATTAGTTGCTTTTAGCGTTCCTTCGGGCTCACTTTCATTGTTTCTGTTGGCCTCCCGCAGCCTCTATCGGGGCGAAGTTGCAGCACCCCCCCCTCCAGCTTGTTGTCTGGAGGCCTGCTGCCAGAGGCCTCTCTCCTTCTAGGCCTCAGGCGTTTATTTGGTAAATCCAGCCTGTACTGTGGTACCTCTTTGGTTCCTTCCCTGCTATTGTTTAAAATAAATAAATAAATAAGAAAAGAAAAGAAAGAGAGAAAAATTTACGAAATTATACGTTTTTTATACGTATATGCATAGATAACCTTTACATGCAGATAGCATAAAAAAAATTAAAAAATAATATATATATATATATATATATATATATAATTTATACCTTACTACCTGTTACCACTGTACATATTAAATTCCAAAAGGGGGAGCGGGCCGGCTCAAACCTCACTCGGCCCAACTCAGGCCAATTCCAGGCGAGCCAACCGCCCTTTACTATTATTATTACTGTTATTATAATTATCAAAATGGCAGACGACAATCTCTCTAAACGACCTCCCTTGAAGGCTAAGGCAAAGTCCCACTACTTGTGCAGGCAGGACAAGGAACCTTCCAAGGCCTCCCAACGAGACGCCTTAAGGCGCCATAAGGTGTTGGAAAAGGAGTTTGATAGGCGATCAAGGGAGTCCCGCTTGGGGCCTCCAGCCCTTCCTTCTCCCACCCCCTCTACCTCTACTCAACCTCTTCCCCCTCCAGACCCGTCTTCCCTATCTAGGCGCAGCCCACTTCAGGGTCACTTGACCCCGGGACCACCAACTAGACTGACCCCTGAAGCTACCTTTACGCCTACGACTGCTGGTCTGCGTCAGCAAGAACCCTCTACATCTGAGGTTCCAGCCCACATCAAGGCTTGGATGGAATCGGCTATCCGCCAGGGCATTGCGGAAGGCCTGCAGCACATGTCCAGATCAGGCTTCTCTCCACGGGCTCCCGACCATGACTCTTTATCCATCAGATCCCTTCCACAGCCGGATCCCCCGGTTGGTCAGGTACTCTCTCAGAGGGACAGCCCTCCTCCTGTAGGTGCCCAGGAGGAGGAGGAGGTAGGGGATTTTGGTGACTTCAGGGAAGAGGAAGAGGACTCCTGGATGGGATCCTCCCTTTATAGTGAGCCCCTCTTAGAGACGGACCTCATGGAGGGGGAGATGTCGGAGGACGAGGGGGCTTCTCCCAACCAACCCGTATTCGGGGGGCTGTTCAAGCCACACTTGTTTAAATCCCTCCTCTTTAAAGCCAAGAATGTCTCTGGTCTTCTTCCCCAGTCTCCCTCTGACTTCCCTCCCACCTCAGAGAGACCAGAGGACTCTATTTTCACACAACCAGTGGTGGAAGCTGAGGTCATCCCAACCCCGCCCATCTTCGTAGACCTAGTGACGAAGCAACTTGCTTCCACGGGAACCCCCCCTACACCCTCTAACCAAGACAAGAGATTCTTTAATCTCGATTCAGCAATGTCTACCCTTCTAAACATCCCCGAGGTCAATGATCCCATTGTGGGCCTTGCTTTCTCCTCTACCCCCAGTGAGGCCTTAGAGGCCTTGAAACCTGAGGACAAGCGGATGGAACTGGCATTGCGCCGGGCCCATCTATCTGACGCTTGGGCCATTAAATCGGCTATGGCCGCTTCATTCTTTACAAGGTCCTCTATCCGCTGGCTCCGGCAGCTGAGAGAACACGTCCCCGTGTTCAATGTGAGGGCGCACCAAGACATAGCAAAACTGGTGGCCGCAACTGAGTTTTCAGCTGACGCCACTTACCAATTGGTAAAGTTCTCTTCCAGAGCGATAACATCCCATGTCACAGCTTGCCGCCTACTGTGGCTCAAGCACTGGCAGGCGGATGTTAAAAACAAGGTCAAGCTGGCCACTGCTCCCGTCAAGGGAGACAAACTGTTCAGCCCGGCCTTGGAACCCCTGCTGGTCGAGGGCCGCAGCAAGAGGAAGTACCTGCCCTCCCTTTTTTGGAGGCCAGAGACAAGAGGCCCCCAGCCCTTTCGGAGGGGCTTCCCCCACCCCTCCTACCAACTCCCCTTCCTGCCCAGATACCCGAGACCCCCTTCCTTCCGGTCTCAGGACCGCTCGGACTCAGGCGACAGAAACAGACGGGGCGGCTACTATAAGAGGCCCTTTAGGGGATCAGGGGGGAGGCCCTACCGCCGACCCAGATAGATTTTCTTCCTCCCTCCCCATCGGCGGCTGCCTTAGACACTTCGCCGCTCAATGGGACAAATCCACATCCGATGCATGGGTTAGGGACATCGTCAGGTTTGGTCTCGCCCTTGAGTTCCGGTCTGCCTCCGCTGATTTCTTTATGACATCCCCCACCTCAAGAGATCCCGCCAAACGTGCACTAATGGATGCAGCCATCCAACACCTGCTTGACATTCAGGCCATTCAACCCATTCCACTGGCCCAGAGGGGGCGAGGATTCTACTCCCACCTCTTTGTGGTGCCCAAGCATTCTGGGGGATGCAGAGCTATATTAGATTTAAAACGGCTAAACAGCCACCTTCTCCAGCGCAAATTCAAAATGCACACCTTGCAATCGATTCTCTTGGGTACCAGGCGGGGTGACTGGTTATCCTCCATAGATCTCTCGGAGGCATACCTACACATTCCAATCCAGCCCTCTCACCACAAATTCCTTAGGTTCTGTTATAATAACCTTCACTATCAATACGTGGCCCTCCCCTTTGGTCTGGCCTCGGCCCTCAGGACCTTCACCAAGGTCCTCGCGGCCCTGGCGGCTCACCTCAGGAGCGTTCCCGTCCGCCTTCACTGCTATTTGGACGATATCCTTATTCTCTCCCTGTCCAAGACCCAGGCAGTCAGGGACACCAGAGCCACCCTCTCCGCTCTTCTGGAACACGGGTTCCTCATCAATTGGCAAAAGAGTCAACTGACCCCATCCACCCGAATCACCCACTTGGTAGCCACAATTGATTTGGTTACAGAAAGGGTCTTCCTCTCCTTGGAGAGGTTCCTCAGCATTTAAGCTCTGGTCAAACAGATTAGGCGATCAAGGAGGGTGGCGTTACTTAACCTTTCTAAATTATTGGGTAAGATGGTTTCATGCATCTCAATTATTCCCTGGGCCCGTTTACACAGCAGATCCCTCCAGTGGTTCCTGCTCCCATTCCAAAGATCCGGAAGAAGCAACTCGAAATCCAGAGTCAAGGTGCCTCCGAGGGTCCTCACGTCTCTCCTCTGGTGGACCAACCCCGCCATCAACAGGGGCCACCTCTTCTCAGAACCTCAGCGGCTAACCTTCACCACGGACGCCAGCCTATCCGGTTGGGGCGCTCACATCAACTCACTCTCGGCACAGGGCAAATGGTCGCCGATCGAGCAAAGATGCAGCATCAACTGGCTGGAGCTTCACACCATCCACCTGGCCCTGCGCAGATTCCTCCCCTTGGTATGCAGGCGTCACGTCCTTATTCTCACGGACAACGTCATGGCCAAAGCCCATATCAACAGGCAAGGAGGCACCCAGTCTATTCAGTTGATGAGGGAGGCCGAGCGCCTCTGCTGTTGGGCAGAATCCAACCTCGTCTCACTGAAAGCCGAGCACATCTCTGGAATCTCCAACATCCAGGTGGATTGGCTGAGCAGAGCCACGGTGGACCAAGCAGAATGGCGCCTCCATCCATCCCTATTCAAGGAGGCGTCCAGAATATTCGGCCTCCTGAGGGTGGATCTCTTCGCCTCCCCGTCCAACGCACAGCTTCCACGGTTTTTCTCCAGGTACCCGTCTCACGGGTCAGAGAACCACAACGCGCTACGCTGCCCATGGCCCCCAGGACTCTTATATGCCTTCCCGCCGCTGCCGCTAATTCCCAGAGTCATAAAGAAACTCATTCACGAGAAGGCAGACCTGCTCCTGGTGGCTCCTTATTGGCCCAGGAGACCGTGGTTCGCAGACCTCCGCAATCTTTCAGTAGCGCCCCCATGGAGGATCCCCCCGGACAGGATCTCCCTCTCTCAGGGGCCCCTTCTGCATCCAGAGTCCCAATGGCTCCAGTTAGCCATCTGGAGGTTGAACGGATCTGTTTGAGTCAGGTAATCGACACTATTTTGGCTGCTAGGCGACCCTCCACCACATGAATTTATGATGCCACTTGGAAGGGCTTTTCCAAGTGGTGTAGCGGGTTCCAAGTTGACCCCCTCTCTCCCTCTATTGCGCAGGTCTTGGAATTCCTTCAAGAAGGCCTATGTAAAGGGCTTGCCCCCAACACCCTGAGACGGCAGGTTGCTGCCCTCTCAAACGTTGTTTCTTGTGATAACTTCAGTTCTCTCTCTCATCACCCCCGGGTTAGAGCTTTCCTCAGGGGCGCCACCAACTTGTGCCCTCTGACTGTTCACAGGTTCCCCACATGGGACCTCATCAAGGTCCTCATTTCGCTTACAAGGCACCCGTTTGAACCTTTGAGGGAATCCTCCCTTCAATTTCTAACGTTTAAAGTAGTTTTTCTAGTGGCCATTACTTCTGCTCGTAGAGTCTCGGAAATAGCAGCATTGTCAATCAGAAATGATTAATGCTTGTTCCACGCTGATCGGGTGGTCCTTCGCCCCGACCCCACCTTCTTACCCAAGGTTAACTCACCCTTCCACAGGTCTCAGGAACTGGTCCTCCCAAACTTTTGCCTCAGACCCTCGAGGGACAGGGAAACCCTTTGGCACACCCTGGATGTTAGAAGGGCCTTGCGCATATACATTAAGTGCACACAACCCCTGAGAAGATCAGAATCCCTCTTCCTCTCCTTTCAGCCCAGGACATTGGGGCTCAAAGTCTCTCCCTCAACCATCAGTCGCTGGATTAGGGCGACTATTGCCAGGTGCTACCTATCACAATCTCTGCCCGCTCCTGGGGGAATAACCGCTCATTCCACCAGGAGTGCAGCTACTTCGGTGGCTTGGGCCACGCAAGCCCCAATTGCTGACATTTGTCGGGCAGCCACTTGGGCCTCTCCGTCCCCATTCATCAGACATTACAAAATAGACTTATACGCCTCAGCAGAGGCCTCTTTTGGCCGACGAGTCCTACAGAAGGTCATCAATGACCCGGAGGGGCTTCCGGCCCAGACGGAATCCCACCCGTAGGACAGCCAAGCTTTGATATGTCCCACTCTCTGGATGCTCCGAGCGGCTTGAGGGAGAATGGGCGTTGGTTCTTACCTGATAGGCCCCTTCTCGGCGAGCTACGAGGAGCATCCAACCCCACCCTAACTCCTATGTCTGGTGGGTACTCTAGTTTCAGCCAAGGAGCCAATAGTTGATTAGAAGGATTTCTTAACCTTTCTTCTTGTTATCGCAAAAAACTGGGGGAACACTACTTGGAGTCACGTGAGGGGGCGGAGCGTTTCCTCAGTTAAAGCTCAGCCTGCAAGAAGAGGACTCGGAAGCACATCCCACTCTCTGGATGCTCCTTGCGGCTTGCCGAGAAAGGGCGTATCAGGTAAGAACCAACGCCCATTCTCAGCTGAAATTCCAACCATGCCCTACATCATTCAGCATGTGAAAGATCGTCTCTAGTGGCAATATGCAATTCCCTGGTCATTTATGCACTGTGCTCTTTTTCTTTCCCACTGCACTGCTGAATGATTTGTTTGTTGCTATTCCTTGAAACTTTGGCTTCTCTCTTTGCTGGTATTTAGTGGTCCTCCAGATTTGTGCAGACAAGATACAGCCAGTGAATAAGTGCTACTGAAGTGTTATAGTTGAGAAAAGGGTTTACTGTGTGGATTGGTGGAGAAGCTGTAAATTATCCTAGCAACATAAGGAGAGGAGAGGGAGCAAGGAGGGAAGGAAATTCCCTGCCAGGCAGGCTACAGAAGTACAAGAGCTGAATTTTTCAATTTACGCTTTCAATTACAATCCATTATAGACACAGACTGGTTGATTTCTAGGCTTTGTGCTCTAGATTTCACAAATCCACTTTTTAAAAACAATGGCTGCAGAAGCAAGAGATCCTGTTTTTCTTACAGCCAAAAGAAAACTGAGGGACAGGAACCAGACTGAAGAGGGTTATCCCACAGGAAACTAGCTGAACTACTTGGAGCCATAAGATTGATGGCATGGAATGGAATGCAGTCATTTCCAGCTGCCTCCCTGGCATGTATCAACATATCTATGTTCCCTGCTCTGCACATGTTGAAAAGTAGAGAAAACTTCACATCCAGACTGGAGCACCTTAAGCTATTCTTGGACTATTTCGGCTTCAGACAGACATTGTAACACAGGGCTTCCAGAGGAAGAAATTATGGACTGAAGACAGCTTTGTGAAAAGCAGAGGCAATGAGTATAAAGAATGAAGAGCTGGTGAGTAGACTGGCTCTTCATACCTCTCTAACAAAGAGGTGATGAAATTTATTTATTTATTTAGCATATGGTGTTGTTACATTAGCCAGGTGATTACAACGATAATGCAGAATAATAGTTGGCTACCTGTTTACCAGCTCTGTTGGGTACATGCTTACATGCTTTCCATGGCACAACAAAATAGGCAAGCTAACTTCACGCTAGAGAAAAAGGCAAGTGGCTTTTCCTGCGGCATCTTCCAAGGTCCTTCTCCTTCCACCAAAGCTGCCTCACAAAATGGGTGTTGCAACCGGGAAGTGACAGAAGGATTCTAACTGCCATACAAAACTCTGGCTTGTTGCCCCACAAAAGTGGTACCTTTTTATCTACTTGTACAGAACATGCTTTCAAACTGCTATGTGAGCAGAAGCTGAGGCGAGTGATAGGAGCTCACCATGCTACATAGTGCTAGGATTTGAACTGCTGGAGCAGAGACCATCTTCAACATCATTACGCCACTGAGCCACCATACATCTTAAGAGGATGGGAGATCGCCTACAAGTGCTATAGATCATTGCTACTCATGAGGAGACCTCAAGACAGCAATCTACAACCAGTTTTGAGCACTGGGAATTCTTGGAATAGCCATCCTATTCAAACCATAATTGGTGCCTTTAAAAGGACACTACATTTCCATACTTCCTTTCTAATCTCATTTGGAAATTGCTTACTAACTTCTTTTCAGCTATTAAAAACTTTTGGATTGATAAGGTTGAAAATACCAGGTAAATGCTTTCAAACTTTAATGAAAGAAATTTTAACTAAAAGTTAAAAATTAAAAAAAATGAAATAAATAGAAAAAATACAATTAAGATTTTGATTTTATACAGTTATAAATAGATTGAACATGCAGATAAATTTTAAATAAGATCTTGGAGTTAATTATAAAGAATTCTTTTCATGGGAAAGTTGATTTGCGTGTTTTTCTATAACAGAAAAAAGATGTAAACAATTTTAAAAACTTGAACACTAGAGGGAACTAAAGGCTTTAATTAATGGCAATTCTTAATGAACTTCTTTCTAGCACCAGGTCTGAAATGATGATGCTTTATGAATATGTTTATACACAAGATGGGATGTAGAATGAAAAATTCATTGGCTATAAATTAAGAAGAGGTGAAAAATTGCCAAAATTGTTTATACTTGTGATTTAGATAGAAATCTCTTGGCCCTTTTTAATTATTATGCCAATGTTAGCATATTTATACATCTTATGCTATCACATAAGGCATACAACTTTTCAAGCTGATATAAAAATGTTTAATTTGGAATGAATGTTATTTATACCTTAGTTCTGTGAATCTGTCAAAGGGGAATTATTTACTATGCTAAGAGCCATTTATCCAATATGTCTATAAATTATTCACAGATGCACCAATATTTATGATAAACAGTACATTTTATTAAAGAAGTGTAATGGCAGTACATGGCTAAGTTATGTCTAAATTTAGACTTTGCTACAAAATCATGCAGCTGTTAAGATACTGGATTTTCATATTTAGATTCAGACTTCCTTGATTTTGCTTAATTAAGAGCATTATGAAAATTCCTAATAATCGTACATGCATTGGCTCCCAGTATGTGTCTGAGCTTATCAACAAGCAGTTTTAAAGCCATGCATGATTTAAAACCCAATTACTTGTTTCTTTATCAAACCAAACTACTTGTTTCTTTATCAATTTCTTTAATGCCATGCCTTCAAATAATTACTGAAAAAGTCATCTTTTCAATGATGACTCCGCATCATATGAATGCACTCTCTAATTGCTTATGTTTGTCTGAATTTAGTATCTTTTTTTTTTTTTAAAAGGAAGGAATACAACTGTTCAAATTACAGTATGAGAAATGATTAAAATTTAAGATTAGCACAGCCTTGATCTAAACTATTTTTATGATATTTCAAAGCTTTCATATCCTATTTGTCTTCTAAACACCATCAATTTGCAGCTGTTTGCTTTTTGCTCTGCTGCTCAGATAAATGGTACTTACAAGAAAATTCCTTTAGGATATGCTTACAAGTTTTGGGAAAGGAGAAAAGATTTTAAAATCCTCAATTTTCAATTATTTCCTCACTAAATGTTTTAAAAACCAATGCTGTTTTTAGATATATAATGTTTGTATTGTGAGGAGTCCTTGGTGCTCTTTGAATTTGTTTGGGTTTTTTTTTTTGCAAACATTTAGGTAATTAGTTTTTTGTATTGTAGATATTATATTGGGCAGAGTGGGGAATATATTAAATGTATATTAAAAATAATTGCAAATGGGTTCATGTTCATGATTATGGCGTATGAATATTCAGGAAGTTGCTGAATGCATGCTTATTTGAAATATACATAGTAAATCCGTTCTGAGGTGTGTGTTTTTTTTAATCTCTGAATCATATGAGTGATGAATGAAAAGTAATACCTCCAATTTATAAATTGCCAACAGATGTCTGAAGTTCTGATATGATCTTGAGCATCTATTCCTTCAGTGATGTGAGAAAAAGTTGTATCACTATTGTTCATGAAGTCATGTGATAACTGTACTGACATAAAAATGGTATTTTGCTAGACCAAAATGTAAGTAATTTATTTGTGTGATTAAAAACAAAGTGGACAATTGTGATAGCAAACTATGAGTTTCACATGAAAAAGTTGATGGACAATTAACAGGACACTCAAAGGAAAATTTCTGCCAAGGTTAGTGCCTAACCAAAATGTATGGATCACATTATTGAGTTTCTTCAATATCAGGTTTGTGAAGTCCTTACAAGCTGATTGGAGAGAAGAAAGCTTCACAAGTTGAAATTTGCCTGTAATTGTTGACACACCTTGAGAATGAAGTTGAAGAAATTCTTCACAGCATTGTGATAGTGATTAAAAATAGGCTCATCATTATGACCCAGAAAAAAAATATCAGCCCATGAAATATAATCACAGTTTCATATGTGAAAAAAAACCTGCAGAACCCAAGCTTTAGCAGGAAAACTTTCAGTTACAGCTTTTGCAGGATGCAGAAAGTGTCAGTTACGTGGTATTCCTTGGGCCTAACACCACTGTAGCTCAGAATGGTACATTGGAAGTCTCAAAATTCTGTTACAATTAGGTTGTTAATAGTCATCTGAATAACACATAAAGCAGAGTTGGTTGTCTTTTGATGAAAAAAATGTGTGGTCAATATTATACTGCTGAGCTGATTTAAGTGGAAAGAATTCCTTTAGTGAAAGCAGTTATTTATATAATGAATTGGATTAGTCAGGTTGAACTTCTTTGTAGGGCAAAGTTTGACTGAAAATAACAACTGGGCAATATGAAGTTCCCAAGAGATCAAACTGAAAGCTCTCTGAGGGATTATTTCCAGTATAAAGCAAAGGGAAAATCACTTGCACAAATACTTAGTTGAAACTGAAAATCTGGCTTGCGTTGCACAATTAAATTCCACAATAAAAAATAACAGAATAATGGAGTTGGAAGGGACTTTGAAGGTCTTCTAGTCCAATCCCTTGCTCCGTTAGGAAGCCCTATACCATTTCAGACAAATCATTGTCCAATCTTTTCTTTAAAACTTCCAGTGTTGGAAATTTCTGGAGGCAAATAGTTTGACTGATTAATTGTTCTAACTGTCAGGAAATTTCTAATTGTCAGGAAATTTAGTATTTTGTTGTTTATTACTAAAATTATACCTTGTCTTTCTGTTAGGAGAAGATGCAGAAATGAATAAGATAGATCTGAAAATAAAGCAAAGCAAGAAATAATGAAACCTATTGTTGCATAACCAGACTTGCAGATACGGACTGATTGATCTTCTCAGTTCTGTTTTCCATATATACAACAGTGGCTTATATATTATGCTAAGTGTGTGTAAGCTAAGCCTAGACACTCATGTGATTTTGGCTCATGTTATAAGCACAAAATAAAATAAAGATAAGTCATCTACTCAAATGGTAAACAGTATATAGATAATAGCATCCAAATACCCTTCTCCAAAGAGGAAAGAAGTTGATCATGCATTTGCAGCAGGATGTAGAGACTACTATACTGACCTGAGCACTCAAGAACAATGCAAGTTCAAAGAGTAACATTGAGTTTTGAATTTGTTCCTTTAGGACAATGTAACCACACTGATTGCTGTTACAGTCTTTGCCATAAGGAAAGTGTTACCCATATTGACATGCCATTGTGTTGTCTGGATTTAATTTTAGATAATAGTCTACAATATGATCCAAACAGATTCTCCATAGAGCTGCTGCGAGCATCCAGAGTGGGAGGTGCTCCAGTCTTCACTCTTACAGGCTGAGCTATAATTGAGGAACGCTCCTCCTCCTCCACGTGACTCCTCCGTAGCGTTCCCCAGTTTTAGCTCAGCCTCGCAAGAGACAGGCAGCACTAGCAGTTCTTCCTTGGCCGATTCAGGATTTTTTTTATCAATTATTCTCAGGTTTGATTCTTTGTATTTTCCTCCTTGGTCCCTGCACATTTGATTCATTTTAAATTAGGCGAGAGGAGCATTTTTTTGCCCCTCAGGGGGGAGATATGGGGGTTTAGCAGCTTTTCGCCCCCCTACCATTCTGTCCTCTTGCGCTGTTAAAGCCGTCCTGCCTTTAAGCAACGGCTTGTATTTGCGCTCTTCCTTGTGCGATGTTGCATCTTCCCCCCACGAACGTGTTAGAGAAAAGGTGAGCCCTCTTCTCTTCAGACCCGGCAGCCATTTTGGGCACGCCTTGTGGCCGCCCGCCATTTTGTTGATTGCGATCTTGCTGCGGTGACTTTGAAGGCCCATAGCAGGACCGGCAGGCCTGTTAGAGCCTAATTATCTAGGTGATATCGTGATTCTCTGCCATGTTGCCCCCTTATTAACACTTGTTGGCTATTCCCGCAGCCCACTCAGAGGCGAAGACTAAGGCACCAACTTCCCATTTTGCTTGGGAGGCTGCCTCAGGAGGCCCTTTGTTTCTGCTTTTGTTGCTATTTCTGGCCTCAGCGTTCATTTGGTTCATTGGCTAATTAGAATTATTTCTTCATTTTTTTCTTATTTCCTAAAACTTTTTTTGTTTTTAATTGGCATACCCCCCAAGCACTTCAGTTCGGTTAGGCCTTTTTTTGGCCTCCTCCCTCTTCACCAAAAATAAAAAAAAATAAAAAAATAAAAAAATAAAAAAATAAATAATTATAATAGTAATACAACCAAAAAAATTTCCTAAAGGGGGGCGCGGCTCAACTATAGGGCATCCGGCCTTTGTTGTAGGTCGAACTCCTAGGCGTGCCAACCGCCTCATTGATTATATCACTCTGTATTTTATTCCTAATTATGGCAGAGGACAATCCCAGAGGTCCTTCCTTGAGGGCCAAGTCAAAGATGCACCATTTGCACAAATGGGCCAAGGAGTCATCCAAGGAGTCATCCAAAGCTTCTCAAAGGGACACCTTAAGGTGCCACAAGGCTTTGGAGAAGGAGTTTGACAAATGTTCCAGGCACTCACAATCTGTACCCCCAGCTCTTCCCTCCCCCTCTGTCTCTACTCAACCCCCCCTCTGCCAGACCAGCTCTCTCTTTCCAGGCGCAGTTCACCCGCCCGGAGCCTCCAAGCCACTCGGACACCTGAGGCTACATTCACACCAACCGCTGCTGGCCTGCGCCCAGAGGGACCATCCACAGACATTATTCCAGACAATATTAGAGAATGGATGCAGCTGGCCATCTGCCAAGGGATCGCGGAAGGTATCCATCAGTTTTCCAGACCGGGTTCTCAAACAGTGGCACCCGAGGTCGAATCTGTTTCTGGAAGATCCCTCCCCAGACCGGAACCTCACCATGGGCAGGTACTTTCCCAAAGGGAGCTCCCCTTTCCAGAAGGGGAGGAGGAGAAGGAGGAAGAGGAAATGGGCTTTGAACCCTTCAGGGAAGAGGAAGGATCGGATAGGGGGTCCTTACACTATTCTGAATCCCTTTCGGAGGTGGAACCCATGGAAGGAGAGATGTCAGAGGACGAGGGCATTTCCCCTGACCAGCCCGCTTTTGTAGGCCTGTTCAAGTCTCATTTGTTCAAGTCCTTGCTATTCAAGGTGAAAAATATTTCAGGCCTGATATCCCAGTCACCTTCTAAGTCCTCTCCAGCAGCCTCTGGAGACCCAGAGGATTCTATTTTCAAGCAGCCGGTCATGGAGACCGAAGTCATTCCTTCACCACCCATTTTCTCCGACTTAGTAGCAAGACAGTTGGCCTCATCAGGCCCCCCCCCCCGCTCCCTCCAGTCAGGACAAGAGATTTTTTTAATCTCGATGCGGATTTCTCTGCCCTGTTAGACACCCCCAAGGTGGATGACCCCATAGTGAGGCTAGCATCATCTCTAACCCAACTGACGCTCTGAAAGCACTAAAGCCAGAGGACAAGCGGGCCGAGATGGCACTACATCGGGCGCACCAATCCGATGCTTGGGCCATTCGATCAGCCACGGCTGCATCTTTTTTCACCTGATCTTCCATTATATGGCTCCGCCAGTTGAAGCAGCATGTCCCCCCATCTAACATCAGGGCACACCAGGACATTGCCAAGCTTATGGCCGCAGCAGAATATGCGGCCGACGCGACCTTCCACTCTGTGAAATTTTCCTCGCGGGCTATTTCTTCACACGTTACAGCCCGGCGTCTGCTTTGGCTTAAACACTGGCAGGCGGACATTAAGAATAAGGCTAAATTGGCTTCTGCTCCTATCTTGGGAGGCAAATTATTTGGTCCGGCCCTGGAACCATTGTTGATAGAAAGCCGGAATAAAAAGAAATTCCTCCCGTCTCTTTTTCGCAGACGTCCAGAGTGCCCCAACCCTTTCGAAGGGGCTCCTTTCGTACCTCCTTTCAGACACCCTTCTCCCCCAGATTTCAGAGATCCCCGCCATTTCGGCTGGCCTATCAGGACCGGGGCGACACGGGTGACAGGAACAGGAGGGGGGTCAGCTACAGGAGGCCATTCCGGGGTGCAGGAAGTAAAGCATCCCAGCATCCCAGATAGGCCTTCAGCCATTTATCCCATTGGCAGCCACCTTAAATACTTTGCTGACCAATGGGAACCATCCACTTCTGGTTTTTGGGTTAGGGACACTGTTAAATTTGGCCTCTCCCTTCAGTTTCGGTCCCACCTTCCAGAGCATTTCATGGTTTCTCCTCTTTCCAGAGACCATAACAAGCGTGCTCTCATAGAAGCCGCTATCAAACACCTCTTGGAAATCAAGGCCATACAGCCCGTACCACCCTCGCAGCGAGGAAAGGGGTTCTACTCCCACCTCTTCCTGGTTCCTAAACACTCCAGAGGTTGGAGGCCGATTCTGGACTTGAAGAGGCTCAATTGTTACGTTGTTCAAGATGCATACACTTCAGTCCATTTTGCAGGGTACCAGGAAGGGAGACTGGCTCACCTCCATTGACCTCTCAGAAGTATACCTTCACATTCACATTCATCTCTCATTTTTCAAATTTCTGAGATTTTGCTACAATGGCCAAGATTTTCAGTACGTGGCCCTTCCCTTTGGTTTAACCTCAGCTCTGAGGACCTTTACCAAGGTGCTGGCAGCTCTAGCGGCTCACCTCAGAAACTTTCCCATCCGCATTCACTGCTATCTGGATGATATCCTCATCCTCTCCCCCACCCAACACCAAGCAGAGAGGGACTAGAACACTAGAACCACCCTCTTGGTGCTTCAGGACCATGGTCTTCTTGTAAATTGGGAGAAGAGTCAGCTTACCCCTTCTACCCGAATAGCCTACTTAAGGGCAGTGATTGACTCAGTTGAAGGGAAAGTCTTCCTTTCCCCTGAAAGATTTCGCAGCATCCAGAAAGCAATCAGGGACATTAGACGGGCAAGAAAACCTTCATTACCGGACTTATCCAAATTACTTGGCAAATTGGTCTCATGCATATCCATTGTTCCCTGGGCCCAGCTACATTCCAGATCTCTGCAGTGGTTCCTGCTACCTTATCAGCGTTCCGGAAGGAGCAATTCAAGAGCCGTGGTGAAGGTTCCTCCAAAGGTTCTCGCTTTGCTCCTCTGGTGGACCAGACCCGCTACCAACAAGGGACATCTTTTCAAGGAGCCTCAAAGGGTCACCCTCACAACAGATGCCAGCCTATCTGGATGGGGGCCCCACATTCATTCACTTTCAGCTCAGGGAACTTGGTCAGCAACCGAGCAACGCTGCAGCATCAATTGGCTGGAGCTCCACATAGTATACCTGGCTTTATGCACCTTCCTCCCTCAAGTGCGAGGGCGCCACGTAGTGATCCTGACAGACAACACTACGACCAAGGCTCACATAAACTATCAAGGGGGTACTCATTCCTTCCGCCTCATGAAGGAGGCCAAGTGGCTCTGTCGCTGGGCAGAGGCCCACCTCTTATCCATCAGGGCAGAACACATCTCGCGGGTCTCAAACGTCCAGGCAGACTGGTTGAGCTGGAGATAGCTGTTTGTCTTCTCGTCTTCGTAAAACTGGGGAACGCTATGGAGGAGTCACGTGGATGAGGAGGAGCATTCCTCAATTATAGCTCAGCCTGTAAGAGTGAAGACTGGAGCACCTCCCACTCTGGATGCTCTACGCAGCTCGATGAGAAAGGGTGTGTCAGGTAGGTACTAATCTCAACACACTTGAAGATAGTAGTTAGGACATGAGTGCTATCAATATGTAGATGGCATCCAGCTTCCCTCTTCCTAGTGATCATCCCCAGCCACTTTATAGTTATGTTAAAAAACACTGGAGATATAATGGAATCTTGGGATACAAGAATAGAACAGTAATCCCCTTCCTCAGTTTTTTGATGTGGGGCCAAACTACGATAAAGCTGTGCCTCCTCTTCCCTAAGTAAGTTCAACAAAATACCATGGTTGATGATGTCAAAAACTACCAAGATACCTAAGAGCACAAACAAGATCACAACTTCCTCATTATGCTTTTTCAGTAGATCATCCAAGTGACCAATGCAGTCTCTCTCTCTGATGCTCCAGTCCAAAACTGGATTTAAATGAAAGTAGTAAATCAGTTTCATTCAGAAGTATTTGGAATTGCTCAGTTATAATCCACTATCACCTTGACCAGGAATGGTAAATTCTAAACTAACCTATACTACTAAAAAGGGAAGAACCTTTGAGTGATAACTTCATACAATTTTAAATAATACTACTGTAACATTAGTTATATGGTTGGTCACACTGCCAACCAGATATTTAAATTGGGTTTGGCAATTCTGTCCACATATCGAGTTCCCTTCCCAAGTTGTTGCTATATACATGATGTGAAATTATAGCTGCCAGTTCTTTAGCTTGGCTTTCATACATAACAAGTTTATCCCTAGAACCTAGAATATCATCATATGGGCATAGAAAACATGTGGATCCAAGCAGTGTGTTCTTTTGTAATTGACAGATGGAAATTTTGTCAACGAGCATATTTTCTAAGTTTTCTAAAAATTGAAGATTTTTTTTGCTATGGCATTCAGTGTGCTATAACCACTGGAATGATCGTAGCCAGTTTATGCCATAATCTTTCAACTTCATATTTCAGATACTTTGTCGTTTCCAATTCTTTGTCTTCTCTTCTATATCACTTGAAACAATTATTCACATTTTTTACTTTTCAACCATTTGTCAAATTTTACAAACACAACCATATGTTATGAGACAAGACTTTATTAGTTTGTATATCACTATCCAAACTGTCCAGTGCATCTTGTGTCCAGTTAATAATTCTAACAGTGTATTGTACCACACATGTGCCTCATGTATTGACAGCTTTTATGATGTTTGTACTATTCAATTTTACATGTAGCTTTTTTCTCACTCTTTGCATATATTCTCTAGTAATCATATTCTCCTCCGTGCTGCATCGAGAGACCAGGATGGGTTGACTCCTTCCTATGACGTCATTTAGCTGAGTCTGTACAAAGATATAAAAGCCAGCCCCCGGGAGAAACCCCAGCCTTTGACTCAGCTCCTTTCAGTCAGTAGCTGTGTCTCTGAAAGTGTTCTGTTAGACAGCACTCACAGCGATCTTCAGTACTTTTTTCTTTGCTTCAAACAGCTCCCAGGGCAGCTGCTCTTCCAGGAGAGCAGGGCTCTCTCTTCTGCAACATTGGGAGCAGCGTTACAGAGCTCTGTGCAGGCAAGCTCCGCAAACTAATAAGAGCACAAGCCAGCTGATCATGTGGCTGGTTGCTGCGTTTTTCCCTTGCTGACTTCGCTCAGGGCTCTGTATAGCCTAAGGAGCGATTCTTTGATCTTGGAGCCTGTTTTCCTATAGTCAGTGGCCATCTTGGATTCAAGCCTTCCACCACGAGGTGAGTGGCCATTTTGTAAGCCCAGGGGCCATTTATACCCTAAGGGGCTTAATAGAAAAATTTCTAAACAGCTTCTTTCCAACGCAAGAGCCTTTATTCTACAAATGGAGCAAGATAAGGCTCAGGCAGAGCTCCCCCCCCCCCCAGTGGAAAATCCCTTAAGCCCAATAAGAGAAAAAGATATAGGCACCGCACCCAATCAGTCCAGAGGGAGGTGGCTGCTAAAATCAAAGCTAAGGTTCTAGCCCCTAAGAAGGCAACTCAGGCTGAATTGAAGGCAGCGAAGCTCAGACATGCAGCTCTAGAGAGGCAGTTCAACAGAACTATTCAACAGAAAGGAGTGCAACTACAGCATGTTTCAAATGATACTCATGGGCCCCAACCAAGCCCTCTCAGGGGAAGAGAAGTTATCTATGAGCCTTTCCATCCTGATCTCCTGAGGCTCTTGCTGTACAAACAGATCCTCAGGATTTAAGCAGATCATTTCCAACAATTGCTTCTGTGCCCTATGCTCCTCCCCCTCCCTCCAAGCCTCGAACCTCTCCTCATTCTAGGCCTGAAGCCACCTTCACTCCCACAGCAGCAGGCCTTTGGCCTTCTCCCTCTACCTTTGAGCATTGACCAAGGGATATCCAAGATGTTGTCTCATTAGCCATTAGGCAGGGATTGGCTGAAGGCTTCAAGCAAATTCTTCACCCTCTGGAAAGGGTTCAGGCCCTTCTCCCTTCTCAATACATAAGTTTCTTGCCTCATCATCCTGATTTACACAGGCCCCAGGACCTCAGGGTCCATTCTTCTCTACCAGAATGGGAGAAGGTTGATGACGAAGGAAGGCCTTCACCATATGAACACAGTTACTCTTCTCATTCAGAGTGTGAAGAGGGTGAGATTTTTGACCAAAATCTTTCAGAGGAAGAGGATTCTTGCCCAGAGCAGACATCCTCTGCATTGGTCTTCAAACCTACTCTCTTTAGGCCATTACGCAGCAAGGCCTTGGTCACTGCCAAGCTGTCGCCAGAGGAAGTGGCTCCCGAGCCACAAGGAAATCCCTCTAGGCAAGGGAATTCGCTCTTCTCCAAGCCTGTAGTGCATGCAGAGATTTTACCTTCTCCCATTTTGTTCCTGGACATGGTCAAGAAACAGTGTGCTTCTCCTTCGGCAGGTCCTCTCCCATCTTCTCTGGATAAGCATTTCTACAATGTCAGCACAGCTCTGGACAATGCCCTGGCAGTGCCTTCTGTTGACATTCTGGTTCTGGCCTCGTTCTCATCTTCTGGCACTCCCACTCCTATCCTGAAACCAGATAATAAACGCTCTGAACAGACCCTCAATCACAATCACCAGGCCGCTGCTTGGGCTGTTCGGGCTTCAACAGCAGCATCCTTTATCATGAGGGCATCCATACAGTAGCTGCGCCAACTCCAGAATAGATTGGCTGCTTCTGACCTTCAGTCTCACCAAGATCTTAATAAGATTATTGCAGTGGCGGAATTCACTGTGGATGCCACTCTCAATTCCGCCAAATTTGCATCCAAGGTCATGGCATCTTCTGTAGCAGCAAGAAGACTTTTATGGCTCCAAAATTGGCAGGTGGAGTCACACCAAAAATGGAAGTTGGCTTCAGTTCCATTCGCAGGTGATAAGCTTTTTGGCGATGCTTTGGAACCTTATCTCATTGAAACCAGAGATAAACGTAAAATTCTCTCTTCCTCTGGGAAGAAAGCCGACTATCATCCTGCTCCTTATCACCCTCCTGCCTTCCAAGCGGAGACCTCATCTCGCTTCCCCCACTCTCACAGGCTGTACTCCCAATGCCAAGACCAATGGGTAGAAGCATCTGGTAGGCAACAACCTTCTACTGGTAAATGGCCCTTTCGGGGGGGAGGAGGTCATTCCTTCCATCGCTCTAAGTAATCCCTTGTTCTCCCCACCCATCGGAGGTCTAGTCTTCTTTGCCTCCAAATGGGAGGAATCAACGACGGACGCCTGGGTGCTGAGACCTATTAGGTCAGGGTTACAATTGGACTTCCTAATGGCACCCTCAAATTTTTTTTTGATCTGTCCTGTCTCTCGGGACATTTCCAGGCAAGCCCTCATGAATCAGGCCATTCAGCACCTTCTTGAAATCAGGGCTATTCAACCTGTTCCCCCCTCTCAATGGGGACGTGAGCTTTACTCTCACCTTTTCATCATTTCCAAAGCCTCAGGGGGGTGGTGAGCCATCCTTGATCTAAAATTTCTCAACCAATTTGTAAAATACAGGCAATTTAAAATGCAGACTCTGCATTCTATTTTAGAGAGTGTTCAGGAGGGTGACCTCCTCTCTTCCATTGATCTCACTGAGGCTTACCTCCACATCCCAATTTGGCCTCATCATCACCAGTTTCTCAGTTTCTCTTATCAGAATACCCATTACCAGTATTGAGCACTTCCCTTCAGCCTCTCATCGGCACCAAGGGTCTTCACAAAGGTTCTGGAAGCATTGATGGCATCTCTGCATTCTATTCCAGTGAGGATCCAATGCTATTGAATGACATTTTGATTCTATCCTCTTCCATCCTTGTGGCCCATCGGGATCTGCAAATTACCCTGTCATGTCTCCAGAGCCATGGATTTTCCATCAACACCAAAAAGAGCCAGCTCTCTCCCACAACCAAATTGCAACACTTGGGAGCAGTCATCGATACCATGTGGTGCCAGGTTTTCCTGTCCCCAGCTTGTGGAAAGAGCCTTGCAGAGATCATCAGCCAGATCCAGCAACATCAAACTGTCCCCCGTCGCTGCTGTCCAAACTTCTGGAGAAGATGGTCTCCTGTATTGGCATCGTCCCGTAGGCTCGGCTCCACTCCTGACCCCTCCAATGGTTCCTGCTTCCCTACCAATGAGCAGGAACCAGCCACTCATCCATCAAGGTCCCACTCCCGCCACAAATCCAGAGAACTCTCAATTGGTGGCATTCCCAGTCAATCTGGAAGGGATTCCTGTTCAGGCACCCAGACAGGCTAGTGATAACCACCAATGCCAGCCTCCTGGGTTGGAGTTCCCATATACAGAGCCAGATAGCTCAGGGCATTTGGTCCAGATCAGAGCAGACCCTTCGCATAAATTGGCTAGAGCTCAGAGCCATTTTTCTGGCTCTCAAGCATTTCAGGCAATCAGTGACCGGCTCTCATGTTCTAGTCCTTACGGACAACTCAGCCGCAAAGGCTCATGTCAACAGGCAAGTGGGGATGAGATCCAAAGTCCTCATGAGAGAGGCTCTACGGTTGGGGTTATGGGCAGAGAAGCACCTATTGTCGATCTCGGCGGACCACATCTCCGGGGTCGACAACTCCCAGGCTGACTGGCTCAGCAGGAGCCTAGTCGACCAGGCAGAATGGTCCATTCCTCCATCTCTATTCAGGGATCTTTCCCTCAGATTCAGAACACCGGAGGTGGATCTCTTCTCCACTCCTCAAAACGCCTAAGTTTCCTTGATAGGGAGTGGAGGGGACCAAAGCTCTTCGGTGCAGATGGCCCAAGGGTCTCCTCTATGCCTTTCCCCTGCTTCCCACCATTCCAGCAGTAATTCGGAAGATGTTGGCCAAGGAGGCCCTGGTTTGCGGACCTGGTCAACCTATCAGTGGCTTCTCCTTGGAGGATCCCAGCCCATCTAATCTCCCTTCACCAGGGGCCCTGCTCCACCCAGAGCCCCAGTGGTTCAAGCTGACCGTGTGGCACTTGAGCAGCAGCAGCTAGAGGAGGCTGATCTTCCAGAAAGGGTCATCCTTACTATGCTGGTGTCTCGCAAACCTTCTACAAGGTGCATCTATGATGCCACCTCGAAGCTTTTTCCTGATGGTGCCTCAGGGAGGGTCTTTCTCTTGCTTCAGTCCAGCTGGCAGAAGTTCTTAGCTTCCTTCAGCATGGGCTGGAGAAAGGTTTGGCCCCCAACACCTTACGCAGGCAGGTTGCAGCCTTCTCGATTCTTTCATGGGGTGCGCTTCCTTCCTTATCATCACACTTCAGTCAGGAGGTTTTTGAAAGGGGCTTCCAACCTGCCCCCTCCGATGGTTCACAGGTATCCTTCCTGGGACCTTAATATGGTCCTTAATGCCCTTACAAAGCCCCTCTTTGAACTCCTTAGAACAGTGTCTCTCTGTTTCCTGACTCTGAAGGTAGTGTTCTTTGTTGCCATCACTTCTGCCAGGTGGGTTTCCGAGCTTGCTGTACTTTCCATCAGACAGGACCTTTATTCCTTTCACAATAATAGGGTTGTTCTTTTGGACCCCTCATTTATTCCAAAGGTTAGCACCTGGTTTCACAGGTCCCAGGACATTGTTTTGCCTGACTTCTATCCTCTCCCGCACCATGACTTAGAGCGGCAATGGCACATGCTAGACGTAAGAAGGGCTCTTAGAATATACATTTAGCGCACTTCCTCCTTCAGGAAGTTGGAAGCCATGTTTGTTTCCCTTTTCCCTTCTCACTTGGGGCACAAGACCTCTTTCCCTACTATTAGCAGGTGGGTCAGGTCTTGCATTGAGCAGGCCTACAAAGCTGCGGCCCCTCCAGTTCCCCAAAGTCTGACGGCGCACTCTACCAAAAGCGCGGCCACTTGTGCTGCCTGGACAACCCAAGCATCCTTGGAGGAGATGTTGTACGGCCACGTGGACATCCCCATCTCCTTTCTTCAGACACTACCGTCTGGATGCTTTTGCCTCGGCAACTGCAGCCTTCGGCAGACAGGTGCTTCAATGAGTGGTTCCACAGTCGGTGTGATGAGCCGGACAAGGACCCGCCCGTGGACATGCAAGCTTTGGTATGTCCCATCCTGGGCTCTTGATGCAGCATGGAGGGGAATGGGCATTGGTAGAAGTTATCATGAATGCCCTTTCTATTTATGCTGCGAGAGAGCCCAGCCCCTTCCTTGATTCGTCCGGAGAGGGTAAGACATATTTCTGTATTTATTTTGGGCTTTCAGAGACACATTTCAGTCTGTCAATTATCAAAGCTGGGGTTTCTCCCAGGAGCTGGCTTTTATATCCTAGTACAGACTCAGCTAAATGACGTCATAGGAAGGAATCAAACCATCCTGGGCTCTCTCGCAGCATAGATAGAAAGGGCATTCATGCTAACTTCTACCAAAGCCTGTTTTTAACTTGCCCATGCTTGATATTATCCAATTTAAAATACCCAGATACTTGTAGGCTTCATCCTGACAGCTCATTATTATTATTATGGTTGGTTGCACTTTTGGTTATTTGGACTGGATTTGATTTTTTATTGATTTGGGAAAGGCAGATATTTTATTGAATAGTATTAAAGGATGTAAGCTGTTTCAAGTAAAGCTGACTTTTGTAAATTGACTGATAAAGATTTTGTCAAATCCAGTGGTTTGATTTTATCAATGCCACAATTTTATCTCTTCATTAATATGTTTTGTTTTTATGGAAAAGTAAAATATGTGAAACAATAGCCTTATGGAAAAGATTAACCAATTTGCGTAGATGTTAAAGGGCTTAAAATGTAACAATATTTTTATATACATATAACATTTATCTAATTATTATTATCTCTCCACATGTAAAACTGTTTGTCTAGTAAAGTCTTGAAAATATCACTGGACTGTCTCATATAAATCAAATAATTCATTTCATGTGCATTGACAGTTAAACCAAACTATAAAATACTATTTATTCTCTTGATAGGCTAAGATATAAATAGAAGGAAAAATTTGTTTTTCTTCTATAATTGCTATCTCTGTAGTGCTTAGAGGCAATAAATAAATAAATAAATGTATGCCGCAAGCTGAAAACAAATATTGTTTTTAAAAATACTGAATCTTTTCCATCTCCCATTATTGATTAGACAGTATCTGTAAAAATCAACTTTTACACGAGGAACAAAAAAATGGAAGTTTCATGTGCATCGACCCTAGAAAAAAGTTGAAGGGGTTAATTATAACCATGTTATTTTTAAAGCTTCCTTTGCAGTGAAGAAGGAATATAGTGAATCAAGAGCTAAATGTGCTATCTGTAGGTGTTCTTTGCTGTCTCACTTCATGTTTTTATTGTTCTTACCTCTTTATAATTATGTATAAACATTACTGTAGGAGGAGAACTAGAGTCATTTCTCTGTAGGTGGATCAGAACATTCTCTGACTGTAAAACAGTTCAGTTTCATGTTGTGACCATAATTCACACTGATTGCACTATGTACTAATGACAACTATGGATTAGTTTATATTTGGAACAATGGGTACTGTTAGGAAAGCATCCATTCTGGTTCTTGAATCACCAGAATTAACATTCACTTTCATGGCTTTGTATATAATGTAGAAAACATGGAGTATACAAGATTTGATACAGTTGCAGTATGCATATATGTCAATTTGACTATCTGTTTTTTTAATTCTCACAAAGCAAGACTAACCTGGTTTGTTCTTCATTATTTCTGCTTTACTAAGTTTATTTTCTGAACTTTTAAACACTGTCATTAAAGCTAATCCTATGCAATTGCAACTAGAGACGTAGGATGCCTTCCAGTTGTGCTTGGGGTCAGTTTCGGAAACAGAATTTGAAATACATTTAAGATCTTCCTATTGGAGAAACCCTCAAATAAAAACCCTTTAACCATATTAATTTGCACTATATATTTAAGCTTGTTAAAGAGACTGCTCAAAATAAAGATATGTGAGTACTTCTCAGATTCCTCTCCTTAACAAGACTGACCGGGACATAGGAAATTTCTTGTACTAATTCAGGCTATTTAGTCCCATTACTCTCTTCAAACTCTCTTCATACTCTACATAAATGACCTCTGTGATCATATTAAGAGCAACTGCGTTCTCTTTGCCGATGATGTAAAGCTGTTCAACACCACAGACAATACTGCTACCCTTCAAAAAGACCTTGACTATGTATCAGAATGGTCAAACAAATGGCAACTTCAGTTCTCAACAAATAAATGCTCTGTCTTACATATTGGCAAAAAAAAAAATCAGAAAATAAAATACAAACTGAATAATCAAGACCTTGTTGATAGTCCAAACTCTGTCAAGGACCTTGGAGTACTCATCTCTAATGACCTAAGTGCTAGAACCCACTGTAACTACATAGCCAAAAAGGCGCTAAGAGTTATTAACCTAATCCTACGTAGCTTTTTCTCTGGTAATATCACACTACTAACTAGATCATACAAAACATTTGCTAGACCAATACTTGAATACAGCTCATCAGTCTGGAACCCGCATTATGTATCTGATATTAATACAGTTGAGAAAATCCAGAAATATTTCACAAGAAGAATTCTCCACTCCTCTACTCATTGCAGAATACCTTATGCCACCAGACTTGAAATTGTAGACCTAGAAAACCTAGAACTATGCCGCCTTAGGTCTGATCTAAGTATAGTATATAAAATTATACATTATAATGTACTACCTGTCAATGCATACTTCAGCTTCAACCATAACAATACAAGAGCAAACAATAGATACAAACACAAGGTTAACCATACCAAACTTAATTGCAGAAAATACAACTTCAGCAACAGAGTGGTCAATGTCTGGAATACTCTACCTGACTCTCTGGTTTCTTCCCCAAACCCCAAAAACTTTAACCTTAGACTGTCTACTATTAACCTCACCCCTTTGTCTGTAGGTCTGTGGGGGGCGTGCATAAGCACACCAAAGTGCCTACCATCCCTGTCCTATTGTTTCTTTTTTCTTCTTCTTATGTGTATCCGTTTCATGTATTCATAACTATGTTTATACTTATATCTGTTATCTTATAATTGCTTGACAAAATAAATAAAATAAATAAATACTTGGCATTATCAATTCTGACCAAAGATTTCCAAGATCTGCATGACTTCTAAGCAGGAATCATTATTTTGGTATAAAGGAGAAAGAACCAGTTGGGTTTTAATAATTAACAATATAGGATATGAAAGCACTAAATCCAGGCCATAGCACTAAGCTGGAATCTACCAATCATCAGTTGCCTCTTTTTTAAAGAGCGTAAAGGCTTTTCCTGACAGCTGCTTTTAATGCCTTTTTTCTAGTCCATGAGGCTTGAATACTTTGCATTGACCTCCTTGCAGGCCTTGTTCTGCATCAGTAGCAAGGCCAACAAGCAGTGTGGTCTCACATATTTATTTCCCAGTATTTATAGCTCATCCCAATTCTAACAGATATGGGATGTGGAACAAGAGGCTAAAACAGACAATAAAAACAGGGCCTATTTAGAGATAATGGGTGAAAATTTAATGGAAAAGGGGATTCTGCAAAGGTATATGAGATAGTATTGTTATATTAGAAATAGAAATAATTTTAGAAAATATGAAACAATGTATGATTAAAATGTTTGATAAAATAGCTATCGTAATTCAGTGGAATGCTTGTCAATAAATAAATGTAACAAAATGAATATTTAATGATTTACAAAACATGATGAGAAATAAGGGAAAAATTAATTATGGAGATTATATGTGTCTTTAAGGAAGTATGATATTTAATTGAAAAGAAATGTTAAAGATGTTAAGATTTTAATGATTATTAATGATAGAACTAAATTGGAATGGAATGAGGGTTTATAAGTACATATATTTATAATCTTTTTTTTTTTAAGAATATGTGTGTATTATAAGAATGTACCAAGCAGAATTTGATTGGAAACTATGTATTATGTATTATATTGAAGGTCATAACCTTAAGGTATATATTGAAGTTTAAATAAGAGTTGAATGGATGTAATTAAAAGATATAAAGGTGTCATACTCCAATTAGTAACTATAGGAGAAAATTTGTTCAATGAGAAAAGAAAATATGAAATTGAAACAGAACAGACAAAAGTATAAATATAATGATTTGAATTGAGATGAGATAATCAAAATAAAATTGAGAAAATTAAAAGAGGGGAAAAACTATATAGAAAATGTAGAATAGTATAAGATATGGAATAGAACACAAAAAGGAGCATGAAACTGAGTTTTCAAAAAAGATATTTTACTTGTATTTTGTATGCGTGAAAACCCAAATAAAACTTTATAAAAAACAAACAAACTAGATAGCTAAAATAGAAAGGCATACATTGTGAGGAAACCAAATATTCCTCTGTATATGACAGTCTTCTTCATATTCCAGGAAGAAAGAACTTGGTGTAATACAATAGTCCTTGATTTATGACAAGTCATTTAATAATCATTTGAAGTAACAACAGACTTTTAAAAAGCTACTTATGATCTGTCCCCAAAGCTGCCGTGGTGCAGTGGTTAGAATGCAGTACTGCAGGCTACTTCTGCTGATCACCGCCTACCAGTTTGGCAATTAAGGTCTCATCAGCTCAAGGTTGACTCAGCCTTCCATCCTTCCGAAGTGGGTAAAATGAGGACCCAGCTAGGGGCACTATGCTGACTCTGTAAAACTGCTTAGAGAGGGCAGTAAAGCACTATAAAGTGGTATATAAGTCTTAAGTGCTATTGCTATAGGTGTATTCTTTAGATTTGTTTGTATCAATACTATATTAGCATAATAGCAAAGTCGGAAGGATAGTATTTATTAATAACGGTCAGGAGTTGACCTTCAGGTTTATCTCTGTAGAAGATATGCCATGGACCAGGTAAGAAGGCAGACTGAAAGCTCAGATGAGGCTGGTTTCAGGAGAACAAGGTTCATCAAACTTCATATAGAGATTGTTTCTAAGTTTAATCAAATAATGCATGTAATATGGAAACTGACATATATTTTTGTAGATCATTTGGAGCTTGGGAAAGAATGACAAAATAACCTCATTCCCAGTCTGCCCTCTGGTTTCCTATTTTAAATTGTTCTTTTCT
This sequence comes from Hydrophis major, assembly GCA_033807585.1. Taxonomy (NCBI): domain Eukaryota; kingdom Metazoa; phylum Chordata; class Lepidosauria; order Squamata; family Elapidae; genus Hydrophis; species Hydrophis major. The sequence continues at coordinate 370,440,100 of CM066328.1, forward strand.
TAAATGAGCTATTGATTCTTGCATCTATGTTATAAGTCTTAATGAAAAGAGCTTAGCAGTGCTACATCCCTAGCAGTGTTGGAACTTTCAGCTTTTAACCAGACCATTATATTCAACAACTTATAGGATTTGACTCCTCATTCTAGTAGTTGGTATTACTGATTTCAGGATCTGAGAAGTTGCTTTCTTGATTTGTTTGTAACTTCTTCAGTGGGATTATCCATTTCTCTTGAGATGTGAACTCACTCTGTTTTTTAATTTGAACTAACTCTATTAGAAACAAGCATAAAGAAGAAAAAACAGGGAAATAATATGCAATTATATTATTTATAGAGCTCCATGCACAAAAATTTCTAAGTGGTTATAGGCTTAGTTGCAGAATATAGTAAACAGTTGTTTACTTGGCATATATTATTTTCGCTGTTAAGTGAGCTTTAAGTCTAATTATGTCTGGTATGATTTGCAGAATTTGATGGATAGTTCTAATAAATGTTAGCTTTTTTTTTTCCTAATATGGTGTCTTCAAAATATGATGCCAATTTGGAGTAGATCACATTGTAAATGTTATAACAAACAAATTGTGTCAAAATGACTGTACTGGCCATGGAATTCATTAAAAATATGATAATAATGTCCTATATAGTTTATGTAATATGCTCCAGCAAAAATGCATTCTTATGTTGTGATATGTTGCATTTATGATTTTCTAAATACGTAACAGTAGCATCTATTGTTATAAGCACGTTAATTATTGAGCAACACATTTTAAAACTATAGCTGTTATAACAATATAGAAAATAGAATTCAAGAAAATGTTCAATTGTTTCCTGAACTAGGGAGACTTATAAGCATGTGTTAATCACTTCATCAGAGTAAGAATGCATATCCTATCTAGCATTTTTTTGTAAATGATTGCTGTAAAACAGCATCTGCCCTGAGATTCATATAGTCTCAGTTCTACTGAGCTTTTTAAAGCTGTAGGAATTTAGCTCTTCCAGCAGGTTCTGTACCTTAGTGGCCCAGTCAGGTGGGTTATAAATCTTTTTGAATTGGTTGTCTGGTTGTCTGACATGGTTATGTGTTTATCTGTTTTGTTATCTTTACTACTTTTATAGGCTAGATCTGGCCTTCCTTTCATTAGGATATCTTTAGATCAGGGTGTGAAATTCACGTTGTCACCCTTCTAAACCAGGTGTGGCCATGGTCGGTGTGTGATGCCCGTGGGCTATGAGTTTGACAGCCGTGATCTGGATAGTTAGGAATGACTCTGTGTTCTCCTTTTGTTTTTCACTTTGCCTGCTCTTTGTCTTTGAAATTACTAGTCTGATCTTTCTGATTTCATTCCTAGGCTCACATTGGCAAAGTGTTTTTCATTATTGGTTTTCAACCTGATACATATTTGAAAAAAATCTTTTTAAATTGTAAGACAATGTGAATTTCTGACCTTTTAACAGTATTTTTCTCTTCCATTGATCCACTTGGATATGAAACTAAAAATTTTGCCATTTCACCGTATATTCTTTAAGTTGCTCTTCCTCTGTTTCAAACCTTTGTATATTTTAGCAATTACATGTTCATCATTTGTACACAATTCATTATTGCATTCCATTTCTGGTATCTTTAAAATCTATATTAAATCTTTCACTTAACTGTGCATAGAAAAATAATTGAAAGATAAATCCTATCGTAGTCTGTTTTGCTCTTGATTTCATCTTAAGCCCCACCAATTTCCTGAATTTTAGCAAGTTGCTATATGTTAATCATTTGTATTTGCCTGCTGTTTCTTTTGTATAAAGCATTTTTGACCTGAGGCCAACAAAAGTGTTTTTGGGCTTAGCATGGATTTGCATATATAGCATATTCACACTGTGGCATTGCTAACATAATGATTTGTTTAAAAATCTTCTATTACTTTGTCATAGCAGAAATAAAACCCAAAATTCAAACTATGATCTTATTTGATCATAGGAGGGAATTACAGTTATAAAAGACTGGAAACGTCTTTATAGATTTTTGCTGAAAATGGGTAGAAATGAACTGTGATTTCAGGATTTATTAATTTAAAAGATTTATTTATAGGAAGAAGGAAATTATAATATGCAATATGGAAGAGCTGAAATGGAAATAATTGCTATATTTGTAAGAGCAGAAGTCACTTTTAAATCTTTTTCTTGCTTTACTTTTTTACTTTTTTCATCCTTTTATAATATTTTTCTATTTTTTATGTTTTTGTAGTTTTTAAAATCTTAGTAAAATTTTCTTGTAATAAAAATTATTTTAAAAAGTTGAAGCATTGCTTTCTTGTCCGTGATCTACTGCATTTACAAATATTCAGACAGATCATAGTGATAGTACTTAGTTAAATAGCAAATCATATTGATTAAGTTACAAATTGACGTAACTTAGATTGCAAGTCTGGGGAAAAGCTAAAGTGAACATGCAGAACTGGATTATCACCAGTGCTAATAACAATATATTGCTCTATTAATGTACTTTGCACCATCATTATTTATCACCTACTAGTCGTAGGTATATTCTGTTATATATTCCAATATATGTATATGCAAATACTGTATATCCAGATCATTTGCTCTATGTGCTCTATAGGAATTAAAGGTTCTCTGTAAGGTGTCATCCTCATGAATAGTAACTGCTTCATTTCTTTTTTCATATTTAAATAATGGGATACAGACTGTTTGAAATGTTTCACCAGGCAGTAATACCAACACAATAATAAATGCACAACCATACAGAATGGAAAACATTTATGCTTAAATTGCTCTCCTGCTATGTCAGCTAAGAAATTGTTTTGGTATTTAGCAAATATTCAGTTTAATAGCCTCATTTTCTGGAATGCTTATTTTCATTTTGTATTACACTTCTTTATAAACAGCACTATGCATATTTCAATAAGTTTCATAAAGACACAATTGCTAAATAAATAATTGCATATATGAAAATGAAACTTGGCATTGCCCTTAATGATAATTGACTCAGTTTGAAAGATAGTTCCTCAATCTGTTTTTCCTACTGTACGGAAGTGAAATCTTGCATGCTTTTGAACATTTGAATAAAATTTGAACATGCATAAAATACTTGTAAAGCCTAGGGGCTGTACAAATATTTGATTCAAACAATGCAATAAAATTTTCTCTTTGAATGTTTTCAAATTGATTTGGTGATTTGTAAATTTTTGCATATAATCTTTGTGAATAAACAATTCATCACAATATTGATTTGAATTAATCAATTTAAAAAATTGGATCCTGGCTGACTTGCATACCTTAATGTTTTTGAAATAGCAAAGTCATTAACTCAAATAAAATCTGAGACTGGGACCACCATATAGGGAAATTTCTCTTCAAAAGGGCCAAATATTTAATGGCTAAAAGAAAATTAGAAGACCTGTACATCTAGGCATTGAATGGAAACAACTGAAGCCTGGGGAAAAAAATCAAATGCTAGGGACCAATCAAACAGGCTTTTATAAGAGGGAAGCATAATATTCATATTGTTGCAGGAAATTACGAGACTCAGACCTTGGAATCCAAAAATAAGTTGATTTTATTTGCACAAACAGGTTCAGAGTATTTTAGTGAGTCACTTCTGAACAAATTTCTTATAGAACAGCACATGCCTATATATTTCTTCAGAAGGGGCAAAACACAGAAATATAACTTGTCGGTCAATCATTAGTTACTTGAAACACAGCTTTCCCCATCCTCTGTTGCTAGGCTAGGATGGCTGGATATCACAAACCCATCTTGCTAAACTCCCTAGCTTGTGGTTTTTTTACAAGAAAGACTAGGTTTGTTGGCAAATATAACTTTGTGACCAATAGATGATCCTTGTGGTTTGGCTTTTCACACTTCCTTGTTCTTTCTCTTGCTACTACCACCTATTTCACTATCTATAAAACTTGTATCATTATTTCTCTAAAATTAATATATTTTTATATCCTGCCTTAATATGGTTCTTGTCTTTTGGAAGTTGTACCGTATATACTCGAGTATAAGCCGAGTTTTTCAGCCCATTTTTTGTGCTGAAAAAACCGCCCTCGGCTTATACTCGAGTCAGATTCCCATCTGTGGGGGGGGGGATTTTAACAGAGGGAAGATGTAGGGAGAAGGCAAAAGCGAGGCTGAGAAAACAACACGAGCCGAGGTTGCTTCGGCTCTACTCAGCTTCCCTCTCTCTCTCCCCGTAATACGGTCAAGCCCTTTCTAGCACATGGGATCCGCCCCCGCCGCTTTGCACCTTGCAAATGCAAAAACCCCAGGATTGAGTGTGTGTGTGTGTCTCTCTCTCTCTCTCTCTTCCTCGCACCAGTGCGCCTTCCTTCCACTGCTACGCGTTTGGGCTGCTTTGTGCCCCCCTCCCTCCCCGGCTGAAACTGTGGAGGCTGCTCCGGAGGCAAGTGCGGTAGCTCCCATACAACAGGTGGTAAAGGAGCCGCTCGCCGCCAAGTCGAGAAGAGCAAGAGAAGGAGGTGAGGAGGTGAGGTGAGGCGTGGCCCGGCTCGGCTCTGCAAAAGGCTGCGCCTGCAATTCCGCCCCGGGCGCTGAGCGAGGCTGACTAGCGGCGCCCGGGCTGTTCGGGAGTGGGAAGCGGCTGTGCCCCTGGCCGGCCAGGGGAATGGGGACCCTGCCTGAGCAGGAGGCGGCAGCGGCAGTGGGGTCTTTCCAGTTAGGATCCAGGGGCGGCAACCGCCCGGGCGTCCTCCTCTCGTCTTTCGGCCGGCCATTTGCAGGGCTCAGCGAGTCACTCGGACTTTGGGCCAGTCTGCGCCAGGAGTTGCCCCGCCGCCGCGCACCGGGGAAGTGGTGGCCGCTCGCCTTCGCTGCAGTCGGAGCTCTTCGGGGGCGCCCCTCGTCTCTGTCTTTGATCTGTCTCTGATCGCGGCTGAGGGTTGGCAGGGTTTGTTAGCAAGACAGCAGAGAAGCTGTCTGTGGAGTTGTCGGGGGAGCCCAGGAGGAAAGCGAAGGGCGGGCTGGGCTCCAGCAAGGCTTTTCCTTTCCTTCAGACTGCAGTGCGAGCTGGGAAGGGAATTGCCTCGGCCGCGGGTTTCTCCCAGCGCGTCAAGCAGCCACAAAAGCGCACGCGGGGGGAGGGGGGTTACTCAAGCAGGCTGGAAGGAGGAGGTGTGCGCCGGGTGACTTCCCACATGGGGAGTCATCTTAAGTCACCTCCGCCATCGCAAGAGCGGTCAGTATTCTCATTCACACTCTTTCTCACTCACTCTCTCTTTTTTTTTTTGCAAAGCCCCCCCCCCCCCTGGCAGCAGCACTCTTTTTTTTTAACTCTCCTCCTCCTCTCCTCTCCCCTTGTTGTCTGGTCTTCCCTAAGGAAACTCGAGGGCTCACACTTCCAGGTGTTTCTCCCTGTCTTTCTCCCTGTCAGTGATCTTTTCTTCCCTTCCCTTCCCTTCTCTCAGCCCCATCCTCCTTCACCTTTGTCACCACAATCCTGAACAGATGAAGTTTGTACTTCTCAAGAAAGGTTGGATGTTCCTTTTGAGGAGGGAACCTAGTGTGACATCTGTATGTTGACCTACTACTGAGCCATGGCATGTATGCACATGCAATGGAGGCATGAGGGAGAGCTGTGAAAGAGATGGTGGCTCTCCAAAACAGGATGTACATGCAGCACATACACATGCTTTTTTCTTGCAAGGAAGAGAGTGACTCCTGCCATTGTCATCATCATCATCTTTTGGGTTAGTGAATCAATTAAACCTTTCATGATAGTGAGATCGTTTCCCAAATTTCCCTTAAATCAGGGAAGAAATCAGAAACAAACCTTTGGACTGAGAATAAGCCTGTTCCTATGATGCCATTTTTGTTCACTGCAGTGTGAAAAATGTGAAAAAATACACTTCTTTTTCTTCATCTTCTTGTTGCCTATTTACTGGTCTCTTTCAAAGAGGAAATTGTGAACATCAAACTTATTCTCAACTGTCCTAGTGAAAGTTTTAATTAGACAATAATTCCCTCCCATGGCATTATTATGGATTATTTGAGAAACACTTTGCCATGGAAAAAATTTGAGATGTTAAGAATGTGAACATGTTTGATTTTAAATGTAATGCCAGTTAAGATCCAAAGTTTCCTAAGAGGACTTTCATCTGTCAGGCACTTCATCTGTTATGCACTAAAAAATTAGTGAATGAATATCCACTTTTGTCCATAAATAATATGAGTGCATGCGTACTGTTCAAAAGTTTTCAAAGTTTATTTTTTTATCCTGTTAGAAATGGATCCCAATACATCTAATCCTGGACCAAAACAAACACGCAGGTCATATGAAGCTGGTTTCAAACTTAAGGTTGTGTCAAGAGCAGAAGAGAGCAATAACAGTATTGCAAGTAGGGAATTTTGTGTTGACGAAAAACAAGTGAGGGACTGGCGGAAAATGAAAGCTGACTTGGAAAAGATTCCAAAGGCAAAAAAAGCTCGACGTGGTTTAAAGCCTTCATATGAAGCTCTAGAGACTGAATTGTATAAATGGGTTATGGAGTGTCGTCAAAATGGTTACTGCGTGACACGTATGGGAATTCGCTTACGTGCCCTTCAAATGGCTAAAGATGACAAATTAAAATCACCAGGAATTAAAAATTTCGTTGTGTCAGCAGGATGGTGTACCCGCTTTATGAATAGACATGGCTTATGTTTGTGGCAAAGAACAAAGATTTCACAGAAGTTGCCAAAAGACCTTGATGAGAAAGTGATGTCATTCCATTCATTCATCATAAAACAAAGAAGGATCCATAACTTTGACCTGGGAGATATTGGGAATATGGATGAAACACCTATGACCTTTGATCTTCCTAGCAACAGAACTGTGGCAAGTTTGGGAGAAAAATCTATTTTACTCAGAACCACAGGAAATGAAAAAAACCATTTCACAGTCGTTCTATCATGTTTGGCTAATGGAACTAAGCTGCGGCCTGTCATTATTTTCAAAAGAAAGACCTTGCCTAAAAAGGTCAAATTCCCACCACGAATTACAGTGCGTGCACATATTAAAGGCTGGATGGATGAAGACGGAACAAAAAAATGGCTGGAAGAAATTTGGAATGGACGTCCAGGAACAGCCTTAAAGAAAAAACCATCATTGCTAGTTTGGGATATGTTTAGAGCCCACACATCTGATGACATTAAAAATTGGCAAAGTCTTCTCAAGTTACTTTGACTGTTATTCCAGGTGGGCTTACATCTGTATTGCAGCCCCTAGATATGTGTTTAAACAAACCTTTTAAAGACCGTGTGCGAAAAATGTGGCATGAATGGATGTCATCTGGTCAAGCCCGATTGACAAAAGTTGGAAATCTGATGAAGCCCGACATAGAATTAATAGCAAAGTGGGTTCGTGATGCATGGGAAGAGATTCCAGAGGACATGGTGCAACGTGCCTTCAAGAAATGTGGCATTAGTAATGCTATGGATGGCAGTGAAGACAGCGCTTTGTATGAGAACGACAGCAGTGATGGTGATGACTGCGAACTCAGTGATGATGACAATGTCTATGCTGATAGCCTCACACCAGATGAAGTTGAAGCTCTGTTTGGACAAACAAATGAGAAGGAGGAATCCAGTTTTGAAGGATTTTAACTCTTGTGTTTTAGCTTGGTTGCTGATTGAGCTAAGGTTTTTGTACTTTTAAAGTTATTGTTGATACCATATTGGTTTTGTTGGCTCTCTTTTCCACTTATAGAGCTAGTTTACTGTTTTTCTTTGAAATAAATATTCAAAAACATTTAACCTACTGATGCCTCAATTAATGTAATTTTATTGGTATCTTTTTATTTTTGAAATTTACCAGTAGCTGTTGCATTTCCCACCCTCGACTTATACTCGAGTCAATAAGTTTTCCCAGTTTTTTGTGGTAAAATTGGGTGCCTCGACTTACATTCGGGTCGACTTATACTCGAGTATATACGGTATTATTTCTCCTCCAAGGCTAGCTGACAGCAGGAAAAAGGAAAAGTTCTCTTGAGAGCCGGTCGGATCATCCAGAGAGTAGGAGGTGCTTCAGTCTGCGTTGTTGAAGGATGAGCTTAATTACTGAGGAATGCTCCACCCTCCGTCACGTGGCTCCCTTGCATTCCCCAGTTTACGCTCAGCCTTCGTAGGCTGTGTACTTCACCACTCCTTGGTCAATTCAAGAGCTCTTTTTTCATCAGGTTTGATTATCGTTGCCCCGGTTCTCCTTAGCCTCTAAGCGCATTGGGATAGTGATTTAACAGGGGAGCGTGTTTCTTTGCCCCGGGGGGGCTGCACAGCAGGCAGCTTTCGTGCTCCGGCATCAATCCCCCCCCTCAATTCGATCTTCTTCCTGCCGCTTTTCTACGCCGCACTCGTAGCGGCTTTATTTGATCGCGCTGTAATAGCGCAGCTAGTGTTCCCCCCCATTGTAAACGCCGATCACCCCAGGAAGGGGCGAAAATCACCTGGCTACCCTCTCTCGGTCCCTAGACGTGCCGGAGAGGCTGATTTTGGCCCTGAGCAGCCCGTGAGTAAGGGAGCGTGGGCAGCCACCATTTTGGGCACCGCCGCGTGTCGGGCGCCGCTTTTAGAGGCCTCATTGAGCTGCGAAGGGACTAGCTCTAATTATAGGCCTTCCAGCCTGTGAGAGCTATCAGATATTTAGGGGAATTGGCAAACTTGTTGGCTTTCCACAGCACGCTCAGGGCAGGAAATAGCAGCCTATCCCTCCTCGTGGTTGCCTGGGAGCTCCAGCTACCCGAGGCCTCACTCCAGCCTCAGGCGTTTTATTTGGCACATTGGCAATATTAACAGCAATTCCTGGGTCCTTCCTGGGAGCTCCAACCAGACCTTAGATTAAATATCGTAAATAATAATAATACTAATAGTAATATTTATCATTACATAGATATCTAAATATATTTAGATACACAATATATATATATATATATATATATATATATATATATATATATATATATATATATATATATGTTTTCTGAGGTTCTCGCTCATCCTTCAACAACGCAGACTGTATGTGGATCTTTGGTTATTCAGGTTTTCTCCCGCGTAAGATTGAAAGTATCTAGGCAACGTTTCGATGAAGTCTCATTCATCATCTTCAGGCTTGGTCTTCAGCTCTGTGCTTCTCAGAGTGATGTGAGCTTGCAGCTGCTTCTTCCTTTTAACTGCTAGTGGGGGTGTGACTTGATTGGGTGGAGGCTTGGCTTTGTTCTGATTGGGTGGGGGTGTGTTCTCATTGGTTGGGGGTTTGGCTGTGTTATCATTGGTTGGGGGGTTGGCTATGTTCTGATTGGCTGGAGGCGTGTTCTGTTTAGATGGGGGCTTGGTTGTGCTCAGGTTAGTCTTAGTTGCTGGGGGATTTGAGCTGGTGAGCTGTGATCTTGATGTTTGGCTTCGAGTTCGTGGTCGTGCTGCATCTTCATGGTGGGGGTCAGTTCGCTTCATGTATGGCTCAGAGGGGTTTGAAGTGGGAAGTGATGCAGCTGCAGTGCGGCTTCTGGTCCGTGGTCATGTCTCATCTTCTGTGTGGGTGTGAGTCTGCTTTCTACGTGGAAGTGTGGTGGTGGCATCTTGTGTGACCGCCACACAAGATGCCACCACCACACTTCCACGTAGAAAGCAGACTCACACCCACACAGAAGATGAGACATGACCACGGACCAGAAGCCGCACTGCAGCTGCATCACTACCCACTTCAAACCCCTCTGAGCCATACATGAAGCGAACTGACCCCCACCATGAAGATGCAGCACGACCACGAACTCGAAGCCAAACATCAAGATCACAGCTCACCAGCTCAAATCCCCCAGCAACTAAGACGAACCTGAGCACAACCAAGCACCCACCTAAACAGAACACGCCTCCAGCCAATCAGAACATAGCCAACCCCCCAACCAATGAGAACACAGCCAAACCCCCAACCAATGAGAACACACCCCCACCCAATCAGAACACAGCCAAGCCTCCACCCAATCAAGTCACACCCCCACTAGCAGTTAAAAGGAAGAAGCAGCTGCAAGCTCACATCACTCTGAGAAGCACAGAGCTGAAGACCAAGCCTGAAGATGATGAATGAGACTTCATCGAAATGTTGCCTAGATACTTCCAATCTTACGCGGGAGAAAACCCAAATAACCAAAGATCTATATATATATCTATATATATATCTATCTATCTATCTATCTATCTATCTATATATATATATATATATATATATATATCTATATATATATATATATATATATATATATATATATATATATATATATATATATATATCTATATCTATCTATTTAGATAGATATATATACGTATTTACATATATATATATTTACATCTTTTCAATATTTGGCTATTTCACGTTGCCAACACTGGTTGGATTATATATCTTGATTGTACGCTTAGGCATAAAGGTATTAATAATTATATTAGTTTATATACATTTAAAATTCCAAAAGGGGGTGCGGGCCAGCGAAAGGACACCCGGCCTTTGTTGTAGGTCGAACCCTTGGCGAGTCAACCGCTTTTACAGTTGTATTACAGTCCTTTCCTCTACAATGGCAGATGACAATTCCGCTAAAGGCCCTTCTTTGAAGGCCAAATCTAAATCCTACCACCTGTGCAAACAGGCTAAGGAAGCCCCTAAAGAATCTTCCAAAGCTTCTCAGAGGGACGCTCTAAGACGTCACAGGGCACTGGAGAAAGAATTTGACAGACGATCTTGAGAGACACAACCGGTATTTCCAGCGCCCCCACCCTCTGCTCCCTCAACCTCCAGACACCCACCCTCCTCCAGATTGCTCTTCCCTCTCCAGGCGCAGCCCATCCCAGGGACACCAGGTTCCTGGACCAACGACCAGGCGGACGCCGGAAGCAACATTTACGCCCATGGCCACTGGTCTGTGCCATGAGGAGGTCGCCACAGTTGAGATCCCTGCGCACATGCAGGCATGCATGGAACAGGCTATTCGCCTGGGGATTGCAGAGGGCCTGCAACAGATGTTCAGGTCTGGTCCTCCCTCGATGGCGCCCAAACACGACTCACCATCAGTCAGGTCCTTGCCTAGATCGGACCCTACTTTTGGTCAGGTACCTTTACAGGAAGGCAGTCCTCTCCCAGAAAGGGATCTGGAGGAGGCCATGGAGGACCTAGATCGGTTCGGGAAGAAGGATGAATTGGAATGGGGGTCTACACACCAGGGAGAGCCCCTATCAGAGATAGACCCTATGGAGGGGGACATGTCCAAGGATGAGGGCCTCACCCCGGATCAAACCACCTTTGTGTGCCTGTTCAAGCCGCACATGTTTAAATTGCTTCTGTTTAAGGCCAGGAACATTTCTGGCCTGTCTGTACAGTCCTCCTCGGCTCTTCCTTCCCCAGCAGAGGGACAGGAGGACGCCATCTTTAGGCAGCCCGTGGTGGAGGCGGAGGTGATCCCAGCCCCACCCATTTTTCATGACTTAGTTTCAAACCAGTTAGACTCCACAAGGGCCCCCCCTTGCCCCATCTAGCCAGGACAGGAGGTTCTTTAACCTTGAGTCGAGCTTCTGCAACCTGCTTAACACTCCCGAGGTAGATGAGCCCATCGTTGGTTTGGCATCCTCGTCCTCCCCCAGTGATCCCCTGGAGGTCCTGAAGCCCAAGGACAAGAGGTCCGAGCTTGCATTACGTAGGGCTCACCAAGCGGACACCTGGGCCATTAGATCAGCCACTGCCGCTTCCTTCTTCACCAGGTCTTCGATCCGGTGGCTCCGTCAACTGAGGCAGCATGTCCCCCCCCAACACAAGGGCACACCAGGACATAGCAAAATTTACGGCTGTGGCAGAATTCTCAGCCGACGCCACATACCATGTGGTTAAGTTCTCTGCCCGAGCAATATCCTCTCATGTTACAGCTCGCCGCCTGCTCTGGCTCAAGCACTGGCAGGCGGATGTAAAAAACAAGGTTAAGCTGGCCACCGCCCCCATAAAAGGGGACAAATTATTCGGCACCGTCCTGGAGCCATTTCTATCAGAAACCAGAAGCAAGAAAAAATTTCTTCCCCCCCTTTTCCGTAGGTCAGAGTCAAGAGCACAACCCTTTTGGAGAGGTTCCTCACGACCTTTCTACCAGTTTCCTTTTCCGCCCAGGTACCCGAGACCCCCCTCCTTCCGGCCTTTCCAGCCCCAGGATCGAGCTGATCTGGGTGACAGGAGCAGGAGGGGTGGCAGCTACAAGCGCCCCTTCAGGGGTTCAGGAGGGAAGCCCTTCCGGTGCAACAGATAGCCCCGTCCACCCCTCCCCATTGGTGGACGCCTAAAGCATTTCGCCGACCAGGGGGACTCTTCCACCTCCGATGCGTGGGTCCGGGAGACCATCAGACTGGGCCTCGCGCTTGAATTTCAGTACGCCCCCCCTGAATTTTTTATGGCATCCCCCCCCTCCAAGGATCTCACTAAACGCAACCTAATGGATTCAGCTATCCGCCATCTCCTCTCCATACAGGCCATACAACCTGTACCACCATCCCAGCGGAGGCAGGGGTTTTATTCTCACCTCTTTGTGGTCCCCAAATCTTCAGGGGGATGGAGGGCTATTCTAGACCTGAAACGCCTTAACCGTTACATGAGCTACTGCAGGTTTAAGATGCACACCCTACAATCCATTCTACTAGGCATCAGGCAGGGGGACTGGCTATCCTCCATAGACCTTTCAGAGGCGTACCTTCACATCCCAATCTGGCCCTCTCATTCCAAATTCCTCAGGTTCTGCTACAATCATCACCATTTCCAATATGTGGCACTTCCCTTTGGATTGGCCTCTGCCCCAAGAACCTTCACTAAGGTCCTCGCGGCCCTAGCGGCCCACCTCAGGGACCTCCCAGTTCATTTCTACTGTTACCTGGATGACATCCTCATCCTGTCTCACTCCAGACCCCAAGCAGAATAGGATATCAGAGCTACTCTTTCTGCCCTCCAAGATCATGGGTTTCTAGTAAACTGGCAAAAGAGCCATCTGTTACCATCTACACGGATCACCCACTTGGGGTCCGTCATTGACTCGGTTCAGGGAAAGGTCTTCCTTTCCTCTGAGAGATTCCGTAGCATCCAGGAGACTGTCAAACATATCAGACGATCAAGAAAGGTAACACTTTTAGAATTGTCTAAATTACTCGGTAAAATGGTCTCATGTATTTCCATTGTTCCCTGGGCCCATTTACACACTAGATCCCTACAGTGGTTCCTGCTCCCGTTCCAAAGGACCGGCAGAAGCAATTCAAAGGCCGCGGTCAAGGTGCCTTCAAGGGTCCTCACGTCTCTCCTCTGGTGGACCAGTCCCGCCATCAACAGGGGACACTGCTTCAAGGAACCCCAATGCCTCATCCTCACCACAGACGCCAGCCTGTCCGGATGGGGCGCTCACATCCACTCGCTCTCGACACAGGGCAAATGGTCACAGGTAGAATGCACACGCAATATAAACTGGTTAGAACTTTGTGCCATCCCCCTGGCCCTGCTCAACTTCCTTCCCCACGTACGCAGGCGGCATGTCCTGATACTCACGGACAACGTCACCGCCAAGGCTCACGTCAACCAACAAGGGGGCACCCAGTCCATAAGTTTGATGAGAGAGGCTGAGCGCCTCTGCCGTTGGGCGGAGTGCAATCTCCTCTCTCTCAAAGCCGAGCACATCTCAGGGGTCTCAAACACCCAAGCAGATTGGCTGAGCAGGACCACGGTGGACCAGTCCGAGTGGCGCATTCACCCATCACTGTTCAGGGAAGCGACTGTGATGTTCGGCCTCCCGTCAGTAGACCTCTTCGCATCCTCGCTCAACACCCAACTCCCCAGGTTTTTCTCGAGGTATCCCTCCCACAGGGCCGAGAATCACTATGCCCTCCGCTGCCCCTGGCCCACAGGGCTTCTATATGCATTCCCTCCGTTGGCCCTGGTCCCCAGGGTCATCCAGAAGCTCATCTCCGAGAAAGCAGAGCTGATTTTAGTGGCACCCTACTAGCCCAGGTGCCCATGGTTTGCGGACCTCCGTTATCTATCGGTGGCCCCCCCTTGGAAAATTCCCCCGCACAGGATATCCCTTTCCCAGGGGCCCCTCCAACACCCGGACCTTCAGTGGCTCCAGTTAGCCGTTTGGAGGTTGAGCGGGAACGTCTAAGGAAGGAGCAGTTCTCTGACCAGGTTATTGATACCATTTTAGCCGCAAGGCGGCCCTCAACAACCAGAATATACAATGCCACTTGGAATAGCTTCTGCAAGTGGTGCCAGAATTTCCAGATCAACCCTCTTTCACCCTCCGTTGCTCAAGTTTTGGAATTCCTCCAAGAAGGTCTGAGGAAGAGACTTTCTCCGAACACCCTGAGGCGTCAGGTAGCAGCCCTCTCAACTGTGATTATTTGCGACAATCTGAGTACCCTCTCCCTCCACCCTCGCATTAGGGCATTCCTTAGGGGAGCAACTAACTTGTGTCCCCCAACTGTACACAGATAACCTACTCAACAAGGTCCTGGCGTCCCTTACTAAACATCCCTTTGAGCCTCTCAGGGAATCCTCACTCCAGTTCCTAACTTTCAAAATCGTATTCCTGGTGGCCATTACTTCGGCTCGCCGAATATCGGAGATAGCCGCCTTGTCGGTGAGGAAAGACCTTTGCATCTTCCATGCCAACCGGGTGGTTCTACGGCTGGACCCTACCTTCTTGCCGAAGGTCAATTCAGCCTTCTACAGGGCACAGGAACTCACACTTCCGAACTTCTGCCCCAATCCCTCGTGGGAAAGGGAGAAGCTTTGGCACACCCTGGATGTAAGACGGGCCCTCCGCATTTACATTAAACGTACCCTGCCCTTTAGGAAGTCTGAATCCTTATTCCTTTCCTTTCAACCTAAATCCTGAGGACACAAAGTGTCCCCGGCAACCATCGGCCGCTGGATTAGAGCTACTATTTCCAAAGCTTACTTGTCCCAGGCTCTGCCGGTGCCAAGAGGAATAACGGCACACTCCACCAGAAGTGCAGCCACCTCGGCAGCTTGGGCCACCCAGGCTCCAATTGCTGATATTTGTCGGGTGGCCACCTGGGCCTCCCCATCTTCCTTCATTAGGCATTATAAGATCGACATATTTGCCTCCGCGGAGGCTTCGTTTGGTAGACGAGTTCTCCAGCGAGTCCTCAAGGAACCGCTGGGACTTCAGAACCAGACGGAGTCCCTCCTGTAGGACAGCCAAGCTTTGGTATGTCCCATTCTCTGGATGATCCGACCGGCTCTCAGGAGAATGGGCGTTGGTCCTTACCTGACACGCCATTTCTCTGGAGCTGGGAGGATCATCCAGCCCCACCCTTTTAGTTCACCGTCTGGTGGGGTCTTGTTTCGGCCAAGGAACCGCTTAGCATAGTAAGATGAGAGCACGATCTTCCCTTCAGTCTTGTCTTCGCATAAACTGGGGAATGCAAGGGAGCCACGTGACGGAGGGCAGAGCATTCCTCAGTAATTAAGCTCAGCCTTCAACAACGCAGACTCTCTCTGGATGATCCTCCTGGCTCCAGAGAAATGGTGTGTCAGGTAAGGACCAACGCCCATTCCACTTCAGTCAATAGTAATAGCATCATATTTAGTGAAGTTAGACAGGAAGCTACCGGTAGTTGCAATATATATTCTGTTTAATTATGTTCTCTTATGGATTGAGATCTAAGCTGTATAAACTTGTTTTGGCTTATATATGTTTGTTTGAGAACATGGATTTGAGGGACAAACACGTCTCTAAGTTGATAGTGACCAAAATCAACTTCTTCAGAAATCAGTTGTTTCTCCTTTTTCTTTCTGTCATCTGGATGTTTGTTTTTACTGTTGCACATTATAAAGATTTAAATGCTTAATTTAAATGGTACCCACTCTAAGAAAGGTATCCACCCTTTAATACTTCATTTATTCTTCATCATAAACAGAATTATAACTCAGAAAATATTCTAGTTCAGGGGTGTCAAACTGGTGGCCTGCAGGCTGGATGCGTTACATGCAGGCCACACCTACCCCTGCTTCACAAAGGCAAAAAGTCAAGATAAGTCACGATACGTCACGTGACACTATCAAATTTGACACCCATGCTCTAGTCTGTCTTAAAATGGTATTCCACAGGAACCTAACATAGTTTTAAGGTGTTCAGGAGAAGTGCTTGTTTTTATCTAAATTTAAGATTTGTTTGAAGTTAATGAGTTTTTGGCTGCAATTGAAAAGTCATTTAACATGTTCAGTAATGACTTCTGGCCAAAATATTTTTTTAAAAACAGGCCTTATTTGTCCACTTAGATTGCAGGTTGTATTGTTCATTCATTCATTCATTCAATTTCAATAGCTGTTCAACTCAACCAAGTGACTCTAGGTGGTGTACAATTCTAAAATTATAAAAAAACATGCCCAAAGATAAATACAAATAGTCACCATGATGGTTAACTAAAAGTAAAGCCAGCATTGAGACAATTAACACATTCTGAGCTCTAGGCTTAGGTACGCAGCTAAGTTTTAATCCTTGTAAAAGGACAACATGGTTAGGGCCATTCTCATCTCTGTGGGGAGGATATTCCATAAGGCAGGGATTATATCAGGGGTGGGCTGCTGGGGGTTTGCAGGGGTTCGCGATAGCCCGTAGCTAAGATTCTGTGCAGTTTGGAGAACCCCCCAAATCCCACTCCTGGCTGGCTCTTCCCACCCCACCCCCTCCCAGGAGTTCCCATTTTGGATGCAGGTAAGTGCCGGGCATGCACGAGGGATGGGGAGGGCAAAAAACGGCCCTCCTGGAAGTTCGGGAAGGCTGGAAATGGGGCCTGTTTCCAGTTTCCAGAGAACCTCCAGAGCCCGGGGAGGGCAAAAATCCCCCCCGTGCCATGGTGCAGGAGGCTGACTAGGCCACGCCCATCATGGCCACGCCCACCCAGCAACTGGGCAGAGAACCTTTTTCTAAAAATTTTTGAAGCCCACCATTGATTACATTAGGAAAAAAAACCCCCATCTTCTAGTTCCCACCATTTGATACTCTTGCTGACAGGATCTGCGGCATGTCCAATTTGTTGGATTGCGTTGGGTGGATAGAAACTCTTGGTTCCTCATCTTATCTTGGCTGACTTCAAAAAGCTTGGTAGAATCATACCTGGTTACTATTTGAATAGAAAGTCCTCGGAGAATACTGGTGAAGTAGTCTAGGGTGGAAAGAGAGAAAGCATTCCAGGAGAAAAAAATGGCAAACTGGCTGTGTTAAGAGTCTCCATGAAGTTAAACTCAGAAATGGCTGAATTGTCATGATAAACTAAATTTCCATGATTAGTGTAAAAAGCATTGCACTTTATCAACTTACTGGTTTTATATTATCTGTGTTTGCTAACTTTTTAATTTGCTATTTTGTATTTTATTGCTCGAAATCAATTTACTGTAGTCTAATGGTTAAAGTGCAAAACTAGGAGCTTGGAGATCTGAATCATAGTCCTACTTTAGAATAGAGGCCAGCTGGGAGATTTGGGGCCAGATGTTCAGTCCTAAGAAGGTGATGCAAATCACTTCCAAAAACATTGCCTAGAATGTGGATGGACTTCTTTATGTGGTCATAAGGAGTTAAGACTAAAAGAATTAAAATAAATGCTAGTAATGTTAAGCACTGTTTGGTGCTATAAAAATCAGAGGTGCTATTTGACCAGTTCTCACCTATTCGGCCGAACCGGTAGCAGTTATTTGGCATGGGTCGCCGAACCGGTGGCAATCCCTGGCTGGCCATACCCCCAACCCAGTCGCCCAGTCGTTCACTTGCGATCGCTCTCCTAGCTTTCTGTTCCCCACGTCTTCTTTCTCCCGGGGGGGAAAGGAAGAAAGGTATGGACTTTGCAAGTATCACTTTCCCCGTGTGAATAAAGTGCCTGGAGTGAGAAAGAGTGCTGTCTGACAGAGGGGGTGAGGGTGAATTGAGCCTTGGAGCACTTTTGCAACGTAAAAGAAATGCATTTTGGAAGCAGGTTTTTAAAAAACTTCTCCAAGGATTCCCCATGGACGCTGCAAGTATCGCTTTCCCCTTGTGAGTTAAAGTGCTGGAGTGAGAAGGGGTGCGGTCTGACAGAGGGAGTGGGGGTTAATTGAGCCTTGGAGCACTTTTGCAATGTAAAAGAATCCAGTCAAGCTTTGGAGAAATTTAAAGGAGCTGCTTCCAAAATGCTTGTCTGTTAAGTGCTCTGTGTGTGTGTGTGTGTGTGTGTGTGTGTGTGTGTGTGTGTGTGTGTGTATGAGACAGAGAGAGAGAGAGAGAGAGAGAATAGGAAAAGAGAGAGATAAAACTCTGTGCTATTATTTTTAATTGTTCCATTATTTATCATGTGTTAATATTTTACACTGTCCCTACACCTGGAGTGATTTTTCTGCCTTTCTTTTACCCAGAGCTACCACATATTTTTCAGGGTTTACATGCATTCAATATCAATAGTCCAGAGCATAAAATACACATGTGTTTAAAAAGAGTTGAAAGGGATCTTGGAGGTCTTCTAGTCCAACCTCCAGCCCAGGCAAGAAAACTGAGGATGCCAAACTCTGAGTAGAAATCCTGGTTAAAATGTCAGAATAATACTTAGAAGGGACCTTGGGGTGAACCCAATACCATTTCAGAGAAATGGCTGTCCAGTCTTCTCTTAAAAACTTCCAGTGATTTGAGCACCCAGAACTTCTAGAGACAGGCAGTTCCGCTGGTTAATTGTTCTCACTGTCAGAAAATTTATCCTTAGTTTTAGTTTTGCTTCTCTCTGTTCAATTTCCAGCCATTGCTTCTTGTTTGCATTCTGCTTCTTTGGAAAATACATTGTCCCCCTTTCTTTGTGGCAGCCCCTTAAAAGCCTTCTGCCTATCACACTCTTGAGTAAAGCTTGTGAGCCATTTCCTCCTTTCAGTGGTCCATGAAAGTACATCTATAGTATGCAAATAATAAAGTCAAAAAAGGTGAACAACATTTTTACAGAACTATAGATAAGTTGAGCCTGGATGACAAGGAATGGCTGGGAGGGGAGGGGCCAGGTGAGGCACCCCTTGATGTGAGTGACATTGAGTTGGCCACGCCCACCCAGTCACATGACCACCAAGCCATGCTCACCCAGTCACATGTCCACTAAGCAGCACCACACAGTCACATGACCACAAGCCCTGCCCACCAAATAAGCCACGCCTACAGAACTGGTAGTAAAAAAATTTGAATTGCACCACTGATAAAAATATAATGTGCATTGTGTGTGTGCAAAAGGCAAGTTAAACACATGCTTGGGAATCAACTGAGATATCTTGTTTTAGGCTCTACCCATTAGCTTTGGAAATACTCCATGCAAGTTATGTTTTGAAATCTGTATCTCAGCTCAATTTAGCAAATACTAGAGACAGAAAAAAATAGGGTATAACTGTTTGACTGAACATAAATATTTTATATCTTTGTTGATGTAGGTTTTGATGAACTCCATGCTTGTTCTGATCCTGGATTCCCTGAATATGGATATAAAATGCCCAGCACAGGTGTTTTCTTTGAAAGTTCAGTTGTCCGGTTTCATTGCCAAGAAGGATACAGGCTTAAGGGTCCATCCCAAAAGCTTTGTGAGAGACATTTTAATGGTTCCCTAAGCTGGAAACCAAGTGATAAACCTATGTGCCTACAAGAAGGTAAGTCTAACTTACTGTTAGTAAATTTCATTTGTAAAAAAACCTCCATGGTTATACTATCACTGTGCTTCTGGTGTATGAGATTGTGCTATAATTTCTGAGAAGATTTTAAAATAATTATTTTAATACTGCTTATTCAGAAAGAGATGGCATCACTGAGTCAAATAAAAATATACATTTCTTTTGATACTAAAAATCAGAATTCATTAAATACTCTGTCCACAAACAGAAGCTATTACCAAAGAAGCTGTTTTTAAAATACTTTTGTATGTGACAAATGTGATATATTTTATAATTATATAATAGGAAAATTGTAGATTAAAGATTCAGGTGGTACATCCAAATAAAATAAATACAAAATTAGTATTTAATTATTCTTCCGATGTTAGTTATATAACTTTGAAGTTCTATTTTAAGAGAAGGATGATTAACTTATAATAAAAGTAGATGTTAATCAGAATATGAAATCCGTTATGTGTTGCTGGAATGTTGTAAATTTAACTGGAAGTTAAAAGGAATGGCACATAAAATTGTTTTAAAACTATTATATCTGTATTAGGACCATATATATGGGTGTTGTTTTCTGCATAATTATTTCTTACATACATTTTTTTATTATGGAATCTTTGAGAGGAGCAGAGTTAGACATGGAAATTATCAATATATTATCCATGTCAGTCTATGTACAAATGAAATTTTCAACATTTATTAAACATTGTGTTCTGTATTAATTTGCTGTATTAATATTAGTGATGTTGCTATGATTAAAACTATACATACAGAAAAGAAAGACTGCTTATTCGCAAATAGAAGAAACTCTGTTCAAAATGTTCAGGATAAGTTCTGATGATGAATTGTTTTTCAGTGTATTGAAGTAGTTTAAGGCAACTCAGGCATTGGTCTATGTGTAGAGTTGTGACCATTAATACTAGTTCAGCATGTCCCTGGGGTATGAGGGGACCCTAGAAGGGAATGAATTTGCTATTGGCATAAATGTAATACTTCATTTTTATTGTGTGATATTTTAATTGTAAAAGTGAACCTAAATATATAATGAACAAAACTTTTTAGCATCAACCATATTAAATAAGAATAAGCATTATCTGTTTATCACATAAGCAGATTATATATTTTACATATTTTAATAAAATTACTAAGCATATTTTATATGTGAAATTTTCACAAAAATTCTGCAAGGTTATTTTTAAAATGGGTGCCATAAAGCTTTTTCATTTTTAGGTATTTTCATTTTGAATTCTCTCTCTTCTAGAGTCTGTCACAATTTTATCTGTAATATATATATGGTCATCAGTCTATATAGCTTAGCATTGCCAGGAAATGGGCCATCATTTAACCATAATGCGGTCTATGGTGTCATCCTTTAGCAAACAGTTGTTTAGAAGCAGGCTGAACTATTAACGTTTTTCATCTTTTTAGCAAAGGAGAAAATAAGAGTAAATAATTTGTGGGAGATGTAGAATAAAACTAGATTCTTTTCTACTCTGGGTTTAACATAGAATTTACCTTGAAGCTTATCATGTATAACTTGCCTCTGGAAATAAGTTGAAAGAGTGGGATCCTACTGATTTTGCTAAATATTTCAGTTGTCTTCTGTTTTGGGGTAATGGGTGGTAGCATTGTGTAAGTTATTTCTTTCATTCTTGACAGGCAAAGCTACTTGGGTGAGGGAGGGACTATTTTCTCTTAATCAATAAAATTTCCAAAAGTTCCATATATTTATTATCTGCATGAAATTGCTGGGTGAAGTTTTGGGGAATTCGGGCTCTGATATTAATAACATACAGATGATACAAGCTCTTTCATTCACTTTATCTGATCTCAGAGACAGAACTATATAAGCATAAAATGAAAATACCATTTGTAAATGGATTGTCTAAGTCAATTCATTTTGAGGAGTCACATTCCTAAAATAACAGATTTGTACAGTAGTTCAGGTTGCTCTTTGTTCTTTCTGGTATTTCTTTTTTCCACCTTCACTTGGTTTCCTATTTGCTGCCATTCTAACAAAAACACATGTTGCAGTTACTCAATTTTAAATAGCTCCTTCCAGATGCATCTCACTTTATATGAGATTTCTCTTGAAAATAATCTGATATTTGATGCAAAAGACTGGATGATCACATCATATCTCTTTTATTTTACTTACACTAAATCTGTTTCCAGCTCAATACAAATTGCTGCTATTTGGTTTGGAAAGGATCACATGGCTTGGGGCTTGAATGTTTTAAGAATCAACCTCTTAAATAGCAATCTTCCCACTTGTTCTCTCATTAGGAGCATTGCTTTAGAACTTCTATTTGAAGCAGTATTTGGTTTATAGTTACGGGTTTTAACCCCAGTTATATATATGTATCAACTTGGTGTGATCTAGATATAATTATTTCTTAAATGGTATGAAGCTCTTTAAGGAAGCATTTAGTTAAGTTTATTGTTTTTTATTATATTTTACCTTTTATAATTAATTGCTGTTTCTGTCAAATCAAATTTACTACTGCAATAATTGATCAAAGCAAACATTGATTTTTAAGAAGAACATGATATATGCATCCTTACTTTTAACAACCCTAAATACTGTCTGGTGAATTTTGCTGACCCAGGGACTGTTTATAATACAACATGCATGTAGCTGTCATTTGGCAGATATACACAAATATACATATTTATTTATTTTTTCTAATCCTTTTAATAATACCATAGATCAGGAGTATCGAATTCACGATGACATGTTCATGTGACGTATCACAACTTTTCCCCCTTTCACTAAAACAGAGGTGGGCATGGCCAGCACATGACACATCTGGCCCACGAGCCGCGAGTTTGACACCCCTACCATAGATGTATAGAGGAGGGGAAGGGGGAGGTATGGAAAGAGAGAAGAAGAAGAGAGAGAGATTTTTCTCATGCAAAAGCTGAATAATTCTGGTTTATAATTGCCAATCAACTGAGAAGAATATTGAATGCTTTGGGCAAAATTATCACTTCTTGGCTTAAATAATTTTCCTAAATTGTTGGACACTACTCCACAAAGATCTATTATTTACTCAATGGAGAAAGGTAATAAGGAGAAATATGAAAATGAAATTAATAATTGATAAATCAGATATAGTTCAGCAGGGAGTAAAATCTATTCAAATACTTTTTAACGAAAACATACTACTAATTTCTTTTTAGTAGGAAGAGAGAACAAATTATCCATTGATCCCTTAAAATGCAATCTTACTCTTTTTTAAACATTTAAAAATAATTTGTGTTTTTACATTATTTTCAGTCTGGCTATCCAAATGGCTATAATGATCAAGCATTAATTATTTTTGTTATTTAATAGTGAATATGCATCAGAGTAATTATAAACATTGGTAAAATGATCAAGTTACTGATTGATTGGGATCTCCTTGTTTTAGCTCATAAAAATATCAAACATGCAACTTGTATAGAAAAATATGAATGCTTCTATAAAAACATGTGATGAGTAAAACAATAGTAAAATATTGTCAAAATGGCATTAAGAGTTGTTAACCTAATTTTGCGAAGCTTCTTCTCCAGTAACATTGAATTGCTAACTAGGGCATGCAAAACCTTTACCAGACCAATTCTTGAATACAGCTCGTCCACCTGGAACCCACACTGTATATTGGACATTAACACAATTGAGTGGGTTCAGAGGTATTCTCGAGAAGAGTAGTCCACTCCTCTACTCACAATAGAATTCCCTATGCCTCCAGGCTTGAAATTTTGGGCTTGGACAATCTAGAACTGCACTACTTGCAGTCCAATCTAAGCATAGTATACAAAATTGTCTGCTACAACGTCTTGCCTGTCAACGACTTCTTCAGCTTCAACCACAATACTACATGGGCAAACAATCAGTACAAACTCAAGGTAAACTGCTTCAAACTTGATTGCAGAAAATATGACTTCAGCAACAGTCAATACCTGGAATGCTCTACCTGACTACATTGCTACAATCTCAAACGGTCTACCATGGACCTCACCCCATTCTTAAGGGGTCAATTTAATGTACTGATTACTAGCTTAAATCACATAATTAATTCAGTAGTAATTTCCTTTTATTTGAACTTTACTGCTATTTAAGAACAACTGTTTCTTGTGGCAGAATCCTACAAGTGGAGATGGGTCAGTTTCCTCTTTATTTGTGTTTTTTTGCCAGCAATTAAATAAGCTGATCTTTACAGTAATTGTCAGTTTTACATACAGCTCGATTTCATTTGCTTGTTTGTTCGTTTATGCTGTTAAAGCTTTGTATTTTTCTGTTTGCTGCTTTTATATTGTTATAAATATGTTTATATATCAAATTTTGTTTCTTTTTTCTTTTTATAAAATGCTTTAACCAATTCTTTATGGGGGGAAAGAAATGGACAATAATAATAAATGTATTCTGGTATAGTCGTATACTGATCCTGATACAGTATTGATGGTCAAATAATAAATCACTTTTTTAAAAAAATTGAAAATTTCCTAACATAGTGTAGGAAATGTATCATAGTGTGG
Source organism: Hydrophis major (assembly GCA_033807585.1). Lineage (NCBI taxonomy): Eukaryota > Metazoa > Chordata > Lepidosauria > Squamata > Elapidae > Hydrophis > Hydrophis major. The sequence continues at coordinate 370,464,298 of CM066328.1, forward strand.
AAAATTGCAAGTAGTTCTCAACTTATGACCACAACCGAGCCCAAAATTTATGTTAAGTGAGATATTTGTTAAATGAGTTTTGCCTCATTTTATGACTTTTCGAGCCACAGTTTTATCTAAGCGAACCACTGCAGTTGTTAAGTTGGTAACATGGTTGTTAAGTGAATCTGCCTTCCCCATTGGTTTTGCTTGTCAGAAGTTTGCAAAAATTGTTCACATGACTCCGGGATACTGCAACCATCATAAATATGAATCAAATTACCAAGAGTCTGAATTTTAATCACATGACCGTGGGGAAGATACAACAGTCATAAGTTTGAAAAATGGTCATAAGTCACTTTTTTCAGTGCCATGTAACTTTGAACATTCGCTAAATGAACTGTTGTAAGTCAAGGACTACCTGCATACAAATAAAACTTTTTGCATTACATTAGCCAACATTTCAAATTTAAGATAATAATACATTTTTTATGAAGCTACAGATTGCCTTGCTCCAACTGTTGAAGATGCAGAGATTCAGAACAAGACATACAGAACTGGAAATAAATTAATAATCAGCTGTCATGAAGGATTCCAGATCCATTTCTCTGATTTGGACACCCTGGTATCAATATGTCAAGATGATGGAACATGGGATAATCTGCCCATTTGCCAAGGTTTAGTACTCTAGAGCATCTTACCTTATAGATCTGAGTAGTGACAGATTGGAAGGGGGGCACAAGGCTTGCATCTTAAGGACATGACAATTAACTATAGTTTCTAGAACAGCATTACCTTTATTGGAGATATTTTGCAATTAAAATGGCCAAAATGCATTTTAATATGATTAGTCTATTGTTTGCTTCATTTGAGAAATAAAATTAAATGTTTTGTATGTTTAATTTCTTTTTAATTTCTTTTGCCAATGTAAATAATTAAGTTGTCAAGTTAATCCTTTCCTTCAATTAAAGAACTAATTCATTACTTAATTGAAAAATAATTAAAATCAGGATCATTATCTATTTTCTTTGGTTCTGGTGTCAAATGAAACTTTCTGACATTAAGAGTAGGTTACAAATTGTTCTTGCATCTGTAATCCTAAATAAAACTTCACTGAAGGTGCTATCCTACATCTTCCAGATAATGAGCACTAAAAGAAATATATAGCATGGAGTCATAACATTTCAAAAATATCTTTGCCTTTGATCCAGTTCATTCATTTGCAGAAATAAGAAAATCCTGAATCAGATACAGCTATATATTATATGAAAGAAAGTCCATCAAACACATAGACGTACAAACTTTTTTTCAGGGGAACTAAGCTGTTTTTTATTGAATTCTATCTCTCTTGTCACTTTTAACGAATAAACATCCATAATTATGACATATTTTTAATTTTTAAATTTGTTTTGGTGGCACCCATTTCCATATCAGCAAAGGACAGCTCTCAATATAAATAACAAAACACAAATGCAATAAAATAAATACAATGAGAGAAATAAACATCAACCTCAAATACATGAGAGAAATAAGCATTAACTTCAAAAGTAATGTTAATAAATTACCCAAAATAGTAAAATATACAGAAATGCGAACCTTTCTTATAAAACAAACATGGTAAAATAGAATTTTTAAAGTCTGAAAGAAAATGATGGTTCTTCTGGACTACATTTATGCTATATCATGCCACTATAATTTGTGTTTCTCTTGTTAGCGAGGCAAGCACCGTAGCATCCACTTACTCTCTGTGTTTTGGAACACGGTATGTTTAGACGGGGAAATTGTTTTTATTCCAGCATTAAATATTTCGTATAATAATTCTTTATCCTATGAGTTGCTATTGAAGGATTGATAGAACAGATACATTTGATTTGAAGTTCAAAAAACAATGGACTTTAGGTTTTAAATTCATCAGGTGGGGAATAATAAGGAAGTTCTTAATTTTCTTTTCTCATGAATCGTGGGTATATAAGTTGCAGTTTGACTGCAGCTATTTCACTTTGGGTGTATACTTCAGATTCAGTTGCATAAGGATAACTGTTATTGTCTGTACCACAGAATATATATCTTATTACAAAATTATAACGTCCCTGTAATTTTTCCCCATAATGTTAAAGTAACTCAGTACTTAAATATTTCAAGTGACTTATCTGAGAGGGAGAAAATTGATCAGCTTTCCAATTTTTGTGTCAATGTTTAACTCTTTTGCAGTTTCTCTATAATTTTTAAAAAATTTAAATTTTGATGCTTTATTAGTAATTTTCTTTACAATGATGCAACAGCAACTGTGAAATACAGTCACATCATACAAGCAGACCTATACCATTTCAGACAAATGGTTGTCCAATGTCTTCTTAAAATCCTCTAGTCATGGAACACTCACAACTTCAGAAGACAAGCCATTCCACTGATTAATAGTGCTAACCATAAGGAAATTTCTCCTTAATTCTATCTTGCTTCTCTCCTTTATTAGTGTCCATTTGTTGTTTCTTATTCTGCCTTCAAGTGTGTTTAATTTTCAAATTATTTTCTATTATTATTATTATTGTTGTTGTTGTTGTTAATTGTCTGTTAAATTTGTCTGCCACCCATCTCAACACAAGGCTTACAACATCAAAAGCAATAAAACTATATAAACATATCCAGTAGCAATAAAATTATAAATTATAGTAAAAAGAGGGGAAGGGAGGGAAGGGAGATCTAACTCTTAGTCCATCAGCCATCTTCAGTGTAATACTCCCCCATTGGGCCCAAAACCAACTAGCACAGCAAGATCTTCAGGCTCTTATGGAAGGTCAGGAAAGTGGGAAATGGCAAGAGCCATGGCAGGGAAGGATCTTTGGGACCCCACCAGTCAAAATTCCTTAGTCTACAGGATTCACAGTGGGCCCATCCCATTGGAATGAGATAGTTCCTCGGGTATCCTGGCCCATGCCCTGTAGGGCTCGCTAATAATCCCTAACAAAATCAGCATTTAGCAATTCCTGCTAAATGTGCATTTCTTTATTCCATTGAACTATCTACTATCAAGAACTACTTTCTTTAATAGTTGAAGCCAGTTTTCAACACTTTGGAAGAGTTAAGATGTTTTTCCAATGTATCGCTCTGTACTTACACTGAAATAAAGACTTTATTGGGAGAGTAGCAAAGATTCAAATCTCTTTCTGTTTTTTATGTAGGGAATGCTAGAATGAAGCGGGGTCTGTTGCTGCGGGGAATCAGAAAGCAAGGATGCTGCCCCATGTAACCAATTTTACTTCCTCACAAATTTGTTTTTTCTATGGATTTTTTCTGGTTTCAGGAAATAAGCCCTACTTCTTGAAGACACGCTTTTAGCTGAATCAGTGAATAAGTAGGTTAACCATCACCTAAGTGTTAGTCCACTAACACTTTCTGCAATTGAGGCCCCTCTTCTCTGATATTAGTACCACAATGGTGAAAATGTGAAGTTGATGGACTCTGGTTTCTTTTGAAATGTGTTGTAACACAGAAGTGGTTAGTGCATTGTTCAACTATTTAATTAACTAAAATTTGTTAGTTAGTTAACTAACTAATTTAGCATTGACCATAGCTTCCTTCCACTATTTTGCTGAATGAATATGTAGTTTTAAAAGAAAGGTAGATAGGTGCTACAGTTGTTGCTGATATTGTATATAATGTGGGCGTGTGAAATAGCCATTTGCTAGATTACAATTTATGAAGCAGGTGCCATTTTAATAGACTTGCTGGTCTTCAAATTTTCAGCTGTTGTAACATCCCCTGGTCACATGGTTGCAATTTGGTACTTGTCAATTATGACGACTATAGTATCTCATGGTTACATGATTGCTATTCATCATTTCACAACTGGTTTATGATAAGCATAGTCAATGGGGATGGGGAAACTGGCAGGAAATTGTAAATTGTGATCACATGACATTGTGCTTAACAACCACAAGTGATTTGCTTCATGACTGCAGTCTGAATTGATGTCTTAAGCTAGACATGGTCACATGAAATTTCATTTTCAGACCACATTGCTTAGTAATGGAATAGTTGATTCCAATTGTGGTTGATAAGTGAGGATTACAGGTAGTCCCTGTCTTACAGCCATTCATTTAGTGACCATTTAGAGTTACAACGGCACTGAAAAAACTCATGACATTTTTCACAGGACCATTGTACTTCTCCATGGTCACGTGAAAAATGTGGCCGCTTGGCAACTGTCAAGTATTTATGATGTTTGCAGTGTCCCAGGGTTATGTGATCACTTTCTTTGACCTTCTGACAAGTAGTCAATGGGGAAACCAGAATCATTTAACAGCTGTGTTACTAGCTTAACAACTGCAGTGATTTGCTTAAAAATTGTGGCAAGAAATGGGACAAAACTCAATAAGGGTCTTGCTTAGCAATGGAAATTTGGGGCTCAATTGTTGCCATAAATTGAGGGCTATCTGTAAAGAGTTGTTAAAAAAACTATATTAGGACAACAACCAGACTGATGTTGCTACACTATCATGATCAATGTAAAATCATGATTTTAGAAGTCTCTTCTTTTGAGAGAATGACTATCTTTTGACACTCGAATAAAATTATGCTCCTTTGCAGGAAACTATCAGTGAATTTTGTTGTAAAAATAGGAAGCTACATGGCAATCCTTCAACAGACTTAGAATAAATATCTGCAATCTCTCATCAGCTGTAAATTAGATGAGAGAGTCTTGCAGATAGATACTGTAAAGTAGTTTGCCTTTTTTTTTATTCCCTGCAAACTGCCATTTTATCCATTCTGGTTGGATCATCCAGAGAGTGGGAGGTGCTTCAGTCTGCGTTGTTGAAGGCTGAGCTTAATTACTGAGGAATGCTCCGCCCTCCGTCATGTGGCTCCCTTGCATTCCCCAGTTTACGCTCAGCCTTTGTGAGAGTAGGCTGTGTATTTTCCACTCCTTGGCCAATTCAAGAGCTCTTTATTCCTCAGGCTTGATCATTGCCTCCGGTTCTCCTTAGCCTCTAAGCACATTGGGATAGTGATTAAACGGGAGCGCGTTTTCTTCGCCCCCGGGGGGCTGTACAGCGGGCGGCTTTCGCGCTCCGGCGCCAATCCCCCCCCTCAATTTGATCCTCTTCCTGCCGCTTTTCTACGCCGCACTTGTAGCGGCTTTATTTGATCCTGCTGTAATAGCACAGCTGGTGTTTCCCCCCACCGTAAACGCCAATCGCCCCAGGAAGGGGCGAAAATCACCTGGCTGCCTCTCTCGGCCCCTAGATGTGCCGGAGAGGCTGATTTTCGCCCTGAGCAGCCCGTGAGTAAGGGAGCATGGGCGGCCACCATTTTGGATGCCGCCGCGTGTCGGGCGCCACTTTTAGAGGCCTCATTGAGCTGCGAAGGGACTAGCTCTAATTATAAGCCTTCCAGCCTGTGAAAGCTATCAGATATTTAAGGGAATTAGCAAACTTGTTGGCTTTCCGCAGCACGCTCAGGGCAGGAAATAGCAGTTTATCCCTCCCGGTTGTTGCCTGGGAGCTCCAGCTGCCAGAGGCCTCACTCCAGCCTCAGGCGTTTTATTTGGCACATTGGTAATATTAACAGTAATTTCTGGGGTCACTCCTTCCTGGGAGCTCCAACCAGACCTTGGATTAAATATTTGTAAATAATAAAACTACTAATAGTAATATTTATCAATAGATAGATATCTAAATATACTTAGATATACAATTATATATATATATTTAGATAGATAGATATATATACGTATTTGCATATATATATTTTTACATCTTATTAATATTTGGCTATTTCATGTTGCCAACACTGGTTGGATTATATATCTTGATTGTACGCTTACGTATAAAGATATTAATAATTATATTAGTTTATATACATCTAAAATTCCAAAAGGGGGTGCGGGCCAGCGAAAGGATACCCGGCCTTTGTTGTAGGTCGAACCCTTGGCGAGCCAACCGCCTTTACATTTGTATTACAGTCCTTTCCTCTACAATGGCAGATGACAATTCCGCTAAAGGCCCTTCTTTGAAGGCTAAATCTAAATCCTACCACCTGCGTAAACAGGCTAAGGAAGCTCCTAAGGAAACTTCCAAAGCTTCTCAGAGGGATGCTCTAAGACGTCATAGGGCACTGGAGAATGAATTTGACAGACGATCTGGAGAGGCACAACCGGTATTTCCAGCCCCCCCCCCCCTGCTCCATCTACCTCCAGACACCCCCCCCTCCAGATTGCTCTTCCCTCTCCAGGCGCAACCCACCCCAGGGACACCAGGTCCCCGGACTAACTACCAGGCGGACGCCGGAAGCAACATTTATGCCCACGGCCGCTGGTCTGCGCCATGAGGATGTCGCCACAGTTGAGAACCCTGCACACATGCAGGCATGGATGGAACGGGCTATTTGCCAGGGGATTGCAGAGGGCCTGCAACAGATGTTCAGGTCTGTTCCTCCCTCGATGGCGCCCGAACACAACTCGCCATCAGTCAGGTCCTCACCTAGATCGGACCCCACTCTTGGTCAGGTACCTTTACAGGAGGGCAGTCCTCTCCCAGAAAGGGATCTGGAGGAGGCCATGAAGGACCTAGATCGGTTCAGGGAGGAGGAGGAATTGGAATGGGGGTCTACGCACCAAGGGGAGCCCCTATCAGAGATAGACCCTGTGGAGGGGGACATGTCCGAGGACAAGGGCCTCACCCTGGATCAACCCAACTTTGTGGGCCTGTTCAAGCCGCACATGTTTAAATTGCTTCTGTTTAAGGCCAGGAACATTTCTGGCCTGTCTGTACAGTCCTCCTCGGCTCTCCCTTCCCCGGCAGAGGGACAGGAGGACGCCATTTTTAGGCAGCCCATGGTGGAGGCAGAGGTGATCCCGGCCCTGCCCATTTTTCATGACTTAGTCTCAAACCAGTTAGACTCCACAAGGACCCCCCCTGCCCCATCCAGCCAGGACAGGAGGTTCTTTAACCTTGAGTTGAGCTTCTGCAACCTGCTTAACACTCCCGAGGTAGATGAACCCATCGTTGGTTTGGCATCCTCGTCCTCCCCCAGTGATCCCCTGGAGGTCCTGAAGCCCGAGGACAAGAGGTCCAAGCTTGCTTTACATAGGGCTCTCCAAGCGGACACCTGGGCCATTAGATCGGCCACTGCCACCTCCTTCTTCACCAGGTCTTTGATCCGGTGGTTCTGTCAACTAAGGCAGCATGTCCCCCCCTCTAACACAAGGGCACATCAGGACATAGCAAAATTGACAGCTGCAGCGGAATTCTCAACCGGCGCCACATACCACGCGATTAAGTTCTCTGCCTGAGCAATATCCTCTCATGTTACAGCTCGCCACCTGCTCAAGCACTGGCAGACGGATGTAAAAAACAAGGTTAAGCTGGCCACCGCCCCCATAAAAGGGGACAAATTATTCGGCACCGTCCTGGAGCCATTTCTATCAGAAACCAGAAGCAAGAAAAAATTTCTTCCCACCCTTTTCCATAGGTCAGACTCAAGAGCACAGCCCTTTTGGAGAGGTTCCTCACCACCTTTCTTCCAGTTTCCTTTCCCGCCCAGGTACCCGAGACCCCCCTCCTTCCGGCCTTTCCAGCCCCAGGATCGAGCCGATCCAGGTGACAGGAGCAGGAGGGGCGGCAGCTACAGGCGCCCCTTCAGGGGTTCAGGAGGGAAGCCCTTCCAGCGCAACAGATAGACCCCGTCCACCCCTCCCCATTGGTGGACGCCTCAAGCATTTCGCCGACCGGGGGGACTCTTCCACCTCTGATGCCTGGGTCCAGGAGACCATCAGAGTGGGCCTCGTGCTTGAATTTCAGCGTGTGTCCCCCTGAATTTTTTATGGCATCCCCCCTCCAAGGATCTCACCAAACGCAACCTAATGGATTCAGCTATCCGCCATCTCCTCACCATACAGGCCATACAACCTGTACCACCATCCCAGTGGAGGGAAGGGTTTTACTCTCACCTCTTCGTGGTCCCCAAATCCTCAGGGGGATGGAGGGCTATCCTAGACCTGAAACGCCTTAACCGTTACCTGACCTACCGCAGGTTTAAGATGCACACCCTACAATCCATTCTTCTAGGCATCAGGCAGGGGGACTGGCTGTCCTCTATAGACCTTTCAGAGGTGTACCTTCACATCCCAATCTGGCCCTCTCATTCCAAATTCCTCACGTTCTGCTACAACCATCACCACTTCCAATATGTGGCACTTCTCTTTGGATTGGCCTCTGCCCCGAGAACCTTCACTAAGGTCCTCGCGGCCCTAGCGGCCCACCTCAGGGACCTCCCGGTTCGTCTCTACTGTTACCTGGATGATATCCTCATCCTGTCTCACTCCAGACCCCAAGCAGAATAGGATATCAGAGTTACTCTTTCTGCCCTCCAAGATCATGGGTTCCTGGTAAACTGGCAGAAGAGCCATCTGTTACCATCTACACGGATCATCCACTTGGGGTCCATCATTGATTCGGTTCAGGGAACGGTTTTCCTTTCCTCCAAGAGATTACGTAGCATCCAGGAAACTGTCAAACGTATCAGACGATCAAGAAAGGTAACACTTTTAGAATTGTCTAAATTACTCGGTAAAATGGTCTCATGTATTTCCATTGTTCCCTGGCCCCTTTTTACACACTAGATCCCTACAATGGTTCCTGCTACCGTTCCAAAGGACCGGCAGAAGCAATTCAAAGGCTGTGGTCAAGGTACCTTCAAGGGTCCTCATGTCTCTCCTCTGGTGGACCAGTCCCGCCATCAATAAGGGACACTGCTTCAAGGAACCCCAACGCCTCATCCTCACCACAGACGCCAGCCTGTCCGGATGGGGCGCTCACATCCACTCGCTCTCGACACAGGGCAAATGGTCACAGGTAGAACGCACACGCAGTATAAACTGGTTGGAACTTCGCGCCATCCACTTGGCCCTGCGCAACTTCCTTCCCCACGTACGCGGATGGCATGTCCTGATACTCACGGACAACATCACTGCCAAGGCTTACGTCAACCGACAAGGGGGCACCCAGTCCATAAGTTTGATGAGAGAGGCTGAGCGCCTCTGCCGTTGGACAGAACGCAATCTCCTCTCCCTCAAAGCCGAGCACATCTTAGGGGTCTCAACACCCAAGCAGATTGGCTGAGGAGGACCACGGTGGACCAGTCCGAATGGCGCATTCATCCATCACTGTTCAGGGAAGCGACCGTGATGTTCGGTCTCCCGTCAGTAGACCTCTTCGCATCCCCACTCAACACCCAACTCCCCAGGTTTTTCTCGAGGTATCCCTCCCACAGGCCCGAGAATCACAATGCCCTCCGCTGCCCCTGGCCCACAGGGCTTCTGTATGTATTCCCTCCGTTGGCCCTCATCCCCAGAGTCATCCAGAAGCTCATCTCCGAGAAAGCAGAGCTGATTTTAGTGGCACTCTACTGGCCCAGGCGCCCATGGTTTGCGGACCTCCGCAATCTATCGGTGCCCCCCCCTTGGAAAATTCCCCCGCACAGGATATCCCTTTCCCAGGGGCCCCTCCAACACCTGGACCCTCAGTGTTCCAATTAGCCGTTTGGAGGTTGAGCGGGAACGTCTAAGGAAGGAGCAGTTCTCTGACCAGGTTATTGATACCATTTTAGCCACAAGGCGGCCCTCAACAACCCGAATATACAATGCCACTTGGAATAGCTTCTGCAAGTGGTGCCAGAATTTCCAGATCAACCCTCTTTCACCCTCCATTGCTCAAGTTTTGGAATTCCTCCAAGAAGGTCTGAGGAAGGGACTTTCTCTGAACACCCTGAGGCGTCAGGTAGCAGCCCTCTCAACTGTGATTATTTGCGACAATCTGAGTACCCTCTCCCTCCACCCTCGCATTAGGGCATTCCTTAGGGGAGCAACTAACTTGTGTCCCCCAACTGTACACAGATAACCTACTCAACAAGGTCCTGGCGTCCCTTACTAAACATCCCTTTGAGCCTCTCAGGGAATCCTCACTCCAGTTCCTAACTTTCAAAATCGTATTCCTGGTGGCCATTACTTCGGCTCGCCGAATATCGGATATAGCTGCCTTGTCAGTGAGGAAAGACCTTTGCATCTTCCATGCCGACCGGGTGGTTCTACGGCTGGACCCTACCTTCTTGCCGAAGGTCAATTCAGCCTTCCACAGGGCACAGGAACTCACACTTCCGAACTTCTGCCCCAATCCCTCGTGGGAAAGGGAGAAGCTTTGGCACACCCTGGATGTAAGACGGGCCCTCCGCATTTACATTAAACGTACCCTGCCCTTTAGGAAGTCTGAATCCTTATTCCTTTCCTTTCAACCTAAATCCTTAGGACACAACGTGTCCCCAGCAACCATCAGCCGCTGGATTAGAGCTACTATTTCCAAAGCTTACTTGTCCCAGGCTCTGCCGGTGCCCAGAGGAATAACGGCACACTCCACCAGAAGTGCAGCCATCTCGGCGGCTTGGGCCACCCATGCTCCAATTGCTGATATTTGTCGGGCGGCCACTTGGGCCTCCCCATCTTCCTTCATTAGGCATTATAAGATCAACATATTTGCCTCGGCAGAGGCTTCGTTTGGTAGACGAGTTCTCCAGCGAGTCCTCAAGGAACCGCAGGGACTTCAGAACCAGACAGAGTCCTTCCCATAGGACAGCCAAGCTTTGGTATGTCCCATTCTCTGGATGATCTGACCGGCTCTCAGGAGAATGGGCGTTGGTCCTTACCTGACACGCTATTTCTCTGGAGCCGGGAGGATCATCCAGCCCCACCCTTTTAGTTCACCGTCTGGTGGGGTCTTGTTTCGGCCAAGGAACCGCTTAGCATAGTAAGATGAGAGCACGATCTTCTCTTCACTCTCATCTTCGCGTAAACTGGGGAATGCAAGGGAGCCACGTGACGGAGGGCAGAGCATTCCTCAGTAATTAAGCTCAGCCTTCAACAACGCAGACTGAAGCACCTCCCACTCTCTGAATGATCCTCCCGGCTCCAGAGAAATGGCGTGTCAGATAAGGACCAACGCCCACTCGATTCATCCATATTAAAATACAAAACCATAAAAAGCATGGGGATTAAGAATACACATTTTGCCCACAAATTTCCAAGATCTGAGTATTAGTTGGTAACTAAGAGGAAAGATTTCCTCAGGTGGCTAATCTTGTTGAGATTATTGATTTTTGCATAAGAGATCATAGGCAATATCAGGGCTCTTTTCTACACTGGCAGTCTATGGAAAATATACTAGAAATAAGCTGTGCTTATCCTCAGTCTGCAGGAAAGTCTTCTCTTCACATAACTTTCAATTTCATAGCACTGGAGATTTTCTGTTGGAGCAATGTGGCCATACTGTGTATAAATATCTTGCTTTAAATAAATTAAGAAAGTAACAATCAGTGTAAATCTGATTCATTTTGCGCTCTGCTGTGCAAATCTGATTTCTGCTCTAGATGATTTTTGTTTATATTTTTAATAAAATATCCAAACACAAGTTAAATAAACACTGTGGTTTTTTGTGACAGGGAAGGTTTTACTTAGTTCTAAATATGTATAAAATAACCTGGGATTTGGATTATTTTTTTCCAGAACAAAAGCCCATCTGTTCATATCCTGGGAGTAATATGTAGCTTTCACAATTTCTGTAGTATTTCCTGGAATAATCATGTATTCTCCTAGAAAAACACATTATGCAATTTTGTAAGTAATGAGTAACTGGAAAGCTTCTATATTGACTATCGGAACTATTGAAATGGGTTAAAATAGATTAAAAATCCATTTATTTATGTCTATATTTTATAATACTAATGATAGTAAATAAAACATTAGCATAACAGTTTCAAAGGAAAGGAACAATTGTTTTAAATAGATGTTGTTTTTTAAAAAAATTAGATTTCTAAGGCCACCAAACTCAAAGATGATTGGGAAACTTCAGAAATCTAAATGAAAAACCAAATAAAGGCCAGAATAAAGAATGTAGAAAATCTTATATTAAAATAATCCTATGCTGAATTTAATACTTTTGTTACAAAGTGTATATTGAACAATTAGAAGTGATGATCTAGCATATATGATGGGAGTGAGGGAATTCAAAAATGAATCAGCAGAAGTATTAATTTGCTGTTTAGATAAAGGAATATCTATATTAAATTTATTGCTAAGTAGCTATTTTAAAAAATAAATACCTCATAATAAGACACCTACTTTTTTTTAATTTGCAGGTTGCCTGAGACCACTGCTGCTTCCTCATAGTTTCACTAATATATCTCAGTTCGAGTCTTCCTTCCCAGTAGGATCAATGATATATTTTCAGTGTTTTCCTGGAGATAAATTAGAAGGTGCAGAGTTCCTTGAGTGCATGTATAATCTTATCTGGTCATATAGTCCACCTAGGTGCCTTGATGTGGAAGGTAAAACATCTTCTATATTCAGACAAATACTGATAAAGTCTCAGTATAGTTGTACTTGGTCTAATAACTTTTTACTTGATCTTAGTCTTTTTCTCAGTACATAAACAATGTGTTTTACAGATAAATTATATACAGTACATGTCTGCTTAGAATTAGGTACTGCATTCAGTTCAATAAATATAAAATTTCAGGCCTACTTATGTACGTATATATTCATTATTAAAAATAATTCTAGGCTGTTTAAAATTGTGTAAAACTACTTGCTTACAATATGTATTAATTAAATGCATATTGCATGAATTAATTGATTAATGAAAGGAAAATGGAGATGTATGTCTGTGAAACTAAAAGAAAGCAGAAGGACATGATATATCTGAATGAAAGTGGTCTGATTTTGTGGAGTAAAGTTGATAAATAGGTGCAGGAAAGCTAAGGTTTAGGTTTGATTAGGAATAAAAGGATAAAATCATTGTCAGAAAGTATGAATTGGTGTAAACCCAATTATCATGGGGCACATATCGAAGCAAAAAAATCACAAATAGATTATAGTAACCAACCTGTGGATATAGAAGAATTACAGGTGAATTTTGGGAAACACTGCAAAATTCTGGTAGATGATATGAATCGATCAAAACAAGAAAGTAAGGGAAAATAATATTTGGGGCATTCAGAGATCCAAGAACAAAGAAGAATAGTGATTGTTTGGTAAGTATTTATTTAGAAAAACTATGTTAGTTTCAAATATGAGTCTATTCATATGTATTCATGGGAAATAAGAATATAAATGTAAAAGCACAATTTATTGAATTATTTACGATAAAAACCTGAGAGAATTAGCAAAGGATACAAGGATGATTAATTATTTTGAATATGGGTAGACTATTGTATGCTAGTGTCAGAATGGATATTGGGAAAAATAGAAAAAAGGGGCAAATAGCTCAAATAATGTAGAGAGAAACTAGGAAGTCACAGTATATATTAGAAAAAAGTATTAGAAAATAGTTTCATGGAAAGGGAACATGAGGAAAGAAGATGTGGAAACTTTTTGGAACAGAGTTAAAAAAAATGTGTTACAGAATTCCATAGGTGGACAAGAATTCCATAGGTGGACAAAAATGTCTGTACCTAATTGCAACAGTACCAAAATTATAAAACGTACATTATGACTCCACAATTCCAGTTCTACCCTTTCATTCTTGTGTATGACATCACAAGAAAAAAAGGAAATTGTGTCACAACACGTATCATCATTTACCCTCTTGTATAAGTTGATAAACATCCATGAGAGTAGGGGTAGTGATATTTGTGTTGTGTGAATTCTGACATATGTTCTTGGGTCAGATGTTTGGATGCAAATTTATAATAGAATCATTTGTATGACTATTACACATGTTATTGAATGTGTATCATTTTGGCATCATCTTGATTTGCCAAAAACATTATTTTTCTTTCCCTTTCCTTCGAAATATAGCATAGTATATTTACTATATTGTATACTATACTTAGTATAAACACAAAATAATAGAGCTATCTTTCCATTCTGGTCTTTAAATTGTGTAATTGTCCCTTTTTAAAAATTCATACAGATAGTTCATTTATGGCCTTGAAAATTTTTTTTAAATTTTAACCAGGCTTCTAAATGAAATTTACATATGCATCTATCCATCATGCTATTCATTTTCAGGGTAAGCAGTGTTATGGAAGGGGGCAGAAAAGAATAAGAAATAGTACACTGAAGTATTTGAAGGCACAAGATAAGAAAAGGTAATATAACTGATTAGTTTATACCTACACTGCTCATTATGCCTTTTTTATCTTCTGTCACCTGCAAACCATCCTTGCTTCCACCACATTCGTAGATCACTTCTATACACTGCTTTTTGTTCTTTAAATTTTTCATCTCTGTCTTTTTGAAGATCTCACTAACTCTGTTCTGTCCACAGCTTTCTAATTCTTCCTCCTTCTGTTATTTATTTAATGATACCCTCATTAGTAAAATGGTACCTATGGACTAGAAGATGTAACTGTTAAACAGATTCATAACTGAATGAACACTTCATAAATGCATCAGCTTCCAGAGTAGTACTGTGGAGTGCTACATGCTTTGTCCTGGTTTCTGTGCTAGTCAACGTTTTTAATAACATGCATTACAAAAAGACAGACCAGTTTAATCAATTGTGGTCAGGCCCTATTGGACATACTGTTTCTAATTCTAGGCATAGCAGTCTAAAAAGGACATTGATAAACTGGAGGAAGTTCAAAGAAAGGGTAACAAGGTGAACCAAGAATTAAAAATCTTGTCCTGTGAGGAATGGTTCAGCAAACTTTTGATATGTTTATCTGCAGAAGTAAACGTTGAAGAGAAATATAATAGCAGTCTTCAGATTGTCATATAGAGTAGGGTGCAGGTATTTTGCTCAGAAGGCAGGACCTGAAACGATGAGTTGAAACAGCAGAGAAGTTGAGCCAGTTTAGATTTTAGCATTTCCTGATTGTAAGAGCTATCAACCAGTGGGACAGGTTGCTTGGTGAAGCCCTATGTTGCATTTTACTGCAGATCATTAAATAGAGATGAGATAACCATCTCTGCAAAATACTTTAATATATTCTGCACTGAGAAAGTTACCTATTTGACCTCTCCACATCCTTCCGATTTTTATAATTTTTGGATTCCATAAATACATCAGTGTAAGCTAGCAGATATCAGGCTTCGTTTGAAGTTGACTTTACTAATTGATTGATTTGATTTGTAAAGTTACCATCTAAAATGAGTGACTAGCATGGCAAACAATCATAAAAACAATTAAAATAGTTAAAACACAGTACAAAAACACTTAAACACAAATAGCAACCAAGAGATACTATAATCTGTCAGCTTCAACATAGCCAGAAAACAGTGTTCTTTCCACACTTGGAACCCCAGGCCTGGGCACATAGCTAGGTTTTCAAGGCCTTCTGAAAGATCATCAGGTGGGGCATCCTAATTTCAGGAGGTAGGATATTCTGGAAGGCATGCATTATCCAGAAAAGCCATATTTTTTATTTATTTTATTTATTTAACAAGCAAGTATTAGATAACAGGTATAAGCATGGTTATGAATACATGAAATGGATATGAATTTTAAAAAAAAGAAACAATAGGACAGGGACGGTAGGCACATCGGTGCACTTATGCATGCCCCTACAGACCTCTTAGCTCTTAGGAAAGGGGTGAGGTCAATAGTACACAGTCTAAGGTTAAAGTTTTTGGGGTTTGGGGAAGAAACCACAGAGTCAGATAGAGTATTCCAGACATTGACCACTCTGATGCTAAAGTTGTATTTCCTGCAATCGAGTTTGGTGCAGTTTACCTTGAGTTTGTATCTATTGTGTTCTCTTATATTGTTGTGGTTGAAGCTGAAGTATTCATTGACAGGTAGGACATTGCAGTAGATAATTTTATGTATTATACTTAGATTGGACCTAAGGCGGCATAGTTCTAGATTGTCTAGGTCTAAAATTTCGAATCTGGTGGCATAAGGTATTCTGATACAAGTAGAGGAGTGGAGAATTCTTCTCATGAAATATTGCTGGACTTTCTTGACTGTATTAATATCTGATATGTAATGCGGATTCCAGACTGATGAGCTGTATTCAGGTATTGGTCTAGCAAATGTTTTGTATGCTCTAGTTAGTAGTGTGATATTACCAGAGAAAAAGCTACATAAGATTAGGTTAACAACTCTTAATGCCTTTTTAGCTATGTAGTTACAGTGGGCTCTAGCACTTAGATCATTTGAGATGAGTACTCCAAGGTCCTTGACATAGTCGGGGTCATCAACAGGGTCTTGATTATTCAGCTTGTATTTTATTTTCTGATTTCTTTTGCTGATATGTAAGGCAGAGCATTTGTTTGATGAAATTTGAAGTTGCCATTTGTTTGACCATTCTGACACATAGTTGAGGTCATTTTGAAGGGTAACAGTATTGTCAGTGGTTTACATCATCAGTGAAAAGAACACAGTTGCTCTTAATTTGATCACAGAGGTCATTTATGCAAAGTGTAAAGAGAGTTGGTCCTAGAACACTGCCTTGGGGGACACCACTGTTGACAGGTACAGAATTTGATAGGGTTTTCCCTATTTTGACCATTTGTTGCCTGTTTGACAGGAATGCATCTATCCAGTTATTCAGGTGTCTGGAGATGCCATAAGATTTTAGTTTTAGGAGTAGTTTGTTGTGTACCACTGAGTCAAAGGCTTTACAGAAATCTATGTAAATAGCGTCAATTGCCTTGTCCTGATCAAGTTGTGTAGTCCATATGTTCTTGCAGTGTAGGAGTTGCAGATTGCAGGATAATTTTTTTCTGAAACCAAATTGTTTGTTAGAGAGTAGATTGTTTGTCTCTAAGTGGATGGCTGTGGAGACATCTCCTGGTCTCCACAGCCATCACTCCTTGGCCAACCTGCCTGTTATGGAGGCACTATCTGAGTCTGATGATGACAGGGAACCAGTCCTGCCTTCCTAAATGAGAAACACCAGGATGTTTTTATTTAAGAGAAGCTTTGACTTAAGACTGCTAGTGGAAACAACCGTCTATTACTCTGACTCTTTGCGTTGCCTTTCCTTGCCTGCCAGCCTTGCCTTGACAACTGATCGACAACCCTTTCTGTGCATTGGATTCCGGAACCATTTAGCCACTCTTGTGCCTGGCTCCCTGGACTTGGAACTCTTTATTAATGCAAATTGTTAGACTGATGGAAACTTGGTTACTTCAAGTGTGTTGGCACCTGGCTTTTTGTTGATTGTTATAAATAAGTTTGCAGTTGCCTCTTGGGTGTGTCTGTCTGTGTTTTGCTTAAGGCAGGATATTGCCAGACTTGATTGGATATGAGAAACAACTGGGAAAAGATGGTCCTTCAGGTAAGCTGGTCCCGAAACATGAAGGGCTTTAAAAACAACCAGCATGTTGGATTGCACTCAGAAACACACTGCCAACCAATTCAGCCCTCAAAGCAGCAGTGTTATATGTGCCAAATAACTGGCACTATTTATCACCCATGTAGCTGCCTTCTGTATCAGCTGAAGCTTCCAAATACTTCCAAAGAAATTTTGGCTGGTGGGATCCAGAACAGACCATTTCTGCCATGGCACCCATCCTCTGGAATATCATGAACCCAAAGGGGTAATCTGTACCTACCCTTTCAGTCTTCTGAAAGGTTTTGAAGATACGACTCTGCCAACTGGCCTGGGGTGTGACATTCTGGAGGTTGCTAATGGATTAGGTAACACCCAACTTCTTCCACCTGCGCATTTGCTCCCTTCCTTGGTCAATTTAATTTTGACTGAATTTTAAATTTAAAATCTCGATTGTTTTAATATTTTATATGGCATTTTATTGAATGATTTTTAGTCCACCTAGAGTTGCCTTTGGTGAGATGGGCAGCATATAAGATAGAGAGAGGAGAGGGAGGTTCTTCCTTCCTTATTTAAAAACTTTGGCTCTTTATTCCCATGCTCTTTTAATAAAAAGTATAGAAAAGAAGCTGGTCCTTTGTTATAAACTCTTGCAGGCTATATCTCTATTTAAATGAAGAAATAACAATTTAGACTTTATTGATTAACTGCAAATGAGATCTGAAAAAAACACATCTCCCAATAAAATGTTCCTATATAGAACTACATTCTTCCTTCTGCATTGTTAAGAAATAAATGTTTTTCCTTTAGATTTTTTTTTCTTCAGGATTTTCTGTACATTTGTATTTGAAAAATGAAATAGATTGGCACCATAAAATGGCAAATGAAAATGAAAAGTCAAATTGTTGCAGAAAATGCTGTTTGTCCTTTGTACAATTGAGTATACAAGAGTTGTACTAAAAGGTATCCTGTAATTTCCAGAGTATATGTGAATAGAAATTTTATAGTGGTTTGTAATGACATTTCTAATCTGAATCTGAGGAGAATGTAACATATTTTATTTGTAATTTTTATACTAATTTAAAGTTTGTAATCTTCAAGAAAGAAAAAGGCACATAAACTCACAGTCTTCTATGTTGTTCTGACATTCATAAAATAAAGAGATTATCTTTTGCCTTTCAAACTGATGCCATCTGCTTTGGTTAAATTGCAGGCAAAAATGTTCGTGTAATATCTCCTAGATGCTTCTTTAGGAAAAAAAAATTGACTAAGTATAATAGCCTCCAGGGTAAATTACTATATTTGCTAACAAGTAAATTAAGTATAAGAATAGAACCAAATAGGACTAACAAAAAGGAGGATTATTCTTTTTCTGTTACACTGAAATTTACGAAAGACAATTGTTTGTTGCATGCAGTTAAACTTTTGAGGCCCCGGGACTATTTTGAATTTAGTTTTTTTCAATATCTCCACTGAAGTAATAGAGGTCAACACAGTGGACTTTATCATTGTCCTGACAACAGCTTGCCCTGTTTCACTTTGACTGTGGATACAAAACACACACACACACACACACACTGGTGAAAGTCCTCAGTTTTGGATCAAAGCCAAAAGCATCAGATGATTGCAACAATCAATTCCTTGCCCAGCTGTGACAAATCTGCTTTGAAGCTGTCTATAAACCCATTGATGCAAACAGATAATTGATAGAAATATGGGACATGGGTTTATTTATGGAAGTACAGTTAGTCTGTGGATTATGATGGCAATCTAGCCTGGAACCCATTGGTAACTGATATGATCATAAAGTGTGATGTCGCATGATTGTATTGCTTAGGAATGTCAATCCCAGCAGTCCCAGTTGCCGCCCTGATCCCAGGACCATACAAGTTGTCAAGTGGGAAGAAGTGGCAGTAGGGTGCTTTGCCGTTATCTTTCCTTTCTTTTGAGGAAGTATTCTTATGACTGTACAGCAATAACCTGAATTTCCAAATTTAGCCTGATTTAGTTTCTTCAAGAATCAGTTGGGATCATTATGATCTTCAGGATACAAATATACAATTATTATTCCCATGGTTAACTGTTCTTTAGAGAGATTGATGAATGGGAAAAGGTAATGATGCTTCTGTTATTAAAGTAATTGTGTATACATAGGAAGTGGGGGACTTGTACTCTAGCTATTTTTAAAATTGTTATTTATCCTTAAATTAGAAATCTGGGGCTGTGTAATTAATTAGTATAGAAATTTCCCCTGGAACCTACTAAACTTTGCTTGCTTACTTATTTGAAATGTTACCTTTAGAAATAATGATGGTATGCATCCTAAGACTCCTCAAAAATTGTTTTCACCTCATTTTTTTCTATACTCAGTCCATTTTTTAGTTTCCTTTTTATTCATGACATTGAAGTGATTTGTCTTAAGTTATTTCTTTAAGTGTAAAAGATTCCTGATGCAGCAGAAATAATAAGAATAAAGACCAATGTTGTATTGTATTGTTTGCACTTATCCTGAAATTCATTTTCAGGGCAATAAGTTGTTGTAGACAGGAGCAAAATGATTTTTGCTATTTTGTTTTGGTTTTTGTTTAAAGTTTATTATTATTATTTTATTTATTTATTGTTTATTCATGACCACAATGTAAGACATGCAAAATGGGTGTGAAATGATCATAGAAACATAAATGGATTGATGCATTTTGGATCAACTGCAGCTGATTTTATAAGGCTGATCTAGTTGTAGTCCCCTAATTCTGCTTTGATGATCTCTATCACTGGTATCAAGAATAGTTGATGCTGCTTCTGCTATTTTATGGCAGGGAAATAACCCACCCCCATCTTGTATGCTATGAAATACATTTAACACAGTTAAAGAAAGGTTTGGAGTGGGGGAACTAAAATTCTGGCTCTTCCTTTATGTGACAATCTTCTCCTCACTGAATCCTTTCTTTGAATGGCTAATCCCTCCCTATTATTATTAAAGGGCACCAAAAGTTTGCATATCCCTCTTTTTATTTTAATCTTACCTTGAGATAAACAGCTCCATCTCATTTAGGAAAAGGCATCATTTCTTAAAAATACAATTTTTCTTTCCACAAAATCCTTCAACCTACCTGTATGAAATGTAGTACATTTCTTCCCACAAAAAGTTCTACTGCCACTGTGAACTTCACTGTCATGTTTCACTGCATTATAAATTAAATTACACTACACTACTCATTTAATCCTGTATAGAAATCTCTAATTGTTTATTACATTGCTTTTTAAAACATCGGTATGTCTCATTGATTTATCAAAAACAAATAACTATAAAAACTAATAGGTTGTTTTTTAGTTTTAAAGGATTTAACAAATTGTTCTAGTATCTCAGTTGTCTCTGAATCTGAAAATGCTGACTGATCTAAACAGATTGCTAATAAATATTGTGATAGTAAATATTATCATTGGGTTATATCTGATAGATGATATTTATCTTTTAACACAGAGTATGTTAAAAAAAAATCTTTATCAATTGGTTCTAATTCAGTATCCCCAATCTGTCCAATTTTTCTATATCTCCATGTTTCTCCCAATTTTTAAAGTTAGATTTTCCAATAAAGTCAATTTGGTGTGGGAAAAATGCCATATCTTTTTAAAAATTAGATAATATATTCCATAACTTTCTAACTGATGTAACTGTTTCCAGAGATACTGGAGTTTTAATACAGTATATTTATCCTAATACTGTCCATCCAACCAAAGGTGCTATATATGTATATTCCAAATCCAAAAATGGTACAAACACTAATTGTAGGCTTTAATATTTGCATTGAATATTTTGAATAGTAAAATATTTAATATTAAATTAATATTTAATATTTGGTAATAGGTAAGCATGATGCTATACCTCCAGTTCTGGAAAACCAGGTGCTCTATCATTAATTGGTAATTGCATTTTCTGTAAATTTATTCTCAGAATCAAAGAACCTCATAGAAATGTTTTAAACAAAGAATTTATTTTCTAAAAATATTATCCACATGTATAAACTGCAATTCCTCTCAAAATATAAATTAACCTGAGAATAATATTCATATTGAAAGTGTTCATCTTTCCCCAAAGAGTAAAGTTTAATCACTTCCATATTGATATCTGAAGAGATCTCTATATTTTGTTTATATTACATGTTACTGAGTTACATCCTTTGTTATATACAGTACATACTGTACCTACCATAAATATTTAATGGATTTGGTATAAATATGGAATTAATATTGTTTTAATGGCTTGGTTAGCCTATTTCCACCTTTCCATCTTATAATAATGACTTTACATTCTCTTATTTTGTTCCTGTTACAGTTTCCATTATTCACAGTGGATCACAACCTTATTCCATATGTTAATTATTTTTATGTTTTAGAGCATATTTCTATTTCCTATGATAGATTGAATATGATTCCTTGTTCAGAAAACATTATATTTAATTTCTTTGTTACAGTATTGTACAATGTGTTATGTATTCTTGGTATTTTTATATTTGATACTGAAGGCTTATAATATGACATAGTATCACTTTATTTTTTAAAAACTTCCAATAAATTTCCAATGTATCTAGCATATTTAGGCCTATATTGCTAAGGCAAAACTTTTCCTATGTCTGTCTGATTTGTTGTTGTTTTTTCTATTCTATTTAGATTAAGTATAGATCAAATTAACTGTGTAGAATTGTTTCTCTTCCTTTCTTAATATTACTTTTCAGGCCGTAATAATCATGGCCTCTAATATATTGAATATTTATGGATGACTAGAGATGGCATTATTTTGGCTTAAACTTTTCTTTTTAGAGCAATTAATCTCTTGATAGAATTTTTTTTCATTTTACTTGCTGTTAAATCAATGCACTGGGAAGATTTAACAGTTACTTACGTTAGATTTCTGCAACCTGCAGAAAAAAATATGTAAAAATAACAGAGGAGAAATGGCTGGAGACCATTGCTAGAGTGATAAAATGTCCATTAATCAGCTATAGTTAATTTCTGTGGTTTGCTTATTCAAAAAGATCTGTTTGACCAAAACCAGCAATTATTTCCTATTTACAGTGTTATTTTAAACCAAACAAGGAAAGTGTTTAAGACCTGCTGATTTCTTGATGAAACTTCTAGTATTTTTTTAGGTTGATTCCTGCTGGAAGAGTTTTCTGTGTGAATTATATGCTCTAATTTTACAGTATATACAGTATTAACCAGTAAAAATGCAAAGAAAGCCATGCTTTAAAGTATGTGGGAAAGTGTTGCACATTACAATCAACTCTTTTTGAAGATTCATTTAGTGTTTGATTGTATTCTTTCAGAGTGAGGGCTGGAATTACTTTTGAAATTATTTATGTGAGTAGGTGGAAGGGGAGAAGTTACTGAATTGTGATTTCTATTAAAATATACTGTTGTGAATTGGTGCATGTATTAATTATATTGATGCAGTAAATCTTTACTGTGTAACAGAGCCATAAAATAAGCATAACAGCCTATGGGGAGAACAAAGGAGAAGATTACCCCTTCCTCAGAAGGGAAGGTGTTGTGAATGCATAGGGCTTAATAAAGATATCTTGAGCTTGGAGTCAAGTGCAGGGTTCTGGCCCTGCACTTCTGATTGGCTGTTAACGGCAGGATTGGATTGGCCCGTTCCGGGGAATCTGATTGGCCATTAACAGAGTGTTCTTATTGGTTAAGGGAGCTAGCGCTCCTAGATTGTTATTGGTTAATAGTTATTGGGTTGCCTATATAAAGAGGGCTATAACTGCCATTGAGTTCGAGCAGTCACTATGTAAATAAAGAGCTGAAGTTCACCGTTCCAGAGGTTTGTCTCCATTCTTTCTCGCCCATGCTCCATACATAACAGAAGGAACCAGGAGTTTTAACAAACCTAAAACTGGAAATTTGACATCTGGCAGTTGAATAATTTATTTTTGCAAGTTAGCCTATGAAAATAGATTCTAGTAACAGAAATTCAGTAAAGAAGATTTTTATGTTTCCATTCATTTTCTTTAAAATGACAGCCATTTGAATTTGCTTTCATCATATTATGGAAGTGGCAGGTATAACAGGCAGCAGAACTTGTTTAATTTCTAAGCGGACAAGAGATAGACATCAATTTGACCTTCACATCTAAAATGTATGATTATTTTTCTTCCCCATTGTACAGTTCATGCACATTCAAGATATAAAAAATGTTATGGCCATAAAGAACAATGGAATATTGAATATTTCATTTCCCCTCAAGTTTGGAGTGTTGGTTTTGATGTTCACCCCATTTCCCTGACAGCCTTTCTGCCTTAATAGATTCTGTGAATATAATCACTATAGGCCTTCCTTGCAGCTTCTCCATTTTTTCCATTTTTGATACTGTAATTTCAATAATCTCTGTTTTATGTATAATTTCAATTTGACCTGGTCAACCAAAACATTCCCTTCTTATCTTCCTCCTGCACATTCTTTTCTGGTCAAGTTCTTTGTGGTGGCCATTTCTGACCACCGCTACAACCGCCTTCAGGAAAGGGAGTAATGGCCAGCTGGGGAGGAGTGTTGCGGCTCTCCTCAACCCTGCAGGCAGTCTTCCCCTTCTTCACCACCTCTACGTGGTGGCTTAGCCCCAAAATCAGCCGGCTCAGGGCACTCCAGCGATGAGCACGGATCAAAACCGCGCAGAGACATGGTTTCGGTCTGTCATTGAAGAAACTCAAACCGGAAGTCCTAAAGGGCAGATAATTCTTATTGCCATGTTGATGGTGTTTCCAACTTCAAATCAATGCTTCTCTACACAGATATAATGCTCCTTTGGTTGTAGAGTATGAGGTCTATGGCTTCTTGGCATTATTCAGATCAGTAAGTTCAACTGAAACTGAGTGGCAGATCAGAGATTAGCACAGATTTCAGTTTGATCTTGCATTGAACCAGGTAATGGTTAGACATTACTATACTTCAGCAATACCCTGACATCATTCATAGCAGACTTAAAGTAGCTTCCTGTTAGGAAATAAATGATCATAGAAACAACATTTAGTGCTCATGACTACCAAGTTAATTGATGATCAGGTCAGTCCCTGAATAGGTTATTACAAATGAATAGTGAATTTAATTGTACCAATTATCATTCATGCTACCAGACATCTTTCCAGCCAAGCTGCAATTTACCAATCTGTGCATTTAGATCACCTGCTAACTTGAAGAGTCCTCTTTATGGCCTTCATTTATAATGATGTATAATTCAATGTAAAAGGTTTTTTTTTGTCATCACTATTCACCTCTGTTGATGCATAGGCTACAAAGATAGTAATCAATGCAATTCCATTGAGAATGAAATCTTTATAGCCTATGCATCAACAGAGTGAATATGACAAAATTTGAAACTGCTTCAGACCTGATGTTACCAATTGGTTGTACCTACTGTTGACTATGAATTCTACTCTACAAGCAGACGTTCACCATAGAATAATAACCAGTGCATGTATTGAGAACTATTTATGCTGCAAAGATCCTTTTCACCAGATCCAAACATAATTTAGTAAAAAACAGCTAGCTAAGAGTTATATATGAGCAATGATGGTGCAGTGGTTAGAATGCAGCATTGCAGGCTAATTCTGCTGACTGCCGATTGCCAACAGTTCAGCAGTTCAATTCTCATTGGCTCAAGGTTGATTCAGCCTTCCATCTTTCTGAGATCAGTAAAATGAGGACCCAGATTGTTGGGGGCAATTTGCTGACTTTTGTAAACCATTTGGAGACTGTGAAACAGTATATAAGTGCTATTGCTATTTCAACAATTTGTACAGTCTTGCATACACTTTGCGTGAATAACTCCTGGTTTCGCTAAAGGGTAGTGTAGCAGGTCTCTGAAGCTTCAATGTAGGACCACAAAAAACTAATATAAGGTTTTGCCAGTTACTGCTGGCAATTTGTCATTGTGCTAGCTGGGAATATTGAAAATAGCAGAACATTGGTATGGATAAACTAGATTGGAGTTGTGTTAATATGTAAATATTGATGATTATTTCTTCATCATATACTGGTAACAAAGCCACATGTAAACCAATACCTTTCACCAAAGACAATTTTGTATGTTAGATTTGAGCAAATACACTAGGCACTACAATTTCATTGACTTCAAAGAAATTTGAATATTTGGGTAGATCACATTCATTATGTAGTTCTCTAAACAGAAATTTAAGGGTTGTTTAAGAATTTTTATTAACTATTTTGATATATCTTATATTAAGAATTTTTAAATTAAGTTAAGCAGTTGCTTGTTTTAGTAGGTGCAGGAATGTTTATTGCAATAAAAATGATTGTTTTTTTCCCCAATTTTTATGCTCCTATTGAAATGTTACACTGTCGGTTAGTTGTAGACTCTAGCATATATTTCATTGACTAAATGTGAAGCATGCTTAAAGTACTTTATAACATTGTAAGAATGAAATAGAGGCATAATACTGGGAATATAATTTGTGCAAAGTTTATTTTTGTTATTTTAAATAAAACCTGATGTTAATGTTTGCACAACAGTGTTTTCAGCAACAGTAATTGTTTCATTCTTTTTTATTCACAGCATTCACCTGCCATTGTTCAGAAACTAATCTGTTGATGTGTAATATATTGGTGCCTGTGGCTTAAAATTTTGGATATGTTTATGTTTTGACTGAGGTAGCATTATGTAGAAATATTGTTACATTGTTATTTCTGTTGATGCTGGAAGTTACTATAATTAACTCACATTTTTAAAAATATTTTATTTATGTCCAAGTTTGTCCGCTACCTCCTATGGTGACTCATGGAGATTATATCTGCCATCCGCGGCCTTGTGAACATTACAACCATGGAACTGTGGTTGAGTTCTATTGTGATCCTGGCTACACTCTCAGTAACGATTACAAATATATCACCTGCCAATATGGAAAATGGTTTCCATCATATCAAGTATACTGTATCAAAACAGGTAAGAACTAAGGAATCTGGACATTAAATTTAATATAAACATTAAATTTTCAAATAAAAGTATGTTTGTCCCCACAATACTTTATTATTTGTAGCATTTACTTTGAACAGAACAGAAGTATCCACAGGTGGTGTCCCAATCCAAACCCTGCTCCTTTTTTTATGTGGGCAACATCAATAGATATATAAACAATGTGTGGTTTAGCTCCCACGACCATGGTAATCAACTTTCTGTATCCATCTGTAGATATCACTGCTTTCATGTGATAATTTATTAGATTGGAAATAATTTTGTAAAAGCATAAATAAATGTAAGCAATCATATTTGTTACATTTGTAGGTCTGTAACTTAGCTTGTAGTTTGGTTCTGATTCTTCTTGTGCACAGTAAAAGGCCATTATTATCTAGTGTGACTAGTTTTCCTATTACTCTTTATTTCACAGAACAAGCCTGGCCAAATAACCAGGAAACTCTTTTGCGAACATGGAAGATTGTGGCATTCACTGCTACTAGTGTTCTTCTAATACTTCTGTTAGTTATTCTTGCCAGAATGTTCCAAACCAAATTTAAGGCACATTTCCTTCCAAGGTTAGTATTAATGTATCCTATTAAAGTAGTAGTAGTGCATTTTTCAGAGTCAGGGAAAATGTTCTCATCAGTTGCATCCAATTATTATTATTTTGGCCTTCCCACTTCCTTTCAGCCCTTTCACTCTTTCTTCATATATTTGTTTTATAATTAAAACTTCATTTTATATTCCCAAGTCATCTAAATATATTTATTTCATTCTGTACTAATCATTCGGTTTTGTATTCAGTACATATTTACTTTTGACCATAACTTTTCTCATGTTATTTAAATAACATTTTCCTCTTATTAGTTTGCTTTTTCATTTCTCTTGACCTAGAAAACATTTATTTTCATATAACAAAAGTGGAGAGAAGCAAGTTGTTTATATACAGACACTTTCATTTCTTTAAGCAAACACCTATTCCATGTGATAGACACCATAGTAACCTTTATTTTATAATCAGATTTTGTGTTTAAAAGTATTATATTCATCTTCACATTCCAGCAAGATACAAAACTCATGTACCCGTTCTAACTTTTCACAATTTAATGTACAGCTTTCATTTCCCCCATCAAGCACGTCTACCTTGATCAGTTACTTAGCCTTTCATTTCTCTTTGATTGGGGGTGGCTGGGGGAGAAGCAAGTGAAACAGGCACTGCAAGAATTCTACAATGGAAAACAGACTGCTTTCATTGGCTGCAAAAGCAAAACTGTACACTTCCGATATAGTAAGTGAATTACAAGTTTCAAAGGTAAACATAGCTTTTCCTTGTTCATCAAGGAGGTAGGCCCATACAAGCATGACATGTTTTAGCGGGTAAAGCATTCTGCTAGCAAATGCAGATGTCTAGTTTAAAAAAGCTTCACTGACTACACTATTTCATTTTTGAGGACAAATCTGTTTCGGTTTTTTAAATGTACAGCATATTCCCTAAGCATTCCCTAAGCAGGACTCCTCTAGTGGCATTAGGATTGCAACTCCCAGGATCAATGGTGAAATGCTACCAGTTCGGCCTGAACCCAATAGTAAAAAAAAGCTCCAACAATCAGCTCCAACAATCAGGAGAAAGAAGAGAAAAGCACAAGATCGGCCCTCCCACCTACCTCGGCACTTTTCTGTTCTTTATCCTCTCAGCTGATTGGCACGGCAGAGCCTCAGCTGGTGTTTTGAAAGTTGCATGCATGTTAGGTGTATGCAGCACGCATGTGCGAAGTGCGCGATCACCAAAATGGAAGGGAAACTGGTAGAATTCCACCACTGCCCAGGATCCAGGGAGTTGCATGAAGAGAAGCTTGCAGTGGGGGTACCTCAAGGTCCTGTCCTGGGCCCAGTACTGTTCAAAATCTTCATAAATGATCTAGAGAAGATATAATTATAACTCATCAGATTTGCAGACACCAAGTTGGGGGAATAGCTAACACTTTGGAAGATAGATAGACTCAAGATTCAGAAGGGTCTTTACAGACTTGAGCATTGGCCCCTATCCAATAATAACTGAATTTCAAATGGCTTAATTTTTTGTTCTTGAACTCTGTTTCAGCAAAGGATGTTTAGCCATTCACAACATCATTTTTATACATATACATTCTCTCCCCCCCCCCCCCCGATCTAGAGATACTCAAGAGAATTGCAACAATGGCCCAGACTTTGTGGTGGTGGATGGTGTTCCTGTCATGCTTCCTTCTTATGATGAAGCTGTGAGTAATGGCATAAATGAGTTGGCATCAGGATGTGCGCCCCCTGCAGGCCAGGGATATGTCTTTCAAGCTGATGATCAGAATCCTCCAGCTTATCCTGGACCAGATGATTTGAACAGGTTGCCAGCTGAATTTGACACCTGTGACAGCATTTCAGGCTCTTCAGAACTTCTCCATAGTTTATACACATCTTCTGCATGTCAGATGGGAGCTCATCCTGTCTCAGACAGAACTGATGTTATCAACAGCACCACTGAAGAAGTTGCATCAACCAGCCCAAGCATTGATATTGCTGATGGTAATTTTGAATGTTGAACCTTATGTAGGATTATTTTAGCGTCAGTTTTTTTCCATATGGAAAAGCCATGTGATTGTGCTTGGGAGAAGCAAACTATCCTCAGATCTGTGGTCTGTTTTTGTTCTAGCTTTTCTCTCTCTTCTCCTCCATTTTTTTTCCTGGCAGAACTTCTTTATAAGCCAAATTTTCACTGCCGACCCAGCAAGCATATATCTGTCCTTTATTGGCAGGAAATGAATTGATGGATGGTGTGTTTGCTTCATCATACAGTGTTAATTGGAGGACACCAATTAATTATGCCATTCAGAGTCTGAATGTCTGATTGTGTTCCTGAAATACTTTTATTAATATTGTATTCTGTCTAATATAAGGTGCAGTTCTGAGTCATCTCAAAAAATCAGGACAAAGCGAGTATTATTGTTCATAATCAATACTATGTGTCAACCAAATTTATTGTTGTTAATGTTTTTGTCATGACAGGGTTCCTGAATATATGTTAGAGACTCTGTTTGGCTAAATAGACAGTTATTTATTCATAGAATCAGTAAATAATTAGTGAACTTAAATAGTTATCTAGGTGTAGAATATAAAGATAGCCATATATGGCTATCTCATGAGCCCATATTCCAAAACCTCCAATTTCTTTGGTCAGGTTCCTATTTGAAGTTTTGAGGGTTTATTGTGAGTGCCCCCAATTTTTGAAAAATTTCAAACCCAGAATTTTTTTTAAAAAAACTATATTTTGACAATGAAAAAAGAACATTTTTAAGTTGAGTTCTTGAAAACTCAAAAAACTCCAAAGATAAAAAAAATCAATAATTCAGTATTGAAGTAAAATATTTATTTATTAAATTTATATGGCACCTGTCTCACTCTCCAAAGTGACACTATGTGGCTGAATAGCCTTACTGTATATTTTGCATTTGCTGGGGTTTCTTTTCAAGTAGGTTGCCAGTTAATTTTTGTTGCAGTCCATAATTTACATTTAACAAGGAATTTAGAACAATGATAATTTTAACACTCTGGAATGTAGCAATCTATTTTCTATGTACACATAGGACCCTCAGTGAACCTACTATAAAGCCCATGTTTAGTCTCTTCCCACTGTGTCTGTCCCTCAATTATCTCCAGCCAATGCCAATAGAGATGGAACCAATTGATTGATGATTAATTACAATGCTATCAATAACAAGAGTTGGAAGACACTTGGTGATCTTTTTGTTCAACTTCCTATTGTACAATGCTTATACTTATTGTACAGTATAGGTCATTCTGATTTTTTACAGAATTTGATCAAGTTGTGGTTGATTCTTAACAATCACATAGATTTTCTCCATGATGAGATGGAATCTATACCTGCTGTCTTATTAATTAATATTGTCTTTAAGACTCCATTTCTTGGAGGGGTGTTGGAACATTCAATAAAATGGAATGTCCAACTTTGCTCCAACTCAGGATAGAATTTCAGGAGAAAGAGTTTTAAAACCCACTTGAATTCAAAATGTTTCAAGCTTTAAAACTTTTCAGATTCTTGGTAATCAATCAGATTAATTGTTTTCCAGAAAAGGGCTGCATTTTTATAAAAATGGGTGCAATAGGAGTGTAGTGGGTGAGCTCTTTATCCTCCTAAGATACTCAGGGTCATCTTGGGGTTACATGAGCAAATTTACAGAGAAAGCCAGGGCTGCAGTTATCTATATCACTTCCCCCTTGAGGATATAGAATTTAGATGAGGTCCTTGGTGCTGTCTAAACTTGGTTGTTTTCTTGCAGATGTTTCATTACCCAACTAGGTAATATCAGTGCTAGGGTGGAAAATAGCCCAAGAAAATGGGTGGAAAATTGTATAGCTAATGATTATGGAAGCGTACCCTCAGATTAAATAATAGAGTTGAGGTCTTCTAGTCCAACCCCCTGTACTATTTTAGACAAATTGTTGTTCAGTCTCTTCTTAAAAACCTCCAGCATTGGAGCACCAACAACTTGGAGGCAAAATTGTTCCACTGATTAGCAAATAAGAGCACATCACAGAAAACCTCAAGGCAAAAACCTAGCACTGATGTTACCTAGTTGGGCAATGAAATATCTGCCAACAAACAGCTAAGTTCAGAGAGCACCATGCACCTCATCTAAATTCCATAAGTATCCTCAAATAGAAAGTGACCGACCCATAGTTCAATGCTGAGCTACAAATATTCCCTTCTATTGGATTTAGGTGACTAAAGACAGTTCTGGTACTTGGTTTTATAACTTTTAAATTTGTTTGAAGTGGAGCAGGATGGAAAAAAAAGTCATGCTGGTATCCTAGTTACATCCAGATTATTCTTTTTTTTTAAATCATAACATTCAAGTTATCCAATTAATATTTTAAGATCCTATAAAAATCATGTTTTTGCAAAATATGGATTTTCTTAATACCAGTATGTACATTTCAATGGGCTGAATATAATTTGGGCTGTAATCTAACAGCATCTTCTACAATATCAAAGAAAGTAGAAAATTAAATGTTTGTAATATATTATAAGTGAAACAGGAAATTACACAAAACCTATCATTCCAGGAATTGAGTGTTCTCCAGGATAGCCTGTTTTTCTAAATTGAACTTCTCCAGCCATTTCCAGGAACAGTCTGGAAATTTGGGGAAACAAATCTTGCAAATCTTTAGTTAATCATTCACACTGTGTTCCAGTTGAAATGGGTATATGGAGAAAATAACAACATTTGAATCCTGAAACTGTAGAGTTTATTTGCTTATATTCTCCTTTGTTTATTTGCTTATTTATTTGTATTCATCCTTTATTATTTTTACAGACAAATCAGGGCAGCGACATATCCAATTTCCCTAAAGACACAGAATTACTCTAAAAGCCCTAAAACAGTTTAATCTTGAAATCCCTTACATTCTGGAACAAAGCAGAATGCAGTAAAATTAAATGGACAGTATACAGACAACGGACAGTAAATGGACAATGACAATACAGACAGTAAATGGACAATGACAAAAAAGTAGCTTTAAGTCAGTCCTCACATTTTTGACCTTTGAAAGTCTAAAACTCAAAAGAAAACCAAAAAAAGATCATACTACTACCTTTTTCTTAATGACTGAATTGTGATCACTAAATGCAGACTATCTGTATGCCAAATTTAAGATATATGAGAATTCATCTGCCATAAGATGCATTGGCCAGAAAACTGCTTCATCACACTGCCATTTACAAAGTGCCTTGAATTAATTGAACTGATTCTGTGAAGTCACTGATTCTGATTATGCAAGTAACTGTGCAGAGAATAAATACACAAGATTGCCTGAATTTCTGCTTAACTGAATTATCTTAAGAACTGGCAGGATCATTGCTGATATGCTATAACACAATAAAATTGCAGGACAATTTTATATGACAGTTCACAATTAAAGTCCATTAATTCTTTCTTTTATTTTCTAGAAATTCCATTGATGGATGAAGACCCTTAATCTGCACAAATATTTCTTATATCTTGTTGGGGTGGGGGAATAAATCATTTACATATGTATACATATCTATATATCTGTATGAATCTCTATATAAAGACTGATTACAGATGGAGGCAAGGATATTTTCTGTTTTTATAAATCTTCCTCATTATGTCATCAGATTTTGTGCGCATATCTTAAATCAACTTTGGGTTGAGAGCATCAGCTATTCAACAGCAGCTTTACAAAATGAATCCTGAGGATTTGATGAGACTAAACATTAGGAGAATTACACGTTTGTGGAACAGTGACAAGTGTATCTGCATCGCAGGAAGCTTTAATAGATGTTTTAAAACACCAATGAAGATAGACAAAGGTCATAATAGAAGTATTTCAGATAAAGTAAATTCTGTTTTATCAAAGCTGCTTCATATTTATGATAGACCATAATTTACAAATTTAATTTATTGAGGGGGAAATGAACGGTTGAAATTGAAATCAAAGAAGGTCACTTCTAAATTTCTTCATGAAAATCAAGGTGGAAACTTACTGCAAGCAAATAAAACCTTGGACTCAAGGAAAAGCTTAATCATTGAAACTCATTGGAAGGAACTTGAAGATTATATTGAAATTAAGTAACAGTACTTTAGGTGATACTGTAAAGAACACAATATGTCCCAGGCAAATGATGAGATATTGATACTTTCTAATTATTGCATATGGGGACCAGGGGAAAAGAGTCATTAAAATACTTCATTGAACATGGGAACATATAAAAATACAAAATGTTTTTATTCAAAAAAAGCAAATGTTGGGAAATCTTTATCCTCAGATATGTAGTATGAGACCTGGGTTCAGTAGCATCTAAAAGTTATAGAATGGTTATTCTCATGAAAGAACAAGAAAACTAAGTTGAGTATGAACTGTTTGAGTGCTTTTGGACTGAATATCACAGAAGAAAATGCTGTTAGTTGGGTGACACTGATCAGGAAGTGATTGCATATACAGGTAACTTTTGTATATATAAATTTTCATTATATATTTTTCTACTGTATAGTCATTTGGATTGTGTAAAGAATAGCATTGCTATGGGGTAAAAATATGGCTGAATTTTTAAAAGAGTGAGCTATCAATACAATAATTATAGCTGAAAGTAACTTCATTTCATTTCATTTAAAGATGTGGGTAAAATAAATAAAATGCTTAAGAAGAATACAAACTTGAAAAGATTGCTTTTCACCTTTCAGCTCCAGGGATAC
This sequence comes from Hydrophis major, assembly GCA_033807585.1. Classification (NCBI taxonomy): domain Eukaryota; kingdom Metazoa; phylum Chordata; class Lepidosauria; order Squamata; family Elapidae; genus Hydrophis; species Hydrophis major. The sequence continues at coordinate 370,497,781 of CM066328.1, forward strand.
TAGTCTCCCTTTATTTCTTTGTCTGTAAAATATATATTTAACACAGTAACCCTGCTGGTTTTCTTTCAAATATTTGTTTTCTGACTGCTTGGTAAGAATCTAAATAAACCAAGACCTATATTTGTTGCAAAAAACAGATTAGGGGGGAAATGCATACAGATTTAATTTTTACAATTATTTTGATTTTGAACAATGTTGAAGACAAAAAGCTCTTGTTCCATTCTAACTAAATTATTCATAATTATTCCTCTTCTTTTATGACATGCATGTTTTCAATTACCGGTAGTTATCTTGATAAGCCCAGAAATGTTCAGCGCTAAGGCCCTGCCAAAGTCTGATCAGGAAAATGCAAACTCTTTATTAAAGTTATCTTTCAAAGGGCCATAAAGATAATTGTGTGCAATTTGCAAACTGAATCTAAGGGATGTAAGTGCTATCACTACATGTCAGTGAGACTTTTTGAGCCATGAATGTTTAGATAACTTTCTATTATACAGTAAATAATATATTAGTACATGCTTCTATATACATTGAATAATTATTGTTTATTGAATACATTTTTATAATACATTCCAGTTTTTTAAAACACGCTGAGAGGAAAATTTTCTGGATCTAATCCTACATTGGTGATCAGACCATTTAAGAAAAATATAATGATACTATGAGAGCTATGGAGCAACATATCCTTGATTGAATATCACTTTTAAAACTTCTTTAAATTTAAAAAATGCTTTCCTTCTGAAATGGCATATCAAATTATATTAAGATTCAAACTGGGCATACATTCTTCATTTTCTATTCATATTCTTACAAAATTTTTACATTTACAAAATTGTATTACAGTGCACAAAATCTGCTTCCTTTAAATATAATGGAACTATGGCTCCTTGAATTTCCAGCCAACAGCCCCAAATGCGGTTGGGAAAGATAGAGTCTCTTGATGATTCTTCCTGCTGTCTGACTCTAGTTCAATGTTCCCTGTTTGATGTTCCAAATTTGGATTTTGTTATTGTTGTTGCACTTTGCACTAACTCTATTTTTTTGTCATGTGTTCTCAGTTTAAATCAGTGTTTTACCAAAATTAAGCATTTTAAGATATATAGACTTCAGCATCCCCACTCAGCCAGCCAAACACTGCACTAACTAGTTTAAAGAAATCCTTTCAGTATTCTTTGCACGATTTGGCTTTCAGTGAATAATTTGCAGCTAAGTGTTGCTAATTCCATATTGTACTTCTGAGTCAGAACATTTTGTGAACTGTGCTGACTCCTGCTTAGATTGGAAAAACATTGTTTAACTTGCTCTACTTGTTGCTCTTCAACAAAATACTGCATCTAATATTGAGCCATTTGAAGACATAGTTACCTATTATCTGGTGCTTCTGAATGATTACTTGTGAATGTCTGTCATGTTGCCACCTTTGCCATTTGTAGCAAATACAGTAATGGGACTTTTTTAGGTATGTGGGATGCACAAGTAATTATATTATTAATTTATATCTTACCTTTTCCTCTAACAAGCTTAAGCAGTATAGATAAGGCACTGCTTCACTTTGATCTCTTTGGAATGTTTCCATTTTTTGCCTGTTAATTAACCTCTTCAATAAGATGGCATTGGGCACATTTTGATAGGGTTTAATAGTTATATATTGTGTATAATACATCATTGCTTCCCACAGAAGAGAATGTATGTAGCTCAGGTTGAATTGTTAAGTCCTTGGTGATCTTTGAGCTTGGGTAGCCATGAGGTTTGCTCCTTGTTTCTATAAGCATATACAGTACTATATATATATATATATATATATACAGTAGCTTACCCTGTACAGAAGCCTGATGATGGCAGATGAGATTCTGCTGAAACGTTGCTACAACTTTAAAAGCACCATTACTATGACGTGGGAAAATACCTGAACAAAGCTGAATGCCAGACATGTAAGTACCCGCGAAAACTTAAGAACACACATATATATATATATATATAATGAAATATCTGCAGGCAAATAAAGCTCAGAGAGTACCATGGACTCCATATTAAATGTCTGACAACAATAGACACATGCATAAAATCAGATTTTCTTGTAGTATGTGCTGACATAAGTTATTCAACCATGACTCGTTTCCACATTTTAATAGGGAAACAGCAAAATGTTTTGAAAATACATTTGGGGGAAGGGGAAGAAAGCTAACAAGGCTAGTTAACTAAGTTCTTTTTTAATATTATAATAGATTTTGTGCTATAATAAAAATGTCTGATTTTACATCTAAAATCTACATCCATTAAGGTGATTATTTTTCCTTAATGCTACAGTAACTGTAGACTGATGTGATGTACTTTTCTCAAGCTGGTGTGCTGAAGAGCTGAAACAGCACAGCATGTGCCCGCAGCAATTTCTTTGTTAATGTCAACTACAAAACACTCCACAAATCACCCAGACAGCTACCCTGGTGGCTATGGATTACAACTGGGCCTCAGATGAATCTGTACCTGCAATGTCTGAAGCTTCATTTGTTCATAAACAAGCCTGGCTTTTATCCAACAGAGTAGGTAGTGCTATTTGGTGTTCTTAACTAGCTGTTCTTATTAAGCTGTTCTCTTCTGGTAATCGACTATACAAATGGCTGTCTAATATATTAAAGAAGCTCCATCATTGAAAGTTTTAAAGAAATTGGACAGCCATTTGTCCAGAATGTATAGGGTCTCCTGCTTGTGCAGAGAGTAGGACTAGATTAGTATTGGTGAACCTTTTTGGCACCAAGTGCTGAAACGGGAGCATGTGCAGGAGCGCCGAAAACCGGAAAAGCAGCGTGCCAGGGAGCCGAGCTTCTGGTTTCTGGCACATGCATGTGTGCCGTCCATCTGGTCTTCCGGTTTCTGGCGTGCATTCACATGTGATGACCAGCTGGCCAGCGCGCATGCACGTGCCGGAAACTAGAAGCTCAGCTTCCTGGTGAGCACATGCATGCTGAGGAACTGCTCTTCTTGTTTCCGGCATTCCCGCACATGCAAAGACCAACTGGCCGGCATGCATGCACACGGCAGAACACGGAAGAGCAACAGATAATGGCTGGCATGCCCAGAGAGATGGCTCTGCATGCCACTTCCAGCACGCATGCCATAGATTCGCCATCATGGGACTGGAAGATCTCCAATGTCTCTTCCAATTATCTCAGTTAAACTCTCAGTTGAGTACCAAAAAGAAAGAGCTTAATAAGAAAAGCTAATTAAGAACACCAGATAGCCCCACCTACTCGATTGCATAAAAGCTTGTTCATTGGATTGTGTGTATATAATGGCTTTTGAAAACTAAATACATTTCCCTTTTAAAAATAAAGTACAAAATATATACCAGAACTGAAGATACTCAGACTTTCAAAGCCTAATAATATAAATGCACTTGAATTTACAGCTTAGAAACTGTAACACTCAGCAAAGCTAAAGATATATCTGTCTTTATAATCTAATGGATGTAGAATATAAGTTTAGCAGGATCCTTATTCCAGACCAATGTACTGTAAAGCAGCCTGGAGATGTAAAGTGTTGATTTGTGACATTAAACGTAGGTTAAATGTATTGATTAGAATTTTAAATCACTAGAACTTGTCTGCCTCTCTACTTCCTGTCACATAAGGCAGAGGTTAAAATTCAGACTGATGTGTACATGAGTTTAAAGCATAGTATTATCAATCTAAAACATGAAATAATATGGATGAGATGAAAGCTGTAAATAGGAACAAACCTTCAAGAATCAAATTTAGACTGTTTCAATTAACAGGCTGTGAATAGGCAATATTTGCCTTTGCAAATGGTTTCAACAATGATTGCTACCATATTTAGGTGAAAGAAAGTCAATATTTAATATCAAATGACACTTCCTAAAAAGGATGTTTAGGCAGAAAATTATAAATGTATAAAAATCCTCTACAGTGCTCCTGAACATTTTCCAGAGCAAACATTCTCAAAAATAAAGCAAGAGGTAAAACCAGGATATATAAAAAATAAATACCTCCTGATTAAAATTAATTGCTTACAAAATAAATTTGTTTATAATTTTCAAAATTGTTCCCCTCAGCTTATACCTAGATAAGCCACTTTCACATACAGACACAGAAACACATGGATTTCCTTTCCTCCTTCCAACAGAAAGAGCAAAAAAAAAAAAAAAAATTGTAAGGAGACTAAAGTGATACGAATTTTGAAAATGATTTGGATAAAGTACTTCAGATTTTAAGCAATCCAAAGATTAAGATTAATCCAACTTGGGAAGCAGCACTTTTAAGTTGAGATAGATAACGTGAAAAAGCTAAGTGCTTTAAATGATGCTGATCGCACCCTTCTGAGATTCTGTCACAACATTTTGGAAGCAAGAAGAGCCTTGACGGAGATATGAAAAGGGGAAGGATACTGGTTGCCAGTAAGGAAAAGGAAAGAGGAAGAGAGGGTCCAACTGGGTGAGGTTGCAATGAGACAGAAGAGGTACCTGGATGGGGTAAGAAAAGAGATGAAGCCTCTGTTTAGATGTTATAAAATGGGTTGAATTCCCCAGGGAAGCAACAAGTGAAACCCTGGTTATGTTGTGGATTAGTCTGTAGCTCAACCTGAAAGGAAAAAAACCCAAAACCTTAGCATGGCAATTTTATGCCTGGTGAATTTTATACTTGATGTACTTTATACCTTACTAAAAAAGATACTACCAACCCAACAAAGCCTTGTCCAGAGACTTACCGTTGCTCCGTATCATTTCCACAAAAGTTGTCCTTTCTCATTTATGCTGTTATTTCTCATTTGTGCTGTTCAAGTGTGTTTGCATTTGTATCTACTAGTCCACTGCTCTGTAAGATGGTTAGCTTTATTTTTGAACAATTCTACGTCACCCAGACACAATGTTTGAGCTGGGTGGCCATATGAATTATTTAAAAACTAACTAATTAACAAACCATGTAGGTAGATTAAACTCATGTATGAATATACATGTATGGACATACCTTTTTATATATTTTAGGACAAAAAAATTAAGTGAAACTTTCAAAACTTGATGATGGATAGTGGAAGAAAACATCTTCCAAGGAAAACATTTTTTTCCTAAATTAATTCTGAGAATTCAGAGTCTAAATTTAGTGATATATTGCCATGACTGTGAGAAATATATATATAGCAAGCATCTGTTTTAAAGAGCTATTTTTAATAATAATCTAATTATTCATGGAGAACTCACCAGCTGAGTTAAAGTGGGATAAATGCTGGCCCTTATGTTTAAATCCCTAATGTGTATTTGAGGTTTAGAAACTCCCCATTTTTGATTATATACAGGCAATTTGTTTTATTATGTGGCATTAAGTCAGTGTCAATTCTTAGAGATCATATAGATTTTTTTCATGACAATCTTCCCCTAATCTGGGTCTTTCAGAATTTCCAGTGATATACTTAGCACCAATGTAACTTGAGTTCATGCATGTTGCCATTGATTATTCTCTTATCTTTTCTTTACTATTCCGAGCAAGAGAATATTCTCCAGAGAATTAGATCTTCACTTAATGTGTCCAAATTATGATATTTAATGTCTGGTCATTTGTATAGCAAATGAGAATTCCAGGTTTTGTTTTCTTGGCTGTCCACCATTCTCAGGAGCCTTCTCTAATATCAAGACTTCGAAAACCTCAATGTTATTTTTTCCCCTTTATGTTAGTGTGTATTTTAATGTTTGATGTTGAAATTTAATAAAGAGATTGAAAAAAAAAAAAAGAGTCTCTTTCCTATCCTGCTAATTTTAAAATGCAACTTTCAATCTGATAGTGCCATAGAAAATAGTATTGACCATATTATTCTGATCCTTGTAGGTCAGGGGTGGGCATACTTTTTGGCTCAGGGGGGCTGCATTGACTTTTAAATTTTGACAGACGGGCCGGGTCAGCACAAGATTTTTTGGGAATCGCCCCCCCCACCCTTCCCCCCTCTCCTCCTTCCCCTCCCCCCAGAGGCCCCCTGAGTCAGGAGTTGCTACCGCCGGCACGGCTCTGCACAGCTCCAGTCCCGTGTTGCCTCAGGAAGGGAAAGGCAAAAAGGAAGAGCCATGGCGGTGCTTTGCAATGGCAGCAGCGGCACCGGAGGCTCAGGCTCAGCGGCTCCTGGTTTTGCCTTTTCCTTCCCAAGGCAACGCGGGACTGGAGCCATGCGGAGCTGCGCCGGCAGTAGCAACTCCTGACAGCCCCAGCCGGACACCTGAGCGGAGCCCAGGCGGAACTGCCAGGTCGCCTTCTCCAAGCAGCCCGCCCACCACCGGGCTTCCCCTCCGCCACGCAGCTCAGGGCAAGCGCCTGTGAATTAAAAGGAAGCTGAAAGTTGCTGGGAAGTTGCTTGGGTTTCTGGGGCTTTCAGGCTTAACTTTGCACAGGCAAAGTTTGCAGGTGGGAGCATCTTCCCGCCAAGGAGTGGGAAGGGTTCCGCCCGGTGGGCGGGCAGGCGGGCTACTTGGAGGAGGCGACCCAGCGGTGCTGCGGGTTTCCCCTCCGCCATGTGGCTCGGGGCCAGGCGCGAGCAAGGAAAAAGGAAGGAAGGAAAAAGGAAGGCGCGAGTGAGGAAAAAGGAAGCCGCAAGTTGCTGGGAAGTTGCTTGGGTGCTGGGAGCAGGCTTTTAAAGTGCTGCCTGAGCAGGACCGCCGAGCTGGGAAATGGGGCACCAAGGCAGAGCAAGGCTCCACCAGCAGCGGCCTAGCTTTAGGTGGCTCCAAGCAGCCCGCCCGCCCGCCAGGCGGAACCCTTCCTGCTCCTCGGCCAGAAGACGCTCCTGCCTGCAAACTTTGCCTTTGCAAAGTTTAAGCCTGGAAGCCCTGGAAAAAAAAGGGGGATCAGCGGGGACTCACCTTCGGAGAGGTCACACTCGAAGGTGATTTTGAATTCCCAGCTGAGGCCTTTGCAAAATTCTTCTTTCCTACCCCGAGGCGCTCCACACTGTTTTGCAGCTTTGGGGGCCACGCGCCGCAGGGCAATACACCACGCCCAGTGATTTTTTTCAGGGGCGGGCCTGATTGGACAGACCAACGGGCCGGATGTGGCCCGCAGGCCGTAGTTTGCCCACCCCTGGTCTAAAGCAACTAGAGAATACTCCTGCCCCAATCCTAAAATAATACTATAACCACAGTATTGCAATGGTTCTCTGCCAGATATCCCTGAAATAAATGGCAAATTTATTTTGATAAATTTTGACAACAAATGGTCAAAATTGGGAGTGTCTTATCAAATTCTGTACCTGTCAAGAATGGTGTCCCCCAAGGCAGTGTTCTAGGACCAACTCTTTTCATACTCTACATAAATGACCTCTATGATCATATTAAGAGCAACTGCGTTCTCTTTGCTGATGATGTAAAGCTATTCAACACCACAGACAATGCTGCTACCCTCCAAAAAGATCTTGACTATGTATCAGAATGGTCAAACAAATGGCAACTTCAAAACTCAACAAATAAATGCTCTGTCCTACATATTGGTAAAAAAAATCAGAAAATAAAATGCAAGCTGAATAGTCAAGACCTTGTTGATGATCCAAACTCTTGTGAAGGATCTTGGAGTACTCATCTCTAATTATCTAAGTGCTAGAGCCCATTATAACTACATAGCCAAAAAGGCATTAAGAGTTGTTAACCTAATCTTATGTAGCTTTTTCTCTGGTAATATTACACTAATAACTAGAGCATACAAAACATTTGCTAGACCAATACAGCTCATCAGTCTGGAACCCACATTACGTATCTGATATTAACACAGTTGAGAAAGTCCAGAAATATTTCACAAGAAGAGTTCTCCAGTCCTCTACTTGTTGGAGAATACCTTATGCCACCAGACTCGAAATTCTAGACCAAGAAAACCTACAACTACGCCGCCTTCGGTCCAATGTAAGTATAGTATATAAAATCATACATTGCAATGTCCTACCTGTCAATGAATACTTCAGCTTCAACCATGACAACACAAGAGCAAACAATAGATACAAACTCAAGGTTAATTGCACCAAACTTGATTGCAGGAAATACGACTTCAGCAACAGAGTAGTCAATGTCTGGAATACTCTACCTGACTCTGCGGTTTCTTCCCCAAACCCCAAAGACTTTAACCTTAAAGTGTCTACTATTGACCTCACCCCTTTCCTAAGAGGTCTGTAGGGGGTGTGCATAAGTGCACCAACGTGCCTACTGTCCCTGTCCTATTTTATTTTCTTATATGTATCCATGTATTCATAACTATGTTTTTTTTTCCTTATATCTATTATCTTGTAAGCAATTGACAAAAATAAATAAATAAATAAATAAAATTTAAAAATAAATAAATAATCACCCTGAATCCCCTTGTGAAGCAAAGCTGCATTCTCAGTACACCAAACTTCATGCTGCATGCTTGCCCGGAAGCCTGCAGGCATGTTGCACACATGTTGATTCATCTCTGTCACGTGATTCACCTCTTTTTACAAATGCCAGTTGCACATATAGAGCTATGTGCAAATTCAGATTAACAAAGTTCTTCCCTTTTTTCTAGCTTGGAGTTTATTTCACAATCAGACAGAAAGAGCTGGGCCATAGTAGGGAACATTGGGATGTTACAGTTCTCAGAATTAACCATTTCCGGGGGCCAAAAAAGAAAAATTTAAGTAAAGGAGAAGCAGAAGAAAAACATTTTTTCAAGGATCTGGTTTTGCCTTATTAGAAATAGATACATGTTTAGGCAACAATCTGCAATTAAACATTTAACTTTGGTAGTTTTCAATGTAAGTGTTAAATCTTTTCATTTATTTTCCTTTTACTTGCTTCATTCAACTGGATCCTTTTCCTCTTTCTTTTTCTTTTTTTAAAAATTAAAAAATTAATGACCACAAAAGTAAGTACAGGTACTCTTTTGTTATTTTTATTTTCTGGAACAAAATGATACTTCTTCCAAGAAACGCTTCCTGGATCCCTTCCTGGATCAGATAATTCAATCTGAAATTTTAATATCTGATCTGGCAGGCACTTCTTTGCTTTGATTTTAGCACTGTCTAATGAGAATGAGAACCCATGTAATTTGATAGGCTTGGCTAAGGGAATTATGGGAAATTGAGGACTAGCCTGGAGGAGACCAAGTTAAAAAAAATCAGGAACCAACCGGGTGAAAGTTGACAAAACAAGTATCCAATTACAAAGACCACGCGTTTATGCTAAACATGGAGAAACATGTCCTTTTTAAAGAACTGGTTGAGTAATCGGAAAAGTTACCAGTTGGGCAAGACTTTAGCGGAAAAGCCATGTCTGAGGATTGATGTTTGTTTGTTGGTTTGTTTGCTTGTTTGAAGCTGCTACGGGCAGGAAGGATCATCCATGAGCGTTTGCTGTTTCATTTCTTTCGGCTCCGGGACTAACAATCCAGGGAGAGGTGGAAGGGTTGGGAAGACTTTGGCGAGATGAGCGTCCCCAGAACCGGGCCGCAAACTTGAAGCCACAGGTCTCCAAACTTGGCAACTTTAAGACTTGTGGACTTCAACTCCCAGAGAATTCTCCAGCCAGCTGGAGTTGAAATCCACAAGTCTTAAAGTTGCCAAGTTTGGGGATCCCTGCTGTAAACGCTGAAGACTCCAGCCACGCTATGCAAATTCGGAGGGGGTGTGTTACATCCTTTTGCCCCACCCTTATTGGGCTGGGCAGCCGATCGAGCACTGGGAGGGCGAAGAATATCGGCAGCTGCTGGACGGGAGCATAGGCGGTGTTGAACAAATGGAGTATCGACTTGACCCAACATAGGGAGTCCCTCTTCTCTGTTCGATCGAACGGCCCGGACAGGTAAGCGAGCCCATTGGCCGTCTCTGGCTCCGTTCTCTATGAGAGAGAGAGAGAGAGAGAGAGCGCTTTGTAACAATAGCAAAACTCTCTCTCTCTCTTCAGTGGGAGTAGAGTATAGCCTCAGGAGGATCTGTAAGCAGTGCTTCTGAGCGTCCCCAGAGTACTTTGCTTTTGCCGCCCTGCTCAATAATATTAAAAATGTTTCTGCGTTCATATTTCTCTCTCTCCCCCTCCCACCCTTCCTCCCTCAAAAGATGAATGATAAAATTTTGGGTTTTGCTTTCAGAGCACAAGTATTTACATAATGCATTTTTCCATCCTATCACTGTTTAATCAATTTACCCATTTTGGAGTTCACTGTTACACCCAGAACCATTAACTGGCTGTTAAAGAGTGGAATGCTTGGCTAGTTGTGGTTTGTTCATTTTGGTCAGCCCCTGGGGATCCAGGAAACTTCAAAAACAAAGCTCTGTTTCTTAAAAACAATCAATAATTATTGAATTATTTTGCAACTGTGAATTCCTAAAAGGAAATTGTTGCAACACAGCAGTTTAAGCAATTCTGTCCTGTTAGTTCAGTGTCATTTGGCCTGGGTTAAATACACATTTCTGAATTTTGCAATCTTTTGTCCTTTTGTATAAAGTCCACAAAACCAGATTTCCAAGTTTTATTAATGAAATGGGTAAAATTCTGACATAATATATCCTGGTCTTACTCACTTACCTGACATCCTTTTTTAATCTAAATATTTAGCATAATTTTGGAACCCTCAAAGATATATCAGCTGTTCATTGGTTTAAGCACTTTTAGAACACTTATTGATTTACCCCAATCTCACAAGAAGTGACTTAGGGCAGTGTACAACAATTTATTTATTTATTCATTATTTTTTTATTTTTTAAAAAGAATTTTATTGATTTTCTACAGACAAACAAGACAAACAAAACATTAAAATATCAACTCTCATATGTACATCCAACGTGTCGGTTGGCTCATCAGTTTTGTGCATTCATTTTGTAGTCTCAATTACAATTATGTTACATAACAACTCATATTGTCAATCCAAACTTATATATCCTAATATCGCTATTAAAAAAAACAACTCATGCTTTATGAGCTAACAATATTTTAAATAATTTATTCTGTAACAAATCATATAATCATACCAAATCAATCCTAAAAACACTTTATAAATATAGTATACTGTCTAACATTCTAAATATTCTATTATCATATTTTATCATCTAGCCATTGATAAAAAAGATCCCAAATTTCATAAAATTGTTTATCCTCTTGTTCTCTAATTTCAAATGTCAATCTACTCATCTCAGCACATTCCAATATTTTCTTAATAATTTCTTCCTGTAATGGTATTTTCTTATTCTTCCAATTTTAAGCAAATACAATCCTAGCCGCTGTTAATACATTTACAATCAGGTATTTCAAATCTTTACTCTATGTATCAGGTAAGATTCCCAATAAAAAAAATCTCTGGTTTCAAGTCTATGTGTTTCTTTGTCATTTTTTCCAACCACATGCGAATTTTAGTCCAATATTTTCTAGCGTCCTCACAAGTCCACCACATATGGTAATACGAGCCAGGTATCTGATGACATTTCCAGCATTTTTCAGATTTGTTCTTAAACATTCTTCCTATTCTTGTCGGGGGAAAGTGCCACCTGTAAAACACCTTATACAAGTTTCTTTATATGCTGTTGACATTGTCATTTTATAATTTTGAGACCACAATTTTTGCCATTTCTCTAAATCAATCCCATATCCAAAATTCTTCCCCCAAACAATCATAGTTTCTTTAACTTGTTCTTCCTCTAATTTAATTCCCAGTAAATAACCATATAATTTTTTAATCACCTTCTCATCAGTACCCATCAAGATCTTATCTAAATCAGTCTGTTTATCATAGAATCCCTCCGTTTTAGAATCTTCATCATATCTTGAATGTATTTGCGCATATGAAAACCAATTCATCCTTATACCTTGTTTCTCTAAGTTTTGAATCGATTTAAGTTCACATATTGTCTCTGATTTGTCTCTTTGGCAGAAATCCATTTTGATCTGGATGGATAAAATTATTTAAATATTTTTTAAGTCTTTCTGCTAAAATTGAAGCAAAAATTTTATAGTTTGCATTCAATAATGAAATAGGTCTATAGTTCTTAATTTGCAGTGGGTCAGCCTCTTCTTTTGGAATAAGTGTAATATAAGCCTCTGACCATGTTTTGGGTATCATCTTCTTTGACATAATTTCATTCATAACTTCTAACAATGGAATGCTCAATAATTCTTGAAATGTTTTATAAAATTCTGCCGGAAGCCCATCTGGACCTGGTGCTTTCCCATTATTTTGTTTCTTAAGTGCTTCATTTAATTCCATCATTGTTATATTGCTTTCTAGCATTTTTTCAGTCTCTTTAGGTATCTTCGGTAAGTTAACATTCTGTAGATACTGTTTGACTTTTTCCTCATCAATATTCTCTTGTTTATATAGTTGCCCATAAAAATCTCGAATAATTTCCTTTTTCTCCTTATTACCATAACAAACTTGGCCTTGATCATCTATTAGCTTCAATATTTTTCTTGATTCCTTCTCCTTTCTCAATTTATGTGCTAGCCATCTGCCTGGTTTATTTGCATCTTCAAAGGAATTCTGTTTAGAATTTCTAATTTTCTGTGCCAGTTCTTTCTCTATTAATTCCATTTTATGTTTAATTACATTCAGCTTCAATTTAATATCTTTTTTCTGTGGCATTTTCTGTAATTCTTTTTCAAGTCTTTTATACTCATCTTCCAAGGCCTTAGAAGCTTGCCTTTTCCTAATATTCTTTTTTCTTGTATAATCTATTATCAAACCTCTAGCATATGCCTTCATTGTATCCCAAACATTCTGTATTGAAGTATCTTCTTTTTTGTTTTCTCTAAAGAAAAAAGCCAGTTCCTTCTCCATCCATTGTATAAAATCTTTTTCCTTTAAGATAGTATTATTTAATGTCCATCTCGATCTTTTTTTTTGTCCCTTCCATTTAATTGTCATTGGGCTATGATCTGCCCAAGTATTTGTTTCGATATTTGTTTCTTGAATATTAGATATTAATTCTGTTGAGATCCAGATCATATCTAATCTGGACCATGATAAATGTCTATTTGAATAAAAAGTATATTGTTTAGCTTTAACATTTCTTTCTCTCCAAGTATCTTTTCAGATTAATTCGTCTGTCATTTTAAAAAAAGATTTAGGAAGAGTCTTTCTATTTTGCTTTTTTGTTGTTGCTATATAGTCCAGTTTATTGTCCACAATTCCATTAAAGTCTCCCATCATAATTGTTAAGTTTGGAGAATGGGCGAGAAAGAATGGAGACGAGCCTCTGGAACAGTGAACTTCAACTCTTTATTTACATGGTGACTGCTCAAAAAACAAGGGCAGCGAAGGCCCTCTTTATATAGGCAACCCAATAACTATTTAACTAATAATAACCCAGGAGCGCTAGCTCCATTAACCAATACGAAGGCTGTGTTAATGGCCAATCAGATTCTGCTATTTAACAGCCAATCAGAAGTGCAGGGCCAGAACCCTGCACTTGACTCCAAGCTCAAAATAACTTTATTAAACCTTATGCATTCACAACACCCCTTCCCCCTGGCTTCTTTTTGCAGGGTGCAGTTACATAGTCCTTGAGGTAGGACAGTTGCTTTATTAGTCTGTTTGATTTTCGCTGTGCGTTTTGCATTTGGCTGCAATCTTGCTGAGATAGATCGTTGTTTAGCGAAGGGGTTTCCTCTGGTTCAGAGTTCACATTTTCGTCCTCACCAATATTTTCGGTAACTCCCTGAAGTGAACCTACTCCTGTCTCTGGTTCCAGTTCCTGTGTCTCTATTCCGCTATCGTTCCCTTCAAACGGGTTTTCTTCTAGTTGAAATTCGTCTTCTTCTGTATCTCCCCGCCCCCTCAGTTTGGTCATAAGGGAATTCAGAAATGCCTGACCGGAGCCGTGATCGTAATTGATCGATATGGCGTTTCCAAATTCTATCGTCAAGGCATTTTACAATATAGGATCTTGGGCCGGTTATACGTATTACTGTTGCTTCTACCCACAGCGGATCACCCGATAGGTTTTTAGCATATACCCAATCACCTACCTGGAAGGTACGGCATCGACCGCTGGATCCGAGTGGTTTTTCCAGTTCGTAAGCTGGTTGTAACTGGTCGAGGTGGGAGCGGAGCCTGCGTCCCATTAGCAATTCGGCGGGAGTTTTGTTGGTGACGCTGTGAGGTGTGATGTGTTGTAGAAAGAGGATTCGGTTGATTTTGTCGTCGATGTTATCGTAGTCTAATTTCTGCAAAGTTTTTTTGACGAATTGAACCATGTGCTCAGCCCTTCCATTGGTGGCAGGATGCACAGGCGAAGTGAGCGCATGTCGGATGCCAGGGTCAGCCAGGTACTGCTTGAAGGACAGCACAGTAAATTGTCAGATACCAGGACATCTGGCAGTCCATGGGTTGCAGTCTTTCCAATCTTTTGATGATTGCTTCAGTGGTCGTGTTCGTCATGCGGTGAATCTCGAACCAATTCGAGTAGGCGTCGACGGTTAGAAGAAAGGTGTGGCCTTTGGTCGGCCCTGCAAAGTCCAGGTGAATACGGAACCAGGGTCCCCGTGGCGTTTCCCACTCGGTCGGAATGGCTTTTGGTGGGGTGTTGCTCACTTCCTGGCATCTATGGCAATTTGCATTTGGACCTGGCATGGTTGGCTCCACAGCCAGCGCAGGGGTGTGAGGACTTTGGGTAGGGGTCCTGGTCAGACCGCAGTCGATGGACCTCTTCTTCGTCGCTGTCTGACGACGAAGAGAGGTCCTCATGGTGGGCCGTTGAAAGCTGCCCTTTTGACTTGGGTAAAATTTCGCCTGTCGGTTGGTGGACCGGAGCGCGGTTGCATCGAAGTTGTGCAGCCGACTTCCTGGTTGCTTCTGCTGCAGTAGCATCGGCGATGGCATTGGCAAGGCTGATGTTGCCTTTCACCATCAGCTTGCTCTGCACGCCTGGTGCATCTAATCCCAGAACTATTCGATCTCTCAGTGCCTCTTCTAAATCGGCGAATCCACAGAGGCCTCCCAGATTCCGGAGGTCGGCTATGAAGTCGGCGACACTTTCGCCTTTTCGCTGGTTTCTCTGATAGAACTCGTGCCGTCTCACGAGCGTGGGCACGGTCGGTGCATAATGAGCTCTCAGTAGGAGTTCAAGGACGTCCCAGTCCATCGCCTTCACTTCTGCAGGTTTGGCTAGTACTTTAGCCATCTTAAATACGGTTGGACCACAATGAGTTAGGAATACCGCCCGTTTCTTCCCGGCTGTGGCATCCTTCAAATTGTTAGTTTCCAAAAACATTTGGAAACGATCCATGTAGGACTCCCAGTCCTCTTGCACTGGATCGAACGGAGCGGGTGGTACGACGACACCGGACATGGTTCCGTGTCAGCCACGATGACGCCGGACATGTAGCGTGTCAGCCACGTGCTCGATGTTTCTTCCTAGTTCAGTCAGCTCTGACGTCTCCAAATCCCATCCTCGTCACCAGTGTTAAGTTTGGAGAATGGGCGAGAAAGAATGGAGACGAGCCTCTGGAACAGTGAACTTCAACTCTTTATTTACATGGTGACTGCTCAAAAAACAAGGGCAGCTAAGGCCCTCTTTATATAGGCAACCCAATAACTATTTAACCAATAATAACCCAGGAGCGCTAGCTCCATTAACCAATACGAAGGTTGCGTTAATGGCCAATCAGATTCTGCCATTTAACAGCCAATCAGAAGTGCAGGGCCAGAACCCTGCACTTGACTCCAAGCTCAAAATAACTTTATTAAACCTTATGCATTCACAACAATAATTATATTAACATAGTCCAGTCCAATTATTTTCATGTCTAGTTTTTTATAAAACTTTTCTTGTTTATCATTCAGAGCATAAATTGCAATCAAGAATATTTTTATATTATTGTCCATTATTTCCACCATTAATACTCTTCCGTCTTCATCCGTGTATATCAGTTTTGCTGGGATAGCCTCTTTAATGTATAGAACCACTCCTCTTTTCTTACATTGAATCAAAGGAGTAAATATTTTCCCTAATTTTGGTTGTACTAACAATTGTTCATGTTGTTTTTTAATATGAACTTCTTGTAGACAAATTATATCAAATTTTAATTTCTCTAATTTATGAAAGGTTTTCCTTCTTTTAACAGCTGAATTGAGTCCATTTATATTCATTGTAATCAGTTTTTTTTCTTCCATGATTATGCTTTATATTTAGGTCTAACAGCTCTCGTGGATCTCACTTCACGCTGTTCTTTACTATCCTCCTGTCCACCTACTGCACGTTTCTCTTTTTCAGTCTCCAGTTGTTCCTCTTGAAACTCAATTAATGAGACCTCTTTCTCTGCCTCCTCTTCTCTCCTTCCAAAAAATTCTGCATGGAAAAGTTCTGTTTTCTCAATTGAATCAATTCTATGTCTCTGCTCTTGCCAAGTAAACATTAATTCTTCTGGAATCAGCCATCT
Source organism: Hydrophis major (assembly GCA_033807585.1). NCBI lineage: Eukaryota > Metazoa > Chordata > Lepidosauria > Squamata > Elapidae > Hydrophis > Hydrophis major. The sequence continues at coordinate 370,514,144 of CM066328.1, forward strand.
ATAATTCACTTCGTTTTCCAGTAGCATTTTGGTCAGAAATCGATATTCTCTTCTCATCTCTCTCACTCTTCTGGGTATTTGTTTTAAAACCACAATCTCTTTGCCTTTGTATTTCAATGTCTTCTCTCTTACCACTTGTAGTATTTGTGTTTAATGGATTTTTTAGTAAATCTAATATGGACTTCCTTTGGTAATTTATTTCTCATCACATATCTTGTATAAACTCGATATACCTCATCTACTCCATCCATCATCTTTTCCTCTGTAATTTCCAAAGCATCTGCCAAAATTTCTATCATTATCGCAGCCAAATTTTGTCCTTTTTCTTCTTCTATATTTTGAAATCTGAGATAAAATTCTGACCTTTCCAACTCCCACCTCAACATCCCACTTTTATCTTGTTCAACCACTGTTAATCTACTGTCAATATTTCCAATCTTCTCCTCTCTTTGTTTACCTTCTTCCTCAATTTTTTGGAATCTCTCCTCATACTTCACCATCATTTGTTTAATATTTTCCACTTTTTCATCAGTCTTCTCTATTCTTTGTTCAATATTTTCTATTCTTTGTTCAATGGTGTCTGATTTTGTCTTGAGATCTTGGATTCCTTGCATAATCATCTGTAAAGTTACTTTTTCTTGTTCTTTATCTTGCTTCAACATTATCTGAATTAAACGTTGTCCTCCAGCTGGTGGGGAGGCAGAGGTAGAAGTAGAAACACCAGATGATATTGGTTTCCTGCTCATTTTAATGCTTCAAAAGCTTCAAATTCTTTTTAACTTTTAATCCAACTGGTAGAGTAGCCAATTATAATCCAAAATGGAAAAATCCAATCGTAAAAAGCCCAAAACCAAAGAAAAAAAAAGAGAAAAAGAAGAAGAAAAATCTTCAGGTTCTTCTAGACCCTAGTCCAATTATGAAGTAGTCCACCATAAAAAATGAAAAATAGAAGGAAAAAACCCCCCAAAATAATAATATTGATTAAGAAAAAAAAAGAACAAAAATATTGAGAAGTCTCAATAATCAAAAATAAAAAACAGAGTGGTCCAAAAGCATGAATAGAAAAAGCAAAAGGATCCCAGTAAAAATAAGGAGAAAAAAAAGAAAAATAAAGAACAAGCTCTGAGGCTTTCCCTTTGAAATAAAAAGCAAAAATAAGAATATTACTAGAATTGGAATTTACAAAGTGGCTGGTGAGTAGGGGTATCACAAGTAATATATATATATATATATGTATAAGAAAGCACACTGCACTTTATTTAGTTGTCCAAGGCTCTTATTATGACTCTCTTCTCCACCAGCTTCAAAGCCAAGCCTCAAGTGTTGAAATATTGATAAGAGTCCAGGAGAACACCTGTAATAATATTTTGGTATGCTCTCCCTCTATCTTATCACATTAAAATGCCCTTGAAAAGGAGTCTTCTTACAGTTCTCTCCAATTCAAATAAAATATTTTCAAGCCTCTAGTTGGCAGTGTTACAAAGTTTCTTAATACTCTTTCCCCCCCCCCAGCCAGAAAAAAAGGATAATTTGTACAAAAAAAAAAAAAATAGCCAAAGGGAGCCTCTATTCTAAAAGAAAATTAAATAATCAAAAGGAGCATAAAAATATATGTAAGGGAAATTCAATCCGGTTACCTGCAAAGTCGCCCCAAAAAAGTAAGAAAAGGGGAAAAAAATCCAAGCCTCAATTTGACTTTAAAAAACGCCGCTCATACAGTTTTTATCAAAAAAAAAAAAATCTCACAGGTTTCTTCTGTATTCAGGGTGCCTTTCAAATCTCAGCGAATTTACAACAAAAAAGAAGTTTCTCACCCAGCCGACACACTTTCACTTCCAGCCACTTTCTTTCCGGAGCTGTCCCAACTTCAGCAGCTATGGAGGCTGCCTCTCCGCCGCCAGCAAAAGGGCTTCTCCCGGATCAAACCAGAGATTTTGCGATATCCCTGGGATCCTGGGACTTGCCCTTCACGATCACCGTCTCTACAGGATGGTTTAGGTCCGTTGGGACCGACCAGGGGCGAAAATATTGGCTGCGATCTCAGAGCCCCGAGATCGCAGCTGTATCGCCGAAACGAAGCTCCGCCTTCTCCTATTTTTTTATTTATTTTTGTCAATTGCTTACAAGATAATAGGTATAAGTAAAAACATAGTTATGAATACATGGGTACATGTGAGAAAAATAAAAAAATAAAAGAAACAATAAGACAGGGACAGTAGGCACATTGGTGCGCTTATGCACGCCCCCTAAAGACCTCTTAGGAAAGGGGTGAGGTCAATAGTAGACAGTCTAAGGTTAACGTTTTTGGGGGTTGGGAAAGATACCACAGAGTCAGGTAGGGTATTCCAGACATTGACCACTTTGTTGCTGAAGTCGTATTTCCTGCAATCAAGTTTGGTGTGGTTAACCTTGAGTTTATATCTATTGTGTGCTCTTGTGTTGTTATGGTTGAAACTGAAGTATTCATTGACAGATAGGATGTTGCAATGTATGATTTTATATACCATACTTAGATCAGACAGAAGACGGTGTAATTCAAGGTTTTCTAGGTCTAGAATTTCAAGTCTGGTGGCATAAGGTATTCTACAACGAGTAGAGGAGTGGAGAACTCTTCTTGTGAAATATTTCTGGACTTTCTCAATTGTATTAATATCAGATACGTAATGCAGGTTCCAGACTGATGAGTTGTACTCAAGTATAGGTCTAGCAAATGTTTTGTATGCTCTAGTTAGTAGTGTGATATTACCAGAGAAAAAGTTACATAGGATTAGGTAAACAACTCTTAATGCCTTTTTGGCTATGTAGTTACAGTGGGCTCTAACACTTAGATCATTAGAGATGAGTACTGCAAGGTCCTTGACAGAGTTTGGATCATCAACCAGGTCTTGACTAATCAGCTTGTATTTTATTTTCTGATTTTTTTTGCCAATATGTAAGACAGAGCATTTATTTGTTGAGATGTGAAGTTGCCATTTGATTGACCATTCTGATACATTGTCGAGGTCTTTTTGAAGGATAGTATTGTCGGTGGTGTTGAATAGTTCTACATCATCAGCGAAGAGAATGCAGTTGCTCTTAATATGATTACAGAGGTAATTTATGTAGAGTATGAAGAGAGTTGGTCCTAGAACACTGCCTTGGGGAACACCACTGTTGACAGGTATAGAATTTGATAGGACGCTCCCAATTTTGATCATTTGTTGTCTGTTTGAGAGGAATGCTTCTATACAGTTATGAAGTGACCAGAGATACCATAAGATTTTAGTTTTAGGAGTAGTTTGTTGTGTACCACTGAATCAAAGGCTTTACAAAAGTCTATGTAGATTGCGTCTATTGCTTTGCCCTGATCAAGTTGTGTAGTCCATGTTTCTGCAGTGTAAGAGTTGCAGATTACTGGATAGCTTTTTCCTGAAACCAAATTGTTTACTAGAGAGTAGGTTGTTTATCTCTAAGTGGAGGATAATGGATTGGTTAATAATTGATTCCGTGACTTTACTGGTGACGCAGCATAAAGAGATTGGTCTGTAATTTTCAACTAGGCTGGGGTCTCCCTTTTTGAAGATAGGGATAACTGTGGCTTGTGACCATAGTTTTGGCAAGGAGCTGGTCCTGAAAGATTTTTCAAAGGTTATGCTTAGAGGTTCTGCTATGGCAGTGGACAGTTTTTTTAGGAAGTAGGCACATATTCCGTCCAGTCCAATAGATAGAGATGGTTTTAGATTGCGTAGTTCTTTTTCAACATTGTTTTCTGTAAAATCAATATGTATTAGATAATTGTAATTGTCTGTGGTTCGACTAGGAAATACTGGGCATGATCCATTGCTGTTTACAAATACTGTGTCAAAGAATGTGTTAAAGAGGTTGGCTTTAATAGTGTCGTTGCAGTCTTTACCATTAGGTCCTTTCAGGGGTGGGATGGACCTTGAGTCTTTTAGTTTGTTGTTTACAAAAGTGTAGAAAGTACAGGTGGAATTGGTGCGTAGGAGGTTTTCTTCTTGTTTAATGTGATAATTGGTGCATTCAGTCTTTATCTGGTGGCATAAATTTTTGTATCAGCTTTTGAAGTTGGCAACGTGACCAGATTTGTTTTTCTGCCCAATCTTTTTAGATTGAAGCTTCCTTATTGTTATGGGTAATTTGTTTTTTTCTGGTTTTTGGGAGTTGTTATTGGTACATATAGTACCATTGGTACACATATTGGTACATATACATATTGGTATATATAATCAAATAAAATATAATCAAATAAAAGAAATATTTAAAAACAAACATTATCAAAAATTTAAATATTATCATCTCCGGTTTGGGATCTTGATGAAAAGTCCCTGTAAATCATTTTTTTAGTTCGGGTAACATTCAATAAGATAAGCAATAGCAAGCCTCATGCTGTATCTATCCTTGCTATGAACAGTAGATGATGTGTAAGTAAAGTTACCAGGAGTTGCCTGTGCATTGGAGGTTTTTCTTTTTTGTAAGATGAACAGGTTTGGTTAAATACCATATAGTATAAAATACATGTGGCTTGGGTTTTGATTAGTCACTTGCTCTCATGGATTACTGCTGATAATAGGAACTGCATGGGTGGAAATGATTCAGAAATTAGAAAAGAGTTATTTCTTTCATTCCCCTTCTCCTACTTCTTGAGTCAGTGCCAACCCTTCAAGGTAGACCAGACTAGGAAAACAATACCATGTAAGTTAGTAGTACCTTTATTGTAAAGTTATAGTAACAATCTTACAAGTTGGAAAGCACTTTCCCCTTCCCTTTATTTTCATGTGAACTAGGAGAAGCTTGGCTGTTGTATCTGACCTCTTTCTCCTAGTGACTCTTTCTCCTGTCCTTAAAGCCATTCCCTCTGCCCTCTTCTGTCAAAGGTGAACGGTCTAATAGCCCACAGTGTTGAGCTCTCCAGGCTGAACTCAGCAGACGATTCCCAAACACTGGGTAAAGCTTAGCTAGAGAAGGCTAGAGCCAACAGTTGAAGGGCAGTGCCTCCATAGGCCAAGGCACTTTAAATCTGGCACTTATTTTTCTCAAGTTTCCAATGGCTTAGTGGGCACCTTACTTTGGGCATTTCAGGCTTAGGTAGAAACCTGTTCTCAGTATCTCTGTTTTATTTATATGTATCAAATTTAGAGGCTGCCCATCTCATTGGCAAAGCAATTCATTGTAACACTCACACCAGGCCAATGGGACCCCTCTCCACTTAGATTACAGAATACAGCAGCAACTTAGCAGCAGAACAACCAAATGTTTGTGATGTGGTTTTTCAGGTTAAGATCCTAAAATTAAAAGTGATAATGTGCCCCCTTGAAGGAGATCTGCCCCCATTATTGCTGTTAATCTTCCCATTCTCCTCCCCTCAGCCTAGCCTGTTAGCAAAAGGCTTGGTTTTTTTTAAACCCTGTCTCTTTTGGCAGTGTCACTAGATTGTCTCCTGCATTGGCAAGTTGGTTGACCCAGGTATATCTTATTTCCCTGGCCCAAAAAATTGCCAAACCTGTTTTAAGTCGTCAAAGTGTCAGTAAATACTAATACAGGGTATAGCTCTGTAAAAATAATGTATATTTGCAGATTGCACCTAGAAGCGAAATTGAATGGAATACATTCTGTATTATTAACTATAATAAAATGCGAAGCCATATCAACAGCTAGACTGGAGAACAATGCCTTCGGAAGTAAAAGGAGATATGGTTACTTTTTATTGATGGAAAAAGGCAGGTGCTTTGGGGTGTATTATTAATGCATAGAAATGAGACTGGTTCTCAGCTGCTCCCACTACCACCACCAGGGAAAAATAAATCTAAAGAGACCTTTCACCAATATGTTTGTGTGTGTAGATTTTTAAGAGCTTGATTTTCTGTTGAACAGGATTTTAAACCATTCGCTACTAATAGTCCCCCCCCCCATTATTGTCTTCCAAACTGCTTTTCTTTTTCAATTGGGGTGGGGAGGGAGGTATGAAGGTATATTTTTTTCTGCCTGTCCTGGGGGATGGATAAACTTTGATTATCTCCTTGTCAGTCTCCTGAGCATAATTAGCAAAATGTATGCAAAGCTTCAAGAAGGGTAATTACAAGACTGGTACAAATCTGAGTGTATCTTGGAGAGACAAGCAGGTTTTAGGGCAAGTTGTTTCTCCTTGCATCAAATCCCGTGGCACTCAGTTGAGAAATACCCTGTCAGACCCTGTTCTGCACTGCATGCTTTGTTTATTGGCTTTAGGCTCACCTTTGACTCATTCCCAAGAGACAAGCTAAGGTGGAAATTGAAAAACTCTTCTACTGATGGATGACTCTTGGCCTTACTATTTAGACCCCACTAGAAACCCACTACTAAAGATTAGATGCAGTGGTTCCTTGTGTCTCACAAAATAAATTCGTGTAGAGAGATGGCATCAGACAGAATTGTATTGACTATAACCTGATGCCGTACTTTTTATCATTATATAAACACAAACTGAACCCACTTAAGCAAGCTTTTCACAATCTTCCTATGGCTAGTTAATAAACATATTTCTATCTTACTGTGTACAGACAATGCAGTAATACTGTTGTTAACCCGGCTGAAATTATTTCTCTTGCCCCTGTATTTCAGAGAGACAGTCTTACAGGTCAATTCTTCCAAGACAAAATCCTTCCATTCTTAGTTGTACGGGTTGGAGAATCCAAAGCGTGGGGCCATTAGAAAAACGGAGGCATTGTTCACTTCATTTAGACTGAGCTCATTGAGACAAAAGGTTTCACCATCAATGACAGGCAGATGGATCAGGACATGTATCACAAAAGCTTATGAAAGCCAATCATTGCAGTTGTCTCCTGCTTCCTTGCTTAAAGATGGAGTCAATCAAAGTTTAGTCCAGCCCCCTTTCCACTGCGTATGCCCAGTTTTTAATGAAGGCTGATGATTGACTTGGAGAGTTCTTGGTGCTTTTTCTTGACCATTCCGTGCTTGGGACTTAGTATCTAAGGGTGGGATTTGGATTCTCCTCCCGTACAACTAGAAGATGCGTTTCAAGTAAGGCCAATGCTCTTTCTCAGTTATACGGGTCGGAGAATCCAAAGCATGGGACGTACCCAAGCTAAATGTCCTGAGGGTAGACCAACTCCTTGTCCCGATCCCCCAACTCCGTGTGAACTCTTTGTAACACCCTTCTTCCATAGGATGCTTCCGCTGATGCAAATTTCAGGTAAGGCCAACACTCTTTTTCTAGCTACCTCAAAGCTTGGACATTGCAGCTAGAGAACAAGTTAAAACTTTTAATTGTAGGAACCCCCCCCCCCCAAATAAACAGAGAGATAGTGTGCCCACCTGAACAATGAAACCTTAAGATCAGCCTCAGCTGTAAAACCCCTTATCACCAGAGGCACAAAATTTATACCTGTGGCACTAAAATTATTTACAGCCAATTCTTATATCTGGTTGCTGTATGGGGCTCAATTGGGCTCGTATAACAAGATGGCTCTTTTAGAGTATGAGCAATCCACACTTCTCCATAACATATTCCAGATTGCCAGCTGTGTACCAGATATGATATTAGATCAGTAAAGTGGCAATACTAAAGTAGAGACTAAATCTCTTGTAAAATCTATTTGCTTCTTGTGCAAAGTCATCATTTGGTCAGATACGTCTGGTCCCATTGGCATCTCACCAATAATTTAAACTCAAATGGCAAAAATTATTCAGTTAGGAATTGCATTCTTATTGGAAGTTGAGAATGTCAAGCTCTTGCATGATAGGGTCTACATAGGGATTAGGCCTTTCTGCTTAGAAATGTTTCTGTAAATCATCACACAAACCTAATATTTATGTGAAAGTAGAGATCCAAATTTCAGAAGGGCACTATAATTACTCTGCTTTAACGTTCTTTCCCTGGCAGTCATGGAAGGGAAATATAAGAAAATTCCTTATGTAAGTAGACTTTGTGTCAATATTGGTGAAGCCCTTAAAGGGATAGACTGTGTTGTTTTAAAATCAGTGTTGTTTTTCTCACATCTGGCAACTTTAAGATGTGTGGATGGGGAAATCTGAGAGCTGAAGTCCACACACCTTAAAGTTATCAAGCTTGAAAAACACTGTTTAAACCATCAATTTTTCAGGAATATTGACTCTTGATTTAAAACCCCTTTAATAATAATATTCTCAGGGCACTTATATTTGTTCTGCTTGAATTATTTATTCTCCAAGAAAAATATATTGATTTTGCTAAACATTGCAATTTTTTTCTTTTATATTTTATAACATTTGGCAAAGGTTAATACGTTACCATAAAAACTATATGTTATCTTATTTTTCTATTGACTTACCAATCTATTTCAATATTTTATGTTGGTTGGTCAATGAATGTAATAAAGAACAGGTACTTATCAAAGTTTCAGCAGCGGTGAGGGATTAGAGGGGGACCTAGGACCAAAATATATATATTTACATTAGTTAAAGTTAAATAAAACATGATTGAGAAAAAAAAACATTGGAGAAGTGTGGCCTGTATGTTGCTGTGTGTGTGGTATTTGTGTTTACACTCATTCCTGATAGAGGCTATTGCAGAGATTGGAAATGGCAGCAATAGTAAATCTGTTTGCATAAATATCAAATCCCATTTAATTGATCGTGGTGTTGATTTTTAGATGGTTGACTTTATGGTCCTGTCATTTTTATCACATTGTGCTTTTTAAATTATATTAATCATTGTGCTTCAGCTATGGTCAAAGATAACATTTTCCATTAGCTTGATATGCATGTCCAGGTGAACAGATGTTCTATAGCGGGATCTTTCCCACTGATAGGCACAAGACCTTTGGGGTTGTTAAGCAGTCTATAAATTCCTGTCTGAGTATTGAATGTTCTCTGTGTGCAAGGAAGCCCGACACCATAGCATCTTAAAAGTAACAATTTAGTTTCAAATCAAATCATATTTCGTATAGTCTTTGACCAGCCTTTACAGTGAGAAAAGAGAAAGTTTGGTGTAGGAATTCATTATCAGTGAAACAAGAAATAAAACAACTTATCTAATGAAAAGTTGTATGCAATTACTTGATGAAGGTATTTGACCACTTGCTAAGAGATATTGAGTTAGCATTCCTTCACAAGTAATAAGCATAAAATTTATCAGTATCAACCCCAAATTTAGAAATGATTGGAGCGATCAAAGCACATGTTGGGGCATCATAAAAAAGACACCATTTGAGGACATGTGAGAAGGTATCCCATACTGGATCCTCAAGGACAAAGTCTCTGGAAATAAAGAGTCCCATAAAACCTTCCTGACAGTAGAGTCGATGGGAGGGCATCAAAGCAGGCTTTGGAAAAGGCCCTTCTATATTTGCATTGTGTTAGATTGTATAGATAGTATCATGAATTCAGGCATGGGTAGAATGAATGGAGACAGTCTTAGTTGGTGACTTTCAACTCTTTATTGCATAGTGACTTATAACTTCTATAACAACAACTCTACTTATATAGGTAATGCTAATGTTAAATAACCAATAGGAGCTTGTGAAATGCTAGCTCCAGTACCAATAAGAGTCCTTCGTTAAGGGCCAATCAGATTCTCAGAACCCGACCAATCCGATCTAGCCGCTTAACACCCAATCAGAAGTGCAGGGCCAGAACCCTGCACTTTACCTCAAGCTTGCCTTTATTCAACTATTTACATACATAACACCCCTTCCCCCTGGCTTCACAATTAGTTTGTGACTATGTAGTCCTTTAAATAGGACGGTTGTCTCTTGGGTCTGTCAGATTTTCTTTGGACTGGCTGCGTGCAGTCCCGTTGAGGTAGGGTGTTGTTTTGTAATGGCTCAGCTTCTTGTTCTGGTGTGATTTCCCTTGGAGCGTACGATTCTTCTTCCTGCTCCATTTCCAGGGTTTCACTTGATTCATCGCTTTCCTGGAACAGGTTTCCTGGCATATCGTCATCTTCTCTTCCTCCCCCCCCCCTCAGTTTGGTCGTTGGGAAGGTGTTGGCTAGCAGTTATAAATCGTGACCGTAATTGGTCAATATGTCTTTTCCATAGTCTCTCATCTATACATTTTACAATATAGGATCTGGGCCCAGTCTCGCGTATTATTGTTGCTTCAATCCAAACCGGGTCGCCCGATAAATTCCTTGCATAAACGGGGTCGCCTACCTTGAAGGTACGGTAGCGTCCGCTGGATCCTGGAGGCTTCTCTGGCTCGTAAGCAGGGTGCAATCAGTCGAGGCGGGAACGGAGTTTTCGCCCCATGAGAAGTTCAGTGGGAGTTCTGCCGGTTTCGCTGTGCGGAGTGATGTGTTGTAGAAGTAAAATGCGGTTTATTTTTTCGTCAAGATTATCATAGTCCATCTTCTGTAAAGTCTTTTTTACAAATTGTACCATGCGTTCCGCTCGGCCGTTGGTAGCAGGATGCGCCGGCGAGGTGAGCGCATGGCAGATGCCGTTGTCAGCAAGGTACTGTTCAAACATTAGCGCTGTAAACTGTGGTCCGTTATCGGACACTAAGACGTCCGGCAATCCATGAGTTGCAAAGAGTCTATTGAGGACTTTAATTACTGCTTCGGAGGTTGTATTGGCCATCCGATGAATTTCTAACCAATTAGAGTATGCATCGACAGTCAACAGCAATGTCTGTCCTTTGATCGGCCCTGCGAAATCCAGGTGGATTCTGGACCAGGGTCCACGTGGCATCTCCCATTCAGTCGGTGCAGCTTTTGGCGGTGCGTTGCTGGTTTGTTGGCACTTGGTGCAGGCCTTGACCCATTGCTCGATGTGTCGGTCCATGCCTGGCCACCATGCGTAGCTCCGTGCGAGAGCCTTCATTCGTACGATCCCAGGATGTCCTTCGTGCAGGATTTGTAACAGCATTTTTTGGAGTCGTTCTGGGACGACGACTCTATCGCCCCAGATAACGCAGCCTTTTTGAGAAAAAAGTTCAGTTTGTCTTGTTTTAAATGGCGCGAAGTCATCTGGGATGTGGTCCAATGGCCATCCACGCTCTACCCAGCCTAGGACTCATGCTAGGGTGTGGTCTCGTCTGGTCTCCCTTGCGATATCTCGAGCGGTCATAGGAGGCGAGTTGAGCGTTTCGATTTGTAACACCGATACTGTTGGTGCCGGATCGTCGAGGGTATCTGGTAGCGGTGCTCTGCTGAGTGTGTCGGCATGGGAAATGGCTTTCCCCGGTCGATGTAACAATCGATAATTATAAGCAGCTAGAAACTCTGACCAGCGAGTCATTCTTGGGGACAATATATAGGGAGTTGATTTGTCCCCAGCGATTCTCCCCAATAAAGGTTTGTGGTCAGTTACAATTGTAAATGTCCTTCCATATACATACTCATGGAATTTTTTTATGGCTGACACAATTGCAAGAGCCTCCTTGTCTGTTTGTCCATAGTTACGTTCTGCTTGGGATAGAGTCTTCGAAAAGTATGCAACAGGAGCCTCGTTTCCATTAGGTAGCACATGGCTCAAAATAGCGCCCACCCCAAACGGTGAGGCATCACAAGTTATAACCAAGGGTAATGTTTCATTATATTGCATAAGTACAGAATCAGATGTAAGTAAATTTTTTACATTTCTAAACGCTTTTTCTTCTCAGTAACCCCAAACCCACAATGCTTTCTTATCTAATAACTGGTGTAATGGTTAAGCCACAGTCGCCTTATGCGGTAAAAACACATTGTAGAAATTGATAAGGCCTAAAAATGCTTGAAGATCAGTTTTGTTACGAGGTCTGGGAGCATTTCTTATCGCCCTTAATTTACTCTCAGTTGGGTGAATACCCTGCCTATCAATGCGATAACTTAGAAATTCAACACTGTTGGGATACAGATGACATTTATCCCTTTTTACTTTCAATCCCGCTTCTTGGAATTTTTTAAGAACACATTTTAAACGATTCTGCAGAATTTTTTTACTAGGAGCTGCAATCAATACGTCATCAAAATACGGAACCAAGCCCTTGATTCCCTGTAACAATCGTTCCATTAAATTTTGGAATATTCCCGGGGCCACACTCACCCCGAACTGCAATCGGGTACATTTAAAAGCACCTCTGTGCGTTACTGTCGTTTGGGCTTGGGCTGTTTTATCGTCCACGGGCAATTGTTGATAGGCTTGAGCTAAATCTAGCTTAGCGAAAACCTTTCCACCTCCCAGGGAATGAAGGAGGTGCTGTACCACCGGCACTGGATACGCGTTCTGTTGGAGGGCGTGGTTTAGAGTGGCCCGGTAGTCCCCACAGATTCGGATTGACCCATCTGGTTTAATGGGGGTTACAATAGGAGTTTCCCATGGGGAATGATCAATGGGTTGCAGTACCCCTTGTTTAATTAGTTTGTCAAGTTGTTCATCTATCTTGGCCTTAAGGGTGAACGGAACTCGACGGGGCTTTAAATGGATCGGGGTGACCTTACGGTCGAGGCTGAACGAGATTGGGGTCCCCTTATACCCACCCAGACGATCTGCGAAGACACCGCTGAATTCAGACATAAGATCCTCCTCCCACTCGCAATCACCGACTCGGTTCATGCCAGCTAGTTCGATGCCGAGTGGCGCAAACCATTGGAGGCCCAACAAACTAGGCCTGTCCCTATCGATGATCGTTAGAGGTAAGTATGCCGTATGCTTTTTAAACGAGACACGGACTCGACAAGACCCGACCACAGGGATCCGATTCCCTTGGTAATCTTTAAGGATAAGGCGTTGCATTCGAAGGTCTTGGCGTTGGATGGTAGGAATGAGCTGCTTTAATGTCTTCCACGAGACCATCGAGAGGGACGATCCCGAATCGACCTCCATGTGGCAGGGTTGGTTCTCTATGGCTACTGTAACTCGAATCTTCTTTGCGTCCAGGGCCGAGGCATGACCTATAGTGATAGTATGGTGAGCCTCTTCTTTCTGAAACACTCGATATCTGTAGGAGTGGTTTGCTGGGTCTCGCCTTACAGGACGGTTTCCTGCCGATTGGCGAAAGTTGGCTCCCTTTGAGGCCGGGCTTGGTCCCGGTAAACTGCGACAGACTCGACCGATATGGCCTCGTTTCCCGCACTCGTGGCAGAGTGCGTCGCGGAATTTGCAGTCTGCCCTGGGATGGTTTGCCCCGCAGCCAGCGCAAGGGCGTGAGGTTTTAGGACGAGGGTCCCGGTCAGAACGCAGTCGATGGACCCCTTCTTCGTCGCTGTCTGACGACGAAGAGAGGTCCTCGTAGTGCGTTGTTACCAACTGCCCTTCTGAGCTGAGTGAGATGTCGCCTGTCGGTGGGTTTGTGGGGTTTCGGCTTCGCCGTAGCTGCGCCGCTGACTTTTTTGTTGCTTCAGCAGCGGTGGCTTCGGCGATGGCGTCAACAAGGCCGATGTCGCCCTTCGCCATTATCTTGCTCTGCACGTTTGGTGCATCTAATCCCAGAATTAGGCGGTCTCTCAATGCTTCATCTAAGTCTGCGAACCCGCAGAGGCCTCCCAAGTGTCGGAGGTCTGCCATGAAGTCAGCCATGCTCTCTCCTTTTCGTTGGCTTCGTTGATAGAACTCGTGGCATCTCACGAGTGTGGGTACGGTTGGCGCGTAATGGTCTCTCAGGAGAGGTTCGAGGTCATCCCAGCTTATTGCTTTCACTTCTCGAGGCTTTGCGAGGGCTTTAGCCATTTTAAAGACAGCCGGGCCGCAGTATGTCAGGAACAGCGCCCGCTTCTTGGCTGGTGTGGCGTCCTTCAGGTTGTTCGTTTCAAGGAACATCTGAAAGCGATCCATGTAGGATTCCCAGTCCTCTTGGGATGGATCGTATGGAGCGGGTGGAACGATGCCGCCGGACATGGCTTCCGTTGGTGGCGCCGTTTTTTACACGTGCTCTGTTTTTCTTCCAAGTTCCTTAAGATCAGATGTCTCCAAATCCCATCCTCGTCGCCAGTATCATGAATTCAGGCATGGGTAGAATGAATGGAGACAGTCTTAGTTGGTGACTTTCAACTCTTTATTGCATAGTGACTTATAACTTCTATAACAACAACTCTACTTATATAGGTAATGCTAATGTTAAATAACCAATAGGAGCTTGTGAAATGCTAGCTCCAGTACCAATAAGAGTCCTTCGTTAAGGGCCAATCAGATTCTCAGAACCCGACCAATCCGATCTAGCCGCTTAACACCCAATCAGAAGTGCAGGGCCAGAACCCTGCACTTTACCTCAAGCTTGCCTTTATTCAACTATTTACATACATAACAGATACCTTGCAGTAAAAGACTTGCATCTATCTAATATTTGGTAAAAGGATTTGGCAGCACTGGTGATAATCATTTGGCCAATCAATGTCCCTAATTCTTTCTTTTATTGTTGATTTGGCCTCCTCAAGGGCTAATTGTCCAAAATATTCAGCAGAGAGTCAAAGACTGTGAAGTTCTTCTGTACAGGTACAGTGCCAATATGGTAGCTGTCTAACAACAGCAGAAGTCTCACATGTGTAGGTCAAACATGATTCTGAGTCCTGAGATTAGAATCTTACTCCAGACCTGAATATTTGGCTTATTAGCTTTAAGCCTCAAGGAATGCATTAGGAGTGCATTTTGGGGTACTAAACTAACTCTTAATGAAATTCTCTTTATAAGTCTCTTAAATATGCATCGACCTTTTGTTTTAACAACAGTTCAAAGTTACAGTGGTCTCGGAAAAAATGACTTACAACTCAGCCTAAAAGTTAGAACCACTGTACTACCCCCATGGTAACATGGTTGTAATTAATAACAGAAATTCTGATCTCAATTGTAGGTGCAAATCAAGAACTAACTCTTGGGCAACTGTTTAAACTGTAAGAGTTTGATTGTTACCAGAATGTAATTTGCCCCCTATTGCCTTTAAATTTTAGTTATTGCTAGTATGCTGTTTTGGGCAATAGAAATGGCATAATTTATCTGAGCTGATAATTTCCTACAGGTCTGAAGTATTACACCCAAGTATTTAAAACATTTGATGTACTCTAATTTGTGGGAACCAATTGTCCACTTTGCTTTTGTCTTTTGTTGGAAAAAAATAAAAAATATATTTGTCATAGCTGTTTACTAATTGTTCTTCATTACAGTAGGATTCCAGATTTGTATATTTGGCTGCTAGATGTTGAAGTACTGAGCAGCGATCTACAATGGATCATTTTGGTTGAAATCTTGCTTGCTCAGGGTCAATTATTCCCTCATCTTATCCAAGTGTGAAGTTTGGTGAATAGGTACATGGCATATAATTTGGTAATCATGTTCAATAAACTAATTGGTCTGTAATCAACCAGGGCATTCCTATCCTCCTTTTTGCACAAGGGAACAATTACAGCTTCCCCCAAGACCTGTAATCTTAGCTGTGGTTAATATGTGCGATTAATATGTGAAAAGCAGGAAGCCAATAAAAGGATCCACCAATTTGAATTGGATTTAATTAGCTTGGTAGGGATATTATTCCCAGGGACTTTATCATGTTTAATTTGGTTAATGAGATTTTTAACTTCTTTGCATGTGACTGTAGTATAAAGATAAAGATTATTATTTATTATTATTTTTATTGTATTCAATAAAAATACAAGAGATAAAAATACAAAATATAAAATATTAGAAATGTATGTCTCATTTGAAGGGAATCTGCGACCTATCAGTACCACTACCTGTCAGCAGCCGATCCTCCAATGTGTCTGTGAAGGCAGGCAGTTCTCCATCAGGTCTGCTACCTCTCCCAGTGCCTGAGGGCTTGGGACAGCGACATCCTCAGCCCCTGGCTTCTCCAAACATTCCAAGGGAGATGTACCATTCCCGTTGGACGGTCCAATTCCAGTTCCTCCTCCAAACCAGGTTCCGATAGGACCGTGACATGTCTTTATTTGGTTGATTACACTAACATACTGTAGGAACTTCTGCCAGGTAGGAACTGGGAAACAGACATCCTTACTTGCATGACCATCATGGCACAGTGGTTAGAATGCAATATTGCAGACAAACTCTGCCCACAGCCAGGAATTTGATCCTGACCGGATCAAATTCTTGCAAGGTTGGTAAAATGGGGACCCAGTTGGGGGGCAATATTCAAATAATGCTGACACTTTAGTGCTTTAGAGCACTACTCAGAAGGTACTCTAAAGCATTATGAAGCAGAGCTTATAAATGTAAGTGCTATTGCTATTTCTATTATCTGTCTTAGCAGTTTTAAGCCCTAATTCAGTTCTCTGAAGACTCTTGCTTCTGGGCTATATAGGTTTTGCCCTCAAGGAAAGAGCATCACACATGCCAGCCTCTTATCTCCAATGGCTGTGAATGTCACAGCTGATGCTTTCATATAATAATATACTTGCAACCTTAGCAGGGAGGCCAGGAAGTGAAAAGGTTAGGGATTAGAATGCCTGTATAACAGCTTCCATTTATGTTGAGACTACAGTTGTGAGAAATTGCCAATTTGATTGCACATAATCAATTATTCAACTTGTTTATAAAAAGGAAATGTTCAGATAAGCCTACCACTTAAAACCAGGAACATTGAAAAAGGAAAATTCCGGTCTCCCATTATCATTATGCATAACCAGAAAAAAAAAAAGAGAGAAAACCTTCAAAAGTGGGAAATCAATTTCCATTTGGTCCCTTATTAATCATATTTTCCTCTGTAACTAGTTCTAAATTCAGAGTGATTTCTCTTTTGAGAGCCTGAGATAGATATTTAATGGCTTGTCAATGTGTAAAATACAGTTTTTATTTGAACTAAATACTAATTATTTTGCACTTTATTTGGTACTTTCTGTATATTTGCATAATGTTAGACTTTACCCCTTTGATTTCTGTAGTGCAGCATATTATTTGAATTGTCTGTACCCTGGACTAAGTTACAGTACGTACCAAGAAAATCCCCCTTTTCTAATTTCCACAATGCAGGGTTGCACAATTTTTCCTTTTTCAGAGTTATTTCTATATCTGCCAGTTATGCAGACATGGAGAGCAGTGGTGCTATTCGACTGGTTTGGCCCAGTTCTGGAGAGCAGGTAACAGCGATGAGCAGTGGAGACCAAACCGGTTCTCTCCACTGCTCTGCTGTTGGGCCCACCCGCCCGCCTGGACTCCCATGCTCACTTTTATCCATTGAATTTGAAGCGCAGCTGCTTTGTGCAGCCCAGAAGATGCCACGCGGAAGCTGCGAAAGCAGAGTTAGAATGCCTCCCGGCCTGCACAAAGTGCACATTGGGTGCAGCTTGCATGCAAACTATATGCACGCACGCAAAGTGCGCCCATTAAGCCACACCCACCAAACCGGTGGCAAAAATATTTGAACCCCACCACTGATGGAGAGCTTTGAGAAAGGGCGTTGGTAATTACCTGACACGCCCGTTCTCTTTGAGCTGTGAAGAGCATCCAGTAGTGGGAGGTGCTTCAGTCTCTGCATGCCTAGGCTGGGCTTAATTTGTGGAACGCTCCTCCTCCTCCACGGGACTCCTCCCCAGCATTCCTCAGTTTTGGCGAAGACGAGAGAAATAAACGCCCTCGTCCTCAATGCCCTAACAAATTTGTTGGCTGAAAAAGGACCCCACCAGATGGAAAAGGGGTGGGGCTGGATTCTCTTCACAGCTCAAAGAGAACAGGTGTGTCAGGTAAGTACCAACGTCTTTTCTCCCATGAGCTGTTCAGAGCATCCAGTAGTGGGACATACCAAAGCTTGGCCTGTCCTACAGGAGGGACTCTATCTGGCCTGGAAACCCCTCCTGGTCCCTATGGACCCGTTGCAGAACTCTTCTGCCAAAGGAGGCCTCAGTGGATGCAAACACATCTATTTTATAATGCCTAATGAATGGCGATGGAGAGACCCAGGTTGCGGTTCGACAAATTTCAGTTATTGGTGCCTGTGTGGCCCACGTTGCCGATGTTGCAGCGCTCCTTGTTGAATGAGCTGTTATGCCCCTGGGCACCTGCAGTGATTGAGTCTGATACGTATTCACTATCGCAGCCCATAGCCAACGGCCTATTGTAGAAGATGAGACCTTGCATCCCTGAGTGTTGGGCTGAAATGACACAAATAAGGCTTCCATTTTTTTGAAAGTTGCTATGCAGTTAATATATATTCGCAATGCTCACCTCACATCAAGCCTATGCCATTGTAGTTCCAACCCTTGGGATGGTCTGGGACAAAAATTAGGAAGTATCAGTTCTTGTGCCCTATGAAAAACCGAGTTAATTTTGGGAATAAATGTAGGATCAGGACGAAGGACCACCCGGTCAGAATGGAAAACACAAAGATCTTGTCTGATAGACAAAGCTGCAAGTTCTGAAATACGACGAGCAGAAGTGATCGCTACAAGGAAAACTACTTTATACATTAGAAATTGGAGACTTGGCGATTTCAAGGGTTCAACAGGGCCTTTGGTGAGTGCGACGAGGACCTTGTCAAGGTCCCAGGTGGGATAATGGGGTCTGCTTCTGACAGGGCTGGGTCACTGTCATGTATTGATCCTGACCCAATCTGTTCCATTTGATCAATGTGATCCACTTCTGCCTTCTCCTCCTCCTCCTGCAGCCCCTGGAGGGGCATGTCCCCCTGAAACTGTACCTGGGTATAGTGTTGCTCCAATCTGGTCAACGACCTTAGAGATTGAGAATCATAATCAGTGGTTACCGGGTGTTCCCTGGTCAGAACTGCGTGTTGAAGACCTGCTGCAATTCCCTGGTGGATTGCCAGCTCCAACCACGCCTTCATTCTCTCTGGAACTTCCTCTGGAAGAATGTCATCCTGTCGAAGACCGGCAGCCGTTGGAGTGAATGTAGCTTCAGGAGCCCTTCGCGTTGTCTGTGTTCCAGGTAACTGGGCTGTTGACTCTGGAAAATCAAGCTGTGTCTGGATGAGAGGGAGAGATCTAGGGGAAGAGGAGGATGGGAAGAGGTAGACGGTACTGGACTGGGGGGCAGAAGGTCCTGTGTGCCTCCCTTGCACACCTATCTATTTGCTTTTCTAATGCTTTATGGCGCCTGTTGGCATCCTTTTCTGAAGCTTTAGAATGACCTTTTGTTTGCTTGGATTTGTGCTGAGATTTAGCTTTGACCCTTGATGTTGAGGGTTGAGAGCTACTACCACCTGCCATTTTGAATTGAAAGAGATGCAGTATGCTCGTTATTCACAGCGATACTGTTGAGGCAGTTGGCACCCCTAGGGGCCTGATCCAAGAAGGGACTGGTTGCCCTGATAATATCTTATCTCCTTGTTTTTTGTTTTTTGTTTAATTAAGATACATGTATATATAATATGAGTCGTATCACAGTGATATCTTTCCTTATTAAGATATTAATACTGAATATTTTTATTATCATTATTGTTTATTATTATTATTGGAGTGAATGAAAGTCACCAATATCTCTCTCTATATATATAGATGTAAATATATATATATATCTAAATTAATAGAGAAACAGCTTGATAGAATGAATATCCAAACAGCCAAATTAAGAATGCCTGAAAGGCCAAGATAATAAAGAGAGGCCTTCAACAGCTTCCCTGCACAGGTGGACACAGGCCTGGGTGCTCGCTGTTGTGCCGCTGGGTAAGGCTGTGAGGGTTAAGCCAACAATAATACACGGATGGCCTCGAATCTAATAAGAAAATGAGGTATAATAATTCCTTAGGTTATCAGAAGGAAAAACCTCTGATCAGGAAGGAAAACTACCTCATATAGCTCAATTACAAATAGCACGGACACGCAGTTTCTTTTTTTTAAAAGTAAAGGCAAAAACAATGGCCGTTATTTTTGGCGTGTGCGCGCTTCCCAGCAACAAACTCCTGCCGCGTGGGGAAATGCCTCCAACGGCTTCTCCTTGTGGCTAAAAGGAACGGCGGGGGAAGGGGTGGAAAGAATTCTTACTGCTTTCTACACCAAGACGGCGTTCTGAGGGGAAAACTCAAATGATACGACTCGGATGAGAGCAAAAACGCCCACGCCACTATTGCCGATATAGAGAAAGGCAATTTGAATTACAATGGCAGGGGGTAGAACAAGCAGATGGGGAGGAGGCTCAGAACAATGCTGAAGCTGCCCGCCGCTTCGGACGTGAAACAGCGCTGCCCGAAAATGCAAATGATCTCCGATGACCAGATGGAGAGAGCTAACATCAGGAGATCAATAAGTGATTTGGAGGCTAAAAGCCTGAAAAAAATGAACTGGACTGTTAAGTCTGGAGCATGGGTGCGAATGATGGAGACGAGCCGGTAGAACAGTGAACTTCAAACTCTTTATTTACATATTGTGACAGCTCAAACTCAAGGGCTGCTATAGCCTTCCTTATATAGGCAACTCATTAACTATTCAACCAATAGCAAACCTGGAGCGCTAGCTCCGTTAACCAATGGGAATGGTCTGTTAATGGCCAATCAGATGCTCCTGAACGGACCAATCCGATCCTGCCATTAACAGCCAATCAGAAGTGCAGGGTCAGAACCCTGCACTTGACTTCAAGCTCAAGATAACTTTATTTAATATTCATTCACAACACCCCTTTCCCCCGGCTTCTGCCCACGGGGCGCGGTTACATAGTCCTTCAAGTAGGACGGCTGTTTTATTAGTCTTTTTGATTTTCGCAAAGTGCCTGGTGGTTGGCTGCACTTCTGCTGAGGTAGATCGTTGTTTAACGGTAGGAGTGCCTCTGGTTCCGAGTTCGCGTTCCCGTCATCACCAATATCACTGGCCACTCCCTGAGGTGAACTCACTCCGGTCCCTGGTTCCTGTTCCTGCGTTTCAGTTCCATTATCAGTCTCTTCGAAAAGGTTTCCCTCTAATTGTAATTCGCTTTCCTCTGTATCTTCCCCCCCCCCTCAGTTTGATCAAAAGGGAGTTCGGAAGACGGTAGCCATGATCGTAGTTGATCTATGTGGCACTTCCAAAGTCTGTCGTCAGGGCACTGAACGAGGTATGATCTTGGGCCGGTTACACGGATTACGGTCGCCTCTACCCACAGCGGATCACCCGATAAGTTTTTAGCGAATACTAAATCACCTACCTGGAAGGTACGGCATCGGCCGCTGGATCCGAGTGGCTTTTCCAGTTCGTAGGCTGGATGTAACCAATCGAGGTGGGAGCAGAGCTTTCGTCCCATTAGCAGCTCGGCGGGAGTTTTGTTGGTGACGCTGTGAGGTGTGATGTGCTGCAGGAAAAGGATCCGGTTGATTTTCTCATCGATGTTGTCGTAGTCTGTTTTGGAGAGTCTTTTTGACGAATTGTACCATGCGCTCAGCCCTACCATTGGCAGCAGGGTGCACAGGTGAAGTGAGCGCACGTCGAATACCGCGGTCAGCCAGGTACTGCTCAAAAGACAGCAAGGTAAATTGGGGCCCGTTGTCGGATACCAGAACGTCTGGTAATCCGTGGGTTGCAAAAAGTCTTTCCAGTCTTTTGATGACCGCGTCAGTGGTCGTGTTGTTCATTCGGTGAATCTCGAGCCAATTCAAGTTGGCGTCGACAGTTAGCAAAAATGTGTGGCCTTTGGTTGGCCCAGCAAAGTCCAGATGGATGCGGGACCAGGGTCCCCGCAGCGTCTCCCATTCGGTTGGGGTTGCCTTTGGTGGAGCGTTGCTTACTTCTTGGCATCTCTTGCAAGTTTTAACCCATGATTCGATTTGTCTGTCGATACCTGGCCACCATGCGTAGCTTTGTGTGAGGCCCTTCATGCGCACGATGCCAGGATGGCCATCGTGCAAGGTTCTTAGCAGTGTCTGTTGGAGTCGTTCTGGGATAACGACTCTTATCGCCCCAGATGACACAGCCCTTCTGCGAGAACAACTCTGTTTGACGACTTTTGAATGGTGCAAAGTCGTCTGGTACTTGGTCCAATAGCCATCCGCGTTCCACCCATGTGAGGACTCGTGCCAAGATGGGATCGCATTTTGTTTCCCTCATGATGTCACAGGCAGTTAATGGCGGCGTGTGGAGTGTCTTGATCTGCAACGCTGTCATTGTTGGTGCAGGATCATTGATAGTTTCAGGGAGCGGTGTACGGCTCAGCGTGTCGGCGTGGGGAATGGCTTTACCGGGACGATATTGTGGCCAATAATTGTAGGCAGCCAAGAATTCTGACCAGCGGGTCATTCTGGGAGAAAGTATGTAGGGAGTTGGCTTGTCCCCAGCGATGATCCCCAGCAATGGTATGTGGTCAGTTACAGTGGTGAAAACCCGGCCGCACACGTACTCATGAAATCTTTTAACAGCTGATACAATCGCCAGGGCTTCTTTATCGATCTGGCTGTAATTTCGCTCAGTTTTCAAGAGCGTCTTTGAGAAGTAAGCAACAGGGGCTTCGTTACCATTAGGTAACACATGGCTCAAAATGGCACCCACTCCAAAGGGCGATGCATCACATGTAATGTTTATTGGCAAAGTCTAATTGTACTGCATTAGTACGGCGTCCGAAGTCAGAAGTTTTTTCACATTACGGAACGCCTGCTCTTCTTTGTGACCCCATACCCAAATTGCTTTTTTATCTAATAGACGATGTAAAGGTTCAGCGACAGTCGCCTTGTGCGGCAAGAATACATTATAGAAATTGATGAGGCCTAAGAACGCCTGGAGGTCGGTCTTGTTCTGCGGTCTGGGAACGTTTTTTATTGCTCTCAATTTGCTATTGGTAGGGTGAATACCCTGACCGTCAATCAAGTACCCTAAGAATTCAACACGATCGATACACAGTTTGCACTTATTTTTTTTGACTTTCAGGCCTGCTTCCTGGAATTTTCGTAATACCAGTCTTAAACGCTCCCGTAAGATTTTTGGAGTGGGGGCAGCAATGAGCACATCATCAAAATATGGGACAATGCCTTGATCCCCTGCAATAGTCTCTCCATTAGGCTCTGAAAGATCCCTGGAGCTACACTGACTCCGAATTGGAGCCACGTGCACTTAAAGGCACCTCAGTGTGTTACGATAGTCTGTGCCTGTGTCGTTCTTTCGTCAACCGGCAGTTGCTGATAAGACTGAGCTAAGTCTAGTTTAGCGAAGACTTTTCTGCCCCCCAGGGAATGGAGGAGGTGTTGTACCACCGGCACTGGATATGGGTTCTGTTGCAGGGCATGGTTTAGGGTGGCTCGGTAGTCCCCACAAATTCTAATTGAGCCGTCCAGCTTAATTGGTGTCACAATCGGCATTTCCCATGGGAAGTGATCAGTTGGCTTTAAGACTCCCTGGGCAATCAACTTATCAAGCTGCTCGTCGATTTTCGGTTTTAGAGCGAACAGAACTCGATGAGGCTTAAGGCGGATGGGAGCTATCTTTGGATTAAGGCTAAAGGATATTGGGGTCCCCTTGTACTCGCCTAGCTTTTCCTCGAAGACGTCTCTGAATTTGTGGGCGAGGTCTTCCTCCTGTCACTGCCACCTATTCGGTTTATGCCTGCCACTTCAATGCTGAGTGGTGCAAACCATTGCAGGCCAAACAGACTAGGCCGGTCCTTATCGATTATCGTCAGAGGTAAGTACGCCGTGTGGTTCTTGAATGCAACCCGGACTTGACTGGATCCTGCGACTGGAATTCGGTTCCCCTGGTAGTCCTTTAACACGAGCCGTTGGAATTGAAGGTCTTGGCGCTGGATAGTGGAGATGAGTTGCTTGAGGGTCTTCCATGAGACCATTGAAAAAGACGATCCCGAGTCAACTTCCATTTGGCAAGGCCGATTTTCAATGTTCACGTTGACTCGAATTTTCTTAGCGTCTAGCGAAGAGGCATGGCCAATAGTGAGTGTTTGGTGGGCCTCTTCCCATCTCGCCAGACGACTCCCAGGTCAGTTTCTGTAGGAGTGGTTTACTGGTTCTCGCCTTACAGGGCGATTCCCTGTCGATTGGAGGAGATTGGTTCCTTTCGAGGTTTGGCTGGGTCTGAGGAGGCTTCGGCAGACCCGTCCAATGTCGCCTCATTTCCCGCACTTGTGGCAGAGCGCGTCACGGAATTTGCAATCGGAACGGTAATGGTTGGCCCCGCAGCCAGCGCACGGTTGCTGGGGCTTTGGGTATCGGTCCCGATCGGACCGCAGGCGATGGACCTCTTCTTCGTCGCTGTCTGACGACGAAGAGAGGTCCTCATGATGGGCCATCTTTAGCTGCCCTTCTGCGTTAGGTGAAACTTCGCCGGCCGGTGGGTGTGCTGGAGTACGATTTCAGCGTAGTTGGGCAGCCGACTTCTTGATCGCCTCCGCTGCTGTAGCTTCAGCTATGGCGTCTTTAAGGGTGATGTTGCCCTTTGCCATTATTTTGCTCTGTATGTTTAGAGCGTCTAGCCCGAGGACTACTCGGTCTCTCAAGGCCTCTTCTAGGTTGGTGAAATCGCCAAGGCCTCCCAAGTTCCGGAGGTCTGCAACAAAATCAGCAACGCTTTCTCCTTTCCGCTGGTTCCTTTGATAGAACTCGTGTCGTCTCACGAGCGTTGAAATGGTTGGTGCATAGTGGGCCCTTAGCAATGGTTCGAGGACGTCCCAGTCCATGGCCTTCACTTCAGCCGGTTTCGCTAATGCCTTGGCCATTTTGAATACCGTCGGGCCGCAGTGCGTTAGGAATACCGCCCGTTTCTTCCCGGTTGTGGCATCCTTCAGATTATTCGTTTCCAAAAGCATTTGAAAACGATCCATGTAGGACTCCCAGTCCTCTTGAGCTGGATCGAACGGAGTGGGTGGTACTACGCCGCCGGACATGGTTCCGCCGTTGTGCGCTTCAGCCACGTGCTTAGTTGTCTTAGTTGGCTCAGATGTCATCCAATCCCATCCTCATCGCCAGTGTTAAGTCTGGAGCATGGGTGAGAATGATGGAGACGAGCCGGTAGAACAGTGAA
The DNA here is from genome assembly GCA_033807585.1 of Hydrophis major. Lineage (NCBI taxonomy): Eukaryota > Metazoa > Chordata > Lepidosauria > Squamata > Elapidae > Hydrophis > Hydrophis major. The sequence goes on from CM066328.1 coordinate 370,538,922, forward strand.
CTTCAAACTCTTTATTTACATATTGTGACAGCTCAAACTCAAGGGCTGCTATAGCCTTCCTTATATAGGCAACTCATTAACTATTCAACCAATAGCAAACCTGGAGCGCTAGCTCCGTTAACCAATGGGAATGGTCTGTTAATGGCCAATCAGATGCTCCTGAACGGACCAATCCGATCCTGCCATTAACAGCCAATCAGAAGTGCAGGGTCAGAACCCTGCACTTGACTTCAAGCTCAAGATAACTTTATTGGTATTATTCATTCACAACATGGACTATATCCAAACCTCCTGAGTAATACTCCTGTTTCGGCCAAGGAAGAACAAAAAGCACTGCCTATCCACAACGAGGCTGAGCCAAAACTGGGGAACACTGAGGAGGAGTCCCATGGAGGAGGAGGAGGAGCGTTCCACAAATTAAGCCCAGCCTAGACATGCAGAGACTGAAGCACCTCTCACTACTGGATGCTTTGAACAGCTCATGGGAGAATTTCACGCAAAGAATTTTTTAACACATTTTCAAGCATTTCATCTCAGTTTGATGGTTTGAAAACTACTCATAAAAATGAAGCATGAGATTCTCAGAATTTTGGGGTGTGTGGGCAGTACTTGGAACAGAATCTCTACTCAGATAACAATTCACAAATGGAACAACTTGCCTTCAGAAATTGTAGGTGCTGTATCCCTGGAGGTCCAAGACAGGAGCCACCTGTCTGAAATGGTATAGGGTCTCCTGCTTCAGCAGTGGGTTGTGCTAGATCATCTCCAAGGTCCCTTCCAGCTCTATTCTGATTGATTGATAACCAATTCTAGTTATCACAAATACAGTGAGCCCAGAGTTCTACTACAGCAGTGACTTTATTGGTAAATCCTTATCTTCGCATGTCTTTGTAGAAGTGCTATGATAAACATTTCAGGAAATTTAGCCCTTCCGGTTTGAGCTTCTTTGGTGACAGACCAAAACCTCGTCTCTCCGAGGCTTCGATCCATGCTCGCTGCTGGAGCTCCCCGAGCCAGCCCCGAGAGGTGGTGAAGAGGGGGGAGACTGCCTGCAGGGTTGAGGAGAGCCGCATCTCTCCTCCCCAGCTGGCCATTACTCCCTTTCCCGAAGGCGGTTGTAGCGGTGGTCAGAAATGGCCACCACAAAGAAGAACTCAACCGGAAAAGAATGTGCAGGAAAAGATAAGAGGAAGTTTTGGTTGACCGGTTCAAACAGCAAAAGCAACAAATAAGGTACCCTGGAATTTAAACTTAACAACATTGTTCCCAAAGAAGATTTTGAAGCTGCGAAGGAGAGAGAGAAGGAAAAGGATTAGTTTTTTTTTCTTCCCTTCCTTATACTGACAGCTAAGAGACTTAAGCGAGAAACTAAAAAAAAATCCACTTTGACATTAGTAGGCATCTAAGCTGAAAATAAAAGTCAAGAGGATAATAAAGATTTCTGGACATTGAAAAGTTTTTAAAAGCTGGAAAGGAGAAAAAAAAAGAATAGAAGGGCAGGATCTGGAAAAATGGAGGGGACTGCCTGGAATTAAGGAATGGAACTGTAATTAAAAGGAACTTACAGTGAAATTTTAACAAGATTCCTCAAAGATACATTTTAATGGAAACTTGGTAACAAAATAATAGAACCCCAGGAAGAGAAAGTGGAAAAAAGAAGCAAGTAGAAACAGCCTTGGATTATTTGGATTACTTGGTGTTTTTTGGTTTTTGCATCTAGATGACTAAAATTAACTGGGTGGTTGTTTAAAGGTTTTTTAAAATGGTATCACTCTTAGAAGTACTGAAAATGGAACTTTTAAAATGGAAAGATGCACAAGAAGGGAGAAGTTCTTTTGGCTTCGTGTTTCAATTCTTAGAAATGGAGATCTGGAACTATGAGAAGCAACAAGAAACGCTCACAGAAGAAGAAGATTGGGACAAAGAAGAAGCCATCTTTAATGATCAAATAATTTTAAGTGGGGGGGAGAAAGAAAAGGGGGGAAAGAGAGTGAAAGATTTAAGACTAGAAAAAACAACCAAAAAGAAGAACAATTTGAAAGATAAGTATAATATTAGAAAGCAACAGAAGAGGGAATTACAGATGAGAGAGTTAGAAGTAGAGAGATGAGGGGGTAAAAAGGGGAGGGAGAAGAAGAGGGGGAAGAAGGCAAGGAAAAGAAGTTGTAAAAGACAGAAACAAGAAATGGAGAAACAGGGAAAAGATATAAGGATTGTGACCATAAGTTTGTTTAGAGATAATGGGTGAAAATTTAATTGTAAAAGGGATTCTGCAAAGGTACATAATATAGCTTTGTTATATTACAAATAGAAATAACTTTAGAAAATATGATGATGGATAAAATATTTATTGTAATGCAGTGGGATGTTTGTTAATAAATAAATGAATTAAAATGATTGAGAGAATTAAAAGGGAATATTTTTAATTATTAGTAATGATTTATAAAAATATAAGTGAGAAATATGGGAAAAAAAGAATTACCGTATATACTCGAGTATAAGTCGACCCGAATATAAGCCGAGGCACCTAATTTAACCACAAAAAACTGGGAAAACTTATTGACTCGAGTATAAGTCGAGGGTGGGAAATGCAGCAGCTACTGGTAAATTTCAAAAATAAAAATAGATGCCAATAAAAACTTTCACTAGGACAGTTGAGAATAAGTTTGATGTTCACAATTTCCTCTTTGAAAGAGACCAGTAAATAGGGAACAAGAAGATGAAGAAAAAGAAGTGTGTTTTTTCACACTTTTCACACTGCAGTGAACAAAAATGGCACCATAGGAACAGGCTTATTCTCAGTCCAAAGGTTTGTTTCTGATTTCTTCCCTGATTTAAGGGAAATTTGGGAAACGATCTCACTATCATGAAAGGTTTAATTGATTCACTAACCCAAAAGATGATGATGATGACAGTGGTAGGCAGGAGTCACTCTCTCCCTTGCAAGAAAAAACCAAGAGCCGTTCTTATGATATATATATATCTCTCTCTCCCCCTCCTCCCCCTCCTCCCGAGTGCCTGAAAGCAGCTGGAGCTGAGGAAATGAAGCTGAGTGGAGCGACCTCAGCTCGCGTTGCTTTTTCAGCCTAGAGCTCAGAAAAGCCTCCCCCTCCTCCTCCCCCTCCTCCCCCTCCTCCCGAGTGGACTGAAAGCAGCTGGAGCTGAGGAAATGAAACTGAGTGGAGCGACCTAGGCTCGCGTTGCTTTTTCAGCCTAGAGCTCAGAAAAGCCTCCCCCTCCTCCTCCCCCTCCTCCCCCTCCTCCCGAGTGGACTGAAAGCAGCTGGAGCTGAGGAAATGAAACTGAGTGGAGCGACCTAGGCTCGCGTTGCTTTTTCAGCCTAGAGCTCAGAAAAGCCTCCCCCTCCCATGCTTAAAAGTTGCAAAGGAAACACGGAAGCAGGGAAGCGGCTGCCCAGCTTCGGAGCTCCACACCATTTTTTTTTCAGAGGGGAATCTGACTCGAGTATAAGCCGAGGGGTTTTTTTTCAGCACAAAAAATGTGCTGAAAAACTCGGCTTATACTCGAGTATATATGGTAACTATGGAAAGTTTATAAGTGTTCCCAAGGAAGTATGATATTTAATTGAAAAGAAATGTTAAAGATGTTAAGATTTTAATGCATATTAATGATAGAATTGAATTGGAATGGAATATGTTTTATTTATATATATATATAATTGTTTCTTTTTCAGAATATAGTATCTATTTTAAGAATGTACCAAGCAGAATTCGATTGGAAGTTATGTATTATATTGAATGCTATAATCTTAAAGCTATACATTGAAGCTTAAATAAGAGCTTGAATGGATAAAATTAAAGGATATAAAGGTGTCATACTCTAACTGGTAACTACAGGAGAAAAAATTGCTTAATAAGAAAAGATAATGTGAAATTGTAACAGTCAAAAGTACAAATATAATGATTTGAATTGAGATAAAGCAAAGTTGAGAAAATTAAAAGAGGGGGAAAACTATGTAGAAAATATAAAATGGTAATAAGATATGGAATAGAATATAAAAATAAGCATGAAATTGAGTTTTGTGTCTGTATGAAGAAGTGATAACCTGGGACCATGCTATTTTCAAAAAAGATGTTTTATTTGTATTTTGTTTTTGTAAAAACCCAAATAAAATTTTCCCCAAAAATTTTTTTTCAGGAAATTTAAATGTATTTTGATTCACTGTGTGAAACACTTTTTAAAAATAATGGTTTTGATTGCTTACAAGGCTGCAATAGGCAGACAGTATTGTCTACACCCAAAAATAAATTGCCTTTTACTCCAGAAAAACTATAGTTTTACTCATATACAAAATTAGTTTAATAACATACATACATACATACATACATACATTTGTAAGATATTAAACTAATATATGAATAAAATTACACACACACACACATATATATGACACAGTTTAAGATTTATTAAATTGCACAGAAGTCCTAGATTTAATATCGTTTGTGAATTAGTCAGATTTCCATGAATAATTTGTGTTTATTATACAGTAGACATCTTTTGCCTTTTCAGATACTAATCTTCCTTCTTTCTTTCTTTCCTTTCTTCCTATTTCTATTTTTTTCTTTGACAAAACTAAATCCTATCCTTGACTAAAATGAAAAATGTAAGTTGAACAGATGCCCAAATTGCTGTTCAGAAGCTCTTGACCTGATGTTCATGCACTTCTGCAAAAGCCAACATCACATAAATATAGCTATCTAAAAGAAACTGAAGACTGGTAACAACATTAAGTGGAAGTCTTTTCCAACATTTTCTGAAGATCAATAAGAAGACAAGAGCTGTCTTTGAAGCAAGAGGCATTTTTCGTGGCATCCAGAGTAATTTAGGGATTATTGAGAGTACATGTTTTCCTGGCAAAGACATGGGAGATGTAGTATAGCTCATTTACAGATTTAAAAAACCTCTTTTAAAAGTAATTAAATTTGTGAATTACAAAACTAAAAAGAAATCCAGATTGGCTTTATTGGGAAGCACTTCAAACCATAGATCCTAACGGATGTTCTTTTTTGTTTTTTGTTCATAAATAATGAATCTTGTCTTTTTTTTTTTTTCTTCCTTAGGTGGGTAATATTAAAGTCTAGACCAAAACTTGCAGAAATGCTACAGTGGAAGTCACTATGTGATGGGTACAACCAGGATTGTTTCTTTTCTGTCCTAGCCACTCAGCATTCTTCCTGTAAGCATCTCGCTTTCTGAGGTTTAGAGATTTTTTTCCTCCCGTAAGTGGATGAGAATCAGTGAATGTAAAAAATAAAAATGGAAACTGCTTGAAAATCTTCCTAGATCAAACCAGGAATCTTTATGTTCCATTACGTACAACTCAATGGTAATTATCTATATGCTCTGAAAAGATGTAATATGGAGTGAGGTGATTGGGGCCATTCTGTTTTACTTATTACCTGACCACCTCACAGGAGAGCGTGAGTTCTAGTCCTGCCTTAGGCATAAAGCCAGCTGAGTGGCCTTGGGCCATTCACTCTCCCTCAGCCCTAAGAAAGAGGCAGTGGCAAATTACCTGCAAAACTCTTGCCAAGAAAATTGCAGCACTTGCTCAGTCAATTGCCAAGAGTCAAGATTGGATCAAAGGCATATACTTGTGTGTGTGTGTGTGAGAGAGAGAGAATATACATGAATACAAACAATATTAAAAATAGTTCAATAATCCAATGTTACAAAAGCCAAAATGATATAGAAAGATTGGTTTTGAACCAGGACGACTGATATTTTGATCACCCATGAAGCTCACTGTAGTTCAGTGACTATCCCTAAACTTTAGTACATTTTATTTCTATCCAAACCTGTAAAATAAATGAAGGGATAGTCACTGATTATATAAAGAGTTTATATATGTCTTCTTAAACTTTTTGGAGGAAAGTGGAACAAAGATATAATCATAAGTCAAATCAAGAGCCTATGTCTCAAGAACCCTATAATTAAAACCTCAGGAAGAAGCAGACAGGGGATAAAGGAAGAACCACAAACAGCAGTTGTCTACAACAGAATGTTGTGAGCTGAGAGTGTGATGACCCATAGTCTCTCGAAATAACCCAAAACCCAAAACATACATTAAAGTCAACTTAACTTCACTGATTTATTAGGCACAGTTTAAAGTCACAGAAGTAAATAATGAGGCAAAAAGAAAACCAAAACAAACTGCATTGACAAGAGTTCCAAAGCAAGCCAAGATAATTAATCATACATTCCAGAAAGATAAGGGAGGAGAGTCCATGGGAAGAACGCCAGCAAAGATAAAACTCTTTCAAAGAAAACATTAAACTAAACTTTGACTCCAGGAATTCTGACTACGTAGTTACAAACTTATATACATAGCTCCCAGCTGCAAGCCAAGAGGAAGATCATGGTAATCTGAGTAGACCTTGCTTTTCCCTGATCCTCTCCTCCCTGCGTGACCTAGGATGGATAAGGGATGGGCCTGTATCCTCCTCTGATTGCTCAGCTGGCCTTTGCCCTTCCCCAGCCTCCTCCACCACCTCTGGAGCCACACTCCCACTCCCTGTTGGCTGTTCGTCCTCTTCCTCAGAGTCACTCTCTACCAGGGGCATGACAGAGAGGCTGTTGTAACCCAATCTCTTTGTTCATAATAAGGCAAATGATGAATATTTGCAAGGACCAGAGTCCCTTGGGCTGAGATATCTGCATTAATTCAGAAGAGTTTGATTCAACGCACAATCCAATCAAGTTCCCTGATGGACAGCCTGTTACCTGTCTAGAAATGGGAAGAATGGCTGTCTGTATTGCCAAATTATTTATAGATGAATAAAGTTAGTAGGCATAAACATCTTGTATGTTAATGAATCTCTCTTGAATTTCTCTTAACTGAAGCAAGGATGAGCTTTCCAATTTTCCTCACTGTGATATCCTCCAGATACATTGGGACTATAACTCCCACTTGGAGAAGTTTATTCTGGGTTAATTAAGCTTTTGATGGATCTTTCTGATTAAATTTCAGGACTATACATTGATAGTTCTTCAGAAATAATATTGTTTGCTAGAATCCTAAAACACATTTTTCTATTCGAATAGATGCTTTCTTCTTCAAATGTATTTAACTCTGTATAACTGCTGAAGTGTATAACATCACAATATTGTTTTGGAAAATGGTGTCACTTTATTTAATATAAATAAATTAAATGGGCTCATTTAATTTCCCATTTGCTAATGATACAGTCTTGTTGAGGAAAACTCAAATGCTAGAGAGGGAATTAAATTATAAGGCTTTTTTTACAAAATATCAAAGCTGCCATTTAATCATTGTGGACATGCTTTCAAAGAATGTTAAAAGTAATTTGGCAAGGTTTAAACTGGCACAAATGGCTAATTCATTGGAACTATTTATTGTACACAAAACCTTGAACAGTTGACAGTCTGGAAGACTTTCCTTCTGCTTTGGGTAAAAATTATCAAAGTTTGGTCCAATAAACAATGTTTGCCTCCCCCTCCAAATAATGATCCTGTGCTACTGGCCTTAAATTTAAATTTTAAGCTTTCCATCTAGTTTTCTTTGTACTTAGGCCATCTCTGAGTTTACCTCATCAAGAGAAGAAGCACATGACCCAAGCTACTACAGAAAAACTATCTGTTCTAAATAATCACTATTCTATTTCAGGTCTCATTCAGGAAACCATATCCTGGCCTATTATAACACAGCCATTCTGAGGTTGCAGAAGTTTTTTTTAACCAATAAAAATAAAATAGATAGGAACCATATCAAAGATACAGCATCAAAAGCTGGTTTGACAAAGAGCATAAAAAGCTCAACATATTTTTGTCCACAATTTATAAGTCCTGCATCACTGGTAACCGCTTCAAAGAAAAACCCTGCAGAAATGCTATGCTTGTAAGCACTGTTAGGTCAAAGGTCTCAACCTTTTTCTGGTGCATTATAACAATAATCCCACTGCAAGTCCATCTTCTTTTATTTGCCATTTTCCCTCTGTTGTGCGGGTGACATTTTTGACTGCTTGGCAGTATCTCGAGCAATCCTTTGACTCCGAGTTGTTGGTCCTCCTGAATGGCTGCCTCTTCCTCTCTGAGATTATCAAAGCAACTGTGAACAAGAAGCAACTCAGAAGCAGTTTATGAATCATCTGCCAATTTAGAAAGGGATTAAAAAGAACTGTTGACTGACTTTGCTTTTCCATATTGCAACTTTTATATTAACTCCCTGGGCAGTATTTGCTTGATATTGACTCCCACTGCTTTAAGACAGCTGGAGAGAGTTTGCTAGCATTACTTGATGTTAAAAGGGTGATTTTTTTTATCATAGTTGACCTACGTTAAATATTCTTTCTCAAAAATATATTTCCATTTTCTTTTTATAACAGTTATAACAATTTTATCGAAGATTATTATTACAGTGGTAAAACATAACACACATTTTTAAATGATGAAAGAATAACCAATTTAGTTGAGGCACCAGGCTAGAAAGGGGGAGTCTGTTTAGCCCAACTCACTTCAAAAAGCTGTTCTGGTGGGGAAAATAGGAGAGGAAGATATGTTGGATATGTTCACTGCCATAAGTTATACATAAAAATAATAAAGATGGCATATAGATAACAATAGCAATAGCACTTAGACTTATATACCGCTTCATAGTGCTTTACAGCCTTCTCTAAGCAGTTTACAGAGTCAGCATATTGCCCCCAACAATTTGGATCCTCATTTACCCACCTCAGAAGGATGGAAGGCTGAGTCCACCTTAAGCTTGGTGAGGTTGCAGGCTGCCAAATTGCAAGCTGGCTGCGGCAGAAGTAGCCTGCAGTACTGCACTCTAACCAGGGGTGGGATTCAACCGGTGTTACTACCGGTTCAGTGAGAGTGGGTTTTGCATGTGCATGTACAGCATTTGCAAAAAAAACCCATCAGCTGTGCCACCTGGACAGCTGACAAGCGCTGCACACTGGTGCACAATGTTTGAAAAGCCTCTTCTTTCCTGTTTTTTCAACCTCAGCTGTGCCACGCAAAGCAGCTGAGGTTAAAAAAGCAGGAAATAAAGGATAGCCAAGAGCCTGGGTGGGCAGGTGGGCCAAACCAAAAGATGACCAAAAGGTCATTGCAGCGAACTGGTTCAGTGTCTGCTGTTCTTCAGAGCTACCAATTCTATAGAACTGGGCCGAAGCAATAGCATCCTACCCCTGACTCTAACCACTACACCACCATGGCTCATGGTATATAGATGATAGAGATAGATGATAGATGGATAGACAGACAGACAGACAAATAGACATAGATAGATGGACAGATGGATAGATAGAATAAATAGAGATGATAGATTACAATAGCACTTAGACATATACCACTTCAAAGTGCTTTACAGCCCTCTCTAAGCGGTTTACAGTGTATGTTCAGTATATGGCCCCTAACAATCTGGGTCATTTGAGCAGGTTTAATCATAATTCTCATTACCACTTTCTTACCAGAAAAAATTATTATAATGTAAGCCTGAGGCATACCACATACAAATGACACTTTGTTAAGAACAAAGAAGGGGAATATAGGTCATGAGAAACAGTCCTCTACGTCACATACTAGCATTCAAGACAGTAGTTATCTATCCCCTCATCTTCTCTGCTAAGAAATTGTGAGCTGAAGTCTCTTCCTTACGGAAGTAAATCTTGCGTATGAGGCTTCAACTAGATCGTTGTTATCATGAATTGTGTAAGTCTTTGTCTAACTTGCACAAGGAAATAAAGATGGATAAGAGGGCGCTCAGAAAATGCCAGTCAGTTAAGAAGCGTAGTATATGCAAATGTGTGGCTGAGCTGAAGGAGAGAGATTTGGATAGGATGTTTGCTATCAACCAAAATATTAGCTGGAAGTTCACAGTGCTTTTCATTTGTATCAAAGACTGGGAGGGTGCAAGATATAATCATATATGATTATTACATATGATAAAGGCTCTGTGATGACTGGGTTATCAGAACTGTCACTAGTTAATTCCAGGGGGAAGATGCTGAAGTTATCATAAGTTATAATTTTATGTATTCACATTAATAATTATGTTTTCAAATTATATAACAACTCATTTAATTCACTGTCAAATGTTGTATCTAAAAAATGATTCTGGTTATGCCTTCTCCACATTCCAACAAATGACATCTTCATAGAGAAAGAAACAGAGCAGAAAAGAAAACTATTTCCAAATCAGGAAAGGGTTGATGGTAGCAGCGAAAGCTTTGGGAATTTAGAAATCTCCCTGGAGTCTTAGGATTATGTTTTGATAGGGAAGAACCAAATTAAATAGTGGAACGACTTGCCACCAGAAGTTGTGGTTGCTTCAACACTGGAGGTTTTTAAGAGACTGGACAATCATTTGTCAGAAACAGTACAGGGTTTACTGTTTGAACAGCATCTAGAACACCTCATCCCTTCCTACTCTGTCATTCTGTTATTCAAGTACAAAACAACAAAAAAGCAGATGCCCCCAAAAGTTAAAAAAACCAAAACACCACATTTCCCTCAAATAAAATCCAACTCCTAGTGGCTCCGTGAATATGTTCTTGGCAATAGCATAGAAGTGGGCTATTGCCTTTTTTAAAGGATGTTTTTATAACTTCCCAAATTACTCTTCAGCCCTCAGATTTTAGTGGTGTTCTATTAAATTATTAAACTTGTTTAGCTTTGTGACCTGCTGTGGTGTCTGCATGGAAGACCATTTATCTTGTTTATCCACCAAATAATTAAATAAGGCTTAGATAGGTACAAGTATTTGTGAATTGTCCAAAACCAAATGCAATTTAATAAATCTTGGATGAGTGGCTTTTTTGCGAATTTAGAAAATTAATCAGAGTGGTTTATAGTTGGGACATCCCGGAGTTACATTTTCTCCTAGGCATTACTTGTTCAGAAAGTCTGGACATAACAATAACAAATGTACTATGAAATACAGGTCCACAACTTGTGTTTCCAGAGTTAAATGTTATTCCTGGAAGTCCTGAAAATAGATCTCCAGGCTCTTTGAAAAGTCAGCAATTTTGTGCAATTTTATGTCCATCAGAAATAGAAAAATTATCAAACTTATGGGGAGAATAACTACTGCATCTAATTCAAATTACATTATATTGAAAGTAAATCAGATGTAGTTTTGTTCTCCTTTTGTTTGTAAAATGAGGTCCTAGCATAACACCCAAGAGACAAATGAAACTGAGCTCAAAAAAGTGGCACATCCATGGGTTTGAGATCTTTTTTCTCTGCCTTCCTTCTCCAAAATGACATAAAAAGTGTGACTGGTAGCCACAATATAATTTATTTCTGTGGAAAATAGGAAAACACCATTTAATAATGTTCTTCTTAGGATGTAAATGAAAATGCAGAATTTTCCCTTTTTCCAAAGTAGCATACTTTGTATAACCAAGGGATGTAAACAAGGTGCAAGGGAAAACAAGCAGGATCGCTTCTAACATGGCATCCTTTTTTATGAATTCGTAATAACATTTAAAAAATCTCTCTATATAACCTATATTGTTATGTTTAATTCAGATTCTGTAGTCCAATGCAAAAGATAATGCTTTTCTTTTCCCCATCCTTTTCCCCTAGGCACAGATTGAGAGCACGATGTTTTGTTACATGATATTTGTTGTTGGAACAGTACTTGTGTGCCAAGAAATACTCGCAAGTCGTAGCTGCTCAGTGGAAAACACGATAGCTTTCTACAATTTCTGCAATCTCACGTGGGTGCCACCTGTGCCTGAAGATGTTGTTATTCTATACCTAAACTTCAATTTCATCCAAGAAGTTAATGCAACCTCTTTCCCTCTGAGGGAAAAACTGAAGATTTTATTCCTTGGGACACAAAAACGCTTTCCCTTAACCATAGGAAAAGACGCTTTTGGGAACTTGCCAAACTTACAACAATTGGATTTGGGTGGCAACAAAGTGATAGTGTTAGACCCTGATGCTTTTGTGGGCTTGTCTAGAGTACGTATTCTTCAACTGTATCAAAATAATCTTGATAGATCCATTCTGGAAGAGGATTACCTCAGAGATTTGATTTCATTGGAATATCTGGATCTCAAATATAATAAAATCACACATGTTCGCCCTCACAGTGTATTTTATAACATGAAATCCTTGGACATTCTAGACTTGAAATTAAACCCTATTGCATCTATCTGTGAAGGGGATCTTAATAGTTTCCAAGGAGCAAGGTTCAAAATATTTATTCTTCGTAGTACTAATCTGTATACAAGTTATGTGAATTGGGCAGCTTGTGGGAATCCTTTAAAAAATGTTAGCATAGATACACTGGATGTTGGGGGTAATGGCTGGGGTACAACTCTAACACAGGGATTCTGTGCAGCTATTAAAGGGTCCCCATTGTTGGGTTTGAATATTTCCTCTCATGATTTGGGTGCATCATTTGGATTTAATAATCTTCCCGATCCTGATAATAATACATTTGCAGGTCTTAAGGACAGTGGCCTCATCTTTCTTGATATATCAAATGGCTGGATTTTGTCTCTTCAACCGCGAATATTTCAATATTTCCATGATTTGAAGCTGCTGAATCTAAATAATAATAAAATAAATAAAATTTGGAATGGAGCATTTCTTGGTCTTCAGAATCTGCAGCATCTATACCTATCAAACAATCTGCTTGGTGAGCTCTTTAAGGACACTTTTGAAGGTCTTCCTAATGTGATTCAGATAGATCTAAAACATAATCACATTGGAGTGATTGATAGAGATCCATTCAAATCCTTACCAAAGCTTCAACATGTGGATCTCAGGGATAACGCTTTAAAAACAATAGATTCTCTCCCAAATCTCATCAATGTTATGTTAGGTGACAACCGGATACAGACTACATCTTATTGGAAAGTACAATTTATAAATGCCACACTCCTTGACTTGAAAGGAAACAGATTGGGAAATCTGGGTGATCTTTATGAACTTCTCCAATTTCCAGGCCCGAAGTATCTTGCTTTAAAAAATAATCGTTTATCCTATTGCTTCAAATATAAAGACATAGCAAAAGACAATCAGTTGATTTACTTGGACCTTGGAGACAACATGCTAAAGCTTATATGGGAGAGAGGTTTATGCTTGGATGTGTTCAAAGCACTTTCCCACCTGGAAATTCTCTATCTCAATAACAACTACCTTACTTTCATCCCAGAGGGTATATTTAGTGAGCTAATGTCACTCAAGACACTAAACTTGTCTAACAACCTGTTAACTTCCATTTCTCAAGATGCCTTTCCTACAAACCTGAAATTTCTTAATTTGTCATCAAATCAGCTATTTTACCCTGATCCTCAGCTCTTTGCAACATTAGACCAGCTGGATATCACCCATAACACATTTTACTGTAATTGCCTATTAAGCAACTTTATTATGTGGCTAAACCAAACCAATGTTACTTTAGATGGCTCACGCAACAACATATTTTGTTCTGGCCCACCGGAGTTCGCTGACGTTCCTCTCCATGTCTTAGATACAGAGAACTGCAATGAACACAAGCTCATGGAGCCTCTACAGCTGTCACTCTTCATTTTGACCTGTGTTAGCATAACTGTGTTTCTAGTAGCAGTAGTTGTTTTTACTCGTTTTAGAGGAGTTTGTTTCCGCTGGTATAAAACACTCACACAATTCCTCATGAAGGAGCTCCCACCAGAAGTGGATCAACAGGGATACAAGTATGATGCTTACCTTTGCTATAGCAGTAAAGACTTTGAGTGGGTCCAAAGTTCCTTGATAACGCATCTAGATTCTCAGTTTTCTAAGAAGAACAGGTTTGCACTCTGCTTTGAAGACAGAGACTTCCTGCCTGGGGAGGATCATATCAGTAATATTCATGATGCTGTCTGGAACTGCAGGAAAACAATTTGCGTGGTCACAAGACAGTTTCTCAAGGATGGCTGGTGTGTGGAAGCCTTTAATTTTGCCCAGAGCAGGTATTTCTCTGATCTGGAGGATATTCTTATAATGGTGGTAGCCGGATCTCTTTCTCAATATCAGCTGATGAAATATCAACCAATCAGGGCCTTTTTACAAAGGGGGCAGTATTTGAGATGGCCAGAAGACCATCAAGATTTGGAGTGGTTTTTAAGCACACTGTCTCACCAAATAATGAAGGAAAAGAAAATTAAGAAGTCCCCTGAGTTAGAATTGAAGGTTGTAACGGTTTCCTAAGAGGCGTGGCCACCATGCAATGTCATAAGAAGGCTGACTTTCCAGATAATGTATCAATTCATTCTGATATCGTAGTGAGCCATTCTTTCTGCCCAATGAGCTAGGTGGATCTGGTATTGATGCTTCTGGCAAAACTTGACTTTATTTTTTTCACTGTAAAATGTCAGTTTACTTTATTATAGAGTTAAAGCCAAGTTGTGGAAGCCATACAGGTAGTCTTCAATTTACAGTCACAATTGAACCCAACATTTATGTTGTTATGTGGGAAATTTGTTGAGTTTTGCCCCATTTTATGACTTTTCTTGCCAATTTGTTAAGTGAATCACTGCAGTTGTTAACTTTTGTTAAGTGATTCTGGTTTACACATTGACTTTGTTTGACAGAAAGTCACAAAAGGGCATCACATGGCCCCGGGACACTACAGCTGTCATAAATGGGAGTCAGTTGTCAAGCATCCGAATGTAAATCTCATGGCCATGGGGATGCAGCAATGGTCATAAGTGTGAAAAATGGTCATAAATCACTTTTTTCAGTACTGCTTAGCTTCAAACGATCACAAGTGAACTGTTGTAAGTTGAGGACCATCTGTACTGTTTTGGAAAGCTCTTGCACATGTGTATCTTCTGAAATAAAGGAATAGTGCAGTTTAATGCGACCATTCTAAGGTTGCTAAGGTTGCTCAGCCCAAAAGGGTAGGTAGGTGGGGGATGATGCAGTCATCTGCTTTGGTGGGTTCAGTTAATAGATCTGTGCAAACATTCAGTACCTTGACAACTTTAAGAAGTGTGGACTCCAACTCCCAGAATTCTGCAAATTCCACACATCTTAAAGTTGCTAAGCTTGAGAAACACTCAAATAGAGGCTTGGTTTTATTAGGAGCTAAGATACAGACATTCCTCCCCACCCCCAGCGTTTTGTAATGCATACAGTATGCGAATTTCTTTGTGCACTGAGCAATCAGCGCCTGCAGATTCAGTTTAAGACATTCACATGCTTTCCCGCCTTGAGGGACCATCCTTTTTAGACTTCCTGTTCATGGAGAGGTTTGTTTATATTCAACTTTTAAAAAAAAAAAAACAACAGGGTCACAGGAGTGCGCGGTGTATAAGATGAGGGTGCATGCTTATCCTGAAAGCTTGCAGAGAGTGATAATTGAAATATGGAATGGCTAAACTTTTTCAATGTAAATTTTTTCAGGCAGAGCTGTTTTTGCATGCATATTTCTTCTCAAGAGCAATGTTTTGAAATCTGACTGAGCAGGTCACTTTCCATCAAGATGGTTGTTGGGTTTTTTTTTCCTTTGGCTCAATTATTCATTCCTGGAAATTAAGCACTCACCAGGGAGGATTGCATCATTGCCACTTCTTCCCCTGTGTTCTGTGTGTGTTTTGGTCATGTGCACAAGATATCCCAACATGATTTTCTGATGCAGACTTCCTTTAGCTGTCCAGATTTGTTGGCTTGCACCTACCATAATTCCAGCCAAATTTGGGAAATGTTCGAAGTATTTCAATAGTATAATTTTCTGAGGAAGGGATTTCCAACATTTGTTTATTTTGAATGGAATAGAAAGAAAATATATAATAAAGGTTTAAGTACAACTGTCTCAGTGGCTAAACAATTTAGTCCTTAGTAGAGTGAAACCCAGTATTCACCTCTTACATATTATTCTTATTTTCATTTTATACATATTAAAGTGTTAGTAAATATTTAAACATGTTATTTATAAAAAACTATTTTGAGCCTCTAGAATTTGTTTCATATTAACTAACTTAGAACAGGTGTGCATGAGAATTTAATTCGGTTTGTTTGTTATAAGAACTTATCCAAACTCCTCCCCCACATTAAGAAAATATTAAAGAGGTTGAAAACTTAAATATAGGAAATCACAATGACAGATTCTTCTAACATTCAAGCGATGTTCAAACTAATTTTTTAATGATACCAGATCATTTTACATGTGGCTGAATTAATTTAAATATGGAGTGTTTAACGCAAAACAGCATTCTTGGCCTCTGTTAATACAAAATACATGACTAGTTAACTGGTATCAGGAGGCATTATGCATTTCCAATAGATGTATAATTGGTATGTGATTCACTGATATGCTTTTTGATCTCAAAAAAAGTGTTAAATATTTCAGCTAGCCTTATTAAGGGTGATTAGAAAGCACAAGTTCAGTAAGTGGACTGTGAAAAGAATAGCTGGAATATGGTAATGTGCCCCTTTTCTTCTCTCTGAAATGCAAAAGTTAAATCGACTGCTGAAGAAAGGTATAGAATAGTCCATCTGAGAGAGCTGGAGATGAGGGAAAAATAATATTCATTCCATCAAGAAACTATCTGCTCCCTTTCTCACATTGGAAATGATTTTCTTAAACAATCTACATGGAAACCCAGTTAATGGAAAGAGAGTATTTGTTCCAGCAATGTTAGTTTACTCAGCATCTTCGCCAGACATGTAGAACAGAGCTTTCTGTCTTATCCAGGGTAGGAGAACATCCATGTAGTGGAAGGATAGAGAAGTCAATGCCTTTTTTTCTCACCCTGATGGATTTTTAACTTGGAGAAGAACAAGCTGTATGTAGCACAGAATGAGGGGAGCTGGCCCTTTGCTTTCTAGCATGCTAGCTTTCCACTGTAAAACTACTGTAGTTTTCTTTACCAGAAACAATCTGGGAGGTAGGGCATCTGGTGGGCACCAAAAGAAATGCCCACAAGTAGATTGCCTCCCTCCAAATGCCTTGTTGGGGGACCCTGAAAATAGAAGGGTGGGTTATGATCTTAAACCAACAGGAGTGTATCTGGAGTATTGAAGTATCTACTATGGTACTGGTAATTTCTGAGTGGCATTCTCCTGCTGTTCCAGTTTTTTTTTCTTTTTTAAGTGTGCAAATTGGGATATCTCAAAAAATCCAAAGGAGCAAAATGGCAGTTTCTCTCTCCAATAACTTTCCCAAAGTGTAAAGTGTTTTGATTAAAATATTGTTTTCATAATACTGATTTTATGGGATATTTTGCATTTTAACTTTGTCATATTATGACCTTAACTGTATGTTATATAATGAGGTGTATATTTATTTTATATAATTAAAGGATTCAAAACAAGCAAGGATGTTATTTCTAAATGCTAATGCAAAGATACAAGAGGAAAGTTTTTCAGCATTTCAGTTATGTTTATGCTACATATACAGAATCTCCTAAGGTTTAATGGAAGATTGAAAATTTCTTATTCCTTCTTTTTAAATGACTGCTAATAGTATTTCGTGATGATAAATATTTTCATTGAAATGGAAAACACACATTTATATTCGTGTCATGTCAAATCGGTTCAGTAAAACAATGTGGAGCCTGTTTGGAAAATAAGTATTTTGTGTTTTAAATGAATTAATCTTATTGAATATGGAAACTGGAACATGATTTTATACTCCTTATCCTCTAGATGGCGGTATGGGATTTTGACAACTCTGAATACTTTTACCAAGAATTGTACCCATTGCAATTTCCATTTTTTTGTGCTTTTTTCATTCCCCATATTAGTCGAAGAACATAGAAAGATTGCACCAAAATGTATGGTGACCACAGCTTTTGCAAACTAGAACTCATCTTTTATATACCCATCTGGCAGATCTGTATGAAGGGAAGCAAATTATTCAGTGTACTAATACTAATGTGGTATCATCAGTTGGAAATGTTTTGAGTCCAGAATTATAATCTGAAAAATGACAGATAGGAAAGGACTGTAAAATATCTGCAAGATCTTCGGATATTGCACTGAGCCAAACATATTCAAATGGAGTTTTCTTTACTAACACTCAGCTGAGACACAAAGTTGCTTTGGCAACATTTTTCTCTGCTACTGTCTTTGAAATGTTATCCAGCCCTGGAGTGAGACAGGCCTAAATCATTCTAAGTTGCACAAGTCTCAAAGCTGTATATTCACTCCTACCTCCCCTTACTCAAATTTGGTTCAAAGAAAAGGCACAAGGAATATAAAGTTGGTGGCATGGTACAAAGGCAACACAGCCAGAGAATAAATATGAGTTCCTTTATTAGCTCCAACTTTGCCCCCAACGTCCCAGTTACTCTCCGGTCTGGAGAAAAACTCATCCATGAACTTGCAACAGCCTCTGGCTGCAGATACTTCAGTCCAATAGTTATAAACAGAAAACTTCAAATTATAAATCCAACAAGGCAAGATAAGATAATAAATCTGGCAGAACAAGATAAGGAGTTTCAAAAGTGAAGTAACACGGCAGTAAATCAAACCAGTTGGGAGGATGCCAGGAACTCAGATAACAGCAGCCAACACTAGATGAACTCAGCATTTGTTCCCGACAACTGCCCCTCCCATCTGCCTGTCCTTTAATCTCCATCCCTAGGTGTGCCTTGTAAAGGAAATCAGGCCCCTTCTTCATTAGTCACGCAATCCCCATTGCTCTCTTCTCTGTTCTTCCCTGCATGCCCTAGGATGAAGAGGGCCTTGGTTTTCCTTTGAACCCCCTCTCCCTTGTTCTACCTCTTCCCTGCTCTTCCCAGCCTGACTTTGCCCTTTCCCAGTTTGCTCCACAGCCAATGGAGCCACTCTCTGTCAATTGTTCATCTTCCCCCTGGGATTCAGACTTTGATGGGGGCATGTCAGTTGGATAGGCTACTTTGAAAAGAAGTCAGATTACTTTAATTAAACAGGCAACAGGCAAGGAATGACCAATAGGGACAGCAAGTTGTATGTTGGTACTGCACAAATAGTACTCGACTTACAACAATTCGTTCAACACCTGTTCAAAGTTATGGTGGCACAGAGTGAATTGTAACTGGTTCTTGAAGTTATAGCACATACAGCACCTCCACAGTCAGGTGTTCAAAATTTGGGCACCTGGTATCCCAAATTACAACCAAAGGGGCACATCAGTTCCCCTGACTTGCCTGTCTCTCCTCCGTCTATGACCTTTTGCCCCCCTCCACTCCATGGGTCTTGCTACCCTAGTTGACCGTATTCTTGCTCCTGCTGCTGACAAGGTGTCCCAAGATTGATTCTTGGAGAGGCAACTGCTGGCCCTACAACACTTTCTTCTCCAGGTTGCACATGGTGATTTCCTTATGAGATTTGGGGAAGATGGCCTCACATGGCCAGCAGCTTCCTTACCCAGAGCCAGGCAGGGCATATCTCATTTGTGAGAGCAAGAAGATGGCAAAGGTCAATTGGGTGGTCACTCCTGCAGGGTGGTGAGGGGGACTGGGATTAGGTTGCTGTGGATACAACTTTGGATTTGTGATGCTCTGACGGGTCCAGTTGGGATTGGGCTTCATGCTGCAAAGGGCTTCCCTGTGCTGCAGCTCAGGGGCCTTTTGCACTCCAGAACTACGGCATGCCAAGAAGCCATTGAGCTGCAGCATGGTAAGCATCTCCAGAGTTGCATGGTTCTGGGGCTACTTGCCACCCTACAAGGCAGAGTGCAGGAGAATGGCCAAAAGAACAGACTGGGAGGAACAGGCAGTTGGCAGGAATTGAAGGAAAGACAGTACCTTATCTTGGAAGAATCAAGGTTTGGAGCCAAGAGGGATCAAGCCCAGCACGGCTTAGATTGGCATATGATTCAGTTATGGATGGCAATAGGAATGCTGGGATTGCCATCACTAAGCAATATGGTCACATGATGTCATCAGTGGTGACGTCACATGATGTCATCAGCTGCTACTGGTTCAGACCGGTTCTAGAGAACCGGTAGTTCTGGTGTGCAGTTGGCCCTGCCTCCCCAGCCCGGCCCTGCCTTTCCTGTCCTATATTTCCCTGCTTTTTAGCTCAGTTGATTAGTGCGGCAAAGTGGATTGCCATGCCTCAGCTGTTTTACTCACCAGCACTGACATAGAAGGTAAGCGAAGCATGCAAGGTGAGTGCTTGTTAAACCGGTTGCAGCTCACCACTGGATTTCACAGTTCACAGCTGTATCACTGAGCGATGAAAATTCAAGTCCCAATAATGGTTGTAATTTCAGGATTACTGTACACTGCAGCTCAAAGAATGGGGATATCTTCAACATAGCACTGGTCGGCTGGTGCTTAAAATATTGGGGGTGGGGGGGAGCATGAATATTTTCCAAACCTCCTACTTGCCCTTCACCTACTTTGGAATCAGTAGCATTTTGAACAGTAGGATATATGGACTTGTGTTGGTTAAGGTTTAGTAATGCATAAAGAATATTTTTGACTTTTTTAAATGGACAGAGGGCTTGAGTCATCTCATGCATACTTCTTTCACAGAGAAAAGGTCAGCCATCTATTCATAGCAGAGGCTATGCATTTTTCCTTCCAGGTAAGCAGTTGTTTGTTTTATTACATCTATTAATAAAACACTTTGAAAAGCAGAAGCAAGAGGAAATGATGTTATTGTCAAAAAATGAATCATGATGGAAAGGAAGGGATAACTTTTTCCTGTTTAAATAAAGCTTTCCTGGCTGCAAAATTGGTGTGTATTTCGCCATACTTGAGCTGGGAGAAAACACTCTGAAGCTTGCTATTGCCTTGGCTGCCTCTGTTTCAGGTCTCCAGATTTCATGAATGCATGGTCCTTGGTATCCCCAGCCAACACAGCCAGTGGGAAGAGCTTTAGATCTTCTGGAGGAGTCCTAATCTTACTCCGAGATAGGAAGACAGATTTAGGTTCCAGAAATCAGAACCTTAAGTGCCAAACTCTGATTCACTGGTCATTTGATGCATTAACTCATTCATTCCCATCTGTATTGAGCTAGTGAAGTAACTTAAGACAACATCTTAACAGCCCAGATAAATTCTCTTTTAAAAAATGTTACCTAATTTGAGGATGCATAGTGTTACTGTACAAGTAAGGAAGAATCCACTATAGATAAAGAAAAGTCTGACTTACTGAGAATAAGCTGCCATTTATAATAGGAAAAAATAAATAAAATTAGATACACACAAACAAGCAATGTGGCTTCTTTAAGTATATCTTATTCCTTTCCTACCAAGACTGTAGTGTTCCTAGAGATGCAAGAATCATTAGCTGCAGCCCTTGACACCAGGTGCAAAACCTCATACATACCCCAGCAACTTCCTATCCTCCCAAAAACGTGCAGAGAAAGAAAAACTAAGCGTTCTGCCTTTCCGTAAGATAGAAATCTAGGGACTTTTATTCCAGCAAAATTGGAGTCACTTAACAGACAAAAAGGGAGTTTGAAAATCTTCAGCTGGTTCTGTTAGGTGCCTGAGGAATAGATCACGTAGCAGAAATTAGAAGCGTTTGGCATTCTGATAAACTGTTTAAGCTTGATCTTTCAGAAATCTTTCAGAACCAGCACCTTGCCAAAACTATGGTCACAAGTCACAGTTATCCCCATCTTCAAAAAGGGAGACCCCAGCCTAGTTGAAAATTACAGACCAATCTCTTTATGCTGCGTCACCTGTAAAGTCATGGAATCAATCATTAACCAATCCATTATCCTCTACTTAGAGATAAACAACCTACTCTCTAATAAACAATTTGGTTTCAGAAAAAAATTATCCTGTAATCTGCAACTCTTACACTGCAAAAACATGGACTATACAAGTCGATCAGGGCAAAGCAATAGATGCAATCTACATAGAGTTTTGTAAAGCCTTTGACTCAGTGGTACACAGCAAACTACTCTTATGGTATCTCTGGTCGCCTTCATAACTGTATAGAAGCATTCCTCTCAAACAGACAACAAATGGTCAAAATTGGGAGCGTCCTATCAAATTCTGTACCTGTCAACAGTGGTGTCCCCCAAGGCAGTGTTCTAGGGCCAACTCTCTTCATACTCTACATAAAATACCTCTGTGATCATATTAAGAGCAACTGTGTTCTCTTCGCGGATGATGTAAAGCTATTCAACACCACAGACAATACTGCTACCCTTCAAAAAGACCTTGACTATGTATCAGAATGGTCAAACAAATGGCAACTTCAAATCTCAACAAATAAATGCTCTGTCTTACATATCGGCAAAAAAAAATAAATCAGAAAATAAAATATAGGCCGAATAGTCAAGACCTTGTTGATGATCTAAACTCTGTCAAGGATCTTGGAGTACTCATCTCTAATGACCGAACTGCTAGAGCCCACTGTAACTACATAGCCAAAAAGGCATTAAGAGTTGTTAACCTAATCTTATGTAGCTTTTTCTCTGGTAATATTACACTAATAACTAGAGCATACAAAACATTTGCAAGATCAATACTCGAATACAGCTTATCAGTCTGGAACCCACATTACGTATCTGATATTACCACAGTTGAGAAAGTCCAGAAATATTTCACAAGAAGAGTTCTCCACTCTTCTACTTGTTGCAGAATACCTTATGCCACCAGACTCGAAATTCTAGACCTAGAAAACCTATAAACTATGCCGCCTTCGGTCCGATCTAAGTATAGCATATAAAATCATACATTGCAATGTCCTACCTGTCAATGAATACTTCAGCTTCAACCATAACAACACAAGAGCAAACAATAGATACAAACTCAAGGTTAATCGCACCAAACTTGATTGCAGGAAATAATACTTCAGCAACAGAGTGGTCAATGTCTGGAATACTCTACCTGACTCTGTGGTTTCTTCCCCAAATCCAAAAATCTTTAACCTTAGATTGTCTACTATTGACCTCACCCCTTTCCTAAGAGGTCTGTAGACGGCATGCATAAGTGCACCAATGTGCCTACCGTCCCTGTCCTATTGTTTCTTTTTTTCTTATATGTATCCATGTATTCATAACTATGTTCTTACTTATACCTATTATCTTGTAAGCAATTGACAAACCCAATAAAATAAATAAATAAAATAAATAAATTGATGGATCACAAGGTAATGTTAGCTACAGCCTCTTGTTTATGTTTTCACCATATAAGTACAAGGTGGGAGGAGCTGGATTAAAGGAGGCAATCACTGATGATTTTGTTGAAGCTGAGTTTTCCTGAATAGACTGGAACGCTGCTTGGAACTCATTCCAAGACACACAATTATCATTCTGAACCTGTGGAGTGGCAGATAGATGTCTCTTGGGTCAGCCCAGCCATATCTGGTTGAAGTAATCAGATGGCAGGAGATGCAAAAGGTTTGTTTTCTCCAGAGTATTAGAAGGCTACTGTCTGCCATTATAGGAAAATCCATTTTAAACTATAACTGGCCAGATTACACAGATTTTCATAGAAGGTTGGTAACATGAAATAAAGATTGCCTTGTTCAATTCTTGAGTTAAAAATCACAACATTTGAACTAAAATGTACTTCTGAGCTTATCAAATTCAAACTCTTATTCATTGCAGGATTCACTAAGGCATTTGATTATCTAATCCAGGGATGTCAAACTCCTGTGTGCCGGATGTGTCACATGCTGGCTATGCCCATGCCTGGTTTAGCGAAAGTGGAAAATGTCCCAATACATCACATGATGCCGCCATAACGATGTGAGTTTGACACCCCTATCTAATCTTTGAAGATAGAGACAGAAAATTTAAAAATTGAGAGTTGATAAAAGATAGTAGTAACTATGCTATTTACTCCATACTTAACAAATTCACTAATTTACATGACATAAAATATTTTGTCAATTGCTCTACTGAAATGAAAATGCATAAAATCCATAGCATTCCCACAATCTATAAAAAAAGGAAAAAGCTAGTCAGCAAATGAGGTAAAACTAATCTGGTAAAAATTGTTCCTAAGAAATTCACCCTGATGGTATGGAATGCTACTTCTGGTAATTTCCACATCGTTTTCAAGGCATTTATAAATCTTTTTATTATCTACTCTGTAATTTCCTTAAGGGTTAATGTCAGGCTAACTAGTTTGCTGATTGATGATTGCCTTCCTTTTTTACAGATAGAAACAATTACTCTTTAGT
The DNA here is from genome assembly GCA_033807585.1 of Hydrophis major. NCBI lineage: Eukaryota > Metazoa > Chordata > Lepidosauria > Squamata > Elapidae > Hydrophis > Hydrophis major. The sequence continues at coordinate 370,562,973 of CM066328.1, forward strand.
CATCTACATCATTTCACTGATTCTTTGGGATTTCTCAAAGATAATCCATAAGATTTTAGCCAGATCATCGGCTATTTCTTCAGTAATTTAGAATATGATTTATCTGGCCCTAGAAGTTTAAATTCATTCAAAATAAAGATAACCCAACTATCTTACTAATAATCTCAAGCTTCAGTCCTGTCCCTTCTGTTATTATCCCTCCTGCTATGAGAAACAGAAAGATTACAAAAAGAGCATGAATGATTTTAAAAGAACATAAATGAACATAGTTTGAATCTCATTTTATTAAATCAGTTTGTATCTGTTATGTTTTGAGCATGGGCGAGAAAGAATGGAGACAAGCCTCTGAACGGTGAACTTCAGCTCTTTATTTACATCGTGACTTTCTCTGTTTAACAGCAGTAAAACCCGCCTTATATAGGCAAACCTTGTAATGTTTAACCAATAACGAGCTAGGAACACTAGCTCTCATAACCAATAAGAACTCTCTGTTAAGGGCCAATCGGATTCCCTGGAACGGACCAATCCGGTCCGGCCGCTTAACAGCCAATCAGAAGTGCAGGGCCAGAACCCTGCACTTACTCCAAGCTCACACTTTATTAATCTTATTACATACACAACAGTATCAACTTCTAATGAGCTAGCTTGCTTGCAGATTTCAGCTCATTCTTTTTAAAAATACAATCTGATCATATGTGTCATTTGCTAGAGAAAAGATCTCTTTTTTTTTTAATCCTGGTCTGGGTGTAGTGTAGAAATTGAATCTAATTGACTTATTTCCACAGTAATCTACCAGTCTATCATACTTACAGAATTTTATATCCGATTGCTGCAACAGATGCTCTCTACATCTCTCAATGTTCATCAGAGGAGCTAGCTGATTTTGCAAGTAGACAAAGCTTTCTACATGGTCTTCTGTCATTTTGAAGACTTGTCTCCAGAAATAAACTCAACTAAAAATTGTTAGGCTCCATATCCTTGCAGTGCTGCGAATTAAATTAGCTCCTCCATCAACATTTTGAAATTAGATGAAACTATCTGAAAATGGGCAAGTGCAAACATTACTTTGTCAGCATGAGACATGCATGGCATTTTAATAGTCTAGTTAACTATAACGAAGCAGTAATTTATCCTAATTGGTAAGACGCTGATTATACAGGAAATGTGATTCACTCATTTGTACAGATGGCAATGAAGAAAGGAATGCAAAAAAAAAAAAAAATCAGACTGATAAGAAGGTACAGTATCATTGTCCCATTGTACATGTGCTAATGAAAATCCAATTTTTGGAAATTAATCTATTAAAGTAGTTTATTAAATTAATAAGAGAATAGTTTGTAGCTATTTAAAACTCAAAAACTACAATTCTACATAAGTTATTTGAACTAAATCCCATTCATTTTCTAAGTTTGCAACAAATTGGGCTGCAAGAGGTTTAAATAATATTGAAAAACAGTCAGGACTTAGTTTAGCTCATCTTTTTCCAGGCAATTGCCTTCCAAAACCTAGAGATTAGTGGATCATGGACTATTCAGCCCAAGTTGATAAAATATTGCTAAAGTTAAGCCTTTTTCAAGTATGTCTTTTCTACAGATAGTTACTATTTTAATGGATAATGGGGAAAGTCGTGGAACAAGTATTCTACATACTAGTCACCAGTTTTAGAATAGAATCTTGAGACCTATTTTTAAAAAGATACTAAATAAAATTCCAGGGTAGTGAATCAATAAGATCACACTCACTGAAAGAATATCTTCAAAATGTGCTTTGAAGAACATACAGTATTAGTGTCAGAAAAACATTGTACAGTCATATTGGTCAGAGCCTTAAAATATTATCCCAACCAGCTGTGGGGAAGTCAAACAAACAAAGTTGTATGTTTTCCTTAATGTACCAAGGAAATGCCTTGTAAATAGAGTTTTTCCATCATCCAAACACACACAGCACTGAAATCATCTTCTAAAATAGAATATGTGGAGTTACAGAATTAGATGCTCAATTTGTTCATAGAAAAGTGCCTGGAAGGAATCTGAAGACCACCTAGTCCACACTGCTACTTGAAGACTTACTCCGGATTCACCAATGTCCTTTTCATATATATTCAAAATAACCAAAGGAGAAAATTGCTAGATCTTCAAATACAGGAATAGTTTTACCATTAGATGTAGGAGGACTCTGATTTCAGGTGTTAAGAAAAGATGAAAACCATGGTTAGGAATGTGAACCAGCTCTGGTGTTATTCAATTATTTATTATTGTTTTTATCCTGGTTACTTCTTGTAACCTAACTAGGGTGGCATTGTTGGGGTGGTATAGCTGCATAAGTTCTTTAAATATATATCCCAAGGATTATTATTCTGTGGGATTTGTTATACTAGGAAGTCAAAATAAATTAATCATTTCATCACTTGTACTTGATGAAGTTGAGACATGAAAATATTTTGGACCAGCCCTTTACATATGTAAATTTGTAGTTTGGTGGTTAAGATATAAAAAACAAATAAGTACTATAAAAAATTGCTCTTATAATATTGCATTGGACCACTCATTCCACTTGACCTGTCCTGCTAACTGTGGCAAGCAGCAACTTTTCATATTCCAGGCGGAGTTTTCCCAACCCTATTTTCCAAATGCCAGAGTTTGAACCTGAGATCTGGTATATAAAGAACATGTGGCTCAATTACTGAGCAATAACTTTATTAGCAATTGCTGAATAAGACATTAAATGCGTTACACAATGATCCATATCAGTTGCGTCTGCAGACTCTTTTGGTGGTCTGAGGCAATTAAATCTTGCCATATGATTTGATCCCATTTCAAACAATAGTAACTTTCTACTTGGACTGTGAGCAGAAAGTTAACCTAAGCTTTTTCTCTGGAAATATTACACTAATAACTAGAGCATACAAAACATTTGCTAGACCAATACTTGAATACAGCTCATCAGTCTGGAACCCACATTACGTATCTGATATCAACACAGTTGAGAAAGTCCAGAAATATTTCACAAGAAGAGTGCTCCACTTTCTACTCCTTGCAGAATACCTTATGCCACCAGACTTGAAATTCTAGACCTAGAAAACCTACAACTACACCACCTTTGGTCCGATCTAAGTATAGTATATGAAATCATACATTGCAATGTCCTACCTGTCAATGAATACTTCATCTTCAACCATAACAACACAAGAGCAAACAATAGATACAAACTCAAGGTTAATTGCACCAAACTTGATTGCAGAAAATATGACTTTAGCAACAGAGTGGTCAATGTCTGGAATACTCTACCTCAGTGGCCCGCAACCTTTTTTGTGCCGCGGCCCGGTACCGGCATCACAAAATGATCCACGGCCTGGTACCGGCATCAGCATGCATGACAAGGCAAGGCAAGCGACCAGCCAGCCAGCCAGCTGTCCCCCGCTTCTCCCTGCTACCTTCAACTCCTCCTTTGTACCTTTGTCGATGGGCTTCACTTCGGGACAGCTTTGGAATGGTCTCTCGGCTTGCCTTGCCTTGGGTGCTGAAAGAATCCTCGTGCCTTAGTTTCATTCAAAGCCCCCCCTTCGATAAAAATAAGGCGCGAGGATTCCTTCAGGACCCAAACGCTGCTTTCCAATTGGAAAAGCTCACCCGGAAGCACTTTCTCATCAAACAAGATAGTGGTGCCCAGCCAACCAGCAGCCTGGTAAGAAATGTTCCACGGACCGGTACCGGTCTGCGGCCCAGTGGTTGGGGACCCCTGCTCTACCTGACTCTGTGGTTTCTTCCCCAAACCCCAAAAACTTTAACCTTAGACTGTCTACTATTGACCTCACCCCTTTCCTAAGAGGTCTGTAGGCGGCATGCATAAGCACACCAATGTGCCTACCGTCCCTATCCTATTATTTCTTTTAATTTTTTATTTTTCTTATATGTATCCATGTATTCATAACTATGTTTTTACTTATACCTATTATCTTGTACGCAATTGACATAAATAAATAAATAAAAATAAAGAGTTATGTCATGCACAACCAGAACTAACTGTGTACTTCTTTAGAATATTTGTTATGATTGTATCAGAATTCTAAAAAAACCCAAAACTGCAACTAAAACAGATTACTGAGACAAAAAGATGACCTTCAGGACTGCTTAAAAAAAACAACCTCCTGTCATTCAGTGAACTATGATCCCCTGAAACTATTTCATCACAGAATCAGGTTGGAAGCCTCTTCTAAAACTTGTTCAGATTTATTAGCACTTCAGATTTGAAAGAAGAAAAAGTAACACAATTTTATTTCTTTGGGATTCCAAATATGACATTTTTTCCTAGTTTTAGAACCAAACCCCCAAATATTCTATTCCCTAATGGATCATTTTTATGTATAATTCAGTTTTCCAGATAAAAACATGCCTGTTGAAGTGGGAATGTTAACTACCATTAATGTTCAATTGAGATCAGTAGACTGTGTTTGGTTTGGCTGTGACTTTTGAATTGCAGTTCCCACTCCCATACAAGATTAAATTAATGTGGCTGAAACTCAGCAAAATGGGAATGTTCTTAAGTAGGACTTAAGCAAACACATTCTAAGTGTGAAACTGAGCAAGAACTAATTGCTACATCTTCATTACAGGCCTTGTGATTTCTGAAGAAAAGTATTAACTGTGTTAATTAGAAAGTTTAGGAGCCAGGTATCCAAAATCTGATGTCTACCCTGTCCAGAAACAGTTATCTGATAGAAAAATGAAGGTTTGCTTGATGGACACAGTATAGCAGAAAGACCTGACTGGATCAGAATTTTAACAGTGGTAAATACTTGGTGATGTGATAAGATCTCTGTCTCATATGTCTGCCTATCATCTATCTCAAAAGTTGCTAATATTCTAAAATGGCTGCATACATTAACAAAAGAGTTGCAGTTCCAGCATTTCTAAAGGGAATTAAGTCCTTGAATGACAGACAATAGCTCATGGACTTCTTTTGTGCAATACTCCTTCAGATATGTAACGAATGATAAATTTCCTCGCTTAGATTTTTCTCAAGGAACATGTACTTCTTAATAAAAATATAATTGGTTTCCAGATATCTGATCTCCCTGGTTTCCTTGTTGAAGAAAAATAAAATAAACCTGAATCTCATTCCAATGATCTGGGTGATTTAAAATGTAGCCTCTAAATCTGGACATGTACCCCAAATTATCTAAATGCACCCAAAACAGTTCTTATAAGATTGCAGTAACACAGGAAAGAAAAAAATGACTTTTTATTTTTTTTATAAAAGTAGCCAATTTGTAATATTTCTTTTTAACAAAGGTAAAGGCAACAATTCTATCCTTACAAAGGGATAACAACACTACAGGCTGGCAACATCCTCTTTGTTATGCCCATAAATAGATGGCTAAATTTTTCAACATGTACTTTGCATGTTTGGAGGGAGGTTTTTTGAGGGAAGTTAGGCGTGAAATATGTACCTTAAGCACTGCAGATACTTAAATCACCTAATTTACCCTTTCAAATACCTGAATTTCTGAAAGGAGGGACTACCCCCACTTGTTTGAGAAAGCGTATAAATCTTCCTTATCAGTTCTTACTTGTGGGATTTTGTTTCCAGTAATACTGGGATTTAATTTAAAGTTCAACTGATCAAGCTTTCAATGTTTCTTCCCAACCTACTTTATTCTAACAATCCTCCATCCAGAAAACACAGATTTTGGTTCCAGAAACCAAATCCCTCATGGACAATGTTTTTGCAGCCAGTTGTTGTCCTCCAATATTCTGCTTTTCTTTGCCAATATACTTTCATTGACTAGGAAAAAAAATGGAGCAAACATACAGCAAACTCCCTTCTTATGATTTGGAGTGGAGTCCGGGCAACTGGTTGAAGCAGAGTGTTTACTGGCCATATGTCCTTCCTGACATTTATCTGGAGTCGCAGCAGATTTTTGGGGGGGTGGACGGGCTAGAAATAAAACATCTGCCACTATCTGGGATTTAACTCTCAACCTTCCAAATAATGGAATCCAAATGGCATAAGCATACAATAGGCTGCTTACATGTGCACCTATGACTCAGATCAAGTGGCTTAGGTGGTGGGTGTGGCTTGGTGGTCATTTGACTGGGTGGACATGGTTTGGTAGTCATGTTATTGGCTGGGTGGGGCCAACTCAATATCACTCACATCAAGGCACGCATCTCCTCGCCTGGCCTCTCATGACTGTGGGGAAGCTGCAACAGTCGTAAGTGTGAAAAATGGTTATAAGTCACTTTTTTAAATGCCATTGTAACTTTGAATGGTCACTCCACACAAGAAAGTATCAGCAAAGGAAGAAAAAATAAACTCCAGAGAAGTTCCCAAGACAGGAAGTCCTGCCAAGAATGTAAAAAGGCGTAACGGAGAGGCAGTTTCTGCAAGCAACACCAGAATGTTTCCTTCCTGCCCTCCTTACAGGATTAGGCCATTCTGCTTAGAATGTTAACAACTGGTTCTAGCTATAGGTGCGAACTGGTAGAATCCCATCCCTGCCTCACATCCTGGACATAAATTGTTTCAACTTCTACCTTCAAAATGATGCTATAGGGCACTGCGCACCAGAACAACTAGATACAAAGACAGTTTTTCCACGAATGTCATCACTCTGCTAAACAACTAATTCCCACAACACTGTCAAACTATTTATAAGACTGTATTACTATTATTCTTCTCATCCTTATTACTTATCTCCTCCCACTTTTGACTATAACCTTGTTGCTTGTATCTCTATGATTTATATTGTTTTATTTGTTTCCTAGTATGATTTGATTGCTTATTTAGTAACCTATCACTATCACTAAGTGTTGTATCTTATGAGTCTTGATAAATGTTTTTTTCCCTCTTTTTATGTACACTGAGAGCATATGCACCAAAGGCAAATTCCTTGTATGTCCAATCACACTTGGCCAATTAAGAATTCTATTCTATTCTATTAAGAAATAGTGAAATGATACCAAGAGGGCTTTTTAGAACCATTGAAGATATTAGAACTGAAATTAGATTAGTTCTGAATCTGCTTTTCTTTCAAAAAGCTCTTAAACCTGCCCTTTCCCCATCGGAAGCTTAGTGAGATATTATGAGAGGTTTCGCCTTGACCGCCATTCTTTTTCATTTCCTTGTTATGTTTATTTTACTGATATTTTTGAACATGTTTGCCATCCAGAATAGCCTCAGTGATATGGGCAGCCATATAAATTGAATTAAATAAATAAGAAACTGATGCTGCTATTGCCTAAAAGACTGTTAAAATCTTGGTGGCTATAGCTAAACACGCAGACATATTTTTATAACTATACATCACTTTTTGGAAAACAGAAAAGAGATAAATAAACCCAAGGGCTTCTAGAAGTTTAATATAAAGCCTCTGGAATGATTGTAGTGACAGCAATTAGAGAATGGTAGAGCTGGAAGATGATATGGACAATCTTCTTCAATCACCTGGATGTTAACAGCTGGATTTCTTTAGTGAAAGTACTCAGCATGTGCTCATCTATTACTTTGAAAACGCTTCAGGAAATGAAATTCCAGAGCATATATTCATCTGCCTATCCATTTTTACACAAAGAAGAGTTGTCTGATAACATACATCAATCTGTTGTACTAGGGGAAACCTGTTTCTTCTTGTCCTTTCCTTAAAAGCCCCCAAGTAATTTTTGTTTCCTCCCAAATAATTGCTGTAGTTCAGACATTGTTGAATTTCTTTACAATGTTTTCCCCTAAATTTGTCTACTTACTACATGTGCAATTTCAGAATATTGAAAGCAAAATGCACTATACCGCTACTGTTTTAATAGTATGAGAACTATCTCACTTCTCATATTTCTTCAATGTTCTCTTACCATATACCCTACCCAAACAATAGTTTAAAAAGTCCTTTAAACTGGACTTGAATGTTGTTGACATTCAACCATGAGGAATCTTTGTAATGCTTCTGGAGTCAAAAGTGGTGGCCTGGTTTATTTGTTTGTTTTGCTTTTTTGAAGTAATGTTACACTATATTTTCTGCCTGATTTCTGCACTCAAGATATTATCACAATTTTTATTATTATTGTTATCATCATCATAATTGCGAATTTCTACATATATGCAGATAACTGCCCCTTTGGGGAAGGGACAGTTATGATACTTTCTTTTTGTGGAACAGACAACACATTTTTTTTGTTCATTCCTGATACAGGGATCCTATGAGATTGAAAAGCCACTCAGCTTGGAAGTAATAGGCAAACACTGGTTGAAATTCCTTGTGATTCTCTAAATATGATCATGCCCATGATTATAGTGTTTTGAATATCAGTTTGGTTCTGGAAACTATGAAGACAACTTAAATTACTTTCAACTTACATTGTAAAGGTTTAAGGAATGCATAGTAGATAATGGGTCATAAATTACACTACCAATCTTTGGCTCATTCACCATGTCAGGTGCCACTTGAAGCAGCCGTTTATTACTGTAGTGATATGATAATAGCAACCATTGTAAAATAATTATAAGTTACAGGTTCTAAGAATAGTCCTTGTGTGTCCAATCACACATGGCCAATAAATAATTCTATTCTAGTCATAACCCTCATGAATGTATATTCCAGGCTACAGAAAGGAGAGGAAGGATGTTGGGGTGAGTCAAAACTTGCCAGATGGCAGGCGGTGTCACACCTGAAGCCCTATCTCTTTTGTAGGCCCTTGTCCTGTATCAGTTTAGAGGATTCCAAAGGACAGATAATGAACAAAATAAGATTCTGCTTGACTGATAAGTCATTTCTTCAAAATGATGCCTAAAATGCTAGAAGCAAGCTTTGTTAAACATGCACAATTAATCTCTAGGCAGAGTGAGAGTGGCACCATGGGGACTATTATGTTTGATGAGCTTGGCAACCTTTGTATATTTATATTTTATATTTTTATTCATAGGAAAAGAAACCTTCACAGATACACCAGATAAAAAAGGCAAAATTATTTTAAAAAGAGGATAAAATGTAATTAAATTAAAATTAGTCATGCAATAAAATATTAAAAATTACTCCAAAATCCAGCAGCAAATGATTAATGATTCAAAGCTAGACTACAAGTCTCCTTCCAGTAACTGCAATCAAACAGAATTTGGCAAACTCCCTCTGAAATTTCAGTCACCTGATCTGCTAGTAGAAGGACTGCATTCACCTTGTCCAACCTAGTAAGTGATTGCGTAGCAATGCATTTGTAGGTCAAGGTGCCAGCCATGATCCACTTCGCATTATAGTTCAATGTGGGAGACTGATTGAGTCCCATGCTTTGAACAGGGGCAAAGGTGATCTTGTAAGGCAAACTTGTTGTGTCTCCCTCCCATGGACAACAGAGTACTCAATCCATTCAAGGAAAAGGCTCTTTTCCACAAGACAGATAAAATAACTCTGGGATTAAAGGGTTTGGATGTTGTTGTTTGAATAAGCAAGCATTATAATAATGATGGGGGAAAAGTTCCAGAAGATTGAAAGGAAAAATCTTGCTTACTTTTAAACCAGCTCTCTGAAGCCCAATTAAATAATGAGACAAAAGGCCATAATGTTTAAGGTTAGCACCAATCCTTACTGTTCAAAAATGTATGTAATTGCTTTCAAAATTGAGAAGGCTGGTATCCTTCAAGGTGTGTGCTGGAGGAGCTCAATAGGGCTTGCAGGAGCACCCTATTAAGAAAAATGATTTTTCAAAAATTAATATTGCAACTATGAAGTAAGTGAGACAGTGCAAAGTGAAGCACTGGGGAAAAAAAAAGTCTAGTCACAGTGGTTTGGTCACTTCTGCTGGGGCCAATCCAAGGCAGATGCTACAAGAGCTCAAACCTGCCCAAGAAATGTCAAGTTAATTTATGAGGAAGACTGGAGAGAGGGAAAGCTCACACATTGCTAATCACACCTATTTCCAATCTTTGTCATATGAGATCCTAAAGCAGTAAACCAAGTGTAGAAGAGCTTGGAATTCTACAGAAAGTAGTCAATAAAACTGAAGAAATTAACTTCAGAAAAAGACTTGAAAGAATTTCTGTAAATTTTCCAGGAAAGATTTACAGACCTATTAGGAACTATGAATGTAGGATAAGATTGATGCTGGGAATGCTAAAGTCATGCAAAGAAGCCTTAAAGAACGAAGCACAACACATGCCTCAATTTTGGCATCAAAATTCAATAGGATGCTTGATTTTCCATTGACCTTAGGCAATACAGCTAAATTATTTTTGACAGGTTACAACACCCCAAAATGGTCACCTCCTTAAGGCACAATACCTATTGACCTTAGATTTGGTTAAAGGCAATTGACAAACTGGAAAAAGAGTCCAAAGAAAATACTGCATTTCCTCAAGGACTTTTCCAGTTAATTAAAGCACTTTTTGTATTATATGGAGCTGCCATCACCTTTTAAAGATTAATGTACTATACAAATTGTTGCACAAGAAGTAAATGGTGTGAGGCATTGTTTAATTATATTACCCTATATAGAATCAACGGGAAAGATCATCTAAATATTAGGAAAAATAGTGTCTATACAACACTCCAAAGGTTTGCAGAGTTATACTGTTAAACTTTTTAGTAAAGATGGATAAACTCTAGGTTTTTTGATCAAAAAAGAAATTGCTCCTTTGTTCATATAGCTGCTTGAATTAGCCTTGTGTCTTGGGAGGGGGTGCTCCTTTGCTTTGAAGATGGTCTGTCAGTAATGAATTATGACCCCCAATAAAATAGCCAGAGAAGAAAAGTGCCCCTTTTGGCTTTTGATGCAGCCAAGAGCTAACCAAATGTGAAGCCTTTCAGCTGGAATGAGCAGGGCAAAATTAGTTTTCCTTTCCAGAAATACCAGCAAGATTTCTGAAACTTTCTCATTGCGTTTGGAAAGGGTTTGTAACTGGATGAATACAGGGATAGATGAGGAATACCTGGCCCCTCCCTTTGTTTTGCAATTTGGTTCTTTCTGAGTTAGGAGTTGTAACTTGAGACACAGCACTTCTTTCGCTGAAGAGAAAAGGGGGGTGAATTTGCCCCTTCCTGCAGCCACGATGCTAGGTTTGAGGAGCAAAGGAATAGCATGCACATTTACTCCTGGCTTCAAAATATCTTTGTCTTTATCTTTCTACTTTATCTTTATCTTTTTACTGCTTCCAGGAATCAAGATTAAATTATCTTTCTACTGTTCTGCTTATTAATATCTGGATGGCATAAAGCAGACAGAATAACTCCACAAAGCATCCATACAAAGTCTTTTTTATTGGTTCATCAAGCATCCTATCAACTCACATTTATGATGAGGTTCTTCTTAATGTCCAGTCCTTTGCATATCTGAATTGTGGTGTAGAATGATAATACAGTCTCACCCCCATGATGATTGAAGTGACTGCATGGTAATGGATTCAGGCAAGAGTGAGGGAGCCTCCCCCAACCCAACAAGAGTCAATGTAGTGACCAATCAGGATTACAGATGTGACCACATGACATGAACTACATTTCCCAGGATACCTTAACTCCATTTACAATGATGCATTCCCTTAAGGGGACAGCTCTCAATTCCTAACTAACTATCCCAAATCCCATTAACTCTAAACTGTCTGGACAGCACAATCACAATAAACTCTAACAAGGCCATCTGAGGTTAAAGAGATTAAATATCTTGTATTTACAGTTACATATGGGGAGGTAAAGCTAGAAAAGGAAAACACCTGTCCACTCAAAGTTAGGCTCAAAATTTTAAAAAAGGAAACAATCCTTTGATTTGATAAATTATTACAGCTATTTTTAACCCATTACTATACCAGGGCCCAAGTCCTCCAGATTTTATCCAAAAGAGGAATCTTCAGCCACCTGAGGTTTTGGGTAGTCTTTTTCAAAACTCTTGTTAAATTCTGGGATTTAAGGTGGAGATTTTTTTCAATCTATTTGTAGTAGTACATGTGAATAGGTGAGGAAGCTGTTTTTTTAAATTGGCAAGAGAAAACATTGCCATGTTAAGACCAAGTAGCCAAACTGAGTTGAACTGGTAGGTGTTCAGAAGGGCTTTTCAAACCTTAAAAAGGGAAAGGAGAGAGCTCCATTTGCCTCCTTGGTGGGAAAGGTAATTAACAAATGCTGAGGCATCGAACAGCATTATCTTCCTTTGGGAAAGTAGCAACATCCGTTACTGACAGTAAAGTCATAATGGGGTGGACTCCTTTCCCCTCAAATGCTCTAAAAGCCAAAATGAAGAGATGAGCATATCAAGCCCCCTCCCCACAATAAATGTAGTCAATATCCTTCAGCAAGCCTGTGCCTACCAGGTTCATTGGTAAGGAATTCACTGTTTCTCTGGGAGGTTCTGGTCCTTCTTTAAAAAGGTTGCCACCAGTGGTGGGATTCTACCAGTTCGCACCTATTAGCTAGAACCAGTTGTTAACATTCTAAGCAGTTCAGAGAACTGGTTGTTAGAAGAAATGACTGGCCTAATCCTGTAAGAAAGGCAGGAAGGAAATATTCTGGTGTTGCTTACAGAAACTGCCTCTCTGTTAACCCTTATTACATTCTTGGCAGGACTAGACTTCCTGTCTCTGGAACTTCTCTGGAGTTTTTTCCCCCTCCTTTGCTGGTACTTTGCTTGTGTGGAGTGATCATTCAAAGTTACAATGGCACTGGAAAAAGTGACTTATGACCATTTTTCACACTTACGACTGTTACAGCATCCACACAGTGGATGCTGAGAGGCCAGGCAAGGAGATGCGTGCCTCAATGTGAGTGATATTGAGTTGGCCACACCCAGCCAGTAACATGACCACCAAGCTAACTAACAGAATGCCCACAGAACCGGTTGCTAAAAAATTTGAATCCAACTCCTGGTTGCCAACCTTAATTATCCTCAATTGGCCAAGGCATAAATATCCTGGTAACCTCCCAGCTAATTACTAGCCAACTCAAACTCTGCTTTGTTATTTTAAGATCAGCCAAATCAATCAAACACTGCTTTCTGTTATGGCAAGTTTTGTCAATTTGTGCTCCTGGTGGATGCATTCCTAGAGATTTCATGGTTATAAAATGAAAGTATCCTCCCATTGATTACTTCTGTTTTTGTTTTGTTTTTTAACTTCCCAATCTAGTCTGCAGCCCAGGTATCACCTGTGGTCTAGAATTCAAGAAGATGGTGTTCCAGAGAGCAGATGCTGCAACCTAATGGGCCTGCTCCAATGGTCTTTCCAGATTTGATAAACTGAACCTGGAGCATGACCATCCTATCAGACTCAATAGGACAGGTAGAAACTGTAGGAGAAATGCATTCCCTCATATAACCTTAGTCCAGGGATGTCACCGGATGCATCATGTGCTGGCCATGCCAACACCTGGTTTAGCAAAGGCGGGGGGAAATCCTGATGTCACATGACACCACCGTGACATTAATTCCCCCCCCCCAATGCCCTAGTCCCATATTGTGAACTGTTTTATAGGCGATCACATCTTGAACTGCACTCAGAAGCATACCAGGATCCAGTAACTCTCACAAGGCAGAGATGCAACATGAGTGTACCAAGATATACCTATAAATTGCAGCTTCCAGATGTTCTTCATAAGCAGTCCCATAAAAAGGAAAGCAGGGTTTTTCTTATGCATTGAACCTATCTGTGATGATGGCAGGACTAAGCATTACCCTGTCCTAAAGAACTCAGTGATTGGTTCATGAGGGAGGAGAAAATAGGGACTTTCAAATTGTACTGTTCCTGAGCTGTGCCAGTGAAGGAATGAAGAAGCTTGCTACTCACTCCAATAATCCCCAGTCAAGCACTGCAGATCAGTTGAAGTTTTCTACTAAATACCTATAAGGCCAATAAAAAGGCCAGACCTTTTTCTTAGACCAGAATAAAGAGATTCTAACTTCCTTCAATTTTCAAAGAAGAGTAGTTCATAAACAGCAAATGCAAATTGCACAAAGAATCTGAGAAGAGCATGGGTAACATGAGTCTGTGGTAGATCTCTTAATCCTAAATTATAATTATGAAACCAGGAGAAGTGTGAGAACTGCAGGATCCAGCTGGTGCACACATCAGCTCTCTTTGTTAACCTTGGGAGAAAAGGAACCTTGTTCATTAGAAGCAATGACTAATGAAAGCTACATATTTCTCTGAGATGGCACAGGCTCCCCAGAGGTATTGTGCAAGCCAACGGATGTCCACAAAGATGTGTGCAAGCTCAGTAAAGTTTGCAGCAGAGGACAAAGAGCTGTATTCAACAGGAAGGCTGTCAGCCCTGCCCCCTTTGCCAAGCACTTTAGGGCCAGTGCAGTATGTGAGCATTTTGGAATGCAAACCAGGAAGGTGCCATGATGGACAAGAACAACTGCCTGCAAATGAGCGGAAACGAAGGTGCCAAAAGCTGCCTCATGGGCGATGGGGTTCAATGATGAAAAAGCACCCTTAAGAGATTTGGAGTGCAGACACCACTTGCTGCTCTGATGGAACTAGCAATCCCGAGGACACAGAATTAGAGCAATGTCAGGAAGTGAAACTCCTGCAAGATTCCTTAGACCAGGGGTATCCAACCTTGGCAACTTTAAGACTTGTGGACTTCAACTCCCAGAATTCCTCAGCCAGTTGGCTGAGGAATTCTGGGAGTTGAAGTCCACAACTCTTAAAGTTGCCAAGGTTGGACATCCCTGCCTTAGACTGAAGCTTGAAATTCCCCTGAAGGAAGAGGTTGGGGGGGGGGGGAAGAAACACCACGGCTTTGTGATTAGAGCTGCATTCTTTGTCATTTTCTTAACATGTAGGGTGATGCACACGATCTGCTGCCCTGAAAGAGGATATCGAAATGAATCTTTATGCATGTCTCAGAAAAACAACAACTGATATTTCACGGGTAATTAATATTGCACAGACTAGAAAGTGTAAAGTTCTGCGCATGGGCGCAAGAAGTGGAAACGAGACGATGAACAGTGAACTTCAACAGAGCAAAAACTACGGCAGCAATAGCCCTTTTTATAGGCAAGCTGCTGATCAAATAACCAATAAGAAACGGGAAGCGTTAGTTCCCTTAACCAATGAAAGATGCTCGCTAATAGCCAATCAGATTCTCCTGAACGGACCAATCAGATGTCGCTATTATCGGCCAATCAGAAGTGTAGGGCCAGAACCCTGCACTTTTCTAAAGGTTTTAATAATCTTTATTTAAGCACTTTTATTAATTCACAACAGAAAGAATGTCACAGAAATTGCAAACGCCTATGGGGAAAGAAAAATATATCAATCAGTTTGCAAAATGCCAGCCTGGGATGTATGAATCACTGCCTCCCCTTTATGAGAAAAGTTAATTGGTCTCATTTAAGAGAACAAACTGAAGGGGACACAGAGATTTCTGGTGCTGTGATTGTAACTAGACAATCAGGCAGGCAATTATCAGATGGACTCTATGGTGATAGTGTAGTCCCACTTGCACTGTAAAAATAATTTAGTAAAAGCAAGAGTACCTTCCACCTATATACAAGTAAAAGCTATTTAAGAGTTGGAAAAGCTTGCTTTCAGATGTTGTGGGTGCTTCATCACTGGAGATTTCAAAGAAGAAACTGGACAGTCCCTTGTCTGAAATGGTATAGGGTCTCCTGCTTGAGGAGCGGGCTGGACTAGAAGATCTCCAAGGTCCCTTCCACTCGATTCTGGTTGATTGATTCTTTTAAGTAAACAAAATAATATACTTTCCTCCTCAAAAGTATAGGAAATGGCAAATAGCCTGTTAATCGAAATCTTAATCAGAATAGACCAAGTACTTCAAATAGTCTAGAAGAAATATACTGAAACTGTGGAAAGCCCATTCTGATGGAAAAGGGATGGAGTACATTTTCCCATTGTACCTTATGAGAAACAGCAATTTCACCTTTGGCAATCACTATTCAAATTCAGGTTTCAGATCGGATCCAACTATTTTTTAAATGAATTAGTCAGTCAGACAACTTCCAGAGCTCTAGATTGTGCCTTTCAAATGTTTTGCCTGGTCTGTACTCATTCCTCAGTATGATAAGATTGTAGTTTAAAATACTCTATCTGAAGAGTAGGAGCCTTTTGATACAGAGAAATGGAGATTTTCTATAAACTATTTCTCACCCAATGAAGTAACAGTGCTGCAGAACTGCATGGGAGATGACATGGGGGCTGAATTAAATGCAAAATCCAAACCATTGTTGCATAATCAAAAGAATTAATAATAACACATAGGCAAATAGGAGACTTTCCAAGTACCAAGTGGCACTAGTCACTACTAATAGTAGTGACTAGTGCAACAAACTGCACTGGGAGAAAAATGACATAAGAACACACAGATACTTTTATTAGCCCGACTTATCAGTTTACATAAAGGGATGGAAGTCAGTTCAAATGTAGGCCACTATACTCCTGCCCTGAGTACTAACTAGCCTCTGAATGGCCTTTCACCTCCAAGTGATTCAAAAGTGACTGAGAGTTCAGGATATCCTGTCTCTCAATTGGTACAAACCCTGGACCTCACTTAGCTTCACCAGCCCTTGCAGAAGACTTCTTTGAATTTAAATGCCAGTGAATCTGCCCTCTTCTTCTAAAAGTGGCCAAAAGAAGAGGGTTTTGATTGAAATGCAGAAGGTGGGAATGTAATAATACAGGGCAGTTTAGTATATTCATTCAGGGGAAAACTTAAAACAAAACAAGATTAGCTTCAAAGTGGGGTGGGAGAAAGATAAAAGGAAGCACAGATAAGGTTTCAAGCCTTGTTTATGAAACTGATTTTTACAACATTGTGTATTTTCTGTGACAGGCATTACTTCCACAATCTATTCTACTGTATTCACTCTGACTAGACAGAGTACAGGTTCTACATCACAACTTGAAAGATATATTAAGAATTTAATAGATCTTCTATGGATGATTTTCTTGGAGATGCTTATCAAGATCATACTTCTTAGGGAGCATGACATATCTCAAACTTTTAAAATATATATATATTTACTTTTCTGGGGGTGGTATATCTGTTGCAGATCTGTTGTTGTCCCTATAGGCAACAATTTGCTCCCAAAGGTCTCCACCACCCACCTGACACATTTAATTCATGAGATTATGATCAATCAATCAATCTAGCATCAGTTTCTACTACTGTTTACTTGTGACAGTATATTGGGACCCTCTCAAAGATCCTAATTGAATGGTCAAAAGTCTCCTGGATTGCTTGATCACTTTTTGCCTGAGGATATTTTGTGATTGATCATGCTCACAATGGAAACCATTCACTCACATGTCCACAAAATTCCAATGTGCTCCAGCTGAAAACAGGTTACCTACCTTTTTAGTATGTTATATTTTTATTTGCACTATATGTAAGAGTTGGCCCTGCAGCAACTCCACCCCATCCCAGCCCTTGCAAAGAATGGGCTGTAACTAAGATAACTCCTCTTATCTAGGCTGCCTGGAATTCATACTCTTTCAAAAGCCTTCGAAATATGAGGCAAGATGCAGCATCAATGCATCTGGAGAGCACCCAGTTGAGAAAAGCTGCTTTGGGTGCATTTAATCAACTGTAAAGAGAGAATTTAGCTTTTAAATATGTATACTTCATTAGCATTTTTGACTAGTGCTTGACTCTGGGGCAAAGCTCTTTTTGCTTATGATTACCTAAGAATGGAAGGCTGTAGAAACAAGTTCTTTGGGTCACCCACGAAGCTGTCTCTGATTCTTGCTTAAGGGCCCAACCCACCCATATTTCACTTTTCCTTGGCAAATAATGAGAGCAGCAGAGGAAAACTAGAAAGTTATCTTAATTAGGATACTTTACCTTCTGGGAAGATACACTTACAAGCGTAGTTCAAATGACTGAACTTTCTGAAATCTTGGCTGCTAATTTTCAGAAATTCCAATATTCAGGGTTTTTTTTCTTCCCCTAAGCTTTCCAAGCAGATTCTGCGTGCTTACATAGAATTACATTTCTGGAGTATATTTACAGTATAAGTAATTATTTATAAGTAATTATTTGCCCCCCACCCCTGTATTTTTAATCAAGATTCTTTCCTTTTGTTCTGAGGAGAGAAAGAAAAAGAACAACGACAAACAATTTAGTGAAGGAGAAATCTGACTATTTTACCATCCATATTTCATAAATACCAAGGGATTGCAATAGTATGAACAGTCCATGTGGGAAAGGAATGGAAAGGATTCAAGAATTCAGACACAAAATTATACAAGAGGATGTTGAGAAAAAAAACCCTACGTGACTTATATATGCTTTACTCCTTTAGTAGGGTTTTCATCCTACATATAGTAAATGTGAATACAAATTCCTTTTTAGGAGGCTAGAAATGAGAGGCTGGGAATTTAAATTGGAGAAGTTAAGTTCCATTCAGCTGCACAGCCACTAGGTGACTTTGGGCCAATCACTCTTTAATCCCAAATTACAGTACAGGTAATCCTCAATTTATGACCACAATCGACATTTCTGTTGCTAAGCAAAACATTTGTTAAGTGACATTTGCTCCATTTTACAACCTTTCTTACCACAGTTGTTATGTGAATCACTGTGGTTAAGTTAATAACATGGTTAATAAAATGAATCTGGCTTCCCCATTGACTTTGCTTGTCAGAAGGTCACAAAAGGTGATCACGTGACCCTGGAACACTCCAAACGTCATAAATATGAGTCAGTGGCCAAGCATCTGAATTTTGATCATGAGACCATGGGGATGCTGCAATGGTCACAAGTGTGAAAATGGTCATAAGTCACTTTTTTTTCAGTGCCGTTATAACTTTGAATAGTCACGAAGTGAACTGTTGTAAATCAAGGACTATCTGTATCTCCCATGATTATCTGAGAACAAGTGGGATATAAACACAAGTAAATGATTAACCAATTAATTTCTAAAAGTTACAAGAAGATATTGCGATTGAATGATTGAAAAAAATATTGAAAAAGTTCAAATAAACTTAGCTGAATCGTGTGGCCTCCATGTAGACTGGCTCATGGGTAATTTCCCCCTTCACTAGTAGGAAGAGCAGTGGAATTAATTACCCAGAGAGGTGAGGAGCTCACCTTCACTAGGTCTATGCAAGTGGAGGCTAAACAGCCATCTATCTGAGATTGCTTTAATTTGGATTTCTATTCTGAGCAGGTGGCAAAATGCCTGTTCTATCCTTATGATTATATGATCAAAGAATCAGCAGTTACAACCTTTGACCCTTAACCTACAGTATATTTGTATCTGTCGAAGCATTAGGTTGTTTCAAATAGCATTTGTCAAGACTGGCTGTTCAACACCGCCCCAAATTCCAATCTGCTGTACAGATGGAAGTTCTTTGTTGCATGGTTTCAAAGGTTCTTGTTATTAAAAATGTATATTTCAAATTTAATCATGTCTGTTGTTTCTAAAATGGTGGACTTACAAAAGCAACATATGAATATGTCCTCCTCCTTTTGATTTTAAACAAAAACACCCTTCTTAGTAAGAATTTTAGAATTTTAAAACCTACCTCTGTTTTTATTATTTATGAGAACTACATTTAAGTTTCAAAAGCAAGGAGCACAGAAACAGTCCATTCAAGCCTGTAATATATTTTTCTTATATATTAGCAAGCAAATTAGTAAGTAAATGTTTCCTACAGTAAAACATTTTAGATATTTAAAAAAAATCTTAAAGGAGACATCCTGGCTGCAGTATATATGAAATTACAGAAATATTTTTCTGGACAAGCTGCCCCATTTCCATCTGGCAGAATATGCTGTACTCCAAATATTCTTCAAAGGAACATCCTCATTCTAACTTAATCAAGTGCAAGCTGGAGTTCATGCCAGATGTTCAGTCATGAGTTAATCCCTCTGTTAGGGATGGAAAACATAGGAAAGACAGAAAGTAAGCAAACATTTGGCTATATCCCCCTTCATTTTAACTACAACAGTCTTAAACATAATAACAGTTAATTTTAGAATGTGTTTATTTGTGGCTCATCAGGATGATAAAGAGACTTCCGTTAGATGGAGACTTGATCTCCAAATTTGCCAGGTTAGCCTTATTTGACCTGGTGTCTTCCCAGTTTGGTATGGCTGATGGGCTTTGCTTTCTTGGAATTATGGAACGGACATTCAACTATCAGGAATCAACCAGATTAGAAGAGAATGTTGTATCTCTTGCGTAAAAGATATATGAAAATAAGAAGAGCTCAATCAGTCAGACCAAAAGCTCATCATTTGCTTTCCACAAGTCATGACCATGACAGTATTCTTCTATTCATGTTATTCAGCCTTTACTAACATCTGCACTTCCCAGGATTCCAGCTGGCTGAGGAATTCTGGGAGTTGAAATCCACAAGTCTTAAAGTTGCCAAGTTTGGGGTCCCCTGACTTAGAGGAACAGAGCCTTATGGGAGCCAATATGCCTTTGTACATCTTTTCTGTACTTCTCTTTCTCCTTACTCTATGTGACTTAAATATATTTAGATTCATATAATTTAAACATTAATAAATTAGAATCTGGCATGCTATAAAACAAAGCATGTAGCATTATGATCATCATCTCAAGACAGTTTACATGGAAATGTCTTTTATTATCTCCCCAATCACCCATATCCCCCTTGAAATAGGTTCTTTCTTAGAACAGACATTACAAAGACAGTCAAATGTACATTCCCTTGCTGTTGGTCTTACCTTCCAGTTCCAGCTCGCGTGGCTCTACTCAAGGTAAGGCTTGTGCCCGGCCGAAGGGTAGGGGCCTGAGGGTGGGCGGGCCATGTGGATGGCACAGACTTGTGTTCCTGTGCTGTCTAATTGCTTTGGGGGGGACATTTCTCTGCGGACCAACATTTTCTCATGGACCACCAGTGGTCCCTGGCCCACTGGTTGGCGACCACTGCCATAATAGATACCAGTATAGATAGAGTGAAAAGCTTAGAAACTTTTCTTAGGACTCTCATAGTAAAGATAAACCAAGACAAGTTTGCTGCTTCCCCAGTATTAGATCCAAGCAGAGCTAAAGGCCCTGCTTGCATAGAATTTTATCCTTATAAACTCACCTATAGCAACGTGTGTGTGTGTATACATTTTAGAAGAAGGCTGACCACATTACCTTATATAAGCAAATAATATTTTGCAGGATGCTTGAACTATGGAATTGCTTTCATGTCCTAGTTATACTCAGTGACCAGCATCTCCATCACTGGCTTCCCACAATCCAAAATTCTCCAATGAGCATGGAATTCTGGAGGTGGTTTAATTTTTCTGAAGGTAGTGCTAAGTCCCTGGTGGTAGCCCTGGCCTTAGAAATTTCCTGTGGGATAGGTGTATTGGGAAGATACCTTCAGGCATCTGGGAGACTGGAACATAGGACTTCTACAGTGATGGGTTCACAAGACCTTATAATGGCATTATAACCAATAACGGCTTCTTTACCTGCTCTACATGTGGCAAAGCTACTAATCGGAGAATACATCTGCTAACAATGGTTCTTAACACCAAGTCCATGGGGGATGGATTAGATTCATTTAGGCCTATTCTTGCAGGCTTGGGCAGTTGTGGAAAATCGGTTATCTGGAAAAACCTGGTGGATTCATAATCTGGCTATTAGTCTTTTTCCTTATTAAAGGCAATTTTCCCCTTTTTACTCCATCCCACAATTGATTTGATTCTGAATGGAACATCTAAATCAGTGTTTCCCAAAGTGGGCGGTACCGCCCCCTGGGGGGCAGTGGGATGCCTTAGTGGGGCGCTAAGAGGCAAGGGGGCTGACGGGGACACTAAGAGGTGGTAGGGGGGCGGTGCATCAAACGTGGCTGTGGCGGCATGTAATGTGCCACCGCTTTCGCATTGGAGGTGCCGGCTCCGGAGCGGTGCTAGTCAATGGGTGAACCTGCAGGGCTGGCACCTCGAACGCCCCCCTGCCACCTCTTAGCATCCCCAAGGGGGCCAGCAGAAGGGCGCTAAGAGGTGGCAGGGGGTGGCGCGTCGAATGCGGCTGTGGGGGCATGTAATGTGCCAGTGCGTCCGCATTGGAGGTGCTGGCTCCGAAGCAGTGCTAGTCAATGGGTGAACCTGCAAGGCTGGCGCCTTGAACTCCCCCTGCCACCTCTTAGCATCCCCAAGGGGGCCAGCAGAAGGGCGCTAAGAGGCGGCAGGGGGGCGTTCGAGGTGCTGATCGTGCAGGTTCACCCATTGACTGTAGTAATGCTCCAGAACCGGTGCCTCGAATGCGGCAGCACGTTGGGAAAAGCCATTGACACCGCTTTCCCAAAGTGCCGCCACTGTCGCATTCTGTCCGTCCATCCATCCAAAAGGTCTGTTTGCCTACCTGCCTCCTGCCTACCTCCCTACCTCCCTCCCTCCCTCCCTCCCTCTCTCTATCCATCCATCCATCCATCCATCCATCCATGTTCGAAGAGCCAGCCCCGCAGGCACATCAGGAAAGTAGAGCAAAGCCAGTCTGAGAGGGAGAGAGGGAAAGAGAAAAAGAGAGAGAGAGAGAGACCTAATGCATCAGATTGAATGAGGCCTAGTTTAGACTGAGGCCCTTTTCCACATTGAAACATCTTTGCCAGCATATTGAAACCCCTTTGGCTTCTATTAAAGGTTTTGTGGATGAAACATGATCAAGACCATCAGGAAGCTCTCACATTTTGTTGTGGCTTTAAACAGGATCCATTGGACCAGATCTCCACCCTAAAAGTTACTTTTCCCCAATGTATTACAGTGCCAATTCTGAAGAAGGCAAAACCAAAATGTACTGGTAAATTACAAGAACACACACACACACAAACTCCCTTCTAACCCTGCTGGAGCAGGTAATTAGACTAGAATAGATATCTCATTATCTTTCTCCTCCCTCTCTCCCTCCTTTATTTCTTTTTCTTTCTGTCCCTTCCTTCCACCCCCCCTTTCTTTGCCCCTTTTTCTTTCTTTCCCTTTTCTCTTTATTTTCTTCCTCTCTTTCTCTTTCTTTTCTCTCTCTCTTTCCCTCTCTCAGGCTTATCCCTTTGGATCAGGAGTCCCCAAACTTTTGGACCTCAGGGACCACCAAACTCATCATATTAAATCCTGGAGACCACTAATATGAATTTTGACTGACGGTGGCTTTCTGGCGTTGGTGGGAGAGAGAAAGAGAGATCTGATCCAACCTCTCTCTCTCCCTCTCTCACACACACAGGCAGGGGTGGGATTTAGACGCCTGATCTAAAGCTGTCAAAACTCCAAAAACTGGTCAAGCAGCTCTGGGGAGGCCAGTCATAAATTAGAACACTTGCTAAACAACTGGTCATTAAGTGAGGACCACTTGTATTTGGTTTGCCAGTCACCTGGCCATGCCCACCCAGTCATATGACCAGCAAGCCACGCCCACCCAGTCATGTGACCAGCAAACCACACTCTCAAAGTAGGCCACACCCACAGAAATTTGAATCCCACCCCTGGATGGGGGGCACCGAGGATGAGTTTGTAGCACCAAGGGGGCAATGGACTGAAAAAGTGTGGGAACCACTGATCTAAATCATATGCCACATAAAAGACATTTTTATCCACTTGGTGACAGACTTTTTGCCTTACGGTGTTGAGCAAATTGCCAGTAACACTGCTTCCCCTTTCTCATTCCCCTCATGAAGTGCCCTGGTATTTCCTCCCAGGTATTTCCTGTCTTTTGCCTCCCTTGTGGGCATGAACAATCAGAGGACCATGCTGATGAACCTAGTATCATTTTCATCTTCTGTTGCCAGAAATTCCAGAAAAGGGTATTTGAAAGGCTATCTCGTGCTCATATGCTTTGGGTATCTACATAATCTGCATTAAACACGAGCTGACTTTCCAAAAGGACAAATCTAATCTACTTCAAATTTTGGAATCATGTTTTAATATTTTTAAACAGGAACAAAACAAATTCAAAGTTAAGATTTATTAAAGTGTTTTTATTAGCAAGTTTTCACTGGAAAGTTCAGGATGTGCTAATAGAGTAGGCACGTGGGCTTCACTGTTTGGCACATGACATTCAACAGAATTGCACTTTCTTGTAATGGTTTGGCTACAATACTCTAAATTTTCAGAGCAAGACTCAGGGCCAGCTCCTACTGTAATGTTTTCATTTAGATTCTTTGCTTCTATCCCTGGAGCAGTTTGGGGCAAACCCTGGATCTCCTCCATTTGAGTTTGCTTGTTTGGCTTAGACGCAGAAGTTTTATTTTCGTTCCCGTTCACTTCAGTGATAGTTTTGTCTCCTTTGGATCTGTAGTTACTACACAGCCCTGTTTGATTGTTAGACAATCTTTGTTCTGTTTCAGAGAGAGGTTTTGTAAGCAATCCAGAACTTTTGCAGAGAGAGGAGGAGGAACCTATTTCATTTGGAAGAATTGCTGAGCTCTCTTCAGTGTCTGGAGGGATGGGGGACTGAAAATGAGGCACTGAATGGAGAAAAACATTTGGGGGAAGAGAATTTTGAAGCAAGGGTCTTTGGAACCTGCCCTGTAGACAACTACAGTGGAGAACATGCTGGACAGTATTCACATAAACATCAGAAGAATGAAGCAAGGCACTGATGGGAACTACAGATTTCTGGACTTGTACGTTCCCAGATGAATGAGAGCAGCAATAGCATAATGTTTCATTTCTATGTTGATGCAAATGGGAGCATTTCATGTCTGTATGCTGCTGTGGCTCTAAACAATGACATTGTTCATTTTGATTCAACAAATGGCAAGTGGGATCCTGCTCACCCAAAGATGACATTGCTGAACCTGATTCACGGTTAATGTTTACATTCAGTTCTGTGTTGTACGTTGAGTGATGAGTCTGTGGGTTTGACAGCCTGCCATTGAAGAGCTCAGGGCACACGTGCATTTCTTCACAGGTTCTCTTCTCCACTGCAGTATCGCTGCTGGTGCAGCCTGCTAATGGCTGTAACTCATAGTGCTCATGCTCTTCTTCTACATCTGCTTTATGAGGTCTTGAATCAAATTGGTATTTATTGACAGACTGTTTTTTATTTTGTTCTCCATCTCCTTGGCCTCCTGACAATGCCTGGGAGAAAGCACCACACCGTAGTCTTTTGGGCAGAGGAATCTGGCCAAATGTTCCTTGGGGTCCCAGACAGCGGCACATACACTGGAAAAAGAAGGTTGCAAATGCCCAACTAATGCACATTATGAGCATCATAAAGGTGCCAAGCTGTGTATAGGCTAAAACCGTAGAAGGCATCATCATTGCTCCAGCTACAAATGTAGTCAATGCAGCCATAGCAATTGCTGAGCCCATGCGGCTTAGAGAAAATATGACTTTCCCTTCTCGATCGGGATCTGGAGCCAAACGATAAGCAACGCCATAATGGACAGCAAAGTCCACAGATAAGCCAACTGCCACAGAAATGGTAACAGACTCCAAGACGTTTAGCTCCCAACCCAGCAGAACCAGGGATCCAACTGTGACAAAAATAGTTCCTGCTATTGAGACTATTGCATAGAGACTTATTATTACATTCCATGTGGTAAGCAGCATCACACTGAATGCAACAGTGACAGAAAGACCCATGGCAATTAAAGTACCGTCAGAGAGACTATCTTGGAGATCATAAAACTCTAGATTACTCACAAACCAGCCACCACTTAAACCTTCTGGAGCCGAAACGAGCTCCTCTGAAATCCAGGTGTCTACCTCTTGATAGAACATATGCATCTTCTCATATGCCAAAGTGAAAAGGTAGGTGCTTTGGAACTCTAGTACCACTGCTCTGATGGTATCATTTATATCAAAGCGAGGGCCAGGAGTTTTGCTATCTAAATGGTAGCCTGTACTTCTTTCAAGTTCCATGATGGCCCTCTTGATGCACAACTCAAAGACTTCCTGCTTGTAAGGGAAGCTCCAGTGGCTACAGCAGGGATAAAGAGCTGGCTCATCACAGTCCTGATTTTCCATCCACTGCTTAAATGTCTCAATAAAGCAGCTCGTGAAGTCTTGCTCTTCTGTTTGGTAATAAAATGTCTGATTCCTCAGTTTCTGACAAAACTTTAAAATCCAGAGCTGTGAATCTGGGCTTCCAATATTGAAAGTGCTGTCTAGCTTTAGCTTGCCTTTGCTTTTAGGATTTAAGGGATCCCCGTTATCCTCAGGAGAGACCCCCCAGATGATAGTGATGGGCATGTGAAGCTCCTCTCCATGATGGACCCGCTCAAACATGAAAAGCTTCTTGAATTCAGCATCGTAGCGCTCAAAAGGATGGGAAGACCGGAACACTTGAAACTCAGCTAGTTCCAAAGAGGGGAGTTTCATTTTCGGATTTATACACACAATATATGCTCCCCCAACTGTTAAGGCTAAGAACCAGACCAACCAAATATATCGGAATTTTATCACAATGCATGGCAACACTTTCTCAAAAAATATCCTAGAGGCTTCTGAGATTGCAAAAAATACTTTACGGACCACTTGGCCCAGCACTGTCCAGCAGCTTTTGTTACTGTAAACTCTTGCCTGTGGCTTTACAAAGCAACTAAAAATATTGAGGAGGTACCGTTCGTGTAAGACCACAACTGCGGGCAACCAAGTCACCATTAGGATATAGTTCACTAAAATGGCAGTGCCAGCGTAAACACCAAAACACCTGATTGCTGTAATATTGCTGACATAATTAGCATAGAAGGCAGCAGCAGTAGTAAAACTAGTGACAAACATGGAAAGAGCCGCATGTTGCAAAGTGATGCTCATGGTTTCCGAAGTGGCAGCATGCGACTTGTCAAATTTTGTGTAGCTCCACACATCACACAAGACAAAAGCATCATCAGCTCCAATACCCACAAGAATAATCAGTGCAGTAAGGTTCATAAAGGGGAAAAACTCAAAATTAAATACAACCCGATAGAGAAAGTAAGAAACAATTAAGGAGCTAATGATTGCAAACATGGTCATCAGTGTGATAAACAAAGACTTGGTATAGAAGCACATAACTAACAGAACAATTACTATGGCTATAGCAGGATACACAGTATCCATTAATAGATAGTCCTGGAATAAGCTGTGCTTTATTCCAAACTCAATCCCTGTGATGATGGTGATTCCATCAGACGAGTTCCAGTTCTCAAAATTATCTAAATAGATATTCATCATACTGTCTCCCTTTTCAGTAGGTAGAAAAAGCATGCTATATTTTAAAGCTGGTAAGCCGTGGTCCAAGGTCTTTGGGCTTAGGAAATCTTTGTCCACTATATAGTGAAGTATCTGGTAAACAGCATTGTACTTGGTACATTTGCGTGGCACATTTGTACACTTGAGCTGGTCTTTCCTTCTGGCTGCCATATCCCAGCAATCTGGCCCCAAGGTCCCATTATAATAATATTTGGCACATGTGCGGAGCAGCTTCAGAGTATGAGAAACATCTCTCTCCACTATTTTTTGACATGAGGATCTGTTATTTAAAATGGCAATGTAATTGCCTACTGTCCAGCTGGGACAGCACGAAGCAGCAGTGGTCCTCTGGCAGAGATCCCCAAACTGAGCATGGGATCGTATCTGTGGGAAGAAAAAAAAGAGAGAGTTATAACCGAATACCAATGTTAAATGACTAGTAGTGGTGTTACCATCATGTGCTTGTAACCACCTGTGTTGTTGCTGCTTGTTCCCTAGACTAAATATTCCCTAGACCAACTGTAGTTTCTGAATGGTCTTTAAGGCAGCCCCATGTAGAGTATGTTGCAACATTCCAAATGAGAAATAATTAAGGTATGAGCAATTATCCGCAGGGTATCACAATCCAGGAATGGGTGTAATTGGTAACCAAGATAAAGTTGTGCAAAGACCCTCTTGGCCATGGCTCCTCCATTCTCAAGGAAGAGCTGCATACCTGTTTTATCTGAGGGAATGAAACCCCATCCAGTGTGGAAGAGTGGAAGTCACTGAATCTAAACTCCTCTGCCACCTGTTCTTGCTTGGATTAAGTCTGTTCACTCCTACAATCTCTGGACACTGGGAGAGATCCTTGATGGGGCCTGCAATCGTGTGATTGTTTTTTTTTTTTTTTTTTGCAATGTTCCCTACTGCTTCTCCAGAAAGTCAATGGGGAAGCCATCAGGGAAGGCTGCAAGCTTCTGCTTACCAAGAAGATTCCCTCTGGTTGCTGGCTGAAAAAAGTATGTCCTGAAATCCAGCAGGATTTTAGCGTGGAGCATGTGCAGCAAGAGGTGTTTTCAGCCAACCTCCACGAACCAGAATAAGTCCTCTGTCTCTGGCTGCAAATGCTCCATGCTGCACATGCTCCATGCCAAAATCCTTGGATTTTAGGATGGACATTTTTCAGTTAACCCCCTGAGACAAGATGTTTAGATCAGTTGATACAGATTTGTCCTTCAGGTATAATGAAGAAGTAGCTTGACGAATTATGCTTATCTAAGAGCAAACTTCATTTAGAGGTTGAACCTCCAAAACAGCTTCATTTCATCTTAAGAAGCAAAATCAGATTGATATGAACATAGCAGACAAAACTGATGATAGTTTCTATTGCACAAAATCAAGAACAGCCTTATAATGCTTTCAGGATGCCTGGAAGCTGGGCTCAAAGCTTATGTAAAATTTGTAGCTGTCAAACTCCAGAGATAATTCTGACAAATTTGCCCAAATTATAGTTAATATGCAGAAATCTCTCTGCCTTTGAAATGGACATTCGTGCCGTTTTCTATTCTCAATCTTGCAGGGAAGAACTCTACAGATGTTCATCTGCTTAGTTAAGTATCTCTCCATTTGTTTCAAGGGTCAATAGAATCAGTATTTGTACCCAGGTCAACTTGATGAAATGGGACTCTTTGACAAAACTGCAATCTTCAAACATGGCAAGAAGTAGACTATGCACCATTCCCCACTCGTCCTTTACTAAGATAGACATCATAGGACATTTCTGTGGCCAACTCATAAGCACTGAAATGAGCACAAAAATGAGAGAAACAATTTGAATAGACATAAGAAGAATATTCCTATCTAAGTCTTCCCACATAAATCATTTAGAAGAATTAGGCTGACATGAATATATTATATAATAGTTCTTTCATGGTGTTTATTAACCAAATTTCCCTTCTTGACTGGAATGCATAACAAAAAGCCAATATTGATATAGTCTGTGCACTTCCCAAAACTGCTAGCAGTTTTATTGATATTGACCGAATTATACATCTGCTTAAACATTTCTAAGCCAAGTGTATTTCAATAAGTTCACTGCAAAACTTGCTTCTCAATTGCAACTCTTACAGCATGTGCATATATAAGCATATATAACAATGACTGGATATTATAACATATTTAGTATGGCCTTATTATTTATTGTTAAACAAATTTAGAATAAGAAATCACCTCGCATTCCAAGAAGAAAAGGGTAAGTTAGTGTTCATTGTTTCCAGATAAAAATATCAATCAAGCTTAGCAGAAAAAACAAAGTACTGGAATAAATATTTTTATTTTTCATAACAGAGTTCATATCTATAAGGAGTACGCAGCATGTAAGCCCTGTACGGTCATCTAGACAACAGAGGAAGAGAAGATTATGTGCTTCAATTATTTAAATTTAGGCTGAGATGATGCTCTAT
The DNA here is from genome assembly GCA_033807585.1 of Hydrophis major. Lineage (NCBI taxonomy): Eukaryota > Metazoa > Chordata > Lepidosauria > Squamata > Elapidae > Hydrophis > Hydrophis major. The sequence continues at coordinate 370,592,487 of CM066328.1, forward strand.
CTGCTATTCTTCAGCACATCCATCTTTGCTGCTAAAGTCACCTTCACTGAAGATAAAGATGGATTAGCTGTTCATACTTGGAAGATCAGACTTAGCCTGGAACTTATCAAACACCTTCTAAAAACAGCCTTTAGCCATCTTGGCCAGGGTCTATTTTATTGCTTGATCAAAAGATATTTGCACAAGCTGGGCTTGAAGCATCAGCAGGATGTTTTCCACTTGTCTGGGAACTTGTAAAGAAAACCCAGCACTTATATTATTTGGAAATGTTTTTCCGATTTCTTATTCATACCACATGGATTTGCTTAGCAAAGAAAACTTGTGTACTGCAGAGAGTTTGAGGGTACTGTAAATCTAGAGCACATATTCCTCTCATATGTGAATCATGCACCCATGTCTCCCAAAACCCTCTCAATATTTTCTTGTAAGTGAATCAGAAGAGAAAATTCATAATGCCCTGTCTTTCTAGAAGACTTCTGTCTACCACTTATTTTGTCGCCCCCTTTGGATTATCTCTGTTATCCCTAACCTGAAAAAATATTTCAAACTGGATAGGGTGTTTTAAATAGTAGGTAATATTCAATTCCTAATCAGCCATGCCACAATGGTACCACCATTAAGCCCATGTGGGTGCCATATGTGAAGCAGTTGCAGATTAGAAGTCTCAGAACAAGAAAACCAGATGGATGGAATTGATACAGCATGCCCAAGTCAATGTGTACTTAAATATTTATTAGTTAATAAATTGCTTGACAATTTAGCTTTTTCCCTCTCTTTTATGGTCATGTTGTGAATGCATAATTAAAAATTCCCTTAAATAGAGTAAAGAACAAAACCCTTAAAGTAGACTTAAAGTTGAAACCAGTCAAACCATTACAGCAATTCAACTTGTTTTGACTGGAACAGACAGCAAGCAGTGACTTCACTACAAAAAACCTCAAACCTCTGTACATTAAAAGTATGGATTGGAAGGAGATATAGACTCCAGCCAAGAAGATCAAAGATATTAATAAAGATGTTAATGAAGATGAACATTTCTCACTATTATACAAATGGCAACAGTTAAAAAATGCAGAAGTTTGCAATTTAGCACAGCAGATTTCTAAACATAACATCCAGTCAAAGAGACCATAACACTTCAATATGATTTAAACACTATAGAAAAGATAATAAACAAGATGAAGTGAGTCTTTTAGAACCATACGTTTTTCTAAAAGGAAGTCATGTATCTTCATATGTGGGCAATACTGCTACTTTACATAAAGATAAATCATTTTAACAGTTGTCACCTGGCATAAAAGCATTCCATGTAATTCAGTTGAGAATTTTCTGGAAACTTTATTAAAACCACAATAACAACCAATATTTTTAAATATTTCCAAAGTAATTGTCTACAGTATAATTTATATTAATATAATATAAAATGTAATATGAAATATCTTATTTCAAAAGTAGAAAGTTAAGAAGGAGCTAATAACATTTTAATTAACTTACATTGTAATCAATTCATGTAATCATGAATTGACTGAACATAGCAACCAATCTGTGAACTCATGGATGGTTGTGTAAAATCTGGGATAAATAAAAATTATCTCTCTTACCCAGTGATTCCTTCATCTAGAACCATGAAACTAAACATTAATTATCCTCCAACATCTTAATTGGCTTCTTTTCTTGCACTGTTGACATAATACCATAATCATCTTTTTTTCTTTTCCCCACAAATTCCACCAACGTACCTATATTCTAAATTGCTTGCTGAGAATTAGCAAACAGGGGCCCTTGTGGAAGCATACTATTCCCTGTGCTCCATGGAGTGCCAGACTCAGATATCATTCCAAATACATACACATGAATGCTGGCCTTTCACAGATCCTGCATCAGTTAAGGTCATTAGTTAAAACCAGACCTCAGTCTCAGCTATGGGCAAAGTTAACATCTACCACATGGCAGAAGAACTCATGACGTCCCTGGAGCAGCCTGTTGCTTTTTACATTCTGATTTCTTCAAGGAATTTTTAAAAAGCTGCAACTATTTGGATGATGGAAAACATTTTCTCCTGCTTAGAACCAATCAATCAAGACCAGACTGTTTTTTTTCATCTCTGGGTGCAAAGAAAACTTTCCTTTCTCAGAGTATAGATGCATGCTTGCATATGCATATGTATATACATATGTTTGAGTTCTTATTACCAACCATTTAAATGTAGCCAATAAGCAAGAGAATCATGCCAAATTATGCAGATGAACTATTTTAAAAGGCAAAGGAAGTGCTTTCTGGCTGTGTTTTGGAGAAAAGATGACGAGAAGAGTGCTTTGAAAATCTGAACTAATTATTTTTCCTGCAAATTATTTTTCCAGCATTGCCACAAACAAATTCTGAAGAATCTATCCCAAAAGAAACAGATGGCATTGTTGGGACTGAAAGGGGTCTGCAAAGAAATACAGGCAGTAGCAATTACATGCTTGCCAACAGCTTACTCTGCAGCATGTCAGCAGCTGAGTAATGATGAAGACAAGAGATCAACATTTCAAATGTACATTCCACTACATTGTTAATACTTTTACCTACCCGCATATTTTCCACATTGCACATTGATTTTATGGCTGGTAAATTCCACAAGTCATCTCCACTTGCTGATGCAAATACCACTCGGGAGTAACGATCACCTGAAATTATGGTTAATATATTGTGAAGATCAGGGATATCACAGAACTCTGGCATTAACAGAACTCAATATAACAGGGCAGATAGAAGAGTGGGCTACAGGACCTCCAAGTAGTAACCATTTTTTACCCTAATATAGCTTGCAGGATTATATAAAGCTAAAATGGAGAGGAAGCATGATTCCCCTCTCCCCAGCTAAACGTATTTTTTCTAAAACATTGTTTATATTTTGACAAGAGAACGAATGCGTATAAATGCAATAGCAGCTAAATTTAAATGCATCATTTTTATTAGGGTTATTTTTTAGAAAAAAAGAACAAGTCTGTTTATTTCTAACAACCATGAGCAACATTGTTTCTTCCAAATGTTATAAAAGAAAGTGGAAATATGTCGTTTTTGTCCCACTTATGATAAAAAAGGAAAGGCAAAAGATCTTAGGAATGGCAGAGGCCATTTAGACCAATCCACTGCTTGGTGCAGGGATCCAAATTAAAGTGTCCTCAGCAGATGGTTGCCACTACACAAATGGTATTATTACAGTCTTAATACTGTAATGCATTTAGCTTAGTCCATGAAGGCCAGCATTCTTTTTCTCAGACAGAAAAGACCAATTCCTAGGAAATAAAAATTGCAAATAAAGAGATTTATTCAGTCAAATTCGTCATGCTTGCAAATATAAAGCCAATTTTATTTTACAGCTCAAATATTAATCAACTCACTTGGAATGTCACAGAAAAAGCTATCCTTTTGGAAATTCCAGTCAGCCTCCCTCTTCTCTCTTTCATAGTGATCATCAGACCATCTGCCATCTCGATGACTATCGAGAAATTTTTTTAAAAGAGATGATAAATTTCAAGAAGTCATTTTTATTCCAACGATACACAGATTTAAAAAGTACTAAATCAGAGAAAAGCAACCAAACAAAATGCAGACTGAGGAGTTCTGGAAAGCTGTCACACTGGAGAAAGTTATCCTAAATCAAAAGATAAAACACTAATGCATGTTGCATTCAAACTTACTATAAAATGGAATGAGTAGCCATTCAACTATTATAAAATTTCAAAGAAAAAGTTGACAATCATATGAGAAACACAGAAACATTACAAAATGGCAAAAACAGTGTACAGGAAGGATTATTGGCCATGCTAATAACAACCACACTTTATGATAACACATAATCACCCAATCACAAAGTCTGTAGACTTTTGCGACCTACAGTAATTGTTTACTAAGGTTTTGCAAAGCTTCAGATTTGAATATTAACACTGAAAACAGGCAAGGTTACATAGATTACAGATCAGATAGTTGCTTTAAGTAATTAGAAACATGATTTTGCATGTTCCAAAGCATCTCTTCTGCAACATCCTATTATTAACTTACAAATAAAAGAGCCAGATGTAAAATGCAAATTATGTTTATTTTGGGGGCCGGCAGGAAAAATAGTTATTAAACATTTGTTCATCAAACACTTAGAGGACTAACTGTTTCAATAAGTGGCACCTAGCACCAATAGCTGATAATTTGCTTGAAAGCCTTTACCTCTTAGCTTGCTCATCTGCATATTTAAATGGGTAGTTTGCTAAAGTCGCTTTGTAGCCTGTATTTTTCAACATGTTATTCCAAGTGACCAGTCTCTGCCCAATAGCAGTTCCTCTTGGTTCAAAACCCTGCAGCAGAATATTTATAAAAAAATAATAATGCTTGCCATTATTTCACTGAATAGGTGGTCAGAAATTAAAATGGAAGAATTTTATTGAAATTTTTTTTTCTACAGGTAACACTTAAATTGGTTCATATTCTGATGACAGCGAGGCACAAATTGAAACTTAGCCTTCCTAGTGGCTTGAGTTAGCCAGCATCCCCATTTTATTATGCATGCCAATTCTTGAGCCAGTGGCACCAAATGAAGAGAGGAGACATAATTGAACACAAATAAAAAAAACATTAAGGTAGTAATATCAGAACAGCAATTTATACTATGTATTAACTGCTTTCAGATAAATATGACAAACTGTCTTCTTGGAAAGAAAGTGGAAAATATATGGCTAACTAGATCTTCCAAATAACATGGCTTGCAAATAATAAGCAACTTGTTTCTAGTTTACTGAGTCACCCAACACAATGTATAGAAGATTTCTGACCAATATCACCATCACCGCCCTCTGATCTGTGGGAAGAGCCGTCACGCATAGAGAATATGCATGAAGCCTACTCTATGTGCCAAGACCTTACTTCAGATGGGTTCCAGCTACAGGAAAGCTTCTGCTGAATTAAAAAAAAAACCCTCCTTGATAAACTCTTGTGATAGCATCCGTTAATGTTTGAGTGAAAAGGTAAATCAGACATATTGTAGGCAGAACTGTTCACCATTCACATAATGCCTGAATAGAACAACGATTATCTAAAGCAATCTTTTATTTATTGAGTTACTATTTAATCTATCTGGTGTTGCTGTACTGTATTGTACTGATGTACGGTATTTCTACTATAAACTGAAATCACTCTTAGAGGTATGGCTGGAAAAGGATTCTTCTTTTCTTTAAGAAAAGATTCAGCAGCTACACCCATATAGCAGAAGACATCTGGCCTCAAGTACTTTATAAATATTCAGATGTGGGGGTCTGGATTTGGACACATCTGCATTTGAAAGTAATACAATATGTTCGTCCATAATTTACCACAGCTCTCGTGTTTATCATTATTTCGGGGGGTGGGGATTAGAGGATGTGCCAACACAATGCTTTGACAGCAGAAGATAGTAAAGTTTACTCACCAATAAAGGATCAGAGAAGTCTGGAAGATCTGGGACTAGAATTCCAACCAATGCACACACCACAATTAACACAGTACACATGCCTAAAACCACCACAGGCCAGTCTGCTATCAGAGCTGCATAGCTAGAACAAAATGGAAAACAAATGTGAATAGGAGAAAGGTGCTAGCAGAGAAAAAGAAATCAGGACACAGGGGGTTAATTTATATTCTTTCTTTTAATGACTAAGATTGTTTTAAAAATATCAACATCATTTTTTGTTTAAAGAGGACTGAATTGCGCTAGTCTTCAAATTGGAAAGTACTCAACTTTGTGGAGTGCAGTATTTCCAATATTACTTTCCAATCAATAAAAAAAACAGATCTGCCACCCATTTCTTCTTTCTTCAGCATTTCTTCATGCAAGAATGCTTAAAACAGTTGATACAGATTTGTCCTTCAGGTATAATGAAAAAAAAAAAAAAGACTTTTCTCTCCTTTCTTTTCTACTGCAATCTATTCACTATTTGTTTGGTTTGCAGGATACTAATGGTACACTGCTATATAATTAACTTGAATCATTTGGCACCTGATTCAGAAAAGCCATATGCCATTTCAAATGCAAGCACTCTATTAGATAACTGATTTTTTCTCCCATTTTTACCACTAGTCCATATATTTGGTCTGGTCAGAATGTTTCCAAATTCATCCATGCAACATTAAAGCAAGAATTCATCGTTTCTGCAAAAGTTATATATTAAGGTGCACAAAAGGTTCAGTGAAAAGAAACACTATGAATCCATTCTAAAATAAAACTGCATGTCACCCTTCTGCATTGGTTGTATTATGTCCAGCTTTCAATCAAAAAATTGAAGAAGACCAGCAAACCGAAGATTATCGGTATCTTAATTGGTAATGTGTTTGGTATCTCAAAAGTTTGTTAAGCATCTACTGGAAATTAGAGAGGTAAAAAGGATTTGCATCCAGTTAGTTTTTTCCCTCAGAAAAGTAAGTATAAAAATCATTTCTTGTTTTGGAAGAAAAGAAGAGCCCCTGAAGATCCCATCTTGGATCATTCTAGGACTTTATGATCCATTGACCTGGAGGCCTATTTCCTGTTTCTCTTGGAATATTAAATCAAGAGAAGGATGATGGGGCATTACTTCCCTTCCTGCCCCCAAATAATTATAAATCACCCAAATCTGGATGATTTTGGATAACTTTAAAGGGGGGGGGGAGCCTGAAGGTCCAGGCCAGATTATTAAGCTCTATTTTATATATATATATGAAAGAGATCTATTTATATCTGAACTGAATCCAAGAAAATTTGAGCTGCTGATAAAAATATGTTTCCCAATTGTTGGAGGACTTTGTGTGTGTGTGTGTGGGAGCATTTCAAATCAAGTCGGAAGGGGATGTAAACTCAAGTCGGAAGGGGATGCTTCTGAGTTTTCATACATGAACCTTAACATGGGAATTGGCTCCAATGCACACCAGCTGCCTGGCAGCAGACGGGTATTCCAGCTGCCTGTGGATTTCCAGAGGCCTGGCAGCACAAAGAAAGCATAGAGCTCATTCACTGGGGCCACCTGTTCTAAATAAAATGAAACTTTCTTTATCCCTTCAGTTCAGATGACATCACCAATAATTTTTAATGCTGATAAGTGCATGAAAAAAAATCAAAAGAAATACATTAACTGGAAAAGGGCTCTTACCTTTTTGGCAATGTTACTGCTCTGGCTGGCCTGAAAATTAAACACAAACTTATTTTAGAGGGAGAAGTTCTGCCAACACTCAAACTTTCTTTTCCTGCCTACTTATTTAGATCAACATTTCCCAATTTTCAAATGTTTGGTATAACTTCCATCATCTCCAGCCAGAGCACTCACATTTTTCCTTTTTTTCTGAGGGAAGAAAATCACACAGAATTCTTGATCAGTTGTTCTGTGAAGCACATCTATCCAACTCTTAATTATGTCTTATGATTACTAGCCTGGCTGGATGGTAACTTACCTTATATCCTTTTGCTTGCCTACAATCATAAACTTTTACTGTTTTATTTCGGTGCTTCAAAATACTTCCTCTTTTCCTGCAGTGGGCATGAAGGCTCTTTTTCTTTGTAGTGAAAGTGATTCAATCATATCTATGCTGATTTTTACTTTAAGGAATTTATATTTTACTAGTGTTTCTAAAAGAACTCTGTTGCTTCATTTTATTTTATTTTTCTCCATGCACATTGTGGGTTTTTTTTAATCTCAGCTTCTTTGTGCCTCCATTGTTATGGAGCATTCTTTGTCCTCAAAAGGAAATTGCTTACACTTTGCTTTGAAAATTTGATTATGAGAGCAAAGCAGTGATGGGATTCAAATTTTTTTACTACCGGTTCTGTGGGCGTGGCAGTGGAAGGATACTGTAAAATCTCCAATCAGAGATGGTATTTGCTGGTTCTCCAAAGTACTCAAAATTTCCACTACCGGTTCTCTAGAACTGGTCAGAACCTGCTGAATACCATCTCTGGAACAAAGCAACAATAAATCAAGGACTTTGAATATCATATATATAATGCCCCAAAAAAGAGATGTAAAGGAAAGATGGGACTCAGAGTTTTAACTTAAAGCCTTCTTGGTAGAAACTTTAAAAAAAATATGTTTGCCAACCTACAAGTTTTAAATGACAAACTGGAATTCTTTGATCATAGATCAAAATGTTTGATGGATTTGTAATAATCATAAATCATCCTTAAAAGAACACTTCAAGAAACAGTAGCTAAATCAGCTATGCAATTGAATGAACTGAAAGGTAATTTGCTGTTAATAGATTTAAAAGAAAAGGAGTTTTGTTTGAAAACTGGTATTTGTTAAAGGAGGCTGAAAGAGGCATAAATGAACTTGACTTTCTCAGAAAAGCTTGATGGCATTAATGAACTTGACTTTCTCAGAAAAGCTTGATGGAGTTCGTGGAATGGAGACATCATATGCAATTAGAGGATGGCTGTCATGATATATTAGGTCCCAATTTGTGGGAAGATTTATTGAACAAATACTATGGAGGTATTTTCAATGAAGACCTTTTTAGGACAGTGAGAAACAGTTGTGTGGAATCATTCCACTCCTAATTTTAAAGAAAAGCAACAATGATAAACTGGGATTTATTTTTACGATCAAGAACCAATCTATGGTATTTGATCCTGAATGGATCAGAAACAATGGTTGTAGTGAGTTTATGAGAGAATAGAAGCCGATTGTGGATTTCCATGAGTTAAAATGTAACAACAGATTTATTAACAAAGGGCTTTGAAGTTTAGCTTTGTGGTTGGAATTCCCTGTTAACTTTTTTTTTGGTTTTTTTGGTAAATAGATGGCAGGTCGAATTGGTTGATTGATAATAGATTTCTACAATTGTGATACTTTAATGTTATATAGCAATTTTGCAAATACAGATGTAGAAATTTATAGATTGTGGACCTGTTTTGGAAGTGACGGGACAATTCTTGTCACTGAAACTATATTTATCAGTGTTCAACCAGGGAAGACATTTGTGCATATGCTTGAAATTTTGTTTTATGCACTTTTTTTTGTTTCTGCTTTTGTATTGTATTTCCCCCCCCCTTTTTTTCTTATCCTATATTTTAAATTTGTATACCAAAAAAAAAAGAAAAAAATCATGTAAGTATTCTTTATTTCTAATTTAGAAATATTATAATTAGGTCATTGTACTAGTTGGAACAAAGTGGTAAACTATTATTTGTTGCAGTATTGATTTACCTCCTTTTGAAGTGTTAAAGAGATCAAACGTTTTCCTTCTGATTTCATATTGCATTCAAAATATAAAATAGAGCAAACGTTTCACATCATTTGTTAAAACAATAATGCTTGAAAAACTATAATCTGAAGTTGGTTTGCTTCAACTAAAGAAAATTGAAAATAATCAACATGGGCATGGCCACTTTTCCTATTTTTGCATATCACATTTAACATGATGTATACAAATATCTTTTCCCTCCACAGTTTCCTTTAAATTCAGCTTAGCACCTTGAGTGTACTATGAGATGACGATTACCTTGAACTAGAGTATTTGAAGTCACTTATTACAACTTATTACACTGTACTTCTATTATATTGAAGTTACTCATTACATTTATAGCAAAGTTCAATAGATTCATGGATTCATTTCAATTAGGTGCTTTCCTGGATTTGTTTTGCCTTAGTCCCATACCATTTCCTGGTCTGCATTTTTTGGATGACATCAGGACAAACTATGAAGAATTGCTATTCCTTCATGTGGAGAGGACAACATTTCCCTTGAAACGCTCTAGAGATCAAAACAGCAACTCATCCCTGTTAATTGAAAGGGAAAGCTCTATTTTGCTATGCATTCTAAAGCAGTGCTTCCCAAACTTTTTCATTATCCAAAGCTGCTTATCAGAAGTTCTTCTCACCCAATGTAGATAAAACCCTTTGAGTGAATTTAAAAGTCCCTGCTGTCCATAGGTAATTCCTATGTGTGTTGTTACCCAAAGAAAAACTATTTTAATACTATTTTGGGTAACTTAACCCTAGTTTGGGAAGCATGGTCCTAGAGCATAATTATTTTTTGTTGTTCTAAACCATAGCATAATAAAATTGTCATAATCAGCTGCAATGAACTAATTACAATGCTGGGACTCATTTCAATGCAGGTCTTTTCTTTTTTTGAAGCGTGCATTTGGAAATGAAACAGTCTGATAGCTGGTATGTCCTTTAATATTTCAAATATGAAGGATTCTATCATTCTTTTGCGCAGGATAAAATTTATTTAAAAGGACTAAAGCAGAACTTAGAACAAAGATGGCCTGGAACCGTAAGGCTATTTTAGACCACAGTCAAAGGCTGACATGCACCCAAGAAGTTTAAACAATAAGCATACCCCAATTAAACTTATGCACACCCAAATTTTGTATCTTAACAGGTGACATAAAAAAAATATCCCTTTTCCCCAAACCATTCCTTAGAAAGGTTATTTTTGTTGTATGCTAAAGTTTGCATTAAGATTGTTTTCAGAGCAAAAAACAAACTCCAGCATTCATATTCTCTGAATTCTGCCATTTATATTCTGAACTCGGTCATTCTCTCTCTCCCTCAAATACATTGCTATGGAAAGAAATCAAAGTTCACTGCTAGTTTTGCTTTTGAAACGCTACTTCAATTTATTAACCAAATTTTCTTTCTAAATAAATTCATGTTTGTTCTATGAGATCCCATACATACAATGGAGAAAGATGAAGTGCAAATTGCCAGCCTAATCTTTATTATAGAGGAGAAGCCTACCAGCATAGTTATTTGTATAAGGAAATGGTAAAGATTTAGCCTTATTAACCTGGATATTGGTGCACCTTTTTAATGAGAGATCAGGTTTTGTATTTGAATACTGGCCTTCAAATGCCAGCATTTCCTGCCATACAGGAGATGTTCTTACACAAATCACCTGGAAAGCTGTTTGGGGTTGGAAAGCTATATGCAATGAGGCTCCAAAAATACTCCAAAGAAAGCCATGTGAGCATAAGGGGGAACTGACTAGAATTCTTATCCCCATCCATTTTGTGGCTACTGATCCTCATTCAACTGTGCTGCCAAACCTCTGCTCTGTAATTATTGAAATCAGTATTACAATGCAAATTATATGAAATATAGTGCCATCCCTAACTTTATGGGAATGTTTTGGCAATAATTTGGAAGTGGTTGTCTATTGCCTTATGGGATGTTTTATGGATCTTATAGTTTTATTTACAGTCCTCAGATTTTTTTTGATGGTCTTCCAAGTACTAAGTACTAACCCAAATACTTGGGAGTTCTGATATTTAGTTCTTTGGAGATCAGCCAAGTTTGACAAGGTATTGTTTCATTTAAAAAACACAGACTACTGTTTGTTCTAAGAAAAGCAAGCTTCCTTCCTCCCTTAAAACAAAAAACAACTAAACAAAGTCAACCTAGGCATAAGGCATGGCCCTGCTCACTTTTTTCATCACTCCAGCCACTAGTGGGCAAGTGACCTTTGCCACTAAAAATAGCAATTAAAATCTGCTCTAGGATAAAAGAGGATGTAATAGCATGGGTGATGAATTAATAATGAATTACAAAAAAATATCAATGAAAAGATATAAACTGTTATGACCCAGGTGGTCAGGCTAGGCAAGCCTCCGGAGCGTTCTCTATAAGTCTTGCAAATAGTTAAACAAATGGCCCTCCACCAACCAGTAAGGCTCCACCCTCAGTCCCCCAAACAACAGCCCCTAGATAACCCAGCAAGTCCACAAGGCAAAAATCCAGGCATAAGACAAAGGCAATCTTGAAGGCAGTCTTCAGGGCTAGGCAAGACAAACAGCAAGCCATAAAACAAGGGGTTGTCCAATCCAAAAGCAGTTCCAAAGGTAAAGTCTTCAAGATTAGGACAAGGCAAGAACAGTCCTCAAAGCAGCAAAGCAGCCCTTGAAGCAAGGCAAAAGGAGACCAGAAAGCCAGGGGAGTGTAATCCAGAAAACAAACACTTGTTCCTGGCAAAAGCCCCTCCTCATGGAGTCTCCTTAAATTCTGCTCTCCAGATGAACCTCGTGAGGAGGGCAGGGCGCCCTCTACCCGAATAGTCGGTTCTCCCTGCATTGACTCTGCCTCCTCTCCATTCTCTGTGCTCAAGCAGGGGAGGCATTGTGCTCGTCTCTGGAACTCTGCCACTCCTCTGCTCCACTGCCTGCCCTTTCCATCTCCACTTCCTTGATCGGCCTGCACTCTCTCTTCCTCCCTTCCTATTCTTCCTATCTTCCTCCCTTCCTATTCTTCCAAGGCCTGAAGGACCCAGGACTGCCTTGGCCATAGGGACTGCACCATCTCTCTCCGTGGGCCCAGGCTCCCATTCATCATCCTAGCTTCAGATCCTAGCTCCGACGGGGCCATGACATAAACAGTCTGGATATTATTTTCAATCTCCTTCCATAGAAATATTTCAAAAACAAAGGCCTCATCTAATTATTGCATCATAACTGTCCTCATAAAAAAATCCAAAACGTATCCAAGAAGGTCCTTCCATTAGTACAAACTTTTCACCATATTTTGATTGTGCAAATGTCAGATCACAAGTTTTGGTCCATATAATTTATTCTGCAATGAAAGTGCATACACATTCTTATTCATTACAATTTGATACATATAGTTTTCACGGATTATACTAAGCCAGGTATCACACAAACAGAACAACAGAATAAAACCTCTTGTGGTTTCCCCACTTAGCACCTCCTCTCATACCCTCTCAAAAACCATTTTTCTCACATGCTTCTGTTGTCCTAGATCAGTCACTACCTAAATAAAACATGGCATGTTAAATTAAGCTAACCACAAGTTCAGAGCTGTTTAGATTCTCAAAACTGTAGTCCGACTCTTTTGGAATCTGTATCTTGGGCCAGATGGTATTGCTTCCATTCTTATCCAAGGTTTTATCAGTTCTTCCCCATATGGTCTCTTGCTTAAAGCCTGCATTCCTTATACAAGTGTCTATAGACAGATGATTAAATGATTTGTTTTCATTCCTATTACTGGACAACCTTAGAGGTGCTATTATTAAATTTCTCTATACAAAGTATAAAATTGTTTTCCTCTGGCAGCCTTGAAATATTAGGACCATTAACCTTTGACATAAGGGATTAATAATAAATGGATGAAACCTTGCTGAAATTGAAAGCATTCGTTCAGTGCTTGGATTTTGTACCAAACAGAGTTTATTAGAAATCTTTCAGAATATAGAGCTACTGTACATACTCGAGTATAAGTCGACCCGAATATAAGCCGAGGCACCTAATTTTACCACAGAAAACTGGGAAAACTTATTGACTCGAGTATAAGCCGAGGGTGGGAAATGCAGCAGCTACTGGTAAATTTCAAAAACAAAAATAGATACCAATAAAAACTTTCACTAGGATAGTTGAGAATAAATTTGATGTTCACAATTTCCTCTTTGAAAGAGACCAGTAAATAGGGAACAAGAAGATGAAGAAAAAGAAGTGTGTTTTTTCACACTTTTCACACTGCAGTGAACAAAAATGGCATCATAGGAACAGGCTTATTCTCAGTCCAAAGGTTTGTTTCTGATTTCTTCCCTGATTTAAGGGAAATTTGGGAAACGATCTCACTATCATGAAAGGTTTAATTGATTCACTAACCCAAAAGAAGATGTTGATGACAGTGGGAGGCAGGAGTCACTCTCTCCCTTGCAAGAAAAAAGCAAGAGCCGTTCTTATGATCTCTCTTTCTCTCTCTCCCCCCGTAATACAGTCAAGCCCTTTCCAGCACGCGGGATCCGCCCCCGCCGCTTTGCACCTTGCAAATGCAAAATCCCGGGTTTTTGCATTTGCAAGGTACAAAGCGGCGGGGGCGGATCCCGCGTGCTGGAAAGGGCTTGACTGTATTACGGGGAGAGAGAGAGAGAGATCATAAGAACGGCTCTTGCTTTTTTCTTGCAAGGGAGAGAGTGACTCCTGCCTCCCATTGTCATCAACATCTTCTTTTGGGTTAGTGAATCAATTAATTTGGGAAATGATCTCACTATCATGAAAGTCAGTGTTCTCTGCCCGTCGGGCATTTGGAAGAAAATGCCCCGCGGCATATCCATGCGCGTGTAAGGGGAATCAGAAATTCCCGCATTCAATGCCTAGCACGGCAGAAGAGAAAACGCAGCTGTGAGCAAATACTGGGAAAACCTGATTGATCAGAAGGAAGGAGGCAAAAGAGGGAGGGGTGGTGGTGGACGGAGGTTTCACTGGTATTTGTGAAACACTTGGTCGGCAGTGCTAAAGTCAACGTCCTTGCTCCCACCCACCCAAAGCCACGAAGTCCCCCAACTGCGTAGCCCAGAATTGCCCTCCCCTCAGGGAGCAGCAATGATGCCCGGTATTTCCCGAGACAAGAAGCTCCGCCGTGCAATGAAAGCGCCCTGGCTCTAGGCTCGCAGGCTCAGAAAACAACACGAGCCGAGGTCGCTTCGGCTCTGCTCAGCTTCATTTCCTCAGCTCCAGCTGCTTTCAGTCTGCTCAGGAGGAGGGGGAGGAGGTGGTGGTGGCGGCTTGCACTGTTTTCTGAGCTCTAGGCTCTAGGCTCGCAAGCTCAGAAAACAACGCGAGGCGAGGTCGCTTCGGCTCCGCTCAGCTTCGTTTCCTCAGCTCCAGCTGCTTTCAGTCCGCTTGGGAGGAGGGGGAGGAGGTGGTGGTGGTGGCTCACGTTGTTTTCTGAGCTCTAGGCTCGCGGGTTTAGAAAACAACGCAAGCCACCACCACCACCTCCCCCTCCTCCTGAGTGGACTGAAAGCAGCTGGAGCTGAGGAAACGAAGCTGAGTGGAGCCAAAGCGACCTCGGCTCGCATTGTTTTCTGAGCCTAGAGCCTAGAGCCAGGGCGCTTTCATTGCACGGCGGAGCTTCTTGTCTCGGGAAACACCGGGCATCATTGCTGCCCCTAAGGCGAGGGCAATTCTGGGCTGTGCGATTGGGGGACTTCGTCACTTTGAGTGGGTGGGTGGGTGGGAGCGAGGATGGACGGAGTCCGTGAAGTGGGGCTTGCCTGCCCTTGCTGGCTGCCTCTGCTTCCTTAGGGGCGGGGAAGGGGGCTCATCTGGACCAAGGGTGAGTCTCCCCCTCAGTTTCCCCTGAAGGATCTTCCGTCGCTTTTGCCTTCTCCCTACATCTTCCCTCTGTTAAAATCCCCCCCCCCCCACACACTTATTTTCGGTCAGATAGATTTCGTGTCTGAGCATTCTCATATGGCGGTGGGTCTTTCCCCCCAAAAAAAAACAGTAAAAAAAGAAAAAACAATATATCCTCATGCAAGACCTTTTCTGCTTCCGATTACCCCCATGCTTAAAAGTTGCAAAGGAAACACGGAAGCAGGGAAGCGGCTGCCCAGCTCCGGAGCTCCACACCATTTTTTTTTCAGAGGGGAATCTGACTCGAGTATAAGTTGAGGGGGGGGTTTTCAGCACAAAAAATGGGCTGAAAAACTCGGCTTATACTCGAGTATATATGGTATCTTACCTTTCAATGACTAGCTATGAAAAGATCATTAGATAATATTATTAACACTATTTCTATTTATGGGTCTCTCTGCCCAGAGTACACTTATATTGTTTGTCTGACAATACTTCTTGCTCTTGAACTCTTTCAGAAATTTTATTTCTGAAAAAAAAAACAACAACCCACCCATGGAAATTGATTGTCTGGGAGTTAAAACATACCTGTCAATTCTCAAGTTACAAAGATAACTTTGTTTAAACTGAAGTCTTCTCACAGGTGACATCATCCTGACCACAGACAGCATGAGTATGAGGGGGGAGAAGAATATTTCACAGCGTATAACAAGGCTCTCACCCAAGCAATAAATTGAAAAACCAAAGTTTCTGATTAGATTTGTGCTTACAACTTATTTTTCTGAAAAATTTCCATGTTGTGTGCATAGATATGGCAGAGACTGTGACAAGCGAACAGGAGAGAAGAATTATACTCAATAAGTTTGAATATTTGAGAGAAGCATTTGGCAGGTGATAACTCAAGACAGGTGTGGCAAGGGCTACAATTTCTAACCAATTACAAGGGCAATACAATGAATACAGCCAATGTTGATGTCATGCTGGCGGAGGAGCTGAATAGCTTCTTTGCCTACTTTGAGGTTAATAGATCTGTCTCTGAGGCTCTAGCCCAAAGGCCTCCAATCTCCAGACACTCATCTTGCAAGAACATTAAGTGAGAGCTTTGCTGAAAGCCATTAATCCCAACAAAATTGCAGGCCCAGATGGGATGCTGGAGATAGTGGTAAAACTTGCATTGAGAGATCCTGACAAGGATCTTTAACATCTTCCTACAATTGGCTAGAGTTCCATCATGCTTGAAAGCAGCCACAATCATCCCAATTCCAAAGAAAGCAGCTATAAACAGCCTGAATGTAATGATCCGGGGCATGGCACAAAGGCAACACAGTCACATAAGTAAGAAAAGTCCCTTTAATACCTCCAACTTTGCCCCCAATGTCCAGTTACCTTCGACTGGAGAAAACAACTCTCCCAAGAACAGTCTTTAAGTGGTGGAAATTCAGTCTGAAAATGAAGTACATATAAACTGTAAATAAAAATCCACACAAACCACGCTGCTGCAGTTAAGTGGACAGGGCAGGATAAGGAATTGCAGACTTCAAAGGCCAACAAAACACACAGAGTTGGGAAGATGCTAGGAATCCAGATAAGCCTTGACAAAACAAGATAATACATGATTTGCTCTGAACAGTTGGCTTGTGCAACTTAAACCTGTGTTCCCAGCTGCAGCTAATGAAGGGAATCATGGCCCTTTCCTCCCCTGTAAGCCATACAACTCACGTTGCTCCTCTGTTCCTCCCTGTGTGCCCTAGGATGAAGAAAGGGTGCGCCTGGGTCTTCCTCCAAATTCCCTCTGCCTTGCTCTACCTCTTCCCTGCTCTGTCCAGCCGGACTTTGCTCTTCCTGAGTTTCTTCCACAGCCAACGGAGCCACTCCCTGTCAGCTGCTCAACCTCCCCCTCGGAATCAGATTCCGACAGGGCCATTACACTGAATAATTATAGACCCATTGCTTGATGTCTATAGCAATGAAGTTCCTTGAGAGACTGGTCGTACAATACCTCAAGTCCTGTTTTCTATCGAATTTCAATCAACATCAGTTCACTTTTAAAAGCAACAGATCAACAGAGGATGCCATCGCCACTGCTCTACATACTGCATTAAGACACCTTGAGAAACCTGGGAATTAGGTCAGAAGGCTTTTTATAGACTATAGTTCAGCCTTTAATACCATCCTACCGGGCATTCTCATTGAAAAGCTGACTGACCTGAATTTCCCTCCCCTCACTTGTGACTGGTTAAAGACTTTCTGACGGATCATGCACAAATAGTAAGGGTTGGGCTCTTTACATCCTCCACCCTGAAACTCAGCACAGGCTCCCCTCAGGGATGTGCTCAGCCCCTACCTGAACTCGCTGTATACATATCACTGCATATGCTCTGATCCATCCAACGTCATAATAGAGTTCACAGATGCTACAATGGTGCTGAGTCTTATGGTTAAAATTGGTTTTAAATGGTGTTTAAATGGTGTTACTTAAATTTCGTAGAAGATCTCTTCAATAAGTACAGGATTTATCAACTCACCACTCACATCCTTGAGGCACAGCTTGCATACTGAACTTGGTAAATATTCAAGGTGGTTACCCTGAAAGATCAAGTGGCAATCCTATATGAGGAGTCACTGGCAAGAAAAGCTATGGTAGCCCAGGAGAAACACACAGAAGTGAAGAGCTACAAAGAAGGTATAAAACATGAAATGTTTGTGAAATTTTTACTTGCATGGAATTGCCATTGGAGGATTCTCAAGAGCAGAAAGAAAACACTGATGAAATCTCAAGGAGACTGAAAGTTATGAATGGAATAGAAGAGTCCTGTGCATCCCAAAGTCATTCTCAGACATTTCCCCCCTGGAATTACTCTTCACTTTAAGTTAAAGAGGCACAATATGTAAGGGAAGTCCAAACAGCTTTTCAATATTATGCATGAGGATCTAATCAGGCTCATATTATGCACTGCTAATTATAATTATATAATTATAATTTTTGTGAAATATAGTACTGCTATATTATACAGCACTATATACTACAGTAGCTAAGTTAGATTTTCACAACCTGGTTCTCTACTAAACCATGCTATCCACCAACAAGAGTATGAAAGCAACACTATTTCATGAATTTTGGACCCAAATGGTGAATCATTTTAATCACTCTGATCTTGCAACATTCTCACAAGGGCTGTTTTTCAGTGTATATACTCAGCAAGAATACTACCATAATGGGAGCAGAGAAGCCTCATTTATCAGTCATAAATTTATATTTGTTAGATTAAATGATGGTGTCCACTGAGGGATGACAGAAATAGCTGGAGATGGGGGAAAGGAGGGGGAACAGAGACGAGAAGAAGAATCTCATTGCCTTTTTTGTCCAACTGTTTTCATCCAAATCTAATTTGTTCCAAGCTTTTTGCTGTTATTGAGCAAGCTTTTACATACATTGTTCCCTTTGCCCTCTTTCCAGGTTATTTATGGGATGATATAGTTTGGTGGATAGGCTAAACAAAATGTTCTCAAATATTAAGAGGCAATAAAAATCTTAGTATCATCATGATCACAATTTGAGAAGAGTCCAACTTCTCTATTGTACTTATAAATATTTCATATGCAACATCTTTTGTGCTTTTTCTCCACATTTTTCCAAGGTTTAGAACATATTCAAGAGGATTTTGGAACAATTCAGCAAAACCAGATGGTAAATATTATCAAACTCATCCAAACCTCCATAGGCACATTAAAAAAATTAGTGCCACTTATTCTACATATAAATGAACGAAATGACAACTTTGATAGCTAAAGGTGAACTGAATGTTTTATGGCACAGTTTAAAATGATTATTTTAAAAAATGAAGATAACTGTTGATGAAAATATGCTAAACATTATCATTATGAGTATAATATTTAAGATTACAAACAGCTACATACCTAAGATCAACCAAACAAGCAACCCACATCTGACCTCAGCTAAACCAGATCTAGATTTCTAGTTTAGCATAAGCAAGGGCATAGAGGTGCATTGCTAATCAATCAGTCCAAGGCTGTCCACCTAATAACCCTTTAGACAGTGTTATTAAACAAACTATTGGATTTCAAAAGTTTGCTTTGTTGATGTCTAAATCAGGACCCCTGGCTTCTTATCAAGAACACATTGTGGCTTCCAGCTCTAACTTGTCAAGGCAAGAACCAAAAGGAATCTCAGTTATTCAAACAGGTCTGCTTTGTGACTCTCTTCCCCTTTGGCATATAAAGATTTAAGACATGACATTTAAAATGAGTTTCAAGCTCTGGGCTACATATGGTCCATTTAAGAAGAAATTCAATGCACTACAAATAATAAGTATGTAAAATGTAACTAATATCCACTGTCCATTAGAATTTTATTTATAAACCAGTTTACAGTGCTAATTATAAGTGTGTTATTCTTTTGGTCTAAGTCATTAAATCACAGTAAATAGTATTCTTCTTTGTTTAAATATAGTTTTAAAATTCCACATTGGTCATTTGGAAAGTGAGGTTTGTGTAATATTGCTCATAAAATTATATACTTTCCTCTCTTCTTTTCCTGTTTTTGTTATTGTTTCTCTGTAAACATGACCTGTTCTGACAATAAAGATTATTGCCAAGCATAAAAAACGCACTTCATCAGAAGGCAGTATCCAAAAGTAAGATTTTTTTTTAAACATAGTAATAGGTTTGAGTCATTGCTGACACACCTAGTTATTAAAATATCTTTAGCTTGTTTAGACATCTTCTTTTCTTCCAGAAAAGGGGAAAATTCTCTAATTCTATCCAATGTTTTTATTATAAATAAATTAAATGAATAGATTGAACTTACATCTAAAGAAAATGCCAATTTTTCTTTTAGTTGTGGAAAATAATTTAATCAGAATAAAAAATTGGAAGGACTAAGCTAAAATAAATGGATTACAGAATTATTTGAAAGATTTGATTTTTTTTTTTACCTTTTCTTCAAGCAAGAGAAATAAAAAAAAATTGAAGGAGTTTAATCCAATAAAGCAATCAGTTAAAAACACAGATACTTTATTTACATTTCTCTGCTATCCTATCAAGAATTCAAAAACCGATTGACAGTTTCCCTATTTATAAGCTATTCACTCCTTTGAATAAGAGAATCAGTCAGATAATGAACTGCATAACTTCCATTTATAGAAACAAAATCATAGGACTGTGAAGCTGGAAGCAAGCATATGGATCTATCACAGTCCTCCCCAATAAGCAGGAAAACCAATTAAACCATCTTCAATGGATGATTGTCCAACTTCTTAAAAATCTACAAAGCTAGAGAAGGTTGGTAGAGTGTTCTATAGATATACTTTGTCCTTTCAGTGGCTTGCTATAAGTAGGAAAGATGAAATAATTTCAGGCTAGAGGTAGTCTTCTCATGCTCAGGGAGAATGGTACTAATTTAATCTTCCCCAGGGCTCTGGGGAATTAAAGTCAAGGCAGCACAGAGTAAAATTGTTTCATGGAGTTTAGGAAAGATGTTTCTGCAGGGAACACCACAATGCCTTACACTACAATGCTGTCAAAAACTGTGATTATCTGACTTGGAACACAGTTCTACCGGTCTATAATATCCAAGTATATAGCATATATTCTAAATAGAATTTGCTTAAGAAAATGTGCTGTAACTCATAATGCAAAATGGGGTCCTGCATACACACAAAGAGTGCTTTTGATTTAAGTTTATTTTTTTGTCGAACAGTTAAACACTACTGATTATATAGTATTATCATAATGAAGCCAATGCAAGCCTCCCTCACATCCCCAGTGGAAAAATTCATAAACACAAGTCAATTCTGAATCGAACTAGGAGTGGTATACTAACCAATAAATTAGCAAAATGTCTCCAATCCCAAGGCAAAAACTTTAGGCTAGAAGTTGTCCACATGTTTCAAAAATTGCATTCTCTAATTTTTTTTTGCTGTTCCCCTGTTCCCCTTTTTTTCTAACGTCTCTGCTTTTTCGTGTGTGTTTTATATATTTTTAAAAATTCAATAATGTTTTTAAATTAAAAAAGGAAAGGGAGGGAAAAAGCTTTCCCAAGAGCTCTATGTATAGTAAGAACAAGCCGTTCCTTCCCTACATCTTATTGATTGTGAAATTGATTTTAGAAGGAAAGCAAGATGAAAGAAAGTAAAGAAAAAAGAAAAAAAGAAAAACCCCAGAGTTAGTGGCCTGACTCATCATTTGTTTCAGCACACCTCCCTTGTAACCTTGAGGAAATTCACATACCTACCACACATAGCCTTGAGGGGAGATAACCTTTGAGAGAAAAAGTATTGCTTCAATTGCAGATATTAATCAAGTAGATTCAGCAATCTTCTACAGCCTAATATCTTCCAGTTATACTGCAACTGCAATTGTAGTATCTCTAGTAGCTACTAAGTTGAGGGAGATGGATCTACAGTTTATTTCCAGATCAACATTATTCCTGATTTCAAACAATCTCATTAAAAAACAAATATGTCAATTTTCAAAAATTACTTGCTTTCATGTCATAATCCTATAAAAAGAATAAAACAAACAAAAGCAAATAATAGTTCTAGTTAATATTGCATTTAGTTGGTTGCTTAGGAATATATTTATATTTAGGAAAATATATAAATTATTTATTACAGTAACAACTTTATTAAGATTAAATGGTCCAGATTTATAAGCCAACTTTCAAGTCTAATTGTTTAATGTACATTCATGAACAAGTATTCCAGTTTAATCTCCCATAAATTTCAGAAAAAGCATACTTGTATACACATTCACAAAAGTGGGGACTTGCTGGAGGGGACATTTATTGTCCAATATTTTCTTTATAGAGGGTTTGGGGGGAAAGAACACATTAATTTATGTCATCAAAAGATACCAAATTTGGTCTTAAATTATGAAGCTCATTGCTCATTCAGAGTACCAGTATTTTTCTGTGACTTACAAAGTGAGAGTCACAGAGCATGGGAAATAACTTTCAAACAATTCATTGCCACCATCTGAAAATGGCAAATTATAAAAGTCAAGAGAGAGCAATGCCCCAGAATGTGGAGTAGAGGCCATATTTTTAATACTACATTTATTTATTTATGTGATTTACATAGCTGCCCATTTCACTCAGGTAGCCAAGGACTTAAAACAAACAAACCCACCAAACAACGCATTGGCACAAAGGAGCAATGGTTAACTCACTCACAATCAGTAATAGCACAACTCATCTACCCTTGACCCAAATGCCTGGGAAAACAGTCACACTTTCAATGCTTTGTGGCAGATTAACATGGTTGGGGCCAATAGGATCTCTAGGTGGACCAAAATGATTGGGGTCTAAATAAAAAAACTAGAATGTTTTAAACTCTTCAGCTTGGGAAAAAGACATGCAAGAAGACATATGACTGAGTGCTATGAAATAATGCACAGCATGGAGAAAATCAATAGAAATACTGTATGTTTTCCTCCATCTCCCAGAATAATAGGACTGAAGACAATCCCTGGAACTGACTGGAAGAACATTTCAAAAAGACAAAAGGAAAAACTTGCACAGCACACTTGTGGAATTCATTGTCAGGTGTGGTGAAGGTCAGGAACTTGGATCTCTTTAAAACTACATGGAGGCCAGGACTACTGTTTTTCAAGACTCAGTATTATCTCTGGGTTGGTGGCTCATGTCTTCAAATGTCAACTAGAAGGGAACGAGGGGAGAGGCGAATGCCAGCTATGTTTTGTTTCAGAATACGGCTGCCATCTTCCATGGCTTCCTTCTACACTTTGGAAAAGACTTATTTAAAAATGCGCACTCATTCCCATTCCAGAGCACTTCCTGCTGTCAAATCTGAGCTACTCATCGCATTTGGTAGCTATTGAGCACACTTAGTTCTCATGAAACAGTTTTGGGTATGGTAGTTATCAAGTTTTATAAACATAGGTTTCTATATCTATGCATTTTCTCTCATAGTACTTTCTGTGAAGCAATGTGATAGTACCATCAACAGTCACTGTAGCTTGCAAGCTGGCCAGTAAATGACAATCTTTGCTGCTCCTTCACTGACTTCCTTTCTCCCTGTGGCTTGGGTCAATTGTGAGCAAACTGATCCCTTTATCACTTTTCTCCCCGCCCCAAGTAAATTATGACATTTCCCCCCCAACCCCTACGAAAACTGAAGTTGTCTACATTCCCATAGACTGCAAAAACCCACCCAAGATTTCTGATATTGTAAAAATGCTACTAATTTGGATTTCCAGGAAAAAAAGTTTTTCTTCATTAGGGAAATGAGGAGAGAGGAACATAAATGCTGTTAACATGATTTCCTGTTCTGAAAATTACTGTGGATGGGGCATTCTTACAGATTTAACTGTTAGCCTGATACTTCCATCTTGTTTTCATTAGCCACATGATTACATAGCCAAAATCCTAAACACAAAAATTAATTAGTAATTTTCCAAAAACACATCAAGAAAAAAAACAATCTAAACTTGTGCATACTAAACTTATGGTACTGAGAAATCATAACATAACCTGTGACTTTTCTAGGTTAGCTATATGGCTTACCTTTACTTTTTAAAAAGAAATTTGTTGTATCTTAGATACTATCCCAATCTTTCTTGCTCACTGCCCATACTGGTTGGGCTAATGGGAGTTAGAATCCCACATGTAAAACAGATTCCGTGTTTCTGGTTTGGCATCCTTCGAAGGATATAGTTATATTTTTTTAAATGAAAATTAAGTTCAGCTTTTGAAAAAGGTAAAAACTTAGTTCCCAAGATTTATTTTACTCACAACTCTGAGGTATTAACTAAATGTATCTGAACTACATTCTGGCAAAATGTGAAACTGATTTGAAGTGTATGTATATATTTTTATTTCAAATTCAATATAATTTCCATAATTCAAACCTAAACACTGAAACTTTTGAAACCAAAGGTACAATGTTGCTTTGCTTTTTAAGAACCAATTTATAACACCAAGTATCAACATTTCATTATTTTAATATGAAGTCATTTTATACTCTGCAGGCTTGAGAACCTTGCAGTAACCTGTTATATGTTGATCTGGTTACATGCCAAAGCTCAGTTTTTAGTTGGGAAGAGATCCTTCATCGTTCATAGTACTGTTTTTTTCTTGTTCAGTTTTTCATGTAAATTTAACAATATGGACACACGCAGTTATGAAAGATGGATTCATTTATACATTAAATATAATTAACGATTCACACTAAAATAGAGAACACCTGCATTTAATATTATTCTGTCAAAATTTGTATGCTGCAAGACCTCCAAAAAGGGCTGTTTTACACACTGTTTTTAATAGCTTTCCATACTCTAACACACGATGCAATGAACATCGTAAAATATTATGTACAAACTGTAGAAAATGTCAAACAAAATGATCACATATAAAATATTCTGAATAGTGTGGTAAATGTCCTTCTAACAAGGAATTGTTTAAAAGTATAGTTCGATGTAATTTTCACAGTGTATTTATTTTAAAAATTTACATACTGTTTATCATGCAGTATATACTCAGTTTACCACCACCCAAAACTGTAACAATCTAACAAAAAAGTATTCATAGAATAGCAAATGTGTTTGTGGGGGTGTGCGTGAGTGCATGCACGATATGTTTAAGATAGGGGAGAGCACAATCTTATGTATCAATCTCATTTTGGAGTATACACCCACACACAAAGGTATTTTTTCACAATTATTTTGATACATAACTCTCTATTGTTCTCCTCACTCATTTATTTTTCCTAAGCTAACAAGCCACATATTGCAACCCATCCTCCCTTTGATCATTTCGGCTGTCCTTTTCTGCACTGAATCCATCCTACAGGTTTGAATAAATAACTAATCAGATTCCTGTTATTCTATTTCATTCCCTTTCCAATAGTAACATGAAACTCCTTTCTTATGTAGCAGCCACAATTTTGTAATTATTTTTTTTCCCACAGAATTATTCATCATTACCCCAAACATTGCTAGCTCAGAATCCATTTGCATAGTCGTGAAAATGGACAGTACTGTATACACAGGTCATTTAAACTAAACTCTGTTTGCCATTTTATTGCCCATTCTGTCTATTACCAGAGTGGGGAGATGATTTTGTATCATTTTAATTATCCTACAAAATTTGGTGTTGCCAAAAAAACTAGCCACCTCATTCTTATCTCCATATAATTTATGGAGAAACTGAAAAAACACAGATTGCAAGGCAAATCCTTCCAGTTGTCACTATCCTTCTGTTGTAGAGAGACTCACCTTCTGCTTTGGTTGCTAATTTTACATTTTTTATTTAGTTACAGGTAGACCTTGATTTAGAATTGGTCACTTAGTGACTGTTTGAAGTTACAAGAGACACCCCCCCCCCCAAAAAAAAGATACTTATGACCAGGTTTTGAAGTTATGGTTGCTGTAACACTACTATGATCATTTGCCCTTATGACTGATGTTGCAGTGGCCCCAATAATCTCTCACCCCCACCAATCCTACCCCATCAGGTCCCTGGAGGTCTTTGGCCTGCTTTCCCTTCCATCTCACCCCATTCACTCACTCCTCTCCTCTTTCCATCACTCATTGTGCACTTACCTTTGGAAGCTATCTGGAGCTTCAGAGCTCACGTGGGCACCATTTTTGGAGAGGCCACAATCAATTGTAGCCATTCCAAAAATGGCACTGGTTTCTAGGATGGGCCAGACATCCTGATCCTTCTTTAGCAAAACATGTCCTTCTAAATGCTTAGTACAATATTTCCTTATTAATGTAACCACAAAATACATTAACACCATTTTTGTTATTGCTATTGCATTAGGTTGGGTAACATAAAGATAGGCTTAAAAATAAGTTCTCCATGAACATGCGCAGTATTGATGCTGGAAATGCAGACACTCATACCAAGAGCAGGACTTTTAGAGATGCCTTAACTTTTGGAAAGAGATCTTCAAATATCCATCTAT
Organism: Hydrophis major; assembly: GCA_033807585.1. Lineage (NCBI taxonomy): Eukaryota > Metazoa > Chordata > Lepidosauria > Squamata > Elapidae > Hydrophis > Hydrophis major. The sequence goes on from CM066328.1 coordinate 370,618,512, forward strand.
TAGCCTGTGACTTTAATTGTGACTTTTATTATATATAGTACATGAAGCATATATAATGTAAAAACACCAAATTAAGAAAAACTGTGTTCACTAGGCCTGGCTATATAGCAAAACTAGAACCTCTGGGCATTTATTGATGTTACTGAATACAGCTTCCAAAAAGCCTTAGTCAGCATGATTAATGATGGGAATGTTGGTGTTATAGGGCCATGTCTGTTGTAAAATCTGCACATGGAATGATACACAGAGTACAGGTACTCCTTGACTTACAACCACAATTGAGCCCAGAATTTATGTTGCTAAGTGAGAATTTGTTAAGTGAGTTTTGCTCCATTTTACAACTTTTGTTGCCACATTTGTTAAGTGAATCACTGCAGTTGTTAAATTAGTCACACAGCTGCAAAGTGAATCCAGCTTCCCAATTGACTTTGCTTGTCAGAAGGTCTTGACTCTGCTTGTCAGAGAGAATCACATGACCCTGGGACATTGCAACTATCATAAATGTGAGCCAGTTAAGCATCCAACTGTAAATCATGTAATAATGGGGATGCCGCTACAGTAATAAGTGACTTTTTTCAGTGACATAGTAACTTTGAATGGTTACTAAATGAACTGCTGCAAGTTGAGGATTATCTGTAGATAGGATTGCATTAGACACTAGAGGAAATGAAATCTCTACTTACTGTCTGTTGGCTATATGCTGTTGCACAGGCTGGTGCTGAAAATGTTCAGGCCACTGATGATGTAGACAGAAGGAAGGCAAGGACTGAAGGCAACAAGCAGTCTGATACAAAGGCATATGCTTCTGGCAAGCAGTTGCTGAATATTCAGTGTGTGGGTCTGGGGAACCAGAAGGCAATGGAGATGGTGCTGCATTACCAGCCACTGAAAGACATTCTTGCTGACTGCTTTGGTTACTTAATGCCTGATGATATGGGCAAGGATGACAGCACTGCAGCAACACCTGTGGTGTCCTTTGCTCATCCACTGCAAGGAAGGGTGTTTTGAGTGTGCCATTCATGTGAAAGCACCCATTTGCAGTCACTTTTCTTCTTACAGTTTCTTTTGATGATGGGAGGTTGTAGACTAGGATAGTGCCATCCTTGGTCGCAAGAAGATCTGGATTTGCTGCTCCAAATGGAATGCTGCCATTGCTCAGAACTACAAACTCATTGCTTTCACTGTTTGCGGCCATATTTTAAAATTCTGGTGGCCTGTAAAGTTTTGAGAAGGAAAAAAAAACCTGAATTAAAAAAAAAAGGCACAGTGTTAACATAACAACACATTTGCTCAAGTATTGATGAATAAAAGAAAGGGGGATAATGAGATGAAGTGGATTTTGTTGCTAGGAATAACTGGATCTTAGCTCCAGAATTTAGAACTGGGAGGGATCCCGTCATTTTGTTCAGCTATACTCTGGAGCTGGAGACAAGATTACTGTTTGGCAGAGCAAAGCTGGAATCAAAATGGAGTAGGCTCTGGAGGTGAAACTCTGCTACCTAAACATGGGTCTTTCAAGAGCTTTTCAGCAGTAGCTTTTTGCTGATGAATAGTTTGAGAACTTCTGGTGTTGAGCCATAAAGCTACTGAATTGACCAATCATGAATACTGAACACAAGGTGTTTTCTACAATGGAAAGCTGCCCTAGAAACATCAATGTAGCTTCACAAAACTGGTGTAGGTTTGGAATCCTTAGGGCCTAAAGCTAATGGGGAGAAATGGGTGTTAAACAAACTAATGGTTTACCTCATATCTGGTTTGTAAACTTAATACCAAACAGCAATTAATCACAACCTCAAAGGTAGGAACATTTTATTTCAGAATCCAGTTACATGAGTTCTCTATATGTCTTCTCACCCCACCACAATATCAACACAGAACATTTTACTGAATAAGCAGGCCAAAAAATACAACTAAGCACATCGTGAAAGTGGTGATTTTATGAACGAAATATCTCTTTAAAACATGTTTCTGATGGACTGAGCAAGCTTCAGAACAGCTAATAAAAGAGATGTTAAGTGGAGCTACATTTCATAAATAAGGTTCCCTTTTAAGAAATGTACACTCACAGACTTCATTATATATTACACTTAAGGGAATATTGATAATATTGATATTCATATTGATAAGCTGCAAAACCACAGAATTATAGAGTTGAGAGGAGTCATTTAGGCCATCAAATCCAACCTCTTTCTTTCTTGAAGCACAGATCCAAATTAAAGCTGCCCAAAGAGAGGGTTGTGTACCTTCAGCAGGGCTGTGGACAAGGAAGAGGAGCCCACCAGTTCTCTGCTAAGTGTTTCTTTTAGCAGATTGTTTTCTAAACAAGGCATCCATATTAAATCATCTGATATAGGAAGACCATATTTACATAAGACAGTGACTACTACAAGCATTCATTCTTTTTTGCACCAAGATCCCAAAAGGGCTTAATCAAAGAAAAGACCGCTAATGTCTATTTCTGAATTGTATTTATTGCTGTTTTGATATATTGATAGCAATCTGGGGAGAAAGATTTGTAGTACAATAACATTAACTTAATAAGTATATGGATGAATTATGAACCACTACAAAGATGATGACGCAAATTATATCCAGCAACCTCATTTCAGTTATCAGATCTTAGATTATTTTATGTTCATTCCTGAGTAGAGTGTGGAAGACATAGATCAGAAGTGTAAAACTTGCAGCCCGTGGGCCAGATGCATCATGTGCTGGCCATGCCCATCCCCAGTTTAGCGAAGGGGAAAAAACTCATGATACATCATGTGATGACAACATGACAGTGAGTTTGACACCCCTGACATGGATTGTCTGGTTCCGACTGAATAATTGGGTAAATGATATCCTGGCCTTTTCCCCAGCTTTTTCTGAATCAATATGGCTAGAGATGTTTGTTTAAAGGAAGGTTAATAATTTGGTCCAGCTATTAACTTCTAAACGTATATCAATAGTATACTCAATTTTTATTCAAAGCCTAGCAACATAATGGTAACCTCGTTCTCTCTTTTCTTCTCTTTCTCTCTATCCAATTTCTACAAAATCCTGATTTATTTATTTTTTTTGCAATATTGGTCACTTTTTTAAAGCACAGAAATAACCTATAAGTTTTAGAAAACCTGTAATCATGTCTACCTGTAATCATGTCTACCCTTAAACATAGTGTTACATTTTAACATTCACTCAAGAGGACTTTTAGGTATGGGTAAACATCTTCCAGTGACTTTTTCTCTGGTCTAAGGTTTTATTTATTAAGAAAAAATAAAAGCGAAAAGGAAACAAGATTAAAACAACACTGTTTGGGGGGAAAATGCCACACTAAAGTCACCAGTGTTTCAAAATAACATACCAAAATAAGATGAAAATGCTGCACTGAGAATGTGGCTGAAATAAAGCATTTATAAACCCAAATTTCTTTCTATTTAAACAACTTTAAAGCACTGCAAACTTTTAGATACATTCCAATAATTATTTTCTTAAAATAAAATTGTATTTCAAAAAAACAAGCATCACAACTTTTACATTTAAAAGTACCTAGATAGTGTGAGTTTTGGGTGGGTGTGTTTTGTGCGTGTGAGTGAGTGAGAGAGCGGGGAAGGGAGAGAGAGAGAGAGATTGTTATAAATTCAAAAAAGTGATATTAGTTAGAATTATGTGAACCTATAGTTCTGTTAAATAAAGAGAGGCCATTATAAAGAGAAGACAAACAGCAAATTAAACTCAGCAAAATGCAATAACTTGTTTCATTTCATTGGTGTCACTCAACATGATTCTTCTAATAAAGCTTCCACAGTTTTTCAGTCACAACAATTCAAATAGAATTCAACAAAAAGAAAGGCGAGTTGCAAAAGTTAGTTTTCCTCTACCATTAACTGTGGATTGAAAGAAATTAAAAGACATAACAGGTGTTGTCTGATCTTTTTATCAGTAACATCTATCTACCTCTTAAGCCACTATTCCTTGGGCAGTTATAGAGTTCTAAAAATGCATAATGTCATTGATCTTAGCTTCTGGCTCTTAACTAGACATTTTTGGAATTCCCTAACCTCTTTGCTATTCATAATATGTGGGAGTTTTTCTGACATTCCTAGCACTGGCCTATTTTGTTTATAGGCCTCTAGCTATTTCTTGAAACCTCTGTCTTATTAAACTATGCTTTTTTTCATAAAGGAAGCACTGGGTCATCTAATATTGCTCCCCTAAGTTGAGTCTATCTCAAGATATATCAGGAAAATTTGTGCATTAACTATTTAGAAAGTTTGCTCCAATTAATGGTGTATTAAAGTTCACCTTGTTGGAAATTAAGCTATTTTTAACTCTCTTCCTTGTCACTCTTCCTGAAGTTGTGCAGAACTGAAACCTACAAAATGTCTGTACTGATGGAGATCTGTAGTTGCACTGAAGAAAGTTTGGACTTGCTTTAGTTGTTAAGAGTGTACAAATTTGATCAACTTCATCATTTGGAACTGAATGTGCCTCCAGCAAGCTTTATAATCCAATTTGAAACCACTGAATTGCTGTAATGCAAAATTGTTTTCTCTTGAATGGACAACATCTTTTTCTAAAGGGACCTTTACTGCAGCAAGGGAGGAATGAAGTAGAAAAAATCCACAGCTGATTAACTACATTTTCATTCATCTTTCAGTGAAAATTCAACATTATTATCAACGAGCTGGATCTAAACTGAATTATGTTTTAACCCCACTAAAATTGAGGACACATTAGTCAATATTTTGAGAATGCTTAAGTCAATTTCATCATCAGAGTCAAATGATATACCTATGTAGGTGCTGAATTAGTGTTTGCAGTCATTAATGGTCTGGATTTCAAAGTATGAAATTAAAACAAGGAAACCTTTAACATTTTACAGGGTACCATTTAGTATGTGCACTGATTGCACATACAATTTATGTCACTTTAGGGTGACATAAATTTTAAATTCAAATTGATAAAGCCTCTTTATTTCTCCATGCATAGTATCAATTTGGACCAGGTCTTAAGAGTTTATTCTGGAGGGGGGGAAATGCACAGTTACTTGCTCTAATTTAACTTACGTAGTTTAGGGCATTTGGGCGAATTCATCAGTTATGACTCTTCCTTGAAGAGAACTGTTCTTAGCCCATCTGATGCACTTTCTTTAAAAATTAAATATGGCTTAAGACTTGAAAGAGTTTAGAATTGCTTCTCTCTATGCCAGCTGCCTTGTGACTTTATTTATAAGGTGTTCTATTGTACAATTCTGGGCACGTGAGGGTTTTTTTTTTTTGCTGCAAAATCCAAGCATCCATCCCATAGAAGTGTGGCTTAGGTCACTGTTTTTCAACCTCAGCAACTTTAGATTGTGTGGACTTCAACTCCCAGAATTCCTCAGTCAATATAGTGTGGGGGGGGGGAGTTGACTTCCACTGCTTAAAGTTGCTGAGCACCAAAAATGGCATGAGCTTATTTAATGCTATTTGATTTCCCCAGGTATTTGCCTGCCTTTGTTTGCTGTTTTTTTTTCTTTTTTAACCATAACAATGAGATATTCACATTTTTATTGACATGCATGTGTGTATATATATATATCCAGGGCATATAAATTTAATAAATGTATTAAATTTGACCCTTGGCAGTTTCCAAATTGTTTTAAAAGGAAACAGAAAGAGTAAAGGTGTTCAAATAAATGATAAACCTGGATGGGAACAAAGAAAAACAACCAATGCAATCTAAAGGAGACTTCAATCACTCATGCCAAAGGCCTGGGCAAAGAACCAGGTCTTCAGGGCCATTCAAACACAAAAGTATAGGGAGCGTTCAAATCTCTTGGGGAACCTAAAGTCAAGTGCTATTACAGAAAAGATGTGCTTCCAGGTCCCAGCAGTTGGTTTAATCAAAGGTATTGTGGATGGCAGCACTTTGCTGAGCTAGGAAGCACAAGTGGACCTGGTTAATATCTGGATATTAGACCAATACCACTGCTGGGCAAGTTAATACCCACAAAGGCTGGAATTGCAAAAGCCTTCTGTACTCTTCCCAAAAACTGCATTGCTGAATCCATGTAGGTAGCTGGAATTGAGTTCAATTTAAGGGCAATTTTCTCCTTTGAAGGTGGCTATAATTATCAGTTTTGAGTGTCAGTTGTATTAATTTTACACCCTTCTTACACCTGAATCAATTATATCTCTTCTGCACTTGGTTTACTGGACATAAATTTTGAGTCACAGTTATTGACTCATTCATTTAATGGAACTTTATAAATCTATCAGCAAAAAATAATTCGCTAATATTATTCAGCATAGATCAAACCCAAATATTTTACATGATTTTTTTTTTTTACCTCTTGACAGCAATCTATCGGTCTTCAATAATTTTACATACTTCTCTTGATCTTGCACAAAAAGTTTCATGCCATGCAGTGAATGGATCAGGAATCACATTTTTTTTCTCTAACATTTAAGTTTTCAGAGATCAGCGCACCAAGATTGTAAACAAGTAAAGTGCAGACAATGCACATTTTAAAAATTTCCAGCAATGGAATACACTAAAGGGATCACTCACTCATGGGAACAGCAGTAAAAAAGGAGAGGTGAAATTAAAAGCATGATAGTATCTTGATGATGCTTAAGATAAAGAAAAAACATATTTTTTCTTTATCTTAAGCATCATCAAGATACTATCATGCTTTTAATTTCACCTCTCCTTTTTTACTCCTGTTCCCATGAGTGAGTGATCCCTTTAGTGCAGTGGTGGCCAACCAGTGGGCCGAGGACCACTAGTAGTCTGTGAGAAAATTCTGGTGATCCGCAGAGAAATGTCACCCCCAAAGCAATTAATCCAGGCGGTGTGGGAACTCAAGGCTTGGATTGTTTGCATTGCGAACAACACGAGGTAGTGAGGGGAGGGGGGAAGGGCTTAGGGCGGAACTTGCCCTACTCACCCCATGTGCCTTGCCTGGCCACCAGGCTGGTTCTTTCTGCTTCTTTCGGCTGCATGCAAGGAAAGCAGCAAAGGTCTTTCTTTTTCTCCCCCAAACTCTGCAGAAATGAGTCTTTGGGACCATGCAAGGCATCCTGCTCCAAGAGGCTGCGCCATTCTGGCAGAGTTTGGGGGAGACAAAGAAAGACATCTGCTGCTTCTGCTGCTTTCCTTGCATGAAGCTAAAAGTCTCTCCCTCCCTCCCTTCCCCCCACCTCTCTGTCTCTCTCTCTCTCTCCCCCTCTTGAGAACGGAGCTGGAGCTGGTATCCTGCGATCCCAAATAATGATTGATCGATAGGAAAACACAGTGGGGGATTTTCCTGCAGACTTTTTGGGGGATTTTCCCAGGGTCTCTGGTCTGCGGGATTTAATATTATGAGTTTGGTGCTCCCTGAGGTGCAAAAGATTGGCGACCCTTGCTTTAGTGTATTCCATTGCTGGAAACACACAGAGGCAGGGGTGAGATTCAAATTTCTTAACAACCAGTTCTGCGGGCATGGCCTAATTTGTGGGTGTGGCTTGGTGATCATGTGACTGGCTGGGCATGGCTTGTATGTAAATATTATAAATATTTATGTAAATATTGAATTTTTTATAAAAAAGAGCAACTTTTATCCAAAATCAGGCAAAGCAGGCAGGTAGATTGAGTTGCTCACAGAATCTCAGACTCATTCAGAGATCTATCTTTCTGCCATCGGCTACCTGGGTCTGTCACATAAAATATGCTTGCAAGCAAACTCATAACATTTGCTAGCAAGCAAACTCACAAAATTAACTCACACCACACCATGTATGTGTATATTGAATTTTCTTATTAAAAAATAGTGACTTTTACCCAAAATCAGGCAAAACAGGCAGGCAAATTGAGTTGCTCACAGAATCACAGATTCATTCAGAGATCTATCTGCCATCAGCTACCTGAGTCTGCATTGAATAATAGAAGCTTCAGTCCTAAGGAAGGTTCGGTTCTGCTTAAAAGCAGAGCCGGAGATCTAAAGATTAGCTAGAAAGCAAGAATGGTTTTCTGCTTTCTAGCTAATCTAAATCTCCCACAGCAGAACAGCTGATCGTTGGGGGAAAAAAAGGAAAAATAGCAACTTAGCAGGCAACTTTGCCAGCTAAGGAGTGGGTGGGTGGGGAGGGTTCCTGCGGGCCATGTGGGCGGCGCAGCCTTGTGTTCCCATGCAGCCTGGATTAATTGCTTTGGGGGGGTGCTCTGGGGATGACATTTCTCTGCAGCCCACCAAAATTTTCTCACGGACCACCAGTGGGCTGCGGACCACCAGTTGGCGACCACTGATATAGATGACATGTCCCTAATAAAAATCAGCTTTGCTTGGCCAAGTGAAGGCAAATGGTTTACTTCATCCATCCAAACACCACTGCACCTCAACATAGCTGGCAAGGAGGAATGGCCAAAAGAAAATGCCACACACCTTACACCACTACCTCCCAAGATTTTCTGCTACAAAGAGTCATCACAACATACAGGCTTTAACACTTAAATTTTAAATCTGCAATTACAGTTTTTGCTGTTACAAAAGATAATCTTGTTTCCTTTTTCTACAACAATGATTATTCTGACCTTAATGAAAAGCAGAACAGAACTGTTACCCTGACACAAAATTCCACTTAACTTCTTCTCTCTTTCCTAACAGTATCATACTTACGAGATTCACATAAAACTTTTTTGTCGAAGATAAAAGGGAACAAAATAACTAATATTACTACAAGCTTGAGATATATTTTATTTAAAGAAGCAAATTTTTATATAATGTATTTTGGCTATAATTTGTACATATTTTACCTTCAACAGAGTTTCAAAAAACATTCTTTTGCCAGAAATGTTCCTCCTTTTACAATATCAGTTCAATCTTTATAGTAATTTTTTGTTTCCAACCTTGAGTTTTCATCAATGCAAATGTATTTGTCATTTATTATAAATCATATTCATGCAACTAAACTAACCTGCTTTGCAATTATGTTTAATTACTTTCAGGCTCAACATTTTAAAAGAAAAAAAAACTTTTAACCAGAAGCTTAGCATGAAATGCAATTTGCCCAAACTACAAAAGAAAGCACTTGTGTTGAAAAAGATACTGAGGCTTGTAAAAAAATTATGTAACCTGGGAATACTAATATTTAAACACACGCAACAAAGTTTCTATAAAGAAAATACACTATACATGAATAAATTCAAACAGATCACATGTGAAAAATTCCATAATACAAGAATTGCATAGACTAGCTTGAAATAGTCATTCAATAATGAAAAGTTCTAACAAGCACTACATAGCTAATACAAGTGAAAGTGGCTTCTGACACACTAACCTTAACAGGTACTTGACTTATAATTCATGCATACATTTATTAAAAATAATTATAATGCAGTTTTGGGATGTATTTTATTTGAAATACCTTAGGATATGTGTCTCCAATAGCAAATTTTGCAATGAAAAACTAGCAGCATACTTCCAAAATGTTACATCTAACTTGTGTTATCTGAAGAGAAGTTTATAATACAGAATACACTTAATTGAATACACTTAATTAACAAGCACCTGTCACCTCAGCATATTTACAAGCAGAGTCTCCTTTCTTAAATGTGTTCCAAATTAAGAAACAAATCCCATTTTGCAATAATTGCATAAATAGCTTGTTTCCCATTGAACAAAGACAATCCTTAAATCAGGATTTAGCTGTTGCGATCGTACCAAACTTAATCAAGTTTTACAACCCAGCTAGGCATATAAAATCTTCATCTGTAATTGCAGTTTCAGCCAACAATTCTACATATAACTCATCCATGCCAAAAAAAAAACAACCCCACAACACCCAACTGTAAACTTATAATAACTCACCAAATTCTGAAATCCTTGCTCTCAAATGAACAGAAATAAAAGATTAAGGTCCCTTTCTTGGAAAGTCTGGAAACAAATCTTTCATGCTCAGCAAACACCTCCTTGATGAATTTTAAAGCTTTGCCTTGAAGCGGAGCTCCATTCACAGCTTCAGTTGAGCAAATGCAATTGGTTAACAGCTCCAATCAGCAGAAATAACAGGAAAAAGGCAAGTTGGGGCTTCCCTGCAATACTGTGGAGAAGAGCTGGAATGACACACAGATGCAAATTGCCTTGAATTGAGCTTTCTGGGGGCAGGAATTTCCACCACTTCCTCGCCTATAGGAGTCTTGCTTTCCTATTTAACTCCAAGGGGCAAAGACTCAACGGTAACAGCTGGCGGTGAAGATTTGATCTCCATGAGACTTTGGGAAGGCTGGTTTTGATTGTAACATAGCTTTGCTTGATTTATAAGGAGAAAGTGACAAGTTTTGCTAGTTCTTTTAGCTGTACTTTTTGAAGGGAATAGAACATAAACCAGTGCTTTTCAAATCTGACAACTTTCATTTCAACTTTCAAAATTATGACTGGGGAAATTTCACAGTCATTTTAATTAGTACTTTGAACTAGTTAAAGGCAGAAAGTGGGAATCTGGTACCTTTCTGATGTTTTGAGACTACAATTCTCTCCAGTGCCAACTAGCTGAGGAAGCTGTTGTGGATTATGAGAACTGTAATCAAAAACTACAAAATCTTGGAGATGCTTCTTGGATGAAAAGCAAAGCATCTTAAAGAAAAATCATAAAGTCCAGTTGCTTTTAAAATCATAGCACCTTTGGGACACATTGGGAGATATATTATCAGCTTCAATTTTATACAGCACTGAAATAAGTCTGACTGATATTTAGTTTGGTCAGATCAAAGAGTTTCATTAAGTCCAACAATCTGGATAGAAGCAGAGAACGAAGGCAGTAAATATTATCTGCTTTAATTGTAATTCCAATTCAACTCTTTCCTCCCTCCCTCATCACCTCACTAACTTTTATCAAGTGACATTCCATATAGATATAGAAGGTCCAAGAATTCTGGTCTCAAAAAAATTAAGAAGCAATCTGTGTAATCTTTTTGTATTTCTGATTTGGATCTTGATGAAAAATGATCCAATTACTGGCTTATCTTACTAGATGTCCTGGAGCTGTGGGAAGCACTGAGAGGCAATTTGCAAACACTACCCATCCTAGCCAACTATGTGCAGTACTGAGATGATGACTGATCACCCAATATGAGCGTTCAACTCATTCTAGAAACAGGAGTAACCAATATATTCCAGCTCATGGAAAGAAATATATCTATGGTATGTGTAACAACTATCCACTCATAATGTTAATGCCCCATAGCATGCAAAAGTTACATTATTTCTTTTTTTTAACATGACCATTCCTTCAAAAAGATTACCCAATTCACATTATTAGCTTCCTCTTCATATATAAAGTAGAAAGTTCATGTCAACCCTGAAGCTGACCTGACCAAAGCCCTGACACTTCAATTCAAAGTATGCTTCATTAGTATTTAATAGCTTTATGATCACTTGTGACAGCTCAACTAGTGATAGCAATATGTTGGTGAATTAATGAAGATGGTCCATTTCCAGAAATGTGAAGGATTCAAGAAATGCTCTGGAAATTCAGTTTGAGTTTGTTACCATGAAATAGAAAAAAATATTTAGAAAGATCTATATTCTTTTTATTTAGATTCAGTTCTATCCAGATCTATTTAGAAAGATCTAGGGGAGACTGCAATATATCAATTAGTTATCCACTGAGACAGATTTGCTTACCCACCAAATTATTTGCATAAACACATCTGTTTTTGATACCAGCAGGATTAGGGCTGTCAAAGCACTTTTGGGGGAGTGAAAAGTTATTCTCACAAATAAAATGCTTCCGACTAGACTAGGGGTGTCAAACTTGATTTCACTGAGGGCAACATCAGGGTTGTGTTTGACCTTGGGGCGCCAGGATGGGCATGGCCAGCTTGACATCACTTGTGTTGAGGACGCTTGTAATGGCCTGAGCATTCTGCCAGCGAAAACAGGCTCCCAAGCTCTGTTTTCGGCTGCGATGGCCTCCTGCCAGCAAACCCTCTGCCAGGTGGGCATGGCCAGCTTGACATCACTTGTGTTGAGGACGCTTGTAATGGCCTGAGCATTCTGCCAGCGAAAACAGGCTCCCAAGCTCTGTTTTCGTCTGCGATGGCCTCCTGCCAGCAAACCCTCTGCCAGCAAACCTTCTGCCAGCAATCTTCTGCCAGTAAACCCTCTGCCTGCAGCCCTCCCAAGCTCCATTTTCACTGGCAGAGGCACCATGGGCCAATCCTTCACTGTTTCCAGGGTGGCCCAGCAGGCCAGGTCTAAGCAGCCCCCGGGCCGGATCCAACCCCCGGGCCTTGAGTTTGATACCCCTGTACTAGACCCATGACTAGAATATTATAATAAATACCTAAGAATTTATAGTACATTATACAGATAATGCATTACATAACAATCATGTGATCTGATATGGAGTTACACATCTAAGCATACAGAAAATGTAGTTTTCCTTCCTGTAAACCATGAAGACTGGTTAAACCACCAATGTGCTATCAAAATCCAAAGCCTCTGCAAGAAATGTAAAAACTGCAACCCCTGACTTTAATACAACAATAATAGAAAAGTGATCCAAACTTACCAAATTGGCTATATCATTCCATACCAAGTTGATTTTCTATGAAAAAAATTGAAATATGCCTGTCTGAAACTTCAAGCATGTTGCATGATCATACTCTCTAATACATAATGTTGGAGTGGAATTGTATTCGGATGATTGAAGTTATACTTTCATATATATTCCAGTTTCACAGGTGTTTGGCTTTCCCCTACACAAATATTACAATTAATAAGAACCCTACCTGAATATTGTAAGCATATGGAAAATACAAGTCTTAGCCAGTTTTACAAGTAGCCAAGGAAGTAGATGATGAATGCTTCATTCATAATGGCCACATGTGGAACACAGTAAATTGTCTGAGATTGGTATATTAAAAATTCTATCATGTTGAGATCATAAAATGATTCCATTGCTGGCCAGTCTCTTAAAGAATCCACTGCTTACCTATTTACAACCAGTATTCTCCAGAAGAAATTATTCTATATCCTTCAAAGCAGAAACTGCAACTACCATTCTTTTTCTATAACTGCAAACACAAGTGCATACACACATATGCATACATGCACATAATCAGACAACACAAGACAAAGTGTGACTTTTATTCACTTTAGTTTTGAGCTGACCAAATATAGCTCTTCCAATGCAGAGACAATTTTTGCTAGCTGTCTCTTGGCAAAGAGGAGCGCCTGGGAATTTCAATTGCTAGAGATAAATCAAGGGTCAGAACTCAACTTCCAACACTTTAAGAAGCATGTGTTAAATTTCTCTGAGATACTTTGATTTTCCCCTGTATATGTGAAATGGAAATTTCTAATTTTAATTATTACTCAGCAAGCATAAAAATATTTTTGCAATAATCTTTCATTAATTTTTTTAAATAACATATTTATTTATATAATTTATATAGTTACTCACATCAAGAGGCTCTCGGCATCTTACAAGATTAAAAAACAACCAACCAACTATCACCACCCAAACCTTAGCCATCTGGTCCAAAGGATAAATAGTTAACTATTAACCACTCATAGCAGCTGTAGGAAAAGGAATGGCAGAATCTGGGTGCAGAGGAAAAAGAGGGTTCAGCTTAGAATCCCCTAATGTAGACACAAGCAAACTAAGTCTAATGAGGGCTGTTGATCCTTATCTAACTCTAACCAGATGCTGACCATTAGTTGAGAAGATTCCAGTGCATAGGCTTTTAGCAATAAAATCAGCTTAACTGAACCTTAACTGGACCTGGACTTTCGTGCCTGACACTAGCACAACTCATTTCCACCCTCACTCAAATACCTGGGAGAATAGCCAGATCTTCAATGCATATAAATGTGACTATTTCTCCTCAAACTAACATTTTCAAAATATTTATTAAGTATCAGTTATATTTTAGTGACTTCTCAAAAAGTATGCATTAAGCTTATTGACATTTGCACATTCACTTTCTCAATCAGTTTTTAACCAGATACAACAGAGTAAGCTCCTTGAATTCTGAGATAATCTTAGCCTGTTTACAGCTACTACTGAAGTACTGAGTACATCTCTCACAAGTCTCACTCAAACTAAGCAACAATTTGGGAATTGCATTAGCCATAATTCAGATCCCTGGTCCAGGCATGTGGGGTTTTTTTTGAAAAAGTCCTTTAAATGTTTCCCACATTTAGATCTCCGGATAACTTCCATCACTCATGATCATTAGCTGTATAATATTGGCTAGGACTGTAATAACAATGTATGAGAATTAAAAGCTTATGAAGAACAAGTGTCTAGGTTAATGTGGACCTGAAGCAAAGGTTGTCTATTATCTATAGAAAGATAAATGAGCTTCCCTATTTTTTTCATTGCATGCCAGATTAATGCAAACAATGGATACATTTTTGTTTGGTTCATTACATGAACCAATTGTTTTTATTAAACAAAAAGTGATTAGCCCAAACCATAGTTTAGCATGAAGAACTGCTCCAAATTTTATGTATTGACTGATCTAAATTATACAGGGGTCTATTTCAATTTTTTTCCTCCTCTGCTTCAATGTCAGTGACCTCAAAAGTAGATATTCATCAATATTCTCCATGTATATGCTCTATCGCTGATGAAGAATAACTGTCATTTGGAAACTAAAAATGAGAAAGAGAAGGCTTTACTCGACCTTCTCATGTAAGGTGTTTTCCTATTCTATTGTCTTCTCTAAGCCCCTTTTCCACAAACCTATCTTCTTGACAGATTCCCTCAACCTCCAGAACAAATAAGATCTCTGGGTAATAGGAATTGGTTTCATGGGTGAGTGCCATTTAATCAGCAAACAGACTTAAATATGGTTTATTAAAGAACAAACTAAATTTGATAATAGAGGCAATAATAATAAAGGCAGGAAATAGACCACATATAAAGACAAAGAAGTTCTTCAGCTGAGAAGAAAAATGCCATTTTGTACTTCTTCTCTAGGTTCCCTCTCAACTCAGTTGTAAAAAAGATAGTGGGAAGGGACTATGCTCTAATTTATTTTTTGCTTATAAATCTGACTTCCCCTCTTTCTGCAATAAATGATTGGAAAGTTCATGCTGAAGTTCATGGAACTGCCATAATTAAATCTAGTCCGGCCAAGATTGCTGAATGAAATACAAATAATAAACTAAGTGTAGCAATCAATTTCATTTCTTTATCAGCATGCACCAAATACTTCTGCATGAAATATATCTGTTTTGAAATGGTCAGGAAAACATTGATAAAATTTCCAACCTGGGAACGACTCAATAGATGGATAAAAATGTCAAGTCCAATCTAAACACCTAGCTGACTGTGCAAGCAACTATAATAAAACCATCAGCATGGTTATTCTGTTAGATCAATTGGGCTGAGAATAGAATAGAATAACAGAATTGGAAGGGATCTTGGAGGTCTTCTAATCCAACCCCCTGCCTAGGTAGGAAACCCTACACCACTTCAGACAAATGGTTATTCAACAGCTTTTTAAAAAACTTCGAGTGTTGGAGCATTCACTTCTGGAGGCAAGTTGTTCCACTGATTAATTGTTCTAACTGAAAGAATGACTGATCCAAGTCTAGACCAGGCTTGTATGCCTAAAGAGATCTAGAACTCACAATTCCCCAATTTCTAGTCCAGCTTCATTAGCATATGGTAAATCTGGAGAGCACTAGATTTTTATTTAAAAGTACAAAAAAGTATTAATGAGCATTAAATATTCCTATAGCAAGATCCATCCATTTTTTCTCCAACACAATACTTACTTACTAAATATATTGTCCAGTCTGATCTCAGAGCTGAATCCTATATGGCATATAGGTACCAGTAATTTCCCCATGAACAAACTACACAAAGGTCTGACATATATTCCCCATACCAGTGAACCCAGAGTACCAAATTATCCCATCCTTTTGAACCTAGACTTTTTCAGAAATGGCTTACTGCATACTACAACTCACAATATGGGGAATATTGCACAATGAATACTGTATCAAGTTTGTTCTCTCTCTTTATTGCCTAACATTTGCAAGGGCAAAAAAGGACTAAGTGGACAACAAATATGTACAGACATTATTAGGTAACAAATTACCCAAATTAGCAGTAAACTGGGTTTCTTTTGACTCTACATCAAAATAAGGTTATACGATACCATTTACTCACCAGCATACAAGATGGCAAACAATTTAATTATTTACAAGAAGCTCTGAACCTATTTTTGCCTGGATTGCTATTATTGGCAAGCACAGATTATTATCATTTTGGAAGGCACTTTCACAGCATATACCAAAGACTAACTTACCAAAATGTGTACCATCTCAATGTTAAATTCAGTTTTTATTTGTGCAATTGGAAAGACTGGACAATACAATTCTGTTTGGTCAAGATTTATTGTTTAAAAATTCATCTGTATTATTTCTTAGACATATACAGTAACGTTAAAGTTAAATAGCACAACACCTAAAAGGCATAAAGATTTTCTCGCCTTAGCTAAACAGGATTAGGTAGCTAGATTTTAAGAGAATCAATTTAAAATTTAAAATTAAGCAAGAAATTATTTCCCCCTTTTTCTGAAATGTGCGATAGTTGCTATTCTGCTACTCTCAATTTAAAGAATTGATCTTTTTCCCTTCCTGAACTTCAGGCCAAATACAATTTAGAATAAGAACACAGCAAACTTTAAATTGCTTCTCCTTTTGCCATTGTTGCATGCTGTTTCTAAATATTTGCAATTCCCAGATTACTAAAATGGGCTGAGATGCATTCCTTTGTGGTGCAGATGATTTGCACAGACCTCATGCAGTAGAGAAATTCTCACGCCTTTAAGGAACAAACTGGATTTAGAGGATGCTTTGCTCACATGCCAGGGTAAAGTAATCACGAGGGTAAAAAAGAGTCTTTCTTTTGCTACAATTCTAGCGGTTCTAAATCCTTTGCTGGAAAAAAAAACCAGAGACAGTAATATTGCTAATACTGCTCAGAACAGTAGTGCTTTTAAAATACTTGCAATCAGAATCAAGCTGTACCTAAATTAAAGCAAGTTTATGACAGGATTTTGTAACACAATTGCATGGAAATGGGAATTGGTTGTAAACCCATATGATGACCATGTCAAATTATGATTATTACCAGTCAGAATTGCATAAAGGCATTTGCCTATCAACTTTTTCTCCTCTATAGCCTGGTTGAAGAGGCAAAATGCCAGACAAGGCTGCAAATTTCTGACAGCAGCATTTTTTCCACTGTTGAAATTTCTAAATATTAAAATACACTGACTCTCCTTTATCCCCACAATGCTTCATTATTTTGAACTGGGGGCTTGGTTTGTGGAGGCAGTGGTAATTTATCAGTCATGAGAAAAACAGTAATTGGTCTCAGCTCACAGAAAATTTTATTTATTTTTTAATTCAAAAGTAAGCATTTTCCAAACAATGTGAAACCTGGAAAAACTTTTATCTCTGAGGTTCTTAAATGGAACAGTGATTTGGAAAAACTGATTTTAGCAACATTTGCTTATCTCAAGTTACTCTATTTAATTGTAGGAAGAAAGAATACATTAACTTGTTTTACTCTTAAAATAATCATGCTTGAATGTATTGGATTTAAACTGGCTGGCTTAGCTGTTTTCCTTAAAAATATTAAATTAATAAAAAGACAATTATTTATGAAAACATTCTAATATTGCTAAAACAGCACTGAATATATTTCATTCTGAACTTTTACTTTTCAGTAAAGAAATATAGAGTATTTTCTTCCTTCTCTCTTCTGCTGTGGCTTTCAAAGGGAAAGATATCCTTCCCAATAGACTACAGGTAGTCCGCGAGTTACAACCACAGTACATTGCAACTGTTATTATTATGAATCAGCTGCGAAGCATCTGAATTTTGATCAAGTGACTATGGGGACGCTGCAATGGTTGTAAGTGTGAAAAATGGTCATAAGTCACTTTTTTCAATACCATTGCAACTTTGAACAGTCACTAAATGAACTGTGGTAAAATCAAGGACTGCCTGTACTTCCTTGACTTTATTTCTCTCTTCAGGAATATATAGACGTGCTGACCAATTGTCTGCATCTATTACTCTCTGTACTTTAAATTCTATTCAGGAGAGCAACACTCCTCCTTCCAACTTCTCCTATGAAGGACATGAATTCAGGCTACTAGAGATGGGTTCTTGCTCTTTGACTGACCCTTAGACTGACCCTTAGATGGCCAAAGGGCTAGATCAGTCATCTGGATATCTTCAACCAGCTGGTAACCCTACGGTGAATGAAGCCACTAAGCTCTAGAAAAACAGTGGACAAGAGACTCCATATGAAAAATGCCTGACCAACTTTTCTTCCTGTTCTTGGTGAGGTGATGCCACCTGAATGATGAAATGCTCTTGCAAATTCTGCAGATCTTCAGCAAGAGAATGATAATGAATAAATTTTAGAGAACACTGAATCTCTAAAAATTTAGCATTTCAGATTATAGATAACTTGGTTTTTGCATTTAATCTTCATTTTAAAAGAATGTCAGTTTAAAAATGGATATGCAGAGATATTTGAAGCATATCTTCCTTCTCTCCTTCTCTCCCTCCTTCCGGAACATTTACAAAACTTATGCAAATTGTATGCATATGAGTCCAATGAGTCTCATATGAGTCAAATGAGTCTCATATGAGTCCAATTTAGTAAATTATAAGATTGGGGTGCTATACAATCAAGGGTTAGGGTTTGCTCATATGTAGAGCTTAGGATACAAAATGGTGGTAGAATAGAAAGGTTACTGATTTAAGCAGATATGGGATCATCAAAACTGCACACAAACTCTCTGAGCAACCTGTTGTTTGAAAGTATCTAAGGAGATTTAAGCACATCAACCTTATTTTTGTCTATAATCCTCAGTAATTTTTTTAAAAAGATTAAAATTAACCATATAGTTTAGATGAAATAATATATTGAGTCCATTCAAAATAGGCATCTCCTCCCTATGATACAAATAGATGAGGAGAAGGAAGAGGAAGGCTGATTGTGAGACTTAAAAATGCCAGAAGCAGAGTTAACGAGAAATTAAGTAACTACATCCTTATTTTCAATATTGCAAAACACAGTATTATACAATGTGCATACATATATAGTGCTAAAAAAATTATTGGACTGAATATCAAAGAACTTTTAAAAGCATTTTAGAAAGCTAAGCCATGACATCAATCCTTTGAAAAACAAGTTTCAGACAACCTACTTCATAACTGTCAGGCTAAAACTGCTGAATACATACTTAGTAATTGCCTAAGCTTTTAACAGAAGGACATTTTAAGTGGGAGAACTGCAAACAATATTAAAATGCTATGGACAAATTATTAGTAGCAATAAAATATATTTATACACTTTTTAAAATGACACATGGGAGAAATAATTAAATGCACTATTAAATAAAATTATGTCTTAGTTTGCAATCTAAATTACTGAGGTTAAATGGATTTTATTTTCCTGGCTATAACCACATTATGGAAGTATGATACCTAGCATGCCAGTCAAATCTTTAAAAGTACATAATATCTTTTTCTAGGATATTGGCCTCACCCACATATTTGTTTCCTTGTATATTTTTACAGTTACTGTCAAACGAAATTGCTATATGTAAACTATTTTTATATTTACATGTTTTAACAGGAGAGCATTCAAATAATACACAAATATTAGCAGATTGTATACATTTTCAGCATATAAAAATGACTACAATTTAGTGTCCTATTTGACATAATTTAGTAGCAACCTTTGGAGAAGTTCTTACAGTTCACACTTCATGTTTCCAGGAAGAAGCCCATTCTGAAATCTGAATGGTTTTTGTCTGCCATTAAGGTCTGAAGTTTTGCACAATGTGGCCCTTCCGATTATTCTTCAAAGTATCTGAAGGCAGAACAAGAAGTAACAGATGGAAATCTATCGAGGAGAGATCCAACCTGGAACTCAGGAGAAATTTCCTGACAGTAAGAACAATTAAAATCAGTGAAACAGCTTGTATCCAGAAGTTGTGGATGCTCCATTATTGAAAGTTTTAAAGAAGAGATTGGACAACAATTTGTCTGGAATGGTATAGGATCTCCTGCTTGAGAAGGGGATTGGACTAGAACAGGGGTCCCCAGTCTTTTGGACCTCAGGGACCACCAAACTCATAATTTTAAATCCTTTGGACCACTAATATGAATTTTGACTGAGGGTGGCTTGCTGATGGTGGTAAAGTCAGTCCCCACATTCCAGAACTGCAGCAGTCACAGGACTGGCCCTTTGGTCATCCCGGACTTTGGAGGGGATTTTCCCAGGGTCTATGCAGAAAAAGCAGAAGTAGCAGAAACCCTGGGAAAATCCCCCAAAAAGTCTGCAGAAAAATTCCCCACCCCATTTTCATACTGATCGACATTCTTTATTTGTATCGCAGGATACCGTTTCCAGCTCCATTCTCGGAAGGAAAGAAAGGGAGAGAGAGACTTTTGGCTTCATGCAAGGAAAACAGCAGAAGCAGCAGAAGTCTTTCTTTCTCTCGCCCAAACTCTGCCAGAATGGCGCAACCTCTTGAAGCAGGATGCCTTGCAGGATCCCAAAGGCTCCTGGTAGAGTTTGGGGAGAGAAAGAAAGACTTTTTGCTGCTTTCCTTGTGTGCAGCCAAAAGCCAAAAAAGAAAGAAATGGAAAGAAGCAGCCCAGTGACCAAGCGAGACGCATGGGGCACGTGGGGCAAGTACCTCCTCCACCCTTTCCTCCCTTCCCCTCACTACCTCGTGTTGTTCGCAATGCAAACGACCCAAGCCTTGTGTTCCTGTGGGCCATGTGGGCGGTGCAGCCTTGTGTTCCCATGCAATCTGGATTAATTGCTTTGGGGAGTGCTTTGGGGGTGACATTTCTCTGCGGACCACCAGTGGTCCCCGGCCCACTGGTTGGTGACCATTGGACTAGAAGATCTCCAACTTTGTTGTTTTGTTATTATTCTTTCTTTTGCTAAAAGAGTCACCTTAAAAAGCTAATTCATATCCAATGATAATAGCTAGTGTTGGGAGGAGTCAGTCCATATTACAAAGACGTATTATAAAACAGAAAGATTATGTTTTTATTCTAGAATTGCTAGGAGCCTTGCGATACCAGAATCTGCTTACAGTCAATCCCTTGCACATCATTCTAACTTTTGAATTAAATGCAGCTGAAAAGAGATAAAAAAGAAAGAAGGACAAAGTAGTGGAAAACCAGGCATTTGTGAGCACACGGCTTACTTTGCTTAACATGTGACATATACCAAATTATTGTAGTTTTATACACCTTTGTTTAAGTCTCAGCCTGTGGCATGACCCAGCTATTTTTGGATTCCATAAAGGTAGATTAAACTGCCATTTAACCAAATGCATTTAGAAAAATCATACTCCCATTTTCACTCCTCATATTAACCAACTCAAGCAGCTGAATATGAATATACTGTTTTCCTTATGAAACTTAAACTGTCACTGAATACTGATTGCATTCAGTCAAACATTACTACGGTAGCCAGCCTCACCCACTGAGCTAACTCTGATTATCAGAAGGGCAGAAATTGGCAGTTTTGCTGATGAGATGAAAAAGTAAACTTTATTAAGAAGAAGTTCAGTCTGCTGGTTATCATCTATATAAAGTGGGACTGCCTATCTCCAATTATGTCTGCTGCCATCTCATGAAATCTGACAGAGTAGATATGCTTCAGATCCTCTCAGATCTGACCACTACTATTATCACCAAATGGCAAACTGATGAAATAGAGACAACAGAAGCTATAGCAAGATGTGAAGTTTTTTTTTTTCTCTTATAGCAGTGAAGTGCTACAGTAACAAATAAGTTTTAAGAAACCTATGAAAAAAGAGAGAGGAGGGGAGTGAGAACTATTGATATTACATTTAACAACCACGTTTCCATTTGCATCCCTCTGAAAGCCCTGTGCAACTGTATCCAATTTAAAAATTGCTAAGAAGGAAAGAAGAATAAGAAAAGTATGTGGGGTGAGAGAAAATTTAATAGCTTTCCTCCGCTGACCCTCTCAAATCTTCAAGAAAAAAAATGCCCTAGAAGCAGATCCTGGGGGCCTTGTGAGGTTGAAGATTTTTACACAGCCTTTAAGGCTTAGGAATTTTATTCACACCTACCCTGGCCTTTGAAAGCACAGTTGGAATTTTCCTATTTTAGTTGGCAAACTTGCATTCAGAAGAAAACTGGATTATTTCAGTCTTGGAAATCTTTAATTTGATTTCTTTAAGGAAAAAAATTAAAAGATTCAAATTAATAATACATTTTTGGAAGCTGTCAGTTCTGATTTATTGCCTATCTCTTGAAATTTAGATTCTAAGAGCTTTCACATTCCTAAACATTATGAACACGTTATAGTTACAAAGGAAACAAGAGTAAGTAACAGGAAATTTTAAAAAATGGTTCAAGCATGCATGAAAATAATGAAAGAACATGCATAACAGATTATTAAGCCTATCAGTTAGTGTCAAAACTGGAATATTAATATCTTAAATATATTAAAATCCAAATGTACTGGAGATATAAACAGTTTTATCAAAAATTGCCCTAATTCTGTTTTTTAAACACAAAATAACTTATGTGCCACTAATATAAAGACATAATTGAAATGTAATTGAAATTATGACACAACACAAATATTAAACACTTTAGGTTTGGCTTTTAGAACTTACACGAAGTGTTCAAGCTCCAATACCATTCAGCTTATATAATAGCTTATAATGCGTCATAAAGCTAAATAAGTGAAGAGTAAAGGAGTAAAGCAAAAAAGATAGATAATTTGATTTAGCAAGTGTATCAGGTACTTATATTCAGAAACTATATCTACAATATACTTGGCCACCCTCCCAATGTTTTTCCATAATAGTATATACTTCATATATTTTGTACAATCGTACGTTTGGTAAAAACAAATCTCTCTCAGAAGTTAAGTATAGTAGTTGTTAGTTCAAAGGCAGGCAGGATAACAATGACTTCCAAGCAGAGCCCAGAATACAACAACTTATTTCATATAACTCCTCCATTTTACCTATTTATACTCTTTCTTTACTCAACCTGTTTTTTGTTTTTAACCCTTTGTCCCAATCTAAAATCCCATGCTCTCATATCAAAACCTCATTTCTCTAGATTAGACAAAAAGCCACATAATACCCTAAATAGTCGTAAGGTATAATCAGCATGGTAACAATGAGGGATTTGGAAACCTATAATGCAAACATATGGGAAGCAATAAGTTGTCAATTTCCAGTTTTGATCTTGCATTTTTTTCTATTTCCACTGATTCTATTTCTATCTCCACTGATGGAGAGCTTTGAGAAAGGGCGTTGGTATTTACCTGACACGCCTGTTCTCTTTGAGCTGTGAAGAGCATCCAGTAGTGGGAGGTGCTTCAGTCTCTGCATGCCTAGGCTGGGCTTAATTTGTGGAACGCTCCTCCTCCTCCACGGGACTCCTCCCCAGCGTTCCCCAGTTTTGACGAAAACGAGAGAAATAAACGCCCTCATACTCAATGCCCTAACAAATTCGTTGGTTGAAAAAGGACCCCACCAGACGGAAAAAGGGTGGGGCTGGATTCTCTTCACAGCTCAAAGAGAACAGGTGTGTCAGGTAAGTACCAACGCCCTTTCTCCCATGAGCTACTCAGAGCATCCAGTAGTGGGACATACCAAAGCTTGACCTATCCTACAGGAGGGACACTATCTGACCTGGAAACCTCTCCTGGTCCCTGTGGACCCGTTGCAGAACTCTTCTGCCAAAGGAGGCCTCAGTGGATGCAAACACATCTATTTTATAATGCCTAATGAATGGCAATGGAGAGGCCCAGGTTGTGGTTCGACAAATTTCAGTTATTGATGCCTGTGTGGCCCACGTTGCCAATGTTGCAGCGCTCCTTGTTGAATGAGCTATTATGCCCCTGGGCACCTGCAGTGATTGAGTCTGATATGTATTCGCTATCGCGGCCCATAGCCAACAGCCTATTGTAGAAGATGAGACCTTGCATCCCTGAGCGTTGGGCTGAAATGACACAAATAAGGCTTCCATTTTTTTGAAAGTTGCTGTGTGGTTAATATATATTCACAATGTTCGCCTCACATCAAGCCTATGCCATTGTAATTCCAACCCTTGGGATGGTCTGGGACAAAAATTAGGAAGTATCAGCTCTTGTGCCCTATGAAAAACCGAGTTAATTTTGGGAATCAACGTAGGATCAGGACGAAGGACCACCCAGTCAGAATGGAAAACACAAAGATCTTGTCTGATAGACAAAGCTGCAAGTTCTGAAATACGACGAGCAGAAGTGATCGCTACAAGGAAAACTACTTTATATGTCAGAAATTGGAGACTTGACGATTTCAAGGGTTCAAAAGGGCCCTTAGTGAGTTGACAAGGACCCTGTTAAGGTCCCAGGTGGGTAACAGTGTACCGTTGGAGGGCGTAAATTTGTGGCTCCTTGAAGAAAACTCCGTATGCGTGGATGATGGGAAAGAGATAGACCTTCACAAGTGAGAACTGACGCCAAGGCCGCCATCTGTCTGTTCAATGTATTAGATGATAATCCCTTGTCAAGTCCCTCTTGCAAGAACTCTAGGATTTGAGCCACAGATGGAGAGATGGGATCAATTCGAGACTTGGTACACCATTTGCAGAAACTGGACCATGTGGCATTGTAAATGCGAGTTGTTGAGGGGCGTCTGGTGGCTTGGATGGTGGCGATAACTCTGTTGGAAAACTTTTTGCTCTTCAGATGGCTCCACTCAAACTCGATGGTCAGGTGCAACCATTGAGGGTCCGGATGTTGAAGGGGCCCCTGGGTTAGCAAGACCCTGTCTGGAGAATTCTCCATTGTATTGATATGGATAGACTGTGGAGGTCTGCAAACCACGGCAGTCTGGGCCAGTAAGAAGCTATTAGAAGCAGCTCCGTCCTCTCGTCTAGCAGTTTCTAGATGGCCTTGGGAAGCAGTGGAAATGGCGGGAATGCATACAGAAGTCAGACAATTTTGGCAGACAATTTTGAGAAATCAGGGGCCAAATTAAAACATTTCCTGTCATATCCCACGGGGGCAGGGTATACCATGGCAGACGCCCACTGTTTCTGTACCAAGTCTAAAAACATGTGAGGAACTGGAATCACATCTGCCTCAACTACCGTTTGGTTGAACATTAGATCTTCTGGTCCCACTTCTGAAGGAGTTGGAGTGGTAGAAGGGGCTGACTTGTTCAGGCGTGCAATGTTTTTTGCCTTAAACAAAAGTGATCTGATTAGTTGTGGGCAGAATAAGCCTGAAAATACCGGTTGATCAGGAATAAGGCCCTCATGCTCGGACATCCCACTTGCTAGGAGGTCTGCTTCTGACAGGGCCAGGTCACTGTCATGTATTGATCCTGACCCAATCTGTTCTATTTGATCAATGTGATCCACTTCTTCTGCCGCCTCCTCTTCCTCCTCTTGCAGCCCCTGGAGGGGCATGTCCCCGTGAAACTGTCCCTGGGTATAGTGTTGCTCTGATCTGGTCAACGACATTAGAGATTAAGAATCATAGTCAGTGGTTACCGGGTGTTCCCTGGTCAGAACTGCGTGCTGAAAACCTGCTGCAATTCCCTGGCGGATTGCCAGCTCCATCCACGCCTTCAGTCTTTCTGAAACTTCCTCTGGAAGAATGTCGTCCTTTCGAAGACCAGCAGCCGTTGGAGTGAATGTAGCTTCAGGAGCCCTTCGCATGGTCTGTGTTCCAGGTAACTGGGCTGTTAACTCTGGAAAATCAAGCTGTATCTGGATGAGAGGGAGAGATCTAGGGGAGGAGGAGGATGGGAAGAGGTAGACGGTACTAGACTGGGGGGCAGAAGGTCCTGTAAGGCCCTGTGTGCCTCCCTTGCACACCTATCTATTTGTTATTCTAATGCTTTATGGCGCATGTTGGCATCCTTTTCTGAAGCTTTAGAATGACCTTCTGTCTACTTGGATTTGTGCTGAGATTTAGCTTTGACCTTGATGTTGAGGGTTGAGAGCTACTACTGCCTGCCATTTTGAATTGAAAGAGATGCAGTATGCTCGTTATTCAAAGTGATACTGTTGAGGCAGTTGGCACCCCTAGGGGCCAGATCCAAGAAGGGACTGGTTGCCCTGATAATATCTTATCCCCTTGTTTTTTGTTTTTTGTTTTCAATTAAGATATATGTATACATGAGTTGTATCGCAGTAATAATATCTTTCCTTATTAAGATATTAATACTGAATATTATTATTATTTTATTATTATTGTTGTTGTTATTGTTATTATTGGAGTGAATGAAAGTCACCAATATATATATATATATATCTAAATTGATAGAGAAACAGCTTGATAGAGTGAATATCCAAACAGCCAAATTAAGAATGCCTGAAAGGCCAAAATAATAAAGAGAGGCCTTCAACAGCTTCCCTGCATAGGCGGACACAGGCCAGGGTGCTCGCTGTTGTGCCACTGGGTAAGGCTGTGAGGGTTAAGCCAACAATAATACACGGATAGCCTCGAATCTAATAAGAAAATGAGGTGTAATAATTCCTTAGGTTATCAGAAGGGAAAACCTGATTGGGAAGGAAAACTACCTCACACAGTTCGAGTTACAAAAAGCACGGCCACGCAGTTTTTTTTTAAGTAAAGGCAAAAACAATGGCCGTTATTTTGGCGGGCATGCGCTTCCCAGCAACAAACTCCTACCGCGTGGGGAAATGCCTCCAACAGCTTCTCCTTGTAGCTAAAAGGAACGGCGGGGGAAGGAGTGGAAAGAATTCTTACTGCTTTCCACACCAAGACGGCGTTTTGAGGGGAAAACTCAATGATATGACTCGTATGAGAGCAAAAATACCCACACCGCTATTGCGATATAGAGAAAGGCAATGTGGAATCACAATGGCAGGGGGTAGAACAAGCAGATGGGGGGCTCGGAGCAATGCCGAAGCCGCCTGCCGCTTTGGGCGTGAAACAGCGCTGCCTGAAAATGCAAATGATCTCCGATGACCAGAGGGAGAGAGCTAACGTTGGGAGATCGTAAAGTGATTTGAAGGCTAAAGGCCTGAAAAAACGAACTGGACTATATTCAAACCTGCTGAGTAATACTCCTGTTTCGGCCAAGGAAGAACAAAAAGCACTGCCTATCCACAACAAGGCTGAGCAAAAACTGGGGAACGCTGGGGAGGAGTCCTGTGGAGGAGGAGGAGCATTCCACAAATTAAGCCCAGCCTAGACATGCAGAGACTGAAGTACCTCCCACTACTGGATGCTCTGAACAGCTCATGGGAGAATATTTCATCTCATTTCTGATCCATCTCATATGTTCAATTTGCATTTTTATGCAAATGAATATTTCTATGCCTGCACAGTCGCACAGATTTGTCAGTATGTTCAATTCATTACAAATAATGGAATTTAAGTGACACCCTCCAGCAGAGTTTTAAACTCCTTAAAAAAATATTTCTCCATTATTTGTGATAAATATAGATATCTGCATGTTTCTTTTTAGAAAATTTTCCCAGATCCAAACTCCCTAACTTTCTTATACAAGAAATCATGAATATGGTAGCACTTTTTCCAACTAATAACAGATACATCTAGTGAAGGCAAGTGCAGATCATGATAACTTATGCTTTTTAATAAAATTTCTAGTTGGAAAAGATATCACCAGAGTTTTTCTGATTTTTGACAATCAATATTTCTCACGAGGTATCTCTGCAAAGATGTCATCCTTGTTTTAAAATAAACAAGCATCTTTTTAAAAATTGCTTTAATGTATAAATTTAACTTCTGGTTATTTGCCTCATTACAATATTCTGAATTAGCTTGGGTTGTTTTCCCAGAAAGTTAGTTCTGTACAGCGTGCCCCTAATTTCCAGTAAAAGTTAGATTATAACATAATTAGTACATTGCCTCCAAGTTCCTCGTTTGCCAACTTGTAGCCATATGTGTGTATGCGTGCGTGCGTGTGTATATCAGCACACATCTATTCCCAGCACTTATGACCTCAAGTTCCCATTTCACGCAGTCGCCTTGTCCCATGACTACATCTGGGGTTTCATTAGAGGAAGTATTTTCTGGGAGTTTTACTAATTAAACTGTTTTCATTACCTTTTATGCACTAGATTGATTGAAAAATGACTACAAATAATAATTCCCCAGCAGAAACCAGGGTTTTGGAGGAAGGGGGTATTTTGATCTTTCCTTCATTGTCAGTTGACCAATTTGGGCTGGCAAGAATTTTGAAAGCAGGTTTGTTGCACTGACAAGATAGCTGTCAACTGGAAAAATGGCCTGTTGATAAAGACAAACTGATACAGCCAGAAGAAAATTGTCTAAAAATGTAAGTAGAAGATGGGACATAAATCTAATGAGAGAAGCAATGACACAAAACCATGCTTTTGAACTTAAATGGGTGTTGGGGTCCTTACCTGACACGCCATTTCTCTGGAGCCGGGAGGATCATCCAGAGAGTGGGAGGTGCTTCAGTCTGCGTCGTTGAAGGCTGAGCTTAATTACTGAGGAATGCTCCGCCCTCCGTCACATGGCTCCCTTGCATTCCCCAGTTTATGCGAAGTCGAGAGTGAAGAGAAGATCGTGCTCTCATCTTACTATGCTAAAAGGTTCATTGGCCGAAACAAGACCCCACCAGACGGTGAAATAAAAGGGTGGGGCTGGATGATCCTCCCGGCTCCAGAGAAATGGCGTGTCAGGTAAGGACCAACACCCATTCTCCTGAGAGCCGGTCGGATCATCCAGAGAGTGGGACATACCAAAGCTTGGCTGTCCTACGGGAGGGACTCCGTCTGGTTCTGAAGTCCCTGCGGTTCTTTGAGGACTCGCTGGAGAACTCGTCTACCAAACGAAGTCTCCGCTGAGGCAAATATGTCTATCTTATAGTGCCTGATGGAGATGGGGATGCCCAGGTGGCTGCGCGACAAATATCTGCAATTGGAGCCTGGGTGGCCCAAGCTGCCAAGGTGGCTGCCCTTCTGGTGGAGTGTGCTGTTATTCCGCTGGGAACCGGCAGAGCTGGGACAAGTACGCTTTGGAAATAGTAGCTCTAATCCAGCGGCCAATGGTTGACGGGGACACCTTATGGCCTAATGATTTGGGCTGAAAGGAAAGGAATAGGGATTCGGGCCTCCTGAAGGGCTGGGTACACTTAATATAAATGCGGAGGGCCCGTCTTACATCCAGGGTATGCCCAAGCTTCTCCCTTTCCCATGAGGGATTGGGGTAGAAGTTCGGAAGTATAAGTTCCTGTGCCCTATGGAAGGCTGAGTTGACCTTGGCAAGAAAGTAGGGTCCGGTCGGAGAACCACCCGATCGGCATGGAAGATGCAAAGGTCCCTCCTGACCGACAAGGCTGCTATCTCCGATATTCGGCAAGCCTAAGTAATGGCCACCAGGAATACGACTTTGAAAGTTAGGAACTGGAGTGAGCATTCCCTGAGAGGCTCAAAGGGATGTTTAGTAAGGGACGCCAGGACCTTGTTGAGGTCCCAGGTAGGGTATCTATGTACGGTTGGGGGACACAAGTTAGAGTCTCTTCTGAGAAATGCCCTAATGCGAGGGTGGAGGGAAAGGGAACCCAGGTTGTCGCAAACAATGACAGTTGAGAAGGCTGCGACCTGACGCCTCGGGGAATGCAAGGAGCCACGTGATGGAGGGCGGAGCATTCCTCAGTAATTAAGCTCAGCCTTCAACGACGCAGACTGAAGCACCTCCCACTCTCTGGATGATCCGACCGGCTCTCAGGAGAATTTTCTGTTTCCCAAAACCTTCCACAAAAGATAAACAAATCAGACTGGTAAATCGATTTAACATACAAGGCAAAAAATTATTTTCTCTAGCTGGGCTAGTAAGAACTTCCAGAAGCTGAACTCCAAAATTTCCGAAGGCCACCAGGCGGGAGATGGATATTTTAGGAAATCAGCTTGCATTTCATTAATAGCATATTTTAAAGAGTTTGCTTCAGTGATCAAATCTCTCTCTCACCTCACTGAAATCTCTTCATGCTTCTACCATGCATTGTAATCTTGTGCACATTAAAGGTAATTTAACATCTTGCTTAGTGACAGTTGTGAGGCACTGGCATGTAACTGGCTTGCAATTGATACCACTGTTAAATACCTCCCCAGCAAACTTGCGTATTAACTTCAAAATGTTCCAGGATTAAATATGTTTTTGTTTCAGTTACAGGGCTAATGAAAACCAAATGGCAAAATTTGTTTTAGCTCGTGTAATGCTTAAGGGATTTTACTTAAAAGAGAAAAGTCTGAATAAACTTCCATTTACTCAAATGAATATATAGCCAGCATTACGCTATCCAGAGATATGACCAAGTGCAGACAAAATTTAATGCAGAGAGAAATATTTAAGAACCTAATTGAAATTTCTTCAGCCACGTAATATAAAAATTAGGAGTTATTTATTTTCAGCATAGTTTTTATTGCCTATAACTCCAGATCATTTAAATAACAAAGTAAAATTGACAAAACATTTCCATATAATCATTTAAAATCTTTCATGTGTCTTCTCAGAAATAAATTCAATTTAATTTAACATTATTTATACACCAATGTTTGTATAAAGCTTGTATTTCTTCTGGTGAAAAAAGAAATACAAGCTAAACTAAGCTTATGGCAAAACCACATTCTCAACAAAATGTGATGGTATCTTCTACAATTTTCTGTTGCCATAGCTTAAAACTTTCAGAATGGGTTCACTTGTTTCCGACCAGTGTTAAAAATGTTTCAATTGTACTGACAGTGACAGCTGTTGTAAACAATCAAATCTGAGCATAGGAAATTCATGTTTAAAAGGTAATTTTAAACATGAATTAAATAATTAAATAACTTTAAATAGCTCCCAAGAAATGCAAGGATCCCATCGCAAGGACCATCAAAATACTATTAATTACAAAAAAAAAAAAAAGAAGAAATAACAAGAACAATCCTCCCCTAAGGATGAAAAAACATGCATGTAGGAAAATAATGTTGCCCCTTCTAACTAAATAGCTAACCTTGTGAATTGTGAGAGGGAAGGTAATCCTTAGAAACAGAAGCTCATGAAAGAAAAAGATCTCGCCTCTTGCAGAGCCGCCGATGTTGGGATGCGCCACCTCCCGCCGGCCAGCTGATCTTCAGGTCTCCGCCGTGTACGCGCGGGGCATGCACGCATGAACCCATGCCCTCATGCCTTGTGGTTTGGGCATGCATGTATGCATTTTGGGCCCTCGGTGCTTAAAAGGTTTGCCATCACTGTACTAGGGGCTACTGCTGAGTTGAAGGGGCTAAGTACAACTGAGCTTTCCAAGCATGTAGTGCTCTGAAGAGAGGAGTTTCGTTTGCACTAAGACATTTTTCTGGCCCAGCCCTTCACTTTTTTGAAGCATAGCTTCTGGCAGACATGCAACATATATGTCACACTGAGAGAAATTTATTGGATAGTAAAATCTACAGAACTGAATTCAGCTGGAGTTAGCAACTAAAGGCTGACCAAATGGGCAACTTTGAAAAGAACACTGCACGGGCATTTTGTCTTTTATTGTTATTTTTTTTAATGTCTGTCCATTTGTTGGCATCTTAAATTCAAAAATCTTTAAATTTTTTCCTTTAAGCTGGATGAGGTACAGTCGAATGCGTTTAATCTGATAAGCAAACTTGCAGTGAAGTAATAAACTGCAAAACATAAAAGTATCAAGAAATGTCTTAGTTAACGGGAGAGCTTTGACTTGGTCCATAACCCAATATAAGCACCGAATCTGTG
Source organism: Hydrophis major (assembly GCA_033807585.1). Taxonomy (NCBI): domain Eukaryota; kingdom Metazoa; phylum Chordata; class Lepidosauria; order Squamata; family Elapidae; genus Hydrophis; species Hydrophis major. The sequence goes on from CM066328.1 coordinate 370,650,284, forward strand.
TGGTCAACTCCTGCTACTGTTTCCATCACCCATGTTAGGGATAACATTGGTTACCTAACTTGGTTTGGGTAAAAATAATATATAAACTATTTTAGTGAGTTTAAGTGTGTGTATCACTTTAACTGTTAAAACATGTATTTTGGGTGCGGTCACCATAAGAGGGAGCAAGAGAGTTCACTGTTAGCTGGCTTTTACTGGATAGCTGACAAATGATGGATTAATGGTGATAACTGCGTGTTTTCCCTGCTGTTGCTGAATCGAAGAAAAGGGGTTTGATTTTCTTCATATCTCTGACTGCAAAAGAGATATATTGCTGGACTGATTATTTGTAAGTTTACTGACCTCTATTTTCAACACTGGACTTTGCAACTGATTAATCCCTGGATGGACTGAACTAGTGTATGACATATGGACTGTTTGACTATGCTATAACTCTTGCTGGAATAATAAAAACTATTTAACAGTGTATCTGTCTTACTGAGTGTAAACTACAACGTTTATCTCACATAATTTGCCTGCCTGCTAGACGGCCGTTGCACGTTCTGCTAGGGTGTGTATCCCTAACACTGGTTATGGGCCCAGGTGCACAGTCAGACTAACCAGGATATAACAGGCTTAGATTAAAGTGAGAGTTTGTGTAGTTACACAATATGGTAAACAGACAGCTGTGTTTTATTAATTATAGTTTAATATCCAGAGAAAGATGGCACAAGTCAATTTACCCAGTTTGTCTCTAATATCCAAACTGGATGGAACAAACTATGTTTCATGGTCTATGAAATGCAGCCTACTTCTACGCAGAGAAGGTTTGTGGAGTATAATTCAAAACCCACCAGAAGTAGATGCATGGGATCTGGAAGATGAGGATGATGCCCAGAAAATACAAGAATATCAACTGAAGAATGAGCAAGCTCTCTGTATAATAGGACTGACACTCTGTGATGAGCAGCTTGTACATATTCGAGGAGAAGAAACAGCTGCTAAATGTTGGAAGAATTTAAAGAAGATTTATGTTCGATACAGTGTAGGAGCACATATAAATCTTACACGAAACTGTTCAGAACACATCTTCAAAAGAATGGAGATATGCTGAGTCATATAAATACAATGAAGAGAATTTTTCAGGAACTGCATGAAAAAGAACTTATCTTCAATGAATTACACCAAGTTTATATAATTTTGTCTTCTTTAGATAATAGCTACGATGACTACGTAACTTCACTTGAGGTTCTGCCAAAAGATAACCTTACATTAACTGACATTACTGGCAGATTAATTAAAGAAGCCAGGAGAAGGCTTGAAAGGGATCAACTCAGAAGGGAACAACCAAAATGTGAAGAAGAGAAAATATCTTCGTCAGCGTATACAATTAGAAAATATTTTAATTGTGGAGGAAAAGGACATTTGGCTAGATTCTGCAAGAAAGGAAAAAGCCACAATGCCAGCCAGAAAGATAAAAGGCATCAAAAGGATAAAAAATGCTTAGAGTTAGCCATGTATAGCAACGAAACTGTGAATAGTAATTTATGGGTTGTAGATAATGGAGCATCACACTGCATAACGAAAGATAAGAAAAGATTTATTAAGATGTCCACAAGTTTACAGCACTTACTTAGTGTTCTACAGAACTTACAGAAAAACAACAGCCTGTCAGGATTTCCAGGCCATGTTTGGCAAAATTTGTACTCAGTTACCAGTAGCCAATTAAAGAAAAATCATAATTCTCCTAAAACATATATTAACTCTCATTAAAAAATAGAGAAATATGTTAGTGTTTTTAGAATTGCCATGGAATCATATATTTTTCCTATGCTTGCATGGCTGCATTTCTGCATTTACACTATTAATTAGTCTATCAAAGCAGGATCCCATGGGGTTAAAAGGCAGGACAAGTTATATAAGCCCTCTGATCACACAGGCTTCTCATAAAGCAGTGAAACATTACCACATCTGCAGAAGACTGCATTGAATTTTTTTCTGTTTGAGGAAAATCCAAGATTGCAATGGGGGACGGTGGGAACTTTAAAAAATGGCAAGCATCCAATACATAGTGTCATCTGATCTGCAGGGAACTTGATTTGCTTCAATTGAGCATAGAAGAATCCAAGAGCATTACAGAAAGAAAAGCATTGTAATGATTTTTTTTTTCCAAACGGAACATATTCTAAGTATTCCTTATGCCTTTAACATTATTGTAATTTCTCAAATTCACTTTTAATTTAGATTAGCATATGCATCTCATGTGGCACAGAAAAAAAAATAAACCCTGTCTTTTCCATTGCCACTTAACATTTCTGAGAAAGCAGGAGTACCCTTCTTTCATAATTTAAAATGATCTTTCAAAACAGATTTTTTGGGTGATGACACAATGTATGCACCCAGGAGAGACTTTTCATCCTGGTAATGAGTATTGGCAATTGAGTAGATATGGGCATTTTTTTAGAAAAGTAAATGCCACTGAGCCTGTGCTTATCCTTATAAACATTTTTTCTATAATCCCTATGCACAATCACTTACTCTTTTTCGGCACTTATCTCATTGTTCCTAACCTTTTTTCCTTAAAACTATTTCTATACCTCTTTCAGTATTCATCTCTTTCGTAAATCTGTACTGTAGTCATAAGCCTACTCAGGTCATATAATTTTCCAGTTAGCAACCACAATGCTTAGTTACCAAGACTTCGATTGTGGTTGCTAAGTGAGGCCTACTTGTATTTAAAAATGTGGTAAAAGAAGAATTTGATGTCCTTTCAGAGGTCTTTATAAAGGTCAAAATAAAAAAGGCATGTTAAAATGTATTAATGTCCTTGGAATCAGTAGAGCAACAATATCTCCCTAGGAGAATATTGGCACATGGTACCTAATTTTTTTGCTGCTGTTGTTCAATCACTAAGTCATGTTTGACACTTCATGACCCACCCAATAGTTGTATTTGGCCCTGAAAAATCCTTCCCTGTGCTGGAGGAAGCAAAAATGTACAAATATCTTTCAGGTCATCGAGAACTTGTGTCTAACAATATTTCTGAAGTTCTGAGGGAGTGAGCTGCCTTCAGACTGATATCTAATGCCAATCTTTATAATACCAACTTTATCACCCAACCAAAGTTCAAAGGAATAAGGAATCTACAAGCACTCCAGATGTTCTCAATTTTGATTCTAACATTTTGCTATGAAACTGTGAGCTAAGACAAGCTGTAGCAATTTTGTAAAAAAAAAAAAATCTGATCTTTAGTCACTATGCCAATCTCCATGTCCTATGTTCAATTTTGACCATCTAAACTGAAGCCTAAGTACTGCATTGAAGGTCCAGCAAATAAAGACCTTAAAAACTTGGGTTTGTATTGTTTCTAGGTGTCTATGGAGATTCTCGGTCATCCAGGTCATGGTTGTCCCAAAGGTGGTTTTTCAAGGGGCAACTGGACTTTTTGGGGTTTTTTTTTCTTTTGAAGGCATTTCACTTCACATCCCGAAAAAACACCTTTGGGATATTGTCTCTAGGATTTTCTTCATGTATAGGCCAACCTGATATACAACGAGCATTTGGGCTAGCGTTATAGTTGTGAAAAATTCTGGTGCTGTATCAGTACACTTCCTTTGGAATAAAAAAAATTCTCTTGGTAGTTGTTATAGATTATGGACTGCCACTTGCTTAATACATACTTAATTTTAGTTTACTTTATTGTCATTGCATCTCATACAATGAAATCAAACACCATCTTCAGTGCACATCATAACCATGACTGTGAAAATAAACACAAGCACACATCCTTCACCCTTCGCACATTGAACAGGAAACCTCCGACACCACACCAACACTGTACTATACAGCAGAATTCAAAAGAGAGCCTGGGATAGAAGCTGTTTTCAGCCTATTTGTCCTTGTTTTTATTATTCTGTACAGTCTGTGAGATGGTAATAGTTCAAAAAAAGGGTTCCCAGGATGAGATGGATCTTTGAGAATGTTTTGAACTTTCTTAAGGCAGTGGGAGCTACAAAACTCTTCCAAAGAGGGGAAAGGACAACCAATGATCTGCTGGGCAATGACATTAACCCCCTGGAGTGCTTTCCTATCTGCCACTGTGCAATTGGCAAACCATACCAGAGGTGCAATATGTTAAAATGTTCTCTATGGTGCAGCAGTAGAAGGTCACTAGCAGTTTCTCATTCAGTTGTTGTTTTCTGAGAAGCCTCAGATAGTATAATCTTTGCTGGGCCCTTTTGACCAGGGCTGCAATGTGGGCACCCCAGGTCAGGTCCACCCAGAAACTTAAAACTGGCCACTTGCTCCACTCGGTCTCCATTGATAAGCAAGGGCTGTATGTCTGATCTGTTCCTTCTATAATCCACTATAAGCTCCTTGGTCTTATTGGTGTTGAAGACCAAGTTGTTGTCTCCACACCACAAAAGCAACCGGTCCACCTCATCTCAGTAGGCAGACTCATCCCCCACAGAGGTAAGTCCCACCACTGTTGTATCATCTGCAAATTTAGCAATAGTATTACTAACCTGAGTGGGAATGCAGTCATGCACATAAAGAATATAGAGTAAGGGACTCAACATATAACCCTGTGGTGTACCAGTGTTAAGAATAATGGCTGAAGAGGTATGATTACCTAATCTCACCCTCTGTGAGTGGCCAGACAGGAAATCCATAATCCAAAAGCAGATTGAATTAGAAAGCCCAAGGTCCAGAAATTTAGACACTAGTCTATGTGGAAGAATTGTGTTAAACGCAGAACTAAAATCCACAAAAAGCATCCTCACATATCCCCCCCTCCCTTCTAGATGAGTCAGAGCAGTGTGAAGAGTGATGGCTATAGCGTCCTCTGTAGATCTATTTTTTCTGCATGCAAACTGGTGTTTTTCAAATGTATGCAGAATACCAGAAATGATGTGCCGGCAGACCAATTTCTCAAAGCACTTAGTGATGATAGGAGTGAGTGTCACTGGTCTGTAATCACTGAGGTTATTGATAGGGAACTTCTTTGGCAGCGGAACAATGGCGGAAGCCTTCAAACAAGATGTGGACTGGGATAAAGACCGATTGAAGATCCTGGTAAAGACTCCAGCCAACTGATCAGCACAGTCTTTAAGCACTCGGCCAGAGATACCATCAGGACCGGCAGCCTTTCTAGGGTCCACAGCCCTCAGAATGCTCCTCACCTCCTGTTCCTCCACAATGAGGTGGGGGCTACAATTGGCTGGTAGTTGTGTTTTATCTGTCTCTGATGTCTCCACTTCAAAGTGAACAAAGAAATGATTCAGTTCCTCTGCCAATGAAGCATCCCCCTCAGCAGGGATGACATTGGTCGGTTGATGGTTTGCAATTTGTTGAATCCCTTGCCACACCTGCCTCCTGTTATTGCTATAAAAATGATCCTCAATCTTATAATCTCTTATAATCAGTCTTGGCCTTCCAGATACCTTTCTTCAGTTTAGCTCTGGCAACACTGTATCTTGCCCCATCACCAGACCTAAAGGCCTTGATCCTGTCATGCAAGAGGCGCTGGACTTCCTTGGTCATCCAGGGTTTCTGATTGGGATAGATCCTAATATGTTTACCCACAGTGACAGTATCTGTGCAGTGTTTGATATAGCACAGAACGACTGCAGTGTGCTCTTCTAGATCAGGTTGGTAAAAAATGTCCCAATGTGTGTTCTCAAAACAAAACTGAAGTTGTTGGGAAGCATCTTCTGGCCAAGATTTTACTGTCTTTATTATAGGCAGAGCCTGTCTTCTAAGAGGGATGTAAGCTGGTGCTAAAAGCAGTGATATAGAGCATTGTTGTTGGTTTTTTCTTCCAAAATAATACTCCAAACTGCTTTCAATATACTTCAAAATATGTTGTTTAGTACTAGGAAACAACTATCAAATCTGTTATTTAAAATTCAATTTTCTGCTCAACAGAATTTTTCACCTGCCTTTAGCATATTTATAGCAAAAAGCAATTTAAAGGAAACTTGATGAAAAGAGGGTCATATTAATTCCTATAAGTCCATCTAAACCAGTATAGAAATTACATCCAACAAACTGCTTAGCTATCAGAGTGCTCTTTCAATCAATGGAATTAAAGCAAGTTTTGCCAAATCTCCTCCATGTGTTATCACTTTTACACTTTCTTGGAACTGATTTGGAAGCATGGGAGATACAGAGGGAAGATAAATTGTTGAAAATATCTCTTTCTCCATTCCTTGGTTTGAAGGGGGAAAATCCCATCATTAAGGTAAAAGATAGTAACAGACTCAATTCAAATTAGGGGTCTTTGCTATTAATCAGTGTTGATGATATTTGGGCAATGAAATATCTGCAAGAAAACAACCAAGTTCAGAGAGCACCAAGGACCCCTTCATTTCAACCTTGACTAGAAATGTTCTCCTCCATTGGTATCAATTTAAATTGTTTCAAATGGTTGGCCAAAAAATGGATTCTTCTTTTTTTTTAAATTCAGTTTCTCAAACATTATAGATAGAAGATAGAATACTTTATTGGCCAAATGTGATTGGACACACAAGGAATTTGTCTTGATGTAAATACTCTCAGTATACATAAAAGAAAAGATACATTCGTCAAGAATCATAAGGTACAACACTTAATGATAGTCATAGGGTACAATCAGCAATCAAATCATACTAGGAAACAGTCAATATAAATCGTAAGGATACAAGCGACAAAGTTGCAGTCCTACAATCACAAGTGGGAGGGGATGGCTGATAAGGAGTGATGAGAAGATTAACAATAATAGTAGTGCAGACTTTGTAATTGTTGAACAGTGATTTAATGACATCAGAACTACATGTTATTAGATCACCCTTTAACTGTGACCACTGGTTACACTGACTCAGAATGATAGGAATCCAATATAACTGGAGAATCATCCATCTGTAACCCTTGCTCTAGATCAGAAGGTGTCAAACTCATTTTCATTTAGGGCCACATCAGGGTTGTGTTTCACCTCAGGGGCTAGGGTGGGCATGGCCAGCTCAATGTCACTTGTGTCGGGGGCACCTATGATGCCAGCGAAAACAGGCTCCTGAGCTCCGGTTTTGTCTGCAGTGGCTTCCTGCAATCCTCTGACAGCAAAAACGGAGTTCGGGAAGGCCGTGTGCAACCCTTGTGAGGTCCGTTTTCGGTGGCAGAGGCACCGTGGGCCATTCCTTTGCTGTTTCTAGGATGGCCCCGCAGGCCAGAGCTAAGCACCCTGTGGGCCAGACCCCTGCTATAGATTAACATTTCAAAGCTTTAATAATAGCTAGCAATAGAATCACAAAAGAAAAAAGGGGATTCTATGAAACTTACCGAATTATCTAACAGCCTTCCAGAAATTTGCTAAAAGCCTCAGCACAGGATATTATATCTGAGAGACAATACAAAAAAAAAATAAAGAAATTGTCATCTGAACCAAAAGACAAAGGGCAGCATCCAACGCTAGGTGGATTTCACCTAGTTTCCAAAGTCAAATCTGACCTTGAGGGGATTTGCGAGGAAGAGGAGAGAAATTAGCTCTTCTGCAGGCAATTCGGCTGCAGGAAAAATGATTACTGTACTGTCATCAGAACTTTGCAAAGAATTGATGAAAAAGTAATCTCCCAGTAAAGCAAGTTCTGTTTAAGGTTCCCCTTTTAATAGCTTTTTTTCAAAAGAGCCAACTGATCTGAAACAGCTTTCTTTGCATTTTGCTAGTCAATCTGAGAACATATCCTCCAGAAGGCTATCAGTAGTAAATCACAGACATTTTTACATAGTGCTTGAAGGGGATAACTTTGGAGCCATAAATGCTCTAGGGGCAAAACAGTATTCAGATATGAATGTATGCCAATGTGAAAACCTATATTTTAAGAACACTTTTGGATGAAGAAGCACTCATTATGCACAGGCATGCCTGAAGCCAATACAAAACATTAGAAAGCAAGCAGGAACAAGTTATGGGGAGACAGCAGTAGGCTTCATGAATGTCTAATTCCAAGAACTGCAAAGGCTACATTTTAAAATCTATTTAGTAGGAAACAAGCACCAATGTTTGCATGTGTGTGTTATCCACCCCAGCAGTAATTTTGAAGTGGAACTGGAATTCAGTGGAATCTGAAGCCCAGGAGCAGGAAAGTGAGAGAAGACAGAGTTCCTGCAAACAGAGAAATACACTAATCACACAAAGGTAGCAACTATTAAACCCACAAAGATGCAACTATTAAAATAAATAAGAAATGGGGGGGGGGGGAGGATATTTAACGAATTTGAGCCAGCAAAAATCAGCTCAGTTCTTGTGTGGAAGGGAGCATAGGGGTCTACAGTTGTTTTCAGTGCAGTGGAAAGCCTTTGTGTCAACTTATAACAATTCATTTAGTGACCATTCAGCTACAACAGCACTGAAAAAAGGATTGTTTTTCACTTCACTTCAGGTTGCAGGATTCCCATGGTCATGTGATCAAAGTTCAGATGCTGATGGCTGTAGGGTCCCAGAATTATGCAATCACCTTTTATGACCTTCTGACAAGCAAAGTCAATGGGGAAGCCAGATTCACTTAACAACCATGTTACCAACTGCAGTGATTCACTTGAAAACTGTGGCAAGATAAATTGTAAAAAGTCACTTAACTGGCAACAGAAATTAAAAGCTCAACTGTACTTGTACTTCAAGGGCTATCTGTATATATTTTTGTAGAACTTTTTTTCTCTAGTATTCTTTCTCTCTTCCTCTCTCTCTTTTGTTTGAGTCAGTCCTGATGCCAGGTAACTGCCTGGACAAGACTCTGAAGTTTTCTTGGCAGGGTTTATTAGTAATAGTTTACCACTGCTTACTTCCTAGGGCCAAAAGAGAGGGACTGGCCCAAGGTTACCCAGATGGCTTTGTACGTAAGGGCTGACCAGAACTCATACTCTCTGAGTTTCTAGCCTGATGATTTAAGTTCTAAACCAAACTGTCTCTCTTCTTCACATAGTGATTTCATAATCAAATTGCTGACTGCAAACTTTTTTATATATAAAAAAGTTTATATATACCCCTTTATATATACCCCTATACATTCACGCAATTATTTCCAGAGGTGTTCTGGTAGTTCATAAGGTAAGCACATCTGACATGAGAATCCATGTTCAACTTTATCATGCCCCAATACTATTGTTCATTAAAAGAATATATACATACATACACACATTCCATTTTTTTCTTAAAATCAAAGCAAGAATAAAATATATTACGTCTCCAAATAACCAGAAAACAGAAAAAGGCAGAAAAATCAAGAAACAAGCAGATGTCAATTTCCTCCAGACAGCCTTATCTAATCTAGCCCCTTCCAGAATTCCAGTAGTTGAACTACACTTCTTTTCATCTCTAACATTCATGTTCTTATAGACATAATCCAAAATATTCTAAATCCACAAAAATGGGGAAATTACTTTTAGTAATTGTAGCAGGGAACTTTAGAAAATAGTGTTCAGGTCCAAATGCATTTTCACAATATACAAAAGTCAACGAATCCTTTTCCTCTATTCACATCTATATGCATATTAACATATCACTACCAAGCGATATGAGTTACTAAAACACAAGCCCCAGCTTAATAACAGTCTTCATTCCTTGTCTGATTACACAGTTTCTGCACTTTAAACAAGAATCTTACAAAATTCTACACAGGATAGTAACAGATATGAATGTTATTGATAGATTAAAAGGGTAACATAATTATAATTGGACCTCATTTTGATCTACCTATTTTCCTCCTTTTCCTGTGGACTAATATAAAAGCAGCCTTATTATTCAAATAATGTCTGTCTAATGTCTGTTTCACTGGAACCACTAAGTTCTTATCCTGGATTAAGGATACAGAAGGATAATTGCAAACTATAATTTGTGTAGACATAGGTATAGAATTCTTTATTGACCAAGTGTATTGGACACACAAGGAATTTGTCTTGGTGAATGTGCTCTCAGTATACATAAAAGAAAAGATACATTCATCAAGAGGCAAGAATCATAAGGCACAGCACTTAATAATAATCATAGGATACAATAAGCAATCAAGTCATACCAGGAAACAATCAAATAAATTGTTAGGATACAAACAAAGTTATGGTTATGCAGTCATAGGTGGGAAGAGATGGGTGAAAGGAAGGGAGGATTAGTAGTAGTAGTAATAGTAATGCTTAACTAGATTTAACTAGATTTATTAAATAAATCATTTGTGTTTATATACACATTGGTATAAACAAGCAAAGTATGGATACTAATTCACAATGTGGTTTGTCACTGTGGGTTATATGGTTTGCAAAGCAGGGCTTTTGATTTAGCATGTTATGCAAACACAACAAAATGTAATTCATTCAATAAACACGGCTTAATCTACTGTGTAAATGCAGCCAGTAAGATCAGAAGACAAAACACAGATATGACAAGCTATTAATAATATCCCAGCAACTATTTCTAAAGAGAATTGATAGAATTGATACCTGGTGTGATTAAAAAGCATATGGGATCCCACATTTAGGCACAAGGAAAATCTCAATATTCAAAATCTCGCACATGATGCAACGAATTTAGAAATCAATACCCTTTCTAATACTTGCCAGCATTTTAATATTTAAAAGTAGTATTAAAAGTGCATTTTTAGACCCTTGCATCACTTACCTTGTCTGCTAGAGATACAATTCGATTCCTGTCGAAAGCTGTACTTAGAAATCATAAAGCTAAACTCCTTAGTTGCTAACCAGTATCTAGGCCGCAGCAAGTATTTAAAAGGCGATTATTAAAAGCTTAGCAAGGGGGCTGTACACTGACACAGATGTAAGGTTGTGGCTTGTGCAATAGCGTGGTGGTACAAAACTACTGCTGGGATGAAGCTGCTTTCAAAGCACCGTATCTGGCCTACGTTCTAAGGAACGATCGGTGGCGATGCCCTGGAGGTGGAAAATACGTGCCAAAAGCAAGCCTCATCCACAGCTAAAAGTCTGCCTACCGCGTTAGGGTAAATAAAGCCCTCCGAAACAGCTCCTTGCGCCTCGGGTTCGGGACTCGTTCCGGGGTAAAGGATCAACGTTCCAAAACTGAGCGACTAGTCCAACTGAAAGCAAGAGGGGGACACCACCTCGCTACTATTCCACCGCTATGTCTAGGTATCTTAAAAAATAAACCAGTCACATCCAATAAACATAGCATTATCTTTGTCTATGTTTTACCGCCATTCACTGAAGAAGGTGCGTTTTTGTTTTCCCGACCTCTTAATTTTGTTTCTTTCTCTCTCCCCCCACCCGCCCTTCCAGAGATAATGGCACTTCCTAGAATGCTGTTTTATGTTTGCGGAAGGGCTTCACTTTCAGTCGGCTTCGGCTGGGTGGCGTTAGTGTGCGCGTCTTGAAGCTGTAAATTGAAGCGGGAGGGAGGCTGGACCGGGGGAGGCCTGTTGTTAGGAATTGGCTGGCACGGATGGGCGATAAGGAAAAATAGAATATATAAGTTTAGGTAGGGCTGCAGAAATCTAAATCGTAGCAAAGAAATACAGAATACTTTTCACTCTCTGCTGCCATTTAGTGATCCGCTGATGATTGCATCCCAGATCGAGGTAATCCTTCCTTTGGCATTTAAAAATGAGCTGTATTTCAGGAGTCCTCAATTTATGACCACAATTGAGCCCAACATTTATGTTGTTAAGTGAAATATTTGCTAAGTGAGTTTTGCCCCATTTTACAACTTGCCACTGTTGTTAAGTGAATCACTGCCATTGTAAAGTGGGTGCTAAGTGAATCTGGCTTCCCCATTGACTTTGCTTGTCTGAAGGTTGCAAACGCCGATCACATGACCTCAGAACAATGCAACCATCAGAAGTAAAATAATGAAAGATCATCTTCCATACGAATGTGCACAGATTTAAAATGATGGAAGAGGGGTACTCCTGCTTTCTAAGAAACGTTAGAATGGCAGTCAAGGAAAAGGGCTGTTGTGTGGATTGAGTGTTTTGCAGACAGTATGGCTGCATTATCAGAAAACCACTTCTCATAATTGATTTAATTAGAATTTAACCAATTGATTTAACTCAATTTTCTGGGTCTTCATAACACCCCGAACCAAAAACGATCCACTGGTTTTGTTAGACTAAACTATGCTGGACTAAATTTATGGTAATTTGTGGTTCCGATGGCAATCACAGATCATGTATGTTAAATGCTTCAGTGACTGTAGCAAACACAGTGGTTAATTCTGAGAATATATTCTCTGCTAGATTATAACAATCTGGGCAATCTAGCGCACAGTATATTGTTCTCCAGATGTTACAGTAATGAATTCCAGCTCTCATTAGCCCCTATCCCATCAGTACTAAGGATGATGACATTTGCAATCCAATAATATCTGTGGGGAAAGCAAGTTGTATATCTTTCTGCTACTGTGTTTCTCATATAATAAGGCCAGGTCTTTTTTTTTTTTTTTTGAGCCCCGAAAAAATAGCTAGGCTGTCTTTTCGGGGGTGACTTAATTCCCCCCCCCCTTGCATCTTTGGGGGGGCAGGCGGCGACGGCTTGGATGTTGACCTCGTCGTTGGTGAGGCACTTAGTATCGGGGCCAACGCAGGCAGCACCATATCCAAATGTGCAACAAAAGTACTTTCTAACGGCAAGCCCCCCCACCATTTCCCCCATTTCGCATGTTTTAATATAGGCCTTAATTTGGGAGGAGGGGCTTAATTTCATTTCATGCCTATAAAACATGCTGGGACTTCCTATTGGGGGAGGCCGTATTGTTGGAGAATAAGGGTAGAAAAAAAGGAAAAGTATATTTACCAAATGATGTTACAGTATCTAACTACCTTATCATATGACTTTTCTATGTAAACATTTTTTTAAGTATGTAGTAAGCAGTGATTCTACTTTAGTAGATTCCTTAATGCGGTAGCATTTTTTCAGGTTTGCCTGTAAGTCTGAAAAAAAATACTGAAACGAATAGCAGTGTTCTCACAAGCAGTGCCCACACAAGATCAGAACTGTCTCTTCCTAACCAAAGCATATACAACCCTGAAAATTATTTACCTCCATATTTGTTTTTTAATAACAGCTTATTATTATAAGCTAATAATATGGATGTAAAGGATTGTGTTGTGCAGGAACAAGGAATGTGTTGGTCACTATTTGTAGTTAAGACTTTACTTCTATCAGTTGAAATGGCCTGTGTGTCAACTCATGAAGCATTTTCTATGCCCGTTTTATAGTTGCCAACAGAAAGGAGGTGGGGGGAAGAGTTTGAAGGAGCAGTGCTGTAGTTTGGAAGTGAAAATACATTCCATGCATGCGTTGCAAAGATTATACTGACCGACTGGAGTTTCTGGTATGCAATTGGAGACCCAGATTAATGACGCTTGGCAATGGATGTGTTTCGTTGGAGACTATGAATTATGATATACCCAGAGGGGTGGGGGAAAACCAGGGTCAAAGGTGATAGTGAATTACATGTCTCAGAATCGGCTACATCCAGATCATGCCAATATGTCGCTCCTAATGAATTCTTTGAAGCTTTTTGAAGTTTGGCTCAAGACTCATGATTTAATTAGGGCGATCACTGGAATCCTGACAGCTAGCCGATTCTATGAAGAAGTACTTTTTCCTATCTTGAACTTCCATTATTCATCTCATTTGATCTGGCTGTCTAAATTGGGGGGGCCTTCCTCCCATGTTGTTCCATGTATATTCTTCATGAAGCTGCCTGCTCAATGAAAAATGATGACCACTGAAAATAGAAGTGTACTATTCTTTTACATTTAAGAGGGAGGAGGAACAATATTGAATTAGCTGTTGAAAAGAAGTTTGGAGGTCATTTAGATATTTCTTAAATTTAGTTTTTGCTTTTATTTTCCTTTTCTTGCATTTTTCTTTCTTCTTTGTCTTTTGTTTTCCTGTAAAAACAAAATGTAAAACCCATTGGTTCTACTATTCAAATTAGCAGGGATGCCTTCAGGGGTGGGATGCTACTGGTTCGACCCAGTTCTATAGAACCAGTAGCTCCGTAGAGCAGCTGACACCAAACTGGTTCACTGCAATGACCTTCTGGTCGTCTGTTTGGCCTACCCGCCTGCCTCTTGGCTTTCCTTTATTTCCTGCTTTTTCAACCTCAGCTGCTTTGCAAGGCACAGCTGAGGTTGAAAAAGCAGGAAAGAAGATTTTCACTTATCAGCTGTCCAGGTGGCACAGCTGATGATTTTTTGCAAACACACACACACACACACATACACACACACAGAGCAAAATACACTCTCACCGAACTGGTTGTAACACCTGTTGAATCCCAGCCCTGGATGCTTTCTGATAAATGTAAAGAGAAAGGACTCATAAAAATTGTGCTTGGTCTTTGGAAAATATTTAAGAATGTGTATTTAAAATGTATTTGCTGCTTGAGTGATCAGAGACAACAGTTTAGTCATTTACATTTTACACATAATGAGTCTAATTTATTCATTAAACCCTTAAATCTAAGTGTTATTCTGTACATAACCATTAGAAAAATGATTTTGCTGAATTGAGAATATAACCAGTTCAGTTAATTGTCTTCCTTTTGTTACCTTTTCAGAAATAAATCCCATTGCATTTGTTAGGATTTACAAGGAGGCAACTGTGTTTGGCATTTGTGCAGCTTCTTTCTTTCTTTCTTTCTTTCTTTCTTTCTTTCTTTCTTTCTTTCTTTCTTTCTTTCTTTCTTTCTTTCTTTCTTTCTTTCTTTCTTTCTTTCTTTTTGTGTGGCACCTATAGACCTCTCCAATTTTGGTGACATGTTTACCAAAAGTTAGTGATTTGTATCATTTACCTCCATATACTTACCAAATGTTAAAAAAAACCCAATCCTGACAGTTATTCCCCAATACAGAAAAAAAAGCCTACTACTTTACTTTATCCACCCTCATCACTCTGCCTGCTGTTGGCCACTAGTCTAGATTTATTCCACTGTTTTTCAGTGTCAGACATACCAGTTTATTTCTTATACAGAATAATCGCTATTACTTTCTAAGCTAAAAAGATCTTCCCCGGGGGATGAAACCATCTTGAATGATATCCTATTGAGAGATAATGCTGATAACAATATGTCAATGTGGTATCTTTCCCTGAGCTACTGAATGTCACTTTGGAGCTACTGTTGGAGTTTCTGAAGTTTGGATAACTTCAATCTCCATGCTGTAGGAAAGAGGACTACTGTAGCTCATGTCTTTGGACTAGTTGAAGGCAACTGCAGGACTAAAATAATTGAGATGAGACATCCTGTATACTTTTAACACAGGGCAAAAAGAAGAAATGAGCCATTTTCAGGTTGAATTGTATGCTATCCAAGTTTGGGCAAATCTTGGAATAAGTGATAGTGGCATTAGTGAGAATCAAGTATCTTGTTATAAAAATAGTAGAATATGCTGTTCATTCAACAGCATGCTGCTTTAGGACCAAGCAAAAAGTCTCGGGTCCACTGAAAGTATTTTTCATTCTTCAAAACTCTTTGTTAGGTTAAGTGTGTAAACCAGTGGTGTCAAACTTGTAGCCTGCAAGCCAAGTGTGTCATATGCTGACCTCACCCCTGCCAGTTTAGCGAAGGGGGGAAAAGTTCCAAAATGTCATGTGACGCGACCGTGATGATGCGAGTTTGACACCCCTGGTGTAAACATTCACAGAATTAGAACAGTACCCAAAAGTCCATTTGTTCCTAGACATTAAGGATTTCTATTACAGAGTGAGAATTAGTAATGAGAATAACATTATGCTAGTTCTCCTCTCCCAAAAATAAAACAAATATCCAGTTACTCCTGGGTTACTAGAAGAATAAGAGGGGAAAAGCCAGAGTATAGTGAATCTCAAAGAGCATGTTGGCTAGGGAATTCTGGGAGTTAAAGTCCATCTTAAAGTTGTCAAGTTTGAAAAACACTGCTTGCTCTACCAGATATTCAGATCATCCTAACAAAAGTATTGCCCAAGCTACGTTTTAGAGATTTGCCCCTTTATGTATAGCTGTATTTGACTTTGCTTTTTATCATTACAGTACTGTGCACTAGCAGCTAGACCTTTTAATATAGTGCCATCTTGAGGTAAAAGAAATAATCATTGCACTAAAATTGATGGACAGTATTTATTAAAGTATTTTTTTTTCACAAATATCCGGTAATATTGTTTATTTGAATGCTTTTCTTATTTATATTCTGCATTTCTTTACAATTTTTCAGGACCGTAATTTTTTGTTCGTAAAAATGTAATCTGGCCTACCCCATCTTGGTTGTCTTATTGATACATTGGGTAACTAAGTCTGTAATTCCAAGATAGCATGACTGTTTTAGCTGGGTATAATAAAAATTAAAGTCCAACTGATCTAGCCAGTCACCCAATTGAAAATGGCTGCCCTAATCTTTAGCTGTAAAAAGAACAAAACTGGGAAAGGGAACTGTGGATTGTAAAGAAAATTACATCCCTTCCCCCATCCCAGTGTGTCATTGAGAGGCCCCCTCTCTCCAGAAGGGAAGAGGGCTCCCTCATCAATCACCAGTGCTGGCCAGCCAACCCTACCTCACCAGCATGGATCTGTGACTCATCCTTCCTTTGCTGATTTCAAATTTCCGCCTTTGTTCCAAAGCAGTCAATCAACACTCCCCATTGGACTTTGCCACCAGCTAATTGGGCACAGCAGTGGATTGGGAGTGACTTCCAACTTCCTGCCAGTTTTCTTATTGCCTTTGCTTATGGGAAGCTGCCAAGGAGCATCAGAAATCATTCCTCCATAAGATACTTCTGGCCATTATAAAATGTTGCACACATTCACACATCCCAAGGTCACATGACTGCATTTTGGTTGCATGGCAACTAGTTCAGACTTACAACTGGTTGTAGTGTTCCGTGGTCATGTAACAGCAATTGGTGTGTTTTTTGAAAGTTTCTGGCAGAAAAGCTTAGTGAACATGCATTTGGACTTATGACTGCATGATTCACTTAACAACATCATGAAAACAGTCATAAAATAAATCCCCATTATGTGGGTGCCTTGACTTATGACAGTCATGAGTTACAACCAAAATTCAAGGCCCAATTGCAGCCATAAGTCAAGAACTATCTATGCATTGATTCTGGAATACATGGAGCTCACACAGAATCCACTTGGCCCTTTGGAATAAGAACAGATGCTAGACCACAATTCATTTTGTTTGAGAACAGTGTGCTTTAGGAACAACAGTCAGCAAAATCTTTCAGGAAATCTTGCCTATCATTACTGTAGTTTTGCAGTACTTTTTTTTTTTCAGTGTATAATTCACCTTTGCCTAGACATGCCCATGAAAGATCTATATTAATAACAATGAAGATGTATTGCAGTTCAATTCATAAACAGACTGTTAAAGTTACGGTATTTCACTGTTTGATACTGTTATTTAGTATCAGCATATACAACAGAGTCTCTTGTAGTATTTCTTCTTGATTTTTTTTCTAAAAGGCTGGTTTATTTATTGATTATTTATTTAAATAATTTATATTTCTACCTAGCCCATGACATGACTCTGAGTGGTACAACCAAAAATAAAATTTAGCCAAGTACAGTCCCGAAAGATTAACAGCAGTAATGCTGATATATAATATGGTCTAAAACAGTCCATTTAATCCATAAAGACCAAACAATCAACCAAGAAGACTGATTTAATCTCTCAATACATGTACCTGAGCATTAGACATTTTGATCCAGCCCAAAACCATGCACATTTTATATCCCATAATTTTGATTTATTTTAAATTTTGCAACCCACCTTCAAGTTCATTTACATTTGCAGCAGTGTCCTTCTGAGTGTCATTACAATTAATAGACCCGTATCTTAGCTGCTTCATTTCCAGGTGGTACTTTTCATTTGATGTAGTTGTCTCCTTCATTTTCAGCATCTCCTCACCATCTTCATCACTTTCATTTTTCTGAAACAGCCCAGATAATAAATTATGCATTCTAAAAACAAAATATATTATAGAAAGTCTTGACAGAGGAAAGCAAGAATGACTGATAACTACAGGGCTTCCCATTACTTTTCTTTTCTGATTTTTTTTAAATAGGATCCTGTTGTAGGTTTTACGTTATGTATTTCATTAGAGAACGCTGATTTAAAATTAAACTTTACATGCATTTGATTCATGCACAGATAACTAGATCAATCCATAGCCTAATTAACGTGGAAAGTTTTTGAACTTAGTGGACTGGATGCACTCAAAAAAGTTTCAGCACCAAGATTTCATTTTGAAGCAGCAGAGAGAAATCTCGATGCTGATATTTTTTGAGTGCATAGTCCACCCCATTCCAGTAGGTTTTAGTCTTTCCACATTAATTAGGCTATGGATTGATCTAGTTATCCATGCATGAATCAAAAGCATATAAAGTTGTATTAATAACACTGTATAAGCATTATAGAAACAACCCCATTTTTTGGTATGTCTGTATTAGGGTTCTCCATCAAAGCTATATTTTTCATAAGTCATCTTAATTATATGGGTTTTTTTAATCCCATCTATTACATTTTTGGAACATAGATCATGGTTACATGGCAAATTGATCTTACAGTGTGTTTGTGTGTGTAATGATATTCTATTAGAATACTAGGATTAATATATTACTCTGATTATAAAAAAAAATAGCACAATCAATGTCATGTTGTCCCACTTGGTACAGTGGGATGATTTTTCTCCTTATCTATCATCTGTGGAATAAGGGCCATTGTTATTGCCTGATTGTACAATTGCTTCTGAGTTTTACTGCTAACATCGACAAAGTTTATGTATTATGATATTCAAAGGGCCCTCCGTCACTTTTTTTAAAGAAAAAACCTTTTTTGTCACTCAGATTTTAGTTTACTCTTCATTAATTTCATGGTCTAAACTAATTGCATTTGTGGCATATGCTTCTAGCTACTCTATCACATGATCAGATTTTAAATATCTCCAATAAAATACCAACTTTACAGAGCAAACAGGTTTCTCAACATTGCAAGCTGACCAGTAACTTTGCTCTGAATTCTTTGAAAGTTATTAAAACAAAAGTTAAATGAGAAGTTGTTACATAAGTGCAGTAGTTTATAAGGATCAACATCCTGGGCCATGAATCATAATTGTGCAGTAATTTGCAAAATAGCTGATTAGTAATGATTTCTTAAAGGAATACATGTTTGCATACATTGTAAAAGATAAATTATTCTTTTTTACTTGTTTCCTCCTTCCCAATGCCAAGGACATACCTGGAATTTCCAAACAATTATAAAAAACAAATAAAAATTCAGATGGACTAAGGGGCTTAGTCCCTTTTAGTCCCTTAGTCCCCAGTTATAAAAGAAAATGTCTGCATGCATTTTGATACCTATGGTCACCATTTGGTGGGGGTATGGATGGGCATAAATACTGCATGAAGCTTTTAAAATCTACAATCCGAGGATTGAAGCTCAACGTTCAATTCAATGACTGATGAGTAGTTTAAAGACAACAGGAAGCATATATTCACAAAGTTTTATTGATATCAGGCTTTTTTCCTTGAAACCTGGCTGGGAAATAGTTAATCCAAGAAGGAGAATACAACAGCTCTGACATTTATTACACAGATGATAGGATAACAAGAATTCTAGCAAATAACCTATTTTTAAAATGAAACACCTCTATATTAGCAATTTAGGGCAAAGTCTCCCATTTGTTTTATCTGATTTTTCTATACAGACAGCTAGAATGACCCTCTTCCCCCCCCCTCCGAATTTTATGATCCATTTGTTTATGGAGATTCTCAATCATCCAGGTCATGGTTGTCTCAAAGGTGCTTTTTTCAAAAGGCAACTGGACTTTCTGTGGCGGGGGGTGGAATTCCTTGAAAACGTTTCATTTCTTATCTAAGAAACTTCTTCAGCTCTGACTGAAATGATGGGGAATGGAAGGGTTTATATTGCTGGCAGTCATCTGATCATTAGCGTTCTAAAGATTGGTTGTTAGTTCTCTGAAAGTCATTGAGGCCACTTGGAGGGTTTATGTGTACCCTTAGGATCACTTGAATCAGAGTGCAAATGAGTCTGGAACCTTCTTGGGACGGTTGAAAGGACAGTGTTTTAGACAGGAGGTCGGTGGTGTCATATCCCTCTATCTCTGTTGAAAGAAGGCTGTTCAGTTTTAACATAGACAGCTTCTTTGAGCCCTCTTTCAAATCAATGATCGTCTCTGTCCAGAATGTGGACAGTTTAACTTTAAACCCAAGAATACCTTAAGACAGGAGCTTGTTCATTTCAAGGATAAAATACCCAGACACAAACTGAGCAATGTGGTATATGCTGTGTAATGCAGTGAGACCTGTACAGATCTGTACATTGGGGAAACAAAACAACCACTACACAAATGCATGGCACAACATGGAAAAACAAACCCAAATAATAATTTTGGGGAAATGCCCAACATAAACATGTTAAAAGGTTACTGGCAAGATTTGCACAATGCAAAAACAATTAAGTACATTTGTATATAGCTTAATACCACTTCCATAAGTCTTACTTTACTGTGAAGCAAAGCTTACATACACCACTCAGAAGAGATTGCGTATGTTGCTAAAGCAGTAACTGATAGCCTTTCACATGGAGACAATTGTTGGAGTTTATTTTTATCTCAAGCATTAAAATTATTTAGGTGGGTCAGCTTCTTAATAGAGCTAAAATTAATATTTATTACATCATTCTTTCTGTTTCATTCCAGGACTTTGGAAGCCCCAGTACTTCATGGTTTGGGTGTAACACAACTTAAAATTTCATCCCCAAATCATGGTGGCCAACTGTACAATATTAGCATATTCCAAAACCCTTGCACCCTACTGGTCCGGACCAGTGGAGACCTGATTGATCAACAAGTCAGCCGTGATTGGAGCACTGGGAATCTACCGTGATTGGCTGTGCCGATCGCGGAAGATTCAAAGTGCTGCCATTGGCTGCCGAGCCGTGAGTCAGCCCTATATGAAGGGCTGCCGTGGCTCGCATTCTCAGACCTTTTACCAATACTAATAAAGAGCTGAACTCACATAAATGGTCTCGCGTCTCTGTCAAACCGATCCACCTCCGATCTAACACTGGCGACGAGGGTGGGATCGTGAGACAAAGAGACCATCCAGCACATGGCGAGGCGGCACGCAGCAACCAGCAACATGGCCGGAATCAACTCGCCACCCGCTCCATTCAACCCTGCTACTGAGGACTGGGAATGCTATACCGATAGGTTCCAAATGTTCCTCGAGAGTAGCAACCTCAAGGACGCCAACGGCCACAAGAAATGAGCCGTGTTCCTCACACACTGCGGGGCCACAGTCTTCAAAATGGCCAAAGCCTTGGCCAAACCAACGGACGTCAAGACGATGGAGTGGGACGATCTCGAGCCTCTGCTGCAGAGCCACTATGCCCCCATCGTGCCCATCCTCATCCAGCGGCATGAATTCTACAGGCGGGATCAACGCGAGGGCGAAGGACTGGCCAACTTCATAGCGGCACTGCGGGACCTGGGGGGTCTGTGCGAGTTCACCGACCTGGACAATGCCCTGCAAGACCGCGTCATCCTGGGACTCCGAGACCTCGTCCTCCAGAGCCGCATCATGGCAAAGGGAGACATCTCCCTTGCCGATGCCCTCACCGAAGCCGCTGCAGCGGAAGCGGCCAAGAAATCAGCGGCTCGGGTGCGACAATCGGGCATCATGCCACGAGCGGCAACCGGAGAGGCAACGTCGACCACCAAGAGGAGGCCAGCGACAGACCACACAACCACACACTATGGCGACATCGACTCCTTCTCAGAAACCGAAGACGAGGAGGAGAAGATCCACCATCTCCAGTCAGCGTGGGAGCAATGGGAACCACGAGGTCGTAAGTTGAGGTTCCAGTGTGCCAGCTGCAGCGGCAACCACCCCCGAGCGGACTGTCATTTTCTCGAAGCCATCTGCAGGCATTGGGAGAAGCGGGGGCACATCGCCAAAGTGTGCCGAAATAAGAAGCACTACAGCCCGCGGCGACAAGGTGCCAGCCCCCGACGGAGAGACAGCACCCCCATCAGGACCCGAGATCGCCAGACGTAGAACCGCTGGAGCCGGGAAGGTCGGAACAGGCGATTCCAGGAGACGAGACAGAGAGAGGAAACGCACCAGACTGTCGTCATAGGCCATTCCTCCACCAGCGACGCCAGAAAGGTATACGTGACGGTCGGGATAGAAGACCAGCAATGCGACATGGAGTGGACTCAGGGTCTTTCCTCTCAATGGTCTCCTGGTGCACACTCAGGCGCCTGGTCCCCACCATACGCCGCCAAGAACTGGAAGACCAAACTCTAACCCTCAAAGACTATCAGGGAAACTGAATCCCTGTAGTCGGTAGAGGCCACTTTAAAGTCACCTTCAAGGGCCACACAGAAGTGCTACCCCTGACAATCGTCGATCGAGATCAACCGAGCCTGTTGGGACTGCAGTGGTTCGCACCCCTGGGCATCGAAGTAACAGGCATATACCACATCGGAGAAGCAGACTGGGAAGTGGCGCTCGTGAGGGACTTCTGGGAAGTCTTCGATGACCGTTTAGGCAAGTACCGGGGGTCCCCTATTTCATTTAACATAGACCCAAGCATCGCGCCAATCCGCCTTAAGCCCAGGCAAGTGCCATTTGCACTCAAGCCCAAGATTGATGAGCAACTCGATAAGCTCATCGCGCAAGGGGTACTGGAACTGATCGATCATGCCCGGTGGGAGACCCCAATTGTCACCCCCATCAAGCCAGATGGGTCAGTGAGAATTTGTGGTGACTACAAGGCCACACTAAACCTTGCGCTCCAACAGAGCGCATACCCCATCCCAGTAGTCCAGCATCTCCTACACTCACTGGGGGGAGGCCGGATCTTCGCAAAGCTCGACCTGGTGCAAGCCTACCAGCAACTGCCGGTCGACGCCACGACAGCAGAAGCCCAGACCATCGTAACGCACCGAGGGGCCTTCCGCTGCAACCGGCTCCAGTTTGGAGTCAGCGTGGCACCTGGGGTCTTCCAAAGCCTTATGGAAAGACTCCTCCAGGGAATCGAAGGGGTAGTGCCCTATTTTGATGACGTCTTGGTGGCTGCGAAAAATGAGAAACAACTAGAAGCCAGGTTGAGGGAGGTACTGCAGAAGTTCAGAGACTCGGGACTTAAAGTCAAGAAAGGGAAGTGCCAGCTACGGGCCGAAAGGATCGAATTTCTGGGGTACCTCCTAGACAGACAAGGGATTCACCCCACAGAAAATAAACTGAGAGCCATAAGGGAAGCACCTCAACCAAAAAAACAAAATGGAATTACAGGCTTTTTTGGGACTGTTAAACTTTTACAATGTCTTCCTACCTCAAAAAGCGACCGTGGCGGAACCGCTACATAGGCTGTTAGATAAAACAGCCACCTGGACCTGGGGAGCACGGGAGGAGAGCACCTTCAACAACACAAAGAACCTGCTAACATCCGACGCGGTACTAATCCAGTTCAGCAAGACTCTGCCATTGACGGTAACTTGTGACGCGTCACCATTTGGAATCGGCACCATCCTCAGCCACCAGCTACCAGACAGGAGGGAAGCACCCATCGCCTTCTCATCAAGGTCACTCTCAAAGCCAGAGCGGAACTACAGCCAGCTCGATAAAGAGGCCCTAGCAGTTGTCGCTGGCGTCAAGAAATTTCACGAATACCTCTACGGTAGGACTTTTACAATCATCACGGATCACAAGCCGCTGCTAGGAATCCTGGCGGGAAACCAGGCCACACCGAACATTCTATCACCAAGAATGACGAGGTGGTCCAAATTCCTAGCAGCATACAACTACCAGCTGATACACCGACCCGGCAAAGACATCGCACATGCAGACGCCCTAAGCTGGTCACCCTTACCGGACTGGGAAGACAACCCGGCACCCACAACAGAGGTACTCCAAATAGAGACAATATCCAACCCACTCGTGACCGCGCCAGACATTGCCAGAGAAACAAATAAAGACAAGCGGCTGGCACGGGTCTTGAGCTGGGTGGAAAAAGGGTGGCCAGAAGGGGACATAGACGAACTATTCAGACCCTTCCGGAACAGACAAACCGAACTCTTTACTGAAAAGGGCTGCATACTTTGGGGGGACAGAGTGGTAATTCCTGAAAAATTACAGGAAAAGGTATTGGGAATGTTGCATGAGGGGCACCCGGGGATGGTTAAGATGAAAAGCCTGGCCAGAAGCTACGCATGGTGGCCAGGAATGGATAAACAGATCGAAACCTGGGTTGCCAAATGTAAACAATGCCAAGAATCCAGATCCAATCCACCCGCCACCCCAACCCAAGAATGGGAAAAACCAAGAGGTCCATGGTCCAGAATTCATATAGATTTCGCAGGGCCAACCAAGGGACATATTCACATTATCACAGTAGATGCTTACTCCAACTGGCTGGAGGTAAGCACTATGAAGTCAACAATGACGGAGGCGGTAATAAGGAAACTGAGCAAACTTTTCACTACACACGGCCTGCCAGATGTAATAGTGTCAGACAACGGCCCCCAATTTACCGCACTAGCGTTTGAACAATTTCTGGCAGGCCAAGAGATACGCCATGCATTAACCGCACCGGCAAACCCAGCGGCGAACAAGCGAGTGCAACGCATGGTCCAATACACCAAGAAAGCGATCCAAAAAATAGAAACTGCCAATATACAGGACAAAATCAATAAAATGCTCATTCAACACATTACACCTAGCGCAACCACAAATAAAAGCCCGGCGGAACTAATGATGGGCCGGAAACTACGCTCCACACTAGACAGAATGCACCCAACATATAACCCAGACAAACCCCCAGATTCCTCCAGCAAACACAGAACATTTAACATAGGGGACCCAGTATACGCAAAAAATCTCACTGGAGAACCACTCTGGGTGCCAACAACAATCACCCAGATAACCGGGCCCCTATCATACCGATTGGAAACCAGCGACGGGAAAAACTGGAAAAGGCACATAAACCAATTTAGGTCAAGAATAGCCACCACAACCAGCCAAACACCTGAACAAGAAACTAGAAGGGGGGGGAATCGGTAAGCGATAGAGAAGGAACCGAAGAAAACCAGCTAACGCAAGTAGAACACCGCCCACCTAGAATAAATGAACCAATAAATCGATGCTACTCACCTGTAGACGCAGGACCAATGGAGCACGAAACCCCAGGGTATTCACCTGGAAGGAGCAGCCAAACCAGCTCAACCCGGCCAGGAAAAACCAAGCGGGAGCAGAAGCGGCAGCTCAACCAGCCCAGGAGAACTGGAAGGGAGCTACCAAGAAAGGCCCAGCTCAACATTCCAGGCGGTTCCATCCCAAGGAACCGGAGTGACAAAGGAGGCATCCGAACCAGTCGACGACCACACTAGAACTGAGCCGCGCAGGTCAAGGAGGCAGGGAAAAATCCCCGCCTACCTACGCGACTACTTCACTACGCATCGCAGGACGAAACCAAGAGGGAAGGGGTGTACAATATTAGCATACTCCAAAACCCTTGCACCCTATTGGTCCGGACCAGCGGAGACCTGATTGGTCAACAAGTCGGCCGTAATTGGAGCACTGGGAATCTACCGCGATTGGCTGTGCCGATCGCGGGAGATTCAAAGTGCTGCCCTTGGCTGCCGAGCCGCGAGTCAGCCCTATATGAAGGGCTGCCGCGGCTCACATTCTCAGACCTTTTACCTATACTAATAAAGAGCTGAACTCACATAAATGGTCTCGCGTCTCTATCGAATCGATCCGCCTCCGATCTAACACCAACAAATTGCTTAAGGCCTTTAAATTGCATTTGTATATTTACCTTATTTTGTGTCCTGTAGTATTCATCCACTGCATACTGGTATTTAGGTTCATTGAGTCCAAGGAATGTGACAAATTTTCCACCAAGAAATTCACAAGCTATAAAGATATTGAAAAAAAAGTAGTTTGAACAAGTCATAGATTTTGTGTGTGTGTGTGCAGATATGCAAGTGTATACGTGTAGTATGAGTACAATCAAAGCATCTATTAGTACAGGGGTAAGGAACGTTGGCTCTTTTATCACTTATGGACTTCAACTCCCAGAATTCCTGAGGGAGCCATAAAAGGTTCCCCATCCCTGGCCTACTGGTTTTTTCAGTTGTGAGGGAAATCAATTTTTGACTTGAATGGGACTGTTTAATATACAAATGTAGGACATACAAAGAATATATATAAAAATATGTCCTACATTTGTATATTAAACAGTCCCATTCAAGTCAAAAATTGATTTCCCTCACAACTGAAAAAACCAGTAGGCCAGGGATGGAGAACCTTTTATGGCTCACTCAGGAATTCTGGGAGTTGAAGTCCGTAAGTGATAAAAGAGCCAACGTTCCTTACCCCTGTATTAGTAGATAGTGGCCAGTATTAGTCCACAAATTCTTCCTTTTCACATGCAATTTATTTTCTGATTGTTGGAAGAAGAAAATAAATTCTGTGGCTGGGGCACAATCCATTATTAATTTCTTGATAAAGGTATAAGAACATAGGTTTTCTCAGGAATTGCTGATGTACAAACATCCTTATCTTACTAGTAAGAATAGTATTACACTTAGCTGCTCCCCCCACCCCCGGAAATATACTTACCAAAAAATGCTGTGGCTACAATTTGAAGTGCCCAGCTTCGTAGATAATTACCCCAAGACAGATTAGCCTATGAATAAAGCCAGAGGTCTGTTGGTAACAATACAGAGACTCATTTGCAGCTGCTACAAAGCAATCATACCATGTGGGTGCATTTCAGAGCAAGATCATAGGCTTCAGTTGCAAAAAGAGAAAGAGAATGTTATTGCTGTACCAAAACTACAATCAAGTGGTCACTTTTGCTGAAATTTCATTCTTACATTATATAAAGAAAAGCATCACTTTCCTGAGAAAAAAGTCCCAAATGAAATGTAATAGTAATAGGGCAATTCTCTCCCTGCCCCCCACCAAAATTATTTCTCTATCTTATTTTCCCTTTTTGTTCTTTTTCATGAATAAACAATCACCTCCTTGTACCCATGAAATAGAATGGCTATCAGATAATAGAGCTTGTAATAGAAGGTAAGCAGGGACAAAATAAAACAATCAAGGCTAGGAATTAATATTTAATATTACACGAGTAAAATATATAACCTTTATCAGCAGCCAAGAAATCCATTAGGAAGACATAAAGTTTTTTGCAGACAAGTTATATTTTGCATACAGGTTCCCCTCCAACACACACATATGAGAAGCAACATCTGAAAGGTCAACAATGTGATTCTAAAATATTTCTGAAGTTCATATCACTTACTTCATTAAAAAGTCTTTGCATTTGTGTCACTGAGGCTGGTCTGCTCCTTTCTTTTCTGTTCTGACCCAGCTCCCTGAACACAACAAACCTTCTGAAGTTAAAACAATGATTCCTTTATTAGGAGCTCCAGCAGGCCCAGCAAAAAGTTTGGGATTCAAATTTTTAACAACTGGTTCTGTGGGCGTGGCTTAGGTGATGGCTGTGGCTTGGTGGTCATGTGACTGGATGGACATGGCTTGGGGGTCATGTTATTGGCTGGGCGTGGCCAACTCAATATCACTCACATCGAGGTATGCATCTCCTCCCCTGGCCTCTCATGACTGTGGGGATGCTGCAACAGTCGTAAGTGTGAAAAACAGTCATAAGTCACTTTTTTCAGTGCCATTGTAACTTTGAATGCAAGCAAAGTACCAGCAAAGGAGGGGAAAAAAACCTCCAGAGAGGTTCCTGAGACAGGAAGTCTAGTCCTGCCAAGAATGTAATAAGGGTTAACGGAGAGGCAGTTTCTGTAAGCAACACCAGAATGTTTCCTTCCTGTGTTCCTTACAGGATTAGGCCAGTAATTTCTTCTAACAACCGGTTCTCTGAACTGCTTAGAATGTTAACCTGTTCTAGAGAATGGGTGTGAACTGCTAATAAGTCTGTCTGGCAGGGAGATAGATAATTGTCTGCCACATCTATTCATCTCTGCCCCCTGCCCTTTATCCCCAGAGCTAGTGTGGGACTTCGCTAGCAGCAGTGGCTCTTTTGTCCCAAGGATCGGCTCACAGATTTCCCCTGCTCTCCTCTCCTCTGCCTTCTGTGCATCCGCCTGTCAGGCACTGGACCCAGGTGTTCCTCCTTTTCCTCATCAACCACCTCTAGACCTGAGGGCTGACAGATGCCCCAGGCTCTGCCTCTGCCTCTGTCTCTCTCTGACAGCTCCATTCCCTCTTCCTCAGGTTGGCTTGATGCTGATCCTGACTCCTATGCCTCCTCCTCATCTGATTTGGCTGCTGGAGAGACCAGCGGCCGACAGACCACAACATTTTCTTTCTTTCCTTTCTATAGCATGCATAAAAAACTAACTTCTTCAAATGACAGTAACAAACCCCAGATTGCAGGAAAAGCTTATTTTCCATGGCATGATCAGCCATTGTGTTGCTGTTGACTTTCAGTGGTTAAAAAAAGAAGAGGATCCATTGGTTGCCCTCATGTACCAGCAGTCATAAAATAGATGATGATGATGATAGCCATCATAAACTTACAGTGTCAAGTAATGGCTTCTGATTGTCCTCCTCAACATCATCTTCTGAACTGCATTCTTCCATTGTTTCACCATTTGCAAAATAAATAATCTTTCTAGGAGATTTATTTTCCTTTAGAGTATCATCTCCCAGTTCCCTTCCATCATTCACTGTTATTTCCTGTTCATCAAAACAAAAATCAACTCAGCCAAAACAATTTTAGGAAAAGATGACAATTTTTATTTATTCTTCTAAAAATAGAATAAAAACATAATATTTGTACCTCAGAGTTGAACTGTGGGGTTCTTAGGGCTCTCTGGTCTTGGTTGTTTTTTCTGTAGATATTTCATTACCAAACTAGGTAGCATCATCAATGATATCATCATATCTCCTAGATAGATAATGTAATATCAGCCAAAAGGAAAGAAAAAAGCAACCAAGCTCAGAGAGCACCAAGGACCTCCCAGAATAAAAACAAACTTGTTCAACTTTGAAGGTTTCATTTGAAGGCTTCAAAAATTAACTGAAACCTCGGAAACAAGTGAGGAAAATCTGGTTTAAATTTTATGAATATTGTGTTGAGAATGTTTTGAGCAACAAGAAAAGGTTGTTCAGTCAACATTAATCAATTGCCATGACCATGCTGTTTCCCCCCATTCTTTTATAGTGTGCTTATATGTGTTGTTCAGTGGTGAGATTCAAAAAAATTTACTACTGATTCTGTGGGCATGGCTTGGTGGACGTGGCAGGGGAAGGATACTGTAAAATCTCCAGTTAGAGGTAGTATTTGCCAGTTTTCCGAATTACTCAAAATTTTCAATACCGGTTCTCCAGAACTGGTCAGAACCTACTGAATACCACCTCTGGTGTTGTTCCTGGAGAAATGTTTTATGTGTACTTGAGACTGCTTTCATGTGTTGTAATACATGGCACATCATTTGTTCTTTCAATCCTCTGACAAAGAAGTAGTCTTTTGAAATAAGTTGGGACATTTGGTATAATAATATCATCAACTGTCATGAACATTAAAAGATGAAATGACCCATTTTAATGTGAACCAAAAATCAGATTTATTATTGAGGCATTGATTTGGTATAATACTATGTACATTAATGCTTGAAAATAGTGAGGGTTTGTTGGCTACCTGTACTTTTACTTTTCACTCCAGATGGGCTGGTAAATCAACACACACGCACACACATATACAGAAAACTTCCATTGCTCTCTCATTTTTCACACAAAAATCACAGAGTATGTTCTGTTCTTTGCACATGGTTACAACGTTGAAAAGGCTTATGCCAAAGGATTATCAGGATATTCATAAGCCAAATAGTGTCCTTATGATTAATATTGTTTACTTTGTTTCTACTCATCAAGATTCCAATCAACTTTTCTTATGACTGAAGACCAAAAAAAAATGAAAAAATGAAGCATGCTTTGTTCTTCATCTCTAAATCCACCCTTCAGGTACATTCAGCTTGTTTCAAAACAATACTTGACTATCAGCAATAAATTTTCAAACCCATTAAGAAGAAAGATTGCATATCAGCACACATTTTAATAATTGTATGCATTTTGTTGTATAATAACAGTTTTCCCTAAACAACAAATTTATTCTTTAGCATTATCTTTCAAGTTATTGCTTTAACAAAGATTGTAAAGTCTTTGAAAAACTCAAAGAATTTCCACTTGTATCAACTTCAAAGCCATTGAGATTTGAAAGAACAGAACAAGAACTCACCTTTAGAGGTTTTTGGGAATTGTCCATCACGGAAATAATATCTGATTAAAATAATGCTGAGATAGAAGATATGTATAACACATCACTGGGGGTCCATGCAGAGAAATCTTGGAAAGAAGAGCATTTCAAAGGAGGCCAGCTGACAAAAAGCAGTATAGTAGACCAGGATAGCCCTTTGTCAACAAGGGTTGGCCAAGTTTGAAATGTGGGCTGGACTTTCTCCTCTTCCGTAATTTAATTACCAAATCTAAATATTTATAGTGATAACCAGAAAGCTAAAGGAATGCAAAATGAGACTTTAAAAAATGGCTACACATATGATTATAAATACATTCCCCTTTTGGGGAGCTATCTTCAGTATCTTCTTTTCTATGTTTCACAATCCTCCCTCCCCATTTTTAAGTCAAATGCTTTTGTGGTTTAGAAGTTCCGGGAATACAGTTCTTTTCCAGTAGATCTAATCAGCCAGAAAAAAAACCCAAAAACAAACACTGCACCTCTGTTGAAAAGCAACATTATCTAGAACTGTAGATGCTATGCCATCTATGGGCTGCTTTAGAGCACTGCCATGTCTTTTAAGACATCATACATAACTTGCTACATGCTAACATCTTAAGGTGTGTGAGAGAACAATATAAGAGAAAACAAGGGTTCCGGGGACATTAAAAAAACCAGTATGGCACTCCCACCCTTTTTTATGTACACATTAAAAAGTAGCAGATAGATTACGTTTCTGTTTGCTGTGTGCAAATTGAGAACAAGACACAGGCATCTTCATATACATTTCCTCTTTGATATTTTCAATAGTGGGTAGTGGTTGAAGGGGTACCGCACTGCCAACTTAAAAATGTTGGATCCAGGTGCAAACAGTGATGGATTTTTTGAACTTTTTCTTCCAATCTCTGCATTTATTTCCAGACATGTCTCATGAAATCAAAAAAACTTGAATTCTGATCATTCTTTAACTACCTATACTCAATTTCCCTCTAACATCATTAGTTTCTTCTTCTCTCCACATTGACTCTGATCCATGAAATCTTATGCTGGAAAATAATAATAATAATAATAATAATAATAATAATAATAATAATAATAATAATAATAGCAGCAGCTTGTCTTTAAGTTGTCCCAAAACATTGGGTTTAATAAACAAATTTCACAGTGCAACAGTGCCCCCTGGAGAACCTATAACAAAGGACTATATTTTAGTACTTTATTTGTTTCTCAATAGCCCTCCATTTAATTCTTTCTCCCTCCTACTGCCCTTTAATAGTAATAATGACCAACCATAAATTGCTTCCTGGCTGCAAATATATGTAGATTGAAAATGAAGAAAAAAATAATGATTTAACATTACAAATCAAGTCCAATGAGGAGAGCTTATGTGAAAAGAATGCATCAGTTCTGGAGAAAACACTATGCAGAATCAGAAATGAATCAGTTCTGGAGAATCACTATGCAGAACAGAGGCTAGCAGAATGTCAATTTATAATATGAAATAGTTATTTAGGAACATTAGAAGCTTTGCTATCCCTCTTCCTTTACATGGACAATGTAAAGCTGTGTGGAAAGGCATGAATTGAAATTGAATCACTGCTCAACAGCCAAGATATTACAGTGGAGTTTGGACTGGCCAAATGTGCCACGCTCACCATCAATAAAGGATAAATAGTGAACATTGAAGGAATCAAGATGCTCTATGGAAATAATATCAAAGAATGGGATGGAAGTGCTCATTCTTCTGCAATGGAATTCTGGCACTGATGATAATATTACTTTATTTAAACATATATGTCTCCCAACTCTCAGCAAGAGATAAAAGCAGCTTTTACAGATATTCCCACTCAAATTAATTCCTTGCTTTACCTCTAAAGTCTCACAAAGGTGTGTTCTCTTTATAAGTGATTCAACACTGAGTTGTAATAGTATTTTGTATTTGATTTTCACAGGTAAATGTCACATTGAGACATGTAAGAGAAAAAATTGAGAGTTGAAAAGTTACATTTTCTATGACTTCCACCTACTAGACCAGCTTCCTTGAATCCAATAAGGTTTTGAACTATATATTAAATTATATTGAATTATAGTAATTTCAGTAACAGTGGCTACAGAGCCAGTTTAATATAGTAGTTAAAGCATCAGCTTAGAAAGCAGGAGTCTTATGAGTGGTAATCCCACTTTAGGGACCCTGATGGTGCAGTGGTTAGAATGCAGTATTGCAGGCCTATAGCCAAGAGTTCGACCCTGATCAGTTCAAGGTTGACTCAGCCTTCCATCCTTCCAAGGTCAATAATATGAGGACCCAGGTTGTTGGGGGCAGTATGCTGACTCTAAACTGCTCAGAGAGGACTGTAAAGCACTATGGAGCAGTATATAAATGTAAGTGCTATTGCTATTACGCACAAAGCAGTTGGGTGACCTTGGGCCAATCATTCTCTTTCAGCCCCAGGAAGAAGGTAATGGCACTTCTGAAATCTTGCCAAGAACACTGCAGTGACTTGTCCAAGCAGCTACCAAGAACAAAAAACTGACTCAAAGGCACATCCCCAGTAAACAGTAATTAAGTCTAATATTTAGGACTACAACTTGTTTCTTGATAATTTCCTGGGGAAAATAATATGCCAGTCATTTTATTATGTATGAAGTGTTATCAGATTTACACAGCTTCTATAAAACTGTTTTAAGCCAGTGTTAGGCTTAGTTCATATATTTCTTAACAAGAAAGGTATAAAAAGCAGCTGCTCAACATGTAAAAAACAGCATGTCCAATATCCATCTTGTACAGATACCAAGCCCAGCTCTAGTAAGTCTAAAAATTCTGCAAACATACAAAGAAACAATTTGAAAATATTAAGAACATATTGATATTGAATAATTTGATCATTTTAATGAGAAAAGTACATTGGTTGAAAGTAAACCTTTATATACACATACATATAACTTAGGAGTGTAAAATGTTATATATCATTAAGAATCATATTTTCTATATTATATAGGATTCAAAATAATGGTAAACACTTTATCTTGAAATATCAAACAAGGTAAAGAGAACTTTAATTTATATTTTATTGATATATTTAAAGCCTAAAGGCCAAGATCAAGACAAAATGCAACAAGGATTGAAGAAGCATTTGGAAATGCATTTGTCTGCATTTTACAATGGCCAAGCATTAAAATTAATGTATTCATATTCTAAACATAATATAGCTGAAGAGTTTTCAGAAAAAGACAGAAGTGTATGTATGTCTGGATTTCTGTGCCCATGCATGTATGGCACACACAGCCAAAATAATTTAAAATAGTTGAACCATCACAAATATTGTATTCTAATTGTAGACACGCTAGGAAGCCTTTTAAAAATATGTATTACTTCAACTTCCAATTTTATGTAAAGTTCCCAGTGTTTCCATCCTAATTATTGATCAGGTTCACACTTTTTTAAAATGTAGTGATTCTGAAATCATTAACCACTAATTAATTACTTGGAAAATCTTAACAAAGATGCAATGAAAAGTTTTTACCTTTCCTTCCCTCAAAAAATAAATACATGAAAAATCTGATGGCTCCAGATTAGGTCATTTATATTTTGTAATACTTTTTAATGGTTGCAAACCTTTTTAAAGATATTTATAGTGAAACTGATAAATACTGTAATCTTTTGTCTAATTGTTAAAGAAACAAAACATGGCTGTGCAAATGAATGGAACTGAATAAATAAATATTCTCAAAACATACAATAACTGTAAATGTAATATAATCTATTACTAATCAGAAGGTTTATCAAGATTATAGTTCCTCACTATACATTGTGTAACTCAATTATATTTGGTCACTATTAAGAAGTGCTTAGATATCCTCAATATTTTTACATATCTAGTAAAATACAGAATAAATTTATGTTCATAATTCAAATATTTTCTTGTTACTGATTTATCTTGTTTTTATTTTAAGCAAGCAGGAAAAGATTGACTTGATTTTTGGTGACAGTCAAAATGTAGGATTGCAATAGGGCATGCAGATCAATTTAATGAATAAACATAAATGTAACAAAATAAGTGCCTAAACATTTTGACCTTAGTAAGGATTCTCATAGATGCTAAGTGATATCCTTTTAAGTCACATTAAATATTCCCACCTTCTTCAAAAACCAAGTCAGAGAAATTTACAGGTTACTATAAACAAATCCAATATATAAATTAACAGATTTGATGTCAATTATACTAAGCACATATCAATTGGTTTTCCACTTTGAAATTAAATTTAATCAAATTCCATGTGAAAATTCCTTAAACATTTGTTATCTATAATTTATCTATTAATGATATTTTTAATGTCAGAAAATAATATTTATCGCTGGCAGCAAATACACAACTCTTGGCAACAAATTGCTTACTGCAACTTTCTAATTACATATGTATATGAGGAAGATATATGGTACCGTTAACAAAGAAAATACTCAAAGCAACCCTGTTTGTAATTCTGTATATCATGAAATATTATTATTGAAGTCTTACAATACAAATCTCCCACATTTGAACATAGGTGGAAACCAATAAGCAGAGATAAAAAGTATGTTTTTTACATTTCAGCTTTTACTGCCAAATAAGACTTGTTCTTGGCATCACCTTTTTGAATCTTCTGGTATCTAGCTTTCCAATTAAATCAATAAAACTCATTTTTATGCAGCAGTTTCTCCATCTTTAGCATGCTTTAGTACTTTTTATTCAATTTTTTTTCACATTACCTTGTGTCATAATTCTAAATGTTTAATACATGATATTTATTATGGAAAGCCTCCATTGTTTAGTGAAACATCTTTGCTGATTTGACATAGCAGTACTTAAAAGTGATTCCACAAAGAGCAACCTCATAGAATCAAACTTCATTTGAAATCACTTTTAATCTTATTTCATTTGTAAAATTTGAAGTGCAAAGACGGCAGCAATCTATATTCCTACAGAGACTTAATTTATACTGTCTAGAATAGGGGTGTCAAACTTGCTGCGTCATGTTGTCATCACATGACGTATCAAGACTTCCTCCCCTTTGTAAAACTAAGGGTGGGCGTGGCCAGTGCATGATGCATCTGGCCCGCGGGTCCCCTAGTCTAGAACTTTCCTGTGCTTAACTGTATTTTCCTCTTGTTTGTAAATACGGTTTATTCTGAATAATTCGAGGCTTGAATAATCTGTCTTTAAAACAAACTAATACATTGTCTTGTTTGCTTCATTGTAGTGCACACCTTACAAACCCCAAACAGAGCCTCAATCTCATCCCTTGCATTCACCCTTATTTGTTCCAGAATCTAATGCCTGCTCATCTAAATGCTAACATCCACTATGGTCCCAAATCTCTTCCAATCTAGCTTTAATCTCTTCAATTTTTTTCTTCTGAAAGAAAGTCACTCAACCCAGCCAATGAAAAGATGTGTGTTTATATGTGTGTTTGGGCGTGTACACATACATACACAGATCAAGTTGGAAAAAAAAGTTTTGTTACAGTAAAAGCAGCCAGAAGAACTAGCACATAAATCAGGCAATAATAACCCTAAAGTTTACAGGACGCAGTTTACAAGAAGTGGTTCTTTGCAGTTGAAGGTTTTATGAGATCTGGCATCCTGTGTCTTTTTGAGGCTTTATATCTGGTTCTTTCACAGGTTTTATTTCTTCCTCTGCCTTTGGTTTAGCCTATTAATAAAATAAAAGTAGAAAAATGATGTTGCCTTGGGGGTACAATAAAGTAAATTTGAAATAATATCTATTGTAAAATGTGGCAATAAAGCTTAAGCTTTTCAATACACAGCCTTTGAGACAAGGTAAAAACCCCATCCTTCACAAAACTGTGTCACCTTTCCCTCTATCCCTAGCATTTCTCTTATCCCGAGTAAGAAAGAACCAATATAAAAACTGAACAATACATATAACACTGGTGAAAAAAAGCAACCTGTTTGTGTTCTTACACTGTCCTCCTTTGGCTTTTTGGTGAGATCAAATGCAGCAAGGGATTCTGGGGACCACTGAGCATGCACAGCTGGAAATTCAAAGGCAATTGGCTCAACTAGACCATAGTTTGCTTTCAGCTCAAGCAGGGGAGCCTCTGGAGGAATCTTCTGGAAGTAACTAAAAGAAAACCAATTTGAATGTTAGTAGTCCTAGTTCTTTTCCACATAATTCTGTCTAGTTTAGGAGTAAATTAATGCTACACATAGCTCACATAATTTTAACTGCATGCAAGTCACAATCTGCACTCCACTTTCACAAACGTGACAGGTGCTAAACACACTGAAGATTATTTTTATAATCACATTACAAATAAGTCAAAACAGAATCTAAGACAAAGAAGAGTTTTAGCACTCTAACTGGTTGAATGGAAAATTGATTCCCCAAATTACTTCATTGTGGCCAGTCAATGTTAGAGAAAAAATCTAATTTTCATTATACTATACAAACATTACAGTTTAAATAATGTTAATTGTAGAATTAAAGAATTATTCTGCTCAAAGTAGAACTGCTTCATTTTTAGAACTGATTAACATTGCAAGTCAGTCTCTCTCTCTCCCTCCTTTCCTCTCCCTCTCGCTCACACACACACACACAATTTCAGTGAAGAAACCACATGTTGTTTAGTTAAAAAAAAGACAGAGAGAAAAGATGGGAAGAATTGGCGGGCAAGGAGGAGAAATGATGTACCTACATCGTACTGCAACTGTACCTATATCAGATATTATCATATCATTACATTTGGATTCTGACATTATGATGCCTGTTGTCATCGCTTTGTAACTGTGGCTTGCTGCAGTTGTCATTGCAGCTAGTATCTGGTTTGAGGAAAATTACATTCCACAAGGTTCCCAAGGGCATTTGTTGATGTAGTACTCTGATGCCAGTGGCAAACCTCAACAAAATTGTACATCTGGATCAGGAAAGTTCTACTTTCCAGTGACATCTGCAAGTATTTACTGTATGTCTGCACCATTATAAGGCAATAGATTTGAAGCAAATCTCTCACTGATCGATTTGCAATCAGCAATACCATCTCTGGCTAATTCCTTAATTCTAAGGAGTTTTAGTGGAAAATCTTAGAATAGCATTCCCTTAAAACATATTTGTAGAGTGGGGTGGGAACATTGCCTTTGAGCCAGGCTTGGCTCCTGGCGACTCCCACATGAGTCCATGCAGTTTTCCTAGTGGCATTTTCAGAAGTGGTCTGTCATTTACCTCCTTCCTAAGGCTGAGAGAGAGACTGACCAGTTCAGGGCTGCCAATTGACTTTCAAGATTAGGCCTCAGGTTTTCTCCCCATGGTCTCTCTAGAATAATTTGTTGAAGCAGTCCAATAATGGGGTACATAAATATGTTCTTTATTGGACTCACTTTTAGGGGATAAACAGGCATATATATCTGTACTGCTTTATGCAGACAATGTGATAATTCCATCAATGTGATAATTTCCATGAGAAAAGCCATGAAGTTGTCATTCCACTTTGCAAGGAGATTGCCTCGAGAACCACTTGGAAGCTACAGATAATCCAGAATTCAGTGGCATGGACAGTTGTGGGCATCTCATTGTATGCCCATGTAATATAGTTATTTAATGAACTGCAGAACTTACCATTGAGCTTCTGTGTACAATCCAAGTGCTAGTTATTACCTATAAAGCTCTTCATGGCACAGAACTTGATTATATGAGAGACCGGTTGTTTTCTATACTGTCTGTCCATACCATTCAGACAGAATTGGCATTCCCCAGTCCCATTTATTAACAGTGTCATCTGATGGGACCCAGGAAATAGGGCATCTCTCTCTCAGCACCTATCCTCTAGAACAGTGGTTCCCAACCTTTTTTTTGCCCCGCACCCCTAAAGAAATTTCACTCGAACCTCGCACCCCCTGAAATAAATAATAAATAAAAATGCCAATATATAGCCAATATCCTATTATTTACCTGGACTTTTCTCGCACCCCCTGGAATATCGTCTTGCACCCCCAGGGGGTGGGAGCACCCCAGGTTGGGAACCCCTGCTCTAGAATGACTCCACTTTGACCTTATTTAAATGAGGCCTTAAAACCTGGCTCTTTCCCAGGATTTTGATTACAGTGAATGTCATTTCCCAAAATAATTGGCCTGCTAGAGTTTATGATTTTTTCCTGGATGTTTTGCTTTTATATTGTCTGAGATTATATGCCATCCAGAAATATGATAAAATTGGGTGGTCTATCAATTTATTAAATATGTTAAAAAGACCAGACACTAAACTGTATTTGTTTGAAAAAGATATTACAAATATACTTACATGAATCCATTTTCTCGCTGAGCTTTTTCTAAGGCATTTTTCACTACAGTTCCTAATTTCAGAAAGAAGAGATGTCCAGATGGCTTCGCTGTAGTCCCCGGCCCTTTGGTTTCACCATATTCTTTGCATAGTTTTTCTGCCTTGGCATAAACTTTACAAGAAAGCAAAGAGTCAGTCTACGGTCTTCCTACATTTTTGTACAATTTCAATAAAGTATAGCACTTCAATTTATAGTCTATTGTATTCAGTCAAGATGCTGTATTCAGTCAATAAAATATTAAGATAGATACAAGGATATTAGGGAAGTTGGGTAGCAGCTACAATTATATGGAAAAAGAACAAGTTTTGGAAAAAAGAGTATTGCTTTATGTTTATTGTTATGTTTTTCATTCAAAATCTGATTATAAAAACAAAACCACAATTTTTATGAACATATATTGTAATATATTTTTTAAAAAAACAGGACACGATCGTCTGCCTGCAGATTAGACTGTCACAAGAAAATCTATCACAGTAATCCTTACACCTCTCAAGAATTAAAGTTCTGCTTAGATTATTCAAATGTATGATTTCCTGAGCATTTATTCGTTTTAATTTTTTAGAAATTAAAGAGGGGAAAACACTTTTTATTCTATAAACTATGAAAAAGCACTTACATTTTTCTGCTTCTTGTAGAGACCTAATAGATTCGCCACATTTATCACTGGCCAAGAGGGTCTGACCATGGTAGCAAAAAGCCTGGAGAAAGCAAGACTCTCTTTAATATTTTTGGCATGCTCTGAAATTACCTCAATTCCTTACTTGCTTCAGCAGTGAGGGCAGAAGAGTGAAGAAGAGTGAACTTCAAGATTTGGAAGACACAGAGCTAAGAGAGAGCAATTAGCTGTTTCTATAACTCTTACTGTTATGGTACTCTTCAAAATAAAGGCAGGCTGTTCTAGCTGCACATGTTCACCAACACATTTACAGTAGCAGAAGACTTTGATATATGTGGCAGTTAAGTACAATCCATCAAAAAAGAAAAGTACTTGTTTTATGTTCTCAGCTATCCTAGCACATAGTAAAAGAAAAAAAAAACATGCATGAAAATGGGTATTTACAGGTGAAACTTGAAAAATTAAAATATCGTGCAAAAGTTCATTTATTTCAGGAATGCAACTTAAAAGGAGAAACTAATATATGAGATAGACTCATTACATGCAAAGCAAGATAGTCCAAACCGTGATTTGTCATAATTGAGATGATTATGGCTTACAGCTCATGAAAACTACAAATCCACAATCTCAGAAAATTAGAATATTACCTGCAATCAATAAAACAAGGATTGTACATAGAATGGGCGTTGGTACCTACCTGACACGCCCTTTCTCGTCGAGCTGTGTAGAGCATCCAGAGTGGGAGGTGCTCCAGTCTTCACTCTTACAGGCTGAGCTATAATTGAGGAACGTTCCTCCTCCACGTGACTCCTCCATAGCGTTCCCCAGTTTTACAAAGACGAGAAGATAAACAACTATCCTCTCATCTTAACTATTATACAATTCTCAACTATAAACATAAGATTCATTGCCCGAACTAGGACTCTCCACCAGACGGACCAATTAGGGTGGGGCTGGATGCTCTACGCAGCTCGATGAGAAAGGGCATGTCAGGCACCAACGCCCATTCTCCGTAGAGCTGCTGCGAGCATCCAGAGTGGGACATACCAAAGCATGGACTGTCCTATGGGAGGGACTCCGTCTGGTCTGGAATCTCCTCTGGCTCTCTCGCCACTTGTTGAAGGACTCGTCTGCCAAAGGACACTTCTGCTGAAGCATAAACATCGATCTTATAGTGGGGTATAAAGGGAGACAGAGAGACGCCCAGGTGGCTGCTCGACATATATCATGAATCGATGCCTGAGTAGCCCAGGCTGCCGAGGTAGCTGCACTCCTTGTAGAGTGAGCGGTTATCCCACCAGGAACAAGAAGGGCCTGGGACAAATAAGCCTTGGATATGGTAGCTCTGATCCAACAGCCAACAGTAGACGGGGATACTTTGCAACCCAGCGTCTTTGGTTGAAATGACAGGAACAAAGACTCTGACTTCCTGATAGAATGTGTGCGATGGATGTAGATACGAAGTGCCCTGCGGACATCGAGAGTGTGCCACTGCCTTTCCCTTTCTTGAGAAGGTCTGGGACAAAAATTAGGTAAAACCAGCTCCTGTGATCTGTGAAAGACTGAGTTGACCTAAGGCAGGAAGGAGGGGTCTGGCCGTAGAACCACACTATCAATGTGAAAAACACATAGATCCTTTCTAACGGATAGAACTGCTATTTCAGATATCCGTCGAACAGATGTGACTACTACCAGAAACATCACTTTGAACGTGAGAAACTGAAGTGGCGCCTCCCTGAGAGGTTCAAAGAGAGGCTTAGTTAACGCCATAAGAACCTTATTAAGATCCCAAGTCAGGTATCTGTGAATCACTGGAGGGTGCGGATTGGAGGCACCGCTAAGGAATGCTCGGATACGGGGGTGGTGTGAAAGCGAGCCAGAAGAGCTGCCAGAGACAACTGTTGATAAGGCTGCGACTTGCATTCTCAGGGTATTGGGGGAGAGGTCCCTGTACAGCCCGTCTTGTAGGAAGGCCAGGATTTGTGCAATTGATGGGGAGAGCGGGTTGATGAAGGATTTTGGTACCATTTACAAAAGGTGTTCCATGTTGCGTTATATATGTGGGTGATCAAAGGCCATCTTGCTACCAGGTATTGATGACCTGAATGGACAGGCCCTCATTTCTTAGAAGTTCCCGCTCAACCTCCAAACAGCCAACTGAAGCCACTGTGGATTGGGGTGCTGAAGAGGGCCCTGGGAGAGTGAGACCCTGTCTGGCGGAATCCTCCAAGGGGGGGCCACTGACAGATTGCGCAGATCCGCAAACCACGGTCTCCTGGGCCAATATGGGGCCACCAGAAGAACTTCCGCCCTCTCGAGGATCAACCTTTGGATCACTTTGGGGATCAAGGGGAGAGGGGGAAATGCATATAGGAGCCCTGTGGGCCAGGGGCAAGGCAGGGCATAGTGGTTCTCTGCCCCCTTGAGGGGGTATCGGGAGAAGAATCTCGGTGTCTGGGTGTTGAGCGGACATGCGAACAGGTCCACCAGTGGCTGACCGTATATCGCTGAGGCCTCCTTGAACAGGGAGGGATGCAGATACCATTCCGACTGGTCTAAGGTGGCCCTGCTCAACCAGTCTGCTTGAACATTTGAGACCCCCAAGATGTGTTCTGCCCTGATGGATAAGAGGTTGACCTCTGCCCGACAGAGCCGCTCGGCCTCCTTCATGAGGCAGATGGAGTGAGTACCCCCTTGATGGTTGATGTGGGCCTTGGTTGTAGTGTTGTCCGTGAGGACCAATACATGGTGCCCTCGCACTTGCGGAAGGAAGGTGCTTAAGGCCAGGTAGACTGTGTGAAGCTCCAGCCAGTTGATGCTGCAGTGTCGCTCGGTTGCTGACCAAGTTCCCTGAGCTGAAAGTGACTGAATGTGGGCTCCCCATCCGGATAGGCTGGCATCTGTTGTGAGAGTGACCCTTTGGGGGTTCCTTGAAAAGATGTCCTTGTTGGTAATGAGTCTGGTCCACCAGAGGAGCAAGGCGAGAACCTTTGGAGGAACCTGCACCACGACTCTTGAGTTGCTCCTTCCGGAACGCTGATAAGACAGGAGGAACCACTGCAGGGATATGGAATGTAGCCGGACCCAGGGAATAATAGATATACATGAAACCAATTTTCCAAGTAATTTGGACAAGTCCAACAATGAAGCTTTCCTTGCCCGTCAAATGACCTTGATCGATTTCTGGATGCTGCTGAACCTTTCAGGAGAAAGGAAAACCCTCCCTTCAACTGAGTCAATCATTGCCCCTAAGTGAGCTATTCTGGTGGAAGGGATAAGCTGACTCTTCTCCCAGTTCACGAGAAAACCATGAGCCTGAAGTACCGAAAGGGTGGTTTTAGTGTCCCTCTCGGCTTGACGCCGGGGGGATGATAGGATAAGGATGTCGTCTAGGTAACAGTGAATGCGGATAGGGAAGTGTCTGAGGTGAGCCGCTAGAGCTGCCAACACCTTGGTGAAGGTCCTCGGAGCCGAGGCTAGACCAAAGGGAAGGGCCACGTATTGAA
The DNA here is from genome assembly GCA_033807585.1 of Hydrophis major. Lineage (NCBI taxonomy): Eukaryota > Metazoa > Chordata > Lepidosauria > Squamata > Elapidae > Hydrophis > Hydrophis major. Next base: position 370,693,010 of record CM066328.1, read on the forward strand.
AATGTTGGCCATTGTAGCAAAACCTCAAATATTTGAAAAACGAAGGATGAATGGGGATGTGAAGGTATGCCTCTGAGAGGTCAATGGAGGTGAGCCAGTCTCCCTTCCTGGTGCCCTGTAAAATGGATTGAAGTGTATGCATTTTGAACTTATGACGGACAATGTAACGATTGAGCCTCTTTAAGTCTAAAATGGGCCTCCAACCCCCGGAGTGTTTAGGAACTAGGAAAAGGAGGGAGTAAAAGCCCTCTCCTCCCTGTGAAGGTGGCACGGCCTGTATGGCCTTGATTTCAGAAAGGTGTTTGATAGCGGCCTCTATGAGAGCACGCTTAGTACGGTCTCTGGAAAGAGGAGAAACCATGAAGTGCTCCGGAGGGGGGAATTGAAACTGAAGGGAGAGGCCAGATTTGACAGTGTTCCTAACCCAGCAATCAGACGTGGATGATTCCCATTGGTTGGCAAAATATTTGAGGTGACTGCCAATGGGATAAGTGGCCAAAGACCTATCTGGGATGTTGGGATGCTTTACCTCCTGCACCCCGGAAGGGTCTCCTGTAGCTGACCCCCCTCTTGCTTCTGTCCCCCGTGTCGCCCCAGTCCTGGTAGGCCGGTTGAAAAGGCGGGGAACTTTGATATCTGGGGTTGAAGGGTGTCTGGAAGGAGGCACGAAAGGAGCCCCTTCGAAAGGGTTAGGACCCTCTGGACTCTTGCCTGCGAAAAAGAGACGGGAGGAACTTCTTTTTATTCTCACTCTCCATCAATAATGGTTCCAGGGCCGGGCCAAACAATTTACCTCCCGAGATGGGAGCCGAAGCCGATTTCGCTTTATTCTTAATATCGGCCTGCCAGTGTTTAAGCCAAAGCAGCTGTCGGGCAGAAACATGCGAGAAGACAGCCTGAGAAGAAAATTTCACGGAATGAAAGATAGCGTTGGCTGCAAATTCCGCTGCGGCCGTGATCTTGGCAATGTCCTGATGGGCCCTGGTGTTCGATGGGGAGACATGCTGTTTCAACTGTCTGAGCCATCTTATGGAAGATCGAGTGAAAAAGGACGCAGCCGTGGCCAATCGAATGGCCCAAGCGTCCGATTGGTGAGCCCGCTGTAGCACCATCTCGGCCCGCTTGTCCTCTGGCTTCCACACTTCCAGAGCGTCAGTGGGGTTAGAGGATGATGCTAGCCTCCCTATGGGGTCATCCACCTCAGGAGTGTTTAACATTGCAGAGAAATCCGAATCGAGATTAAAAAATCTCTTGTCCTGACTGGATGGGGCGGAGGGTGGTGGTGATGAAGCCAATTGTCTCGCCAGTAAGTCGGAGAAAATTGGTGGAGTAGAAATGACCTCGGTCTCTACAACCGGTTGCCTGAATATAGAATCTTCTGGGCTCCCTAAAGTCGCTGGAGATGGATCAGAAGGTGACTGGGGAGTCAGACCCGAAATATTTTTCACCTTAAATAGCAAGGACTTAAACAAATGAGGCTTAAACAAGCCTACAAAGGCGGGTTGGTCAGGAGATATGCCCTCGTCCTCTGACATCTCTCCTTCCATTGGATCTACCTCGAAAAAGGGTTCAGAATATTGCAGGGACCCCCTATCTGACCCTTCCTCTTCCCTGAAGGGTTCAAAACCCATTTCCTCATCCTCCTGTGCTTCCTCCCCTTCTGGGGCAGGGGGCTCCATTTGAGAAGGTACCTGACCGTGGCGCGATTCCGGTCTGGAAAGGGATCTTCCGGAAACAGACTTGACCTCGGGTGCCATCATTTGCGAGCCTGGTCTGGACAACTGGATACCTTCCGCTATCCCTTGGAGGATAGCCAGCTGCATCCATTCTCTGATACTGTCTGGGATGATGGTTGAGGATGGACCTTCTGGTCGTAGGCCTGCAGCGGTCAGAGTGAAGGTCGCTTCAGGTGCCCGAGTGGCCTGGAGGCTCCGGACGGGTGAGCTGCACCTGGAAAAGGAAGACTGTTCTGGCAGAGGGGGAGGCTGAGTAGAGGTAGAGGGGGTGGGAAGAATGAGAGTCCCTGGAACATTTGTCAAACTCCTTCTCCAAAGCCTGGTGGCACCTTAAGGTGTCCTTCTGAGAAGCTTTGGATGAGTCCTTGTCCCATTTGCACAAATGATGTGTCTTAGACTTAGCCTTCAAAGAAGGTCCGCTTGGATTATCCTCTGCCATAATAACAGAACCAGATACAGAGAGATATTAAACAAAAAAATGGCGATTGGCACGCCTGGGAGTTCGACCTACAAAGCAGGCCGGATGTCCTAAAGTTGAGCTGCATCCCCCTTTTGGAATTTTTTTTTTTTTGTATCGCAATCTATTGATAATTTTTAACTTATTATTTTTTTTATTTTTTTATTTTTTGAGAGGGTGGAAATTATAAGCATGCCTATGTATTCAGTACTTGGTTTGGGCCCCTTTTGCAGCAATTACTGCCTCAATGCGGTGTGGCATGGAAGCTATCAGCCTGTGGCACTGCTGAGGTGTTATGGAAGATCAGGATGCTTTAATAGCATCCTTCAGCTCTTTTGCATTGTTCAGTCTCATGTCTCTCATCTTTCTCTTGACAATGCCCCATAGATTCTCTATGGGGTTCAGGTCAGGCGAGTTTGCTAGCCAATCAAGCACAGTAATCCCACGGTCATTGAACCAGGTTTTGTTGCTTTTGGCAGTGTGGGCAGGTGCCAAGTCCTGCTAGAAAATGAAGTCAGCATCCCCATAAAGCTCGTCTGCAGAAGGAAGCATGAAGTGCTCCAAAATCTCCTGGTAGACAGCTGCATTGACCCTGGACTTAATGAAGCACAGAGGACCAACACCAGCAAATGACATGGCTCCCCAAATCAACACAGACTGTGGAAGCTTCACACTGGACTTCAAGCATCTTGCAGTGTGTGCCTCTCCATTCTTCCTCCAGACTCTGGGTCCTTGGTTTCCAAATGAGATGCAAAAGTTGCTCTCATCAGAAAAGAGGACTTTGGACCACTGAGCAACAGACCAGGTCTGTTTTTCTTTAGCCCAGGTAAGACGCTTCTGACGTTGTTTGTTGTTCAGGAGCGGCTTGACAAGAGGAATACAACATTTGAAGCCCATGTCCAGGATCCGTCTGTGTGTGGTGGCTCGATGCACAGACTCCAGCCTCAGTCCACTCCTTGTGAAAGTCCCCAACACTTTTGAATGGCCTTTTCCTGACAATCCTCTCCAGGCTGCAGTCATCCCTGCTGCTTGTGCACCTTTTTCTTCCACACATTTCCCTTCCACACAACTTTCTATTAATGTGCTTTGATACATCACTTTGGGAACATTCAACTTCTTTTGCAATTACCTTTTGAGGCTTTCCCTCCTTATGGAGGGTATCAATGATGGTTTTCTGCACAACTGTCAGGTCAGCAGTCTTTCCTATAATTGTGAATCCTACTGAACCAGACTGAGAGACCATTTAAAGGCTTAAGAATCCTTTGCAGGTGTTATGTCTTAATTAGCTGATTAGAGTGGGACACTTTGAGCCTAGAATATTGAACCTTTTCACAATATTCTAATTTTCTGAGATTGTGGATTTGGGGTTTTCATGAGCTGTAAGCCATAATCATCTCAATTATGTCAAATCATGGCTTGAACTATCCTGCTTTGCATGTAATGAGTCTATCTCATATATTAGATTCACCTTTTAAGTTGCATTCCTGAAATAAATGAACTTTTGCACGATATTCGAATTTTTTGAGTTTTACCTGTATACTGTGCCATATTTTATTTCCTTATTTGACACAATACTGTACTGTTCCCTTGCGGAAACAGACTCATGACGCAAAGAAATGTCCATTACTTCAAATGGTTTAAATTTATCATTTACTGTTGGGTTTACTATTAATCGGTAAATGGGATTTTTTCAAACAGAATATACATGAAAAATATACTTTACAGATAACAGGGAATGCTCTTTGAAAGAAAGCAGCAAATACCAATTTGCCAAACAGCTGGTTTGGTTCACTATTTAAAGAAAAGTATGCTTGCTTGAAATTCAGATAAAACTCAGATATGCAGATTTGGTCAATTAAATCTGAAGTCAAATCAAGATTAAATCAAAGGTCTACTACATTTCACTCTTAGTCCCAGGAAAAGCTTGTATGTGCAAATTAAAAACCACTTGTCTTCTGATGTTTGTCCAATAAGATTAAACGGAGGTGAAAACTCCAGGCTGCACCTTTAAAACGTAGCATTTGATAGGTCCCAGGGTGCATGTCTTCTCTGTCCCAAGACCTGGCTTTTGGAATAGCAGCTTCCTGGTGATAAGAGCATTTTGGATCCTGCTGTCTTTTAAAGGAGTTCTGAAGGCCTGGCTTTTCCCCCCAAGCTCTGACTCAGGATTGAATGCCTTTAGAACACATCTATATTAAAAATGCTAAGTATATTGATCCCCTGGTGTCACTACGTTTTATTGTTTTGGATTTTATTGTTTCAGAATCATTATGGGTTGAGCTGCCTTTGATTTTATAAATACATGAACTCTAAAAGACTTTCCAAAATTGCTTGAATAACATAGATTGCTATTTTATATAACAATTTCATAGCACTTTGAAAATTGTTTTTAAAACCCTGCATACTTACATAAGCCATATAGAAGCATGACTTCAACTGAAGGTATTTTCTCCATTTCATTGTATATGCTGGATCCAAACTAGATAATGTTTGATCTAGGAAAAGATAACATTATTTTTAAAATAGCAACTATTCATTTATTTACAATCATCTTCATTTTAGCCATTGCCTATCCACTGCAGGATGAAGGCCTCTTCCGCATGTTCACAACCAATATGGTCCTGAGCTTTCTTTTACCAATTGGGCCTGCAATACTTGCTGATATTGTCGATCCATCTTGTATTTTAGAGCCCTGCTTAAAACCAAAACATGATCTGTAAAGATACATTTGTCCATGAATCAGAGATATATTCCAAGCCATAAAAGTGAAAGATGTATGCTGACTTCTTGCCTTCAGTCACCATAAAAACCAGTAAATAATGATCAAGCTAGTTTATTTGGTCACAGATTTCATTTTTTATCCATGGTACTTCCCTGGTGCTCTGTCCACAGATAAGATTCTATGTCTTAAAACTGGTATCAAATATTAATCAACTTTTAAGTAAGTAATAATAACATACCTGCTTTTTGATAGAAATTGGCTGTTTCATAGGCCAGGGCTGCTATTAGACCAGGATTATGTTTCAGCTCAATAGCTCGGGCAATTGTCACTAAGACAAAAATAAGAAGCTACTGTAAACATCTCCTTGCATTCCATTTATTTCTCTATTTGTATAAACATGGACAATGTGATGACCCGGGGCATGGTACAAAGGCAACACAGTCAAATAAACAAGAAGTGTGCCTTTAATACCTCCAACTTTGCCTCCAATGTCCAGGTTACCTTCGGCTAGAGAAAAAACTCTCCCAAGAACAGTCTTTAAGTGGAGGAAATTGAGTCCGAAAACAAAGTACATACAAACTGTAAATAAAAATCCACACAAACCACGCTGCAGTAATAAACTTGACAGGGCAGGAGAAGGAATTGCAGACTTGAAAGCCCAGCAAAACACACACAGTTCAGAAGACGCCAGGAACCCAGATAAGCCTCGAAGATACCAGACAATTCACGATTTGCTCCCAACAACTTTGCTATGCACAGCCTCCTTTTTTAAACATTGTGTTCCCAGCTGCAGCTAATGAAGGGAATCAGGGCCCTTTCCTCCCCCGTAAGCCACGCAACTCACGTTGCTCCCTTCTCTTTTCCTCCCTGCATGCCCTAGGATGAAGAAGGGGTAGGCCTGGGCCTTCCTCTGAATTCCCTCTCCCTTGCTCTACCTCTCCCCTGCTCTGCCCAGCCAGCCTTTGCCTTTCCCCAGTTTCTTCCACAGCCAGCAGAGCCACACTCCCACTCCCTGTCCGCTGCTCGGCCTCCCCCTCCAAATCAGATTCCGACAGGGCCATGACAGGCAATTTGTTAAACGCATAAAAGCAGTATATTTCTTTCTCTTTTTTCTTACTTCTAACATTGTGAGAACTGAGTTGAGACACCAGCCTATGTGAGAAGTGAATGTCTGCCTTGAATTTATATTCTAATGCTTGGAGAATGGGATTGTTGCATAAGCACATTGTTTTGTGTGTGAAATTATAATCAATTCCATTTCCATGTTCATTGTATGTATGTGTGGATAAGAAGTCCCTACAGTAGACAGACAGGAGGATGGGAATGGAAATGTTCCAATTCATGGGAATTTACGATTCTTGGGTCTGACTCAGATTGCCATGATGTCAGCATGCAAAGCAAGACTTTAATTTGCTGTGGCACATTGATAAGGGAGGTGGCCTGGATATCTGGAAAAGGGGAATGGTTACAGTAAACTCATGATATAGATTCCCATCTGGTGAAGGTTGGTGTTAAAGCATATTTATTGTACAGGCAATGGTTTCACTGAGAAAACAGATATTCTTAAATGCTCATAGGGAATGTTCAGGCACTAGAGTCAATGATGCTATGTGACTTCACTTGACTTATGGAGTAGGGAAATGGAAGAGGCCATTGAAACCATTGCCCCATGCAGATTTCTTTTAAATATTTTGTGAACATTAACTAATTAAAAAATGGGGTTACACCTATATCGTAAGTAGTATAAGGATTGCCATTTTCTATGACACTATCGCATCCATCCTAAATAAAAAACTATTTTTGTTTTCTATGTGGAACTCTGCTTGTATAATGTGAGATATCTAGTAAAGCATCTATGCATAGGTTAATCTCTATCTAAGCAAACACATGGTTGTCAATTACTTACTAAACCAAAGTCCTGCTGCCATTTTAAAACTTGGAACATAATTCCTAACTTATCACTTCACCGCTAGAGGAGTTGTTAGATTTTTAAGATCATCAGAGATACTTTTGCCACCTGTGCCGGACAAGTATTATGATATGTGGGTAGGCTTGCATTTTGGGATGTTTTTTTCCCTCTGAAATTCATGACTTGCCTGTTATTAAACAATTTATTACATTGTACTTTTTATTAATAATTCCATGGATGCTGCATCTGAACGGAATTAAGGGCCAATGTGATACATTATGTCTGACTATGTTCTACAATTTGGTTCTCCAGAAGAAAAAATTGTTTTAAAATTCTCAAAGAGGAAGCCCCCAACATTTCTCAGATGCAAAGTTAGTAATATTGCATAAATACCTTCTTGTGCTTCAGCTTGACATTGGATAATATAGGAATCTATTAGTCGACCTTCTAAATCCCTTCCCTTTTCTACAGGAGTGATCAATTTAGGGATATGGCTTTCCTAAATGAAAAAAAAAGCACTTCAGTATTGAAAACAGTGGCTGTATTTAATTAACTAATGAAGCAACTAAATATTTATGAGAATTTAATAACTACAAAACATACCCACGTGAAAATTGCAACCATTCTACCAGATATCTATCAATGATTTAAGAATCACATCTAATATTTTAAAATCTCCTTTTTGGAACACTTTTTAAGGAAGAATTTTTAAAAACTTTCTATCTAAGCAAGGAATAATGGGGAACATGTGCATCTACCATGTAAATTTCAAGGTGAAACAATTCTAAGAAGATAGTCTGTGCATTCTACCTGAGCATCTGAATCTATTCTATTCTTAACCCTATGAATTAAATAAGCCTTTTTAAACAACATGTGAATCCTAATGAGCTACTTCTAAGATGAGTACTAAGAGCTGTGCATGCTTCAGAAATGTTTTGGAAAAATGTTTCAGAATCCACATATGCACTGCATATTTCTATCCATTATTCATTAATGCTACCTTTCTTTTTTCAGGCTTTTATGCCAGCTTTAAAAAATGCTATTTTAATCTTGCATTCAAGGCAAAGAAAATGCAATTTTGGGGGGAGGGGGGGGAAGGAGAGAATTGTTTTACCTTTAAATGTTTGAAAATCCCAGCTGCTATTTTCATACTGCGATGGACATCTTTTGCTTCATCTTCTGTTATGCTAAATTTTAGCAATTCATTAGTATGGAAATACTTCAGGAGTTTTAAACATCATCTATCAAATTTCTTAACATTATTGCTAGCCAAGTTCTTTTGCTATTTCTACAAAGTGTTGTTTCCTTATTTCATATTTGCTCAGCAAATAATATATTTCTAAGAAATGAGAAAAACAATTAAATAATGCAGAAAACAATTGTAAGCCTCTTTGGTCCATCTAACCCATTATTGTCTACTCTAGGATGCAGAATTGTGATACACACTGCTGAATAAAAGTCTGATTATCACAGTACTCTTGTACTTTAACTGGAATAACTTCCAGCAAAACAGCGGCTAATGTTTTACAGAATAGATTAGAATAGAATAGAATAGAATAGAATAGAATAGAATAGAATAGAATAGAATAGAATAGAACAGAATTCTTTATTGGCCAGGTGTGATTGGACACACAAGGAATTTGTCTTGGTGCAAATGCTCTCAGTGTACATAAAAAGAAAAGATACATTAGTCAAGAATCAAGAATCATGAGGTACAACACTTAATAGTCATAGGGTACAATAAGCAAATCATACTAGGAAACAGTCAATAAAATCATTAGGATACAAGCAACATTACAACCATACAGTCATAAGTGGAAGGAGAAGGAAGGATGGGAGGATTAACAGTAATAGTAATGCAGACTTAGTAAATAGTTTGACAGTGTTGAGGGAATTATTTGTTTAGGCATTCATTATTTAATCAAATTAATTAAATTACTATATAAGGTATTCATTACTAATCCAAATGATTTATTTGGTATCTAAAAGCTAAGACAGTGATACCAGCCAAGTTTCCTGCAACTACAGGTAGTCCTCAACTTACAAGTTCATTTAGTGACTGTTCAAAGTTACAACAGCACTGAAAAAAGTGATTTATGACCATTTTTCACACTTGTGACTGTTGCATATCCCCATTGAGATCAACATTCAGATGCTTGGCAACTGCTTCATATTTATGACCATTGCAGTATTCCAGAGTCACGTGATCACCCTTTGCCATCTTTGGACAAGCAAAGTCAATTGGGAACACAGATTCACTTATAATCATATCATTGACTTAACAATTGCAGCAACTCGCTTAACAACTATAGCCAGAAAGGTTATAAAATGGAGCAAAACTCACTTAACTGTCTTGCTTAGCAACAGAATTGTTGGATTTTGTAGACTGAACTACTAAAATACATAAATCAGTTTTCTAAATAAATCAACTGCTGACTCTCGGGACAAGTAAATCACCTTTCTGGACATATTTTGAAAAGAAGATGTCATTCATGTAAGACATTACATAAGGAGAATATTCCCAAATAATTAGGCAAAAATTATTACTCTCTTTTACAATCTGATATTGCAATTCAAGCATAAGGCTGGGCCCATGCAGTTTCACAATAGGAAAGTTGAAGACTATATAGATTGAAATGGTTTTACTCCCAATAGCAATTTAGCCTGCAATCCTATGAACAGTTTAGCAAAACCAAACCCACCAATTTCAAATGGGCTTAAGGTATGTTTTTAATCTTCTGACATTACTCTAATTAAAGTGAAAATACTTACTCTTCCTTCCCAGCTAATCTTGATGCATATTTAGTGTACCACAAGGCCACATTAAATCCCATAGAAACTAATTCAAACACAGCATCTTGCTGGGCACTAAGGGAAGAAAGGAAAACAATCTGAATTTTGCAGAGTTTATAACACTTCTGAAGTACAAAACATTGCAATACTTCCACTTATCTTTTAGACATAAGACACAATGCTACCAAATATCTTTTCAGGAATGTCACATTGAGTTCAAAGAGTACTGCTTAATTCTTTTTCATTCCTTCCTACCCCAATCATGGGAGCAAACCTCCAAAGTATTGAAATGTTTACATAGAACTTAAACAGCTTGAAAAGTGGAATTGTTCTGACTGAATTAATTCGTGTTTTGTTTTAGTCTGGTCAGGAATGTCCAGAGTACAGTGTTTTTACAGTTCTTCCCTTCAGAATGAAAATATTGAAGTAGCAGTCAATCAAGTTACCACCATTCTTTTAAAACGTTTAACTGAGCACTACTGTTAAACTACAAACAACAGGTTTTTTATAGAAATGGAAACTTTGTTTGATCCAATATAATACTAAAAATCATCTTGAACTAAAATTAATTTATCTAAGCATATACTGTCACAAAAGGGCTTGTTTTTAATTATACAAATCCCAAAGAGATATGTTAAAAAATAATTACATTAAAAATTACAAAACATATATTCACTTCTAAGTATCACTATCTTGCCAGTAATACGGACAATAATTTTATTACCCGTATATACTCGAGTATAAGTCGACCCGAATATAAGCCGAGGCACCTAATTTTACCACAAAAAACCTGGGAAAACTTATTGACCCGAGTATAAGCCGAGGGTGGGAAATGCAGCAGCTACTGGTAAATTTCAAAAATAAAAATGGATACTAATAAAATTACATTAATTGAGGCATCAGTAGATTAAATGTTTTTGAATATTTATTTCAAAGAAAAACAGATTAATCAATTTGGGAAACGATCTCATTATCATGAAAGGTTTAATTGATTCACTAACCAAAAGAAGATGACAATGACAGTGGGAGGCAGGAGTCACTCTCTCCCTTGCAAGAAAAAAGCAAGAGCCGTTCTTATGATCTCTCTCTCTCTCTCTCTCTCCCCGTAATACAGTCAAGCCCTTTCCAGCACGCGCGATCTGCCGCCGCCGCTTTGCACCCAGCAAATGCAAAATCCCAGGGTTTTTGCATTTGCAAGGTGCAAAGCGGCGGGGGCGGATCCTGCGTGCTGGAATGGGCTTGACTGTATTACGGGGAGAGAGAGAGAAATCATAAGAACGGCTCTTGCTTTTTTCTTGCAAGGGAGAGAGTGACTCCTGCCTCCCACTGTCATCGACATCTTCTTTTGGGTTAGTGAATCAATTAATTTGGGAAATGATCTCACTATTATGAAAGTCAGTGTTCTCTGCCAGTGGGGCATTTGGAAGAAAATGCCCCGCGGCATATCCACGCGCGTGTAAGGGGAATCAGAAATCCCCGCGTTCAATGCCTAGCACAGCAGAAGAGAAAACGCAGCTGTGAGCAAATACTGGGAAAACCTGATTGATCAGAAGGAAGGAGGCAAAAGAGGGAGGGGTGGTGGTGGACGGAGGTCCCACTGGTATTTGTGAAACACTTGGTCGGCAGCGCTTAAAGTCAACGTCCTCGCTCCCACCTACCCAAAGCCACGAAGTCCCCCAATTGCGCAGCCCAGAATCGCCCTCCCCTCGGGACAGCAACGACGCCCGGTATTTCCCGAGATGAAGCTCCGCCGTGCAATGAAAGTGCCCTGGCTCTAGGCTCGCGGGTTCAGAAAACAACGCGAGGCGAGGTCGCTTCGGCTCCACTCAGCTTCGTTTCCTAGCTGCTTTCAGTCCGTTCGGGAGGAGGTGGTGGTGGCAGCTTGCGCTGTTTTCTGAGCTCTAGGCTCGCGGGTTCAGAAAACGCGAGGCGAGGTCGCTTCGGCTCCGCTCAGCTTCGTTTCCTAGCTGCTTTCAGTCCGTTCGGGAGGAGGGGGAGGAGGTGGTGGTGGCAGCTTGCGTTGTTTTCTGAGCTCTAGGCTCGCGGGTTCAGAAAACAACACGAGGCGAGGTCGCTTCGGCTCCGCTCAGCTTCGTTTCCTAGCTGCTTTCAGTCCGTTCGGGAGGAGGGGGAGGAGGTGGTGGTGGCAGCTTGCGTTGTTTTCTGAGCTCTAGGCTCGCGGGTTCAGAAAACAACGCCAGGCGAGGTCGCTTCGGCTCCGCTCAGCTTCGCCACCACCTCCTCCCCCTCCTCCCGAACGGACTGAAAGCAGCTAGGAAACGAAGCTGAGCGGAGCCGAAGTGACCTCGCCTCGTGTTGTTTTCTGAACCCGCGAGCCTAGAGCTCAGAAAACAACGCAAGCTGCCACCACCACCTCCTCCCCCTCCTCCCGAACGGACTGAAAGCAGCTAGGAAACGAAGCTGAGCGGAGCCGAAGCGACCTCGCCTCGCGTTGTTTTCTGAACCCGCGAGCCTAGAGCTCAGAAAACAATGCAAGCTGCCGCCACCACCTCCTCCCCTTCCTCCCGAGCGGACTGAAAGCAGCTAGGAAACGAAGCTGAGCGGAGCCGAAGCGACCTCGCCTCGCGTTGTTTTCTGAACCCGCGAGCCTAGAGCTCAGAAAACAACGCAAGCTGCCGCCACCACCTCCTCCCCCTCCTCCCGAGCGGACTGAAAGCAGCTAGAAAACGAGGCTGAGCGGAGCCGAAGCGACCTCGCCTCGCGTTGTTTTCTGAACCCGCGAGCCTAGAGCTCAGAAAACAATGCAAGCTGCCGCCACCACCTCCTCCCCTTCCTCCCGAGTGGACTGAAAGCAGCTAGGAAACGAAGCTGAGCGGAGCCGAAGCGACCTCGCCTCGCGTTGTTTTCTGAGCCTAGAGCCAGGGCGCTTTCATTGCATGGTGGAGCTTCTTGTCTCGGGAAACACCGGGTGTCGTTGCTGCCCCCTGAGGGGAGGGCAATTCTGGGCTGCGCGATTGGGGGACTTTGTCGCTTTGGGTGGGTGGGTGGATGGGAGCGAGGATGGACGGAGTCCGTGAAGTGGGGCTTGCCTGCAGGAAAGCGGCTGCCCAGCTCCGGAGCTCCACACCATTTTTTTTTCAGAGGGGAATCTGACTCGAGTATAAGCCGAGGGCGGTTTTTTCAGCACAAAGAATGTGCTGAAAAACTCGGCTTATACTCGAGTATATACGGTAATCAGTTGTATTTGTACATACAATATAGCCCGTTAGACAATGAAAAAAGAAAGATAAAGTCATAACAAAAATCACACATGGAGATAATTGCAAACTAAGATTTCAGCTGATCCCACTGATAAAATATGTTCTGTTGTAAGATGGCTCTTTCAATGTATGAAAGAAATGTAAGAGCATTTTTTAAAAATTCCATAACAGCATCTTGGTAACCCATTAAGTTACTCTTTGTACTGTTGATTTTTTTCAACATAGACTACCCTGTCCTTGAATGGCTGGGTGGACTGGACATTAACATTTGAACTACTATAAATCCATGTATTTGCCATATGTTAAATAAATAAATACTCTTTGTACTAAGAACTACCTAAAAATTTGAAAAGCATACTATATATATACCTTGGTATTTGTCCTTGCAACGTGTCTGTCCATTTAAAATTCTGCATGTATCTCAGTTTGCTATCCTGTGAAGAGTTATCCAGGGCAAGTATAAAGCCTGTTAAAATAATGCCAGTATTAAAATAACACATCCCTTACAAATCAAAATGTACTTTAAATAATCATTTTGTCTTCAATGTTTTTTCTTTATTTTTTCTACTGATAATGTGACTGTTAATATAAAACTTTTTAACATGTAAAATGCCTGGTATTCAAAATTAGCCTCAGGATTCCTTTTAGCTGACTGGGGATCAGTTTTATACTACACTTGGGGGGGTCATTTCAATAATTTCTTTGGTTAAATTCAAAGTAATTGACATTCCACCCTCAGACCAACATCAGACAAAGAATTCTAGGAAATGAGCCCAGTAAGACAATGCACTAAGTAAAGAAAGAGAATGATGCTCCCTTGTGTCAAAAGAAGTTGATGCAAATGGAAAGCCCTTCTGCTCATGTGGGGGTCTTACATTATCCTGTATCATTCCAGAAGCCCTCCCAATGTCTTCTGAAAGACAGGGGGAACAGATGGTGAAGCCCCATTACATGGAAGAGATTCAGTTTATGTATTATAACATACAGCATATACTCTATACATACTAACTGCAAATTTGTTTTCCAAAAGATAATCTTTACGTAGCTAAGACTGCATTATCTAGACTCCGTTTGTCTTTTGGAAAACCTCCATGTTCTCCACCCTAGAGGTTGGTTGATTAGACAGCCTGTGAACTATTATTATTGTTGAGTGTTTATTGGCTTTTCCTTGGCAAACATTATAGGCTTTTATTCTTCTGCTATTTTTAATGGATAATTTTAATAGGCTGTTAGCCATTCAAAGTTGCATTTGCAAGACAGGTGGCCAGATAAATCAATTAAATAAATAAAGATATTTGAGTACATTTTACGATTTGTACATGTGCAAAAAATTCAACCAGTTTGCTTTTTCATCCCTCCAATTTAATTGATTTGTTTTATCATGTGCTTCAATTACTAAAAACAATAACATCACTGAAAACCCCAGGATTATCTTCCACAATCTATTCATAACAGCAAAACTGTACTTGACCATCAATTATGCCTGGCATCCACTCAGGAAAAAGATTAGCAGCACTGTATTCAGAGAATTTTGCCCACCCCCACATAAGCCTCTGAGAAAAAAGGCAAGTCTGTAGTTCTTTATTTCATGAGTGGGTATGAAGGAGCAGTGGTGTTTCCCTTTCCTTGCATTGCTGTGGTGAAAAACAGAAGAAACCAGGGAAATGTGTGTGATTTTTTTCTTCTTTCAAAGCTTTTTGAAAGAATTAATGAAAACATTTTTGATTTCTATAAAACTTTGGACAAATAATGAAATAGTAGGCAATATTCCTTCTTTTTTATCCTTTTGCAGTTTTCTGCAAATCAGAGACACTTTCATCTTCCTTGTGTTCTTTAGTCATCAAAATGTCTTGGAAGTGGAGCTAGAGAATTGTCACTATCATAATTAAAATAATACCAGAATTAGATGGCCAGTTCTATTTCTGAAATCAAGGAAAAATATCTAACTTGAAAATTAAAAGAATAAGCTCTCTGCTCATATAAACAGCTCTGTGATAAATATAGTCTGATGGTTTCCCACTAGTTACTGAACACACATTAAACATCTTTAATCAATCACAAAAGCAGCCTTTGGATCACTGATAATGTGTATCAGTGCCCTATTTCTACACAATGTTGTGAAATTTCTACAAAAGGAAATGCAACCTTTTGGAAAACAAGGATTATAACTAATATGGAGAAAGGGGGGAAATGTCTGAAAATAAAGTAGCCACGGCATTGTGCAGTGCGTCAATGACATGGGCTTGGTTGGGGATTTTCTATTTTCTTCCTCTTTATCAGTGGGTGAGGAGTTGTTCTTATTTTTAAAGAAAAATATGTGAAGTGTTTTTTAAGATTTAAGTTCTAGTTTTACACTTTGATTTTTGTATTTTCACACTTCACATTAGCAGCTTTTACTTCACCATTATCAGGTTTTGGCAAATTTAACAGCACAGTCAGAGCAACTTCACCCTCCCAAATAATTGAATTTTTTTTTACCTTCCAAGAGTGAAAAATAGGAATCAGTTGCATTTTTCATCATATCTGGATTACAACTTAAATCAGTAAAAAGTTCCAGGAGTCGTGCTCTTGATAACCTTAAATCACTATATTAAAGGGGAAAAAAGACCAAAAGATATATCAAAGATGTGCACTATTTCTCATATTAACTTACATTTTGCATATGTTCTTACAATCACTTACTTGCAGATTTTTGTCACAGCTGGAGTTGTGGCTACTCCATAGTAATTAAATGAGACAGGGGCTGTAGCCTTTAAAGGGTTTCGATGAAACCAATGAGTCATTTTCTTTCTAAAAGTTTAGAATACAGCAAGACTAAAATAAAGAAGAGAAAAAGTTACTGATTCTATATATAACTACAAATACAATACTTAAAAGTCTGGTTATTTAATACATTACAGTTTTCTATGGAAAGATATTGACACACACACATGCACATATTTGTTAGAGACAGAAAATAAACCTAACCAGATGTTTAAATAAACTTATAAAGGATTGACCTTTATGAAATATTATATTAGTTGTGGAGTACAGCACTGATTAACAATTGTGGAAGAAAATCATTTGTTTTAAGAATAATCAATACAGTTATTAATTCAATTTATATAACTGTTTCTGTCACATATGTGACTTTAGGTGGCATAATACGAGTAGTTACATCTTGTTTATTATTAATATTAGCAATAAACAAACAATTAAAACCTAAAACTTTTTTTTAAATTAAAATTAAGGAAATGCAAATCTCAATAGAATTTTGAGAAGCATTGTAGATGCTCCTAACAATGACCAGAGTTTGAAAGCATTTGCTCCTCTTCAGGAAGTACTAATTTTCATTCAGTTTGCCAAAGATGAATGGGACTTTGGATATGATCTGGGTATAGAGCACTTCTGCTATGGGTCACATTATTTTCACATGATTAAGAGCCAGTTGTTGCTTCTCCCTTAGAGTCTGCTGAAAAGAAATATGTCTGCAGAGATAATTAAAGTTCACTTAGCTAATAGAAGAGAAAGTAGAGCTATTTGTAACATAACCAACTCTAAAATATAACATTGTAAAATACTGACTAGTGTTATTTATGAATTTAAAATATGTTTTTCTACTAAGGTCTATTTTCTGTGTGTTAAACATTTTTTTCCAAACAAGAGTTATTTGGCTGTAGAATCCAAACTATCAATCATTAATAACTTTTTACTCTCTAGTATAACTTTCAGAATAGCTTCATAAAATAATGGCTTTAAGCTGTTTTCTGCAGAGCCTTTGCATCCCTTAATATTGTAAAATGTCTGATGATTGCTAAGACAACCTGTTGTGTTGTCAGAAATGTATGCAGATATGTTCTGAGTGCTGGGAGGGAGAATATGTCTTTCATGAAGAACAATGAAGTTCTTATGTTGTGCAGTGGTGTGTATAGTTTGACATGTTTATTGTTTTTATACTTTTTTTTGCTTCTCCCACAGATTTAAACACCAGATGATATCACCGCTGTCAGCAGTGGTTGAAACTTTCATAAGAACACTATGTGAAGAATCTTGGAAGCCACATCTTTTTATCTTTTTCTTTTCTTCTATTTTTCAACTTTTTTCTTTCTTGTATTTTTTTCTTTCCTTTTTTTCTTTATATTCATTTCTGTTAGTTTTTATCTTTATATTTAAAGTTTAAACGTTTTAATTTTATATAGAGACAATCAAGAAAAGGAACTGGACATGGAACAGCTGTGACAAGCAATCCTAGATGATGGCTTTTTTAAATGAGAGTTACAAAGCAGATTGTGTCAGGATTCCTCCAATACTTAATCTGTCTGAGATAACTTCAAAGTGAAATCTTTGAAGACTCTTTTTAAAGTTGTAGAAAAGTTTAATCTTGGCTTCTTTAAAGCCAGGTGATGAAAGTTGAAATCCTGCAATGCCATAAAAATTATGTAAAAGTCAGGACTATGCAGAGCAAAAAAGAAAGGTTACAAAGTTGGACTATTTGACCAGAGATAAACTACATTGCTATTTCTGATATCTCCCAAGGGACTTTTTGCTGAACTAGGATTGTGGTAGATGAAGATGATGGTTTCTGCATTGTATATAAATTAGGCTGAGGGGAGAAGAGGTTTTTTTATTTGTAACTTTAAAAGAGAGTTAAAAACTAGCATATTAGTTTATGTTTGGTGTGATGAAAATTGGCCTTTGTTGCCTTTTTCTTTTGCCTTTTTTCTGCAGATTTTGAACATTTTTTTCTTCTAGTTTAGTCTGTCTTTGTTTTTATTACATTTACTAAAACTTCATTTTTTAAAAAAGAAAAAATTCATATTTATGTGGGACAAAGTTTTTTCATTCTGTCCTTCCTTGAAAATGGTTGACAGTTGCTCAACTCTTCTAGACTGAAGAAACACTTTGTTAATGACAGACATATCACTGCCTCTTTTAAGCAGGAAAACATATACCTTCAAGCATTAATTATCCAGGAAATATAGAACCAGTTCTTTCTGAACATTTTAATCTGCCAGGAAAGGCCAAGAAAGGTTAGCCCTCACTTCAGATGTACTCTTCATCATTGTGATCCAAAAATTGAAGAGAATTCAGAACTGCAGGGGTTGTCATGGTTACATCATCAGTTTCTGTTCCAAGAGAACATAAGGAGCCAGTATACTCTACTACAATGATGAACTAGGACACAAGGGATTCAGATTAAAATCACTCAGATGCACAGTCCACAGAATTTGGAACCAATCAATCTCTAGGTTCAACATATCTCCGATGGTTCTCAAGGGAATAAAATGAATGGAATCCCCTTCTGTCAGGCAAATTGAACAAGAGGCAACAACCAACAATGAATTTCAGGTTGAGTGAATTTGCTTTTATCTGCAAAGAACAGCAATTTGCCAGAACAAACTCTCAACTGCTAAGTGTCTCCACTCCCATCATTCTATTGCAGAAAAGCTGCCCAGTGCAGAAAAACAATGTTGGCCTGTTCTCTATGGTGGAGATCTTAAAATAAGACATTCTTATTTTAATTGTCATAGTATATTGCTCCAAGTAGACTTTAGTCCCTGCTTGATCTGACTGCCCCATATCATTATTTCCATTTGCACGGAAATTACAACAACCTCTGAAAAAGAAACTTGTGACCCATCTTTGAAGTCACTGTGATCATGTGATCACAATTTGAATGCTTGGCAACTGGTAACATCTACTATAGAAAGAAGAATTTTTTGGGGCATAGTATATCCTGCTTGTTTTCAGAATTCACAGGAGAATTTATTTTGGAATTGCTATTGGGACTTCATAGCTGTCAATGTTATCCTCCTAAATGAGCTCATCTTTATTTTTTAGGATACCAACCTGATCTAATAATCTTGAAGGAATAAGTTTAAAATCTCATATCAGAGGAGAGTGTAATTTCTATTCAGTACTTGTTTTAACTTCTGCTGATTAAAAAGTCCTTCAAGAATGACTGATTTGTGTAATATTATATTGTATCAAACTGGAAGACTTAAGAATGGAACGGATTCTTTGGATCCAGGGTAAGACATACTGTACAAATAGTCCTTGATTTACAACTACAACTGAACCCAAGATTTCTGTGCTAAGCAAAACAGTTAAGTGAATATTGCCCAATTTTATGACCTTTCTTGCCACTGTTGTTAAGTGAATCACTGCAGTGAAGTGAGTAAAATGCTTACTAAATGAATCTGGCTTCCCCATTGACTTTGCTTGTCTGAAAATAGCAAAAGGTGAACACATAATCTGGGATACTGCATTGTAATTTTGAATGGCCACTAAATGAATGGTTGTAAGTCGAGGATTACCTGTATTATATAGCCTTAGATATTTTCCCAATGCAATACAGTAAATAAGTCTACTTCCTTTCTCTAAGTATTACATAAGAAAATTCTGACATTGCTTGCTCAGTAGTCCTGGACAGAAACTTGAACAAGACAAAGATTTTCCTTGTTGTTTATCCTGCCTTGACTACACGTAGTCATAGTAATAAATCAAGATATTCCTACATTGCGGTTCAAACACAACAGCCAAAATCTAAAACTCTATATAAAGGAAAAGAGTACTATCATATACAGATAGTACTCGACTTACATCCCCAATGGAGCCCAACATTTCTGTTGCTAACCAAAATAGTTTTTAAGTGAATTTTGCTCCATTTTACTACCTTTCTTGCCACATGTATTAAGTGAATCACTGCAGTTAAGTGAGTAACATGGTTAAGTGAATCTGGCTTCCCCATTGACTATGCTTGCCAGGATACTACAACCATCCAATACATTGCCACTTGCCCAGCATCCAAATGTCAGTCATGTGGCCATGGGGATGCAGTAGTGGCCATGAGTGTGAAAACTGGTCATTAAGTCCCTTTTTTTAGTGCCACTAACTTTGAATGGTCACCAAACAAATCAAGGACTACTTGTATCGAACTTTTGCTTTAAAAAACAAAAAACGGAACCTTTAAAAAGAGCTTGTATCAGTGCTTCGAAATTCTGCCCATCATATATTATAACACATAGGCCTTCTCTGGCATTACAGTAACTGAGCTTCCTCCCTAGCAGACAGCAAAGCGAACAGCTCCACGTCCAGCATTAATCCAAGCCTCTCCCAAAAACATATTTGATCTCCTCCTTCTCTGCTTAGGGTGGAGCTGCTCTATTTACCTTCTCGATTTCCAGCGGACTCTTGTCAGCAGCAGCCACTGCCGTACAGCTCTACGGAAATCAGTTCAGGAGGTAGAGCCGCATCCCCAGAATTATGAAAGGAAGGCGGCAAGGCCCGAGCCCGCCTCTCGGGGGCTCTGCTGAAAAGCAAGCCAGGCCAAGCTTCCCTGGGAGGTAAGAGACTCGCCTCTTCCAGCCTTCTTCTGTTCGACTGGCAAAAGCGTGGGGCCTAAACCCATTTCAGCAAGCTATTCGGTTTGGGGATAACCTCGAATAAACTTGGTTTATTCTCTCTGGCTATCATCAATTACTTTGCCAAGTGCTGGTTTGAGTTGGGTTCAGCTATATTGGAAACCTGGTGCTCCCTTGTGCTTCGGGATTAGTAGTCCCACTCTCATTGACAGGGACCGACAAGTCTTGGAATCTATATATTTGAAAGACGCTGACTACAGCGAAGCACAATGATGCCGGTTTGTAGCAATTTCCAGCTAAACTGTTAAGCACAACCGACTAGGTACAAGTCGGAAGCAGTATGCAAATCCGAACAGGCTTTCCATCAGATATGTAAATCCGGCTTCTTTGGGTTTTCACCCACTGTTTAAAAAACGCACCCCCAACCTTATTCGTTTGCTGAGGTCTCAACGGGACTTCCTTAAGCCTCAAAGTCAGCCTCTTTCCCCATACTGATCGTTGGCACCTCTAAGTGGTCTCATTGATTATAGCGAATGAAACGCCGCTGGGTTTACAGGCCAGAGGCCACGCCCACTCATAGCTGGCAAGCCTCATTGTTGTCTGCGTTAAGTACAAGTGCGATGTAAACATCCAGAGTAGCCTGCCAGGGACTAACCCTCTATTTTTTCACACTCCCTACGCGCTGTTTAGCCCGAGATTCGATGTTCATATCCCCTTTCCTGAAAATACCATCCTAATTTCCTCAATTAAGACAAGCTGCTCTCGTACTATATAAAGTATCCACATTTCCTCCATCTCTGTTTATCGCGACAACAAGCCTGCTTCTCTTCTATTTGCCTAAAGGGCTTCTGTTTACATCTATTTTACAGAGTTGTCCTCCCCCCCAAACTTTTTCCTGTCTTGGAACACCAAACAATAGGCAAAAGGACGCAACGAACAAGCGGAGGAAGAACAAAGCAGTCCGAGTTAAAACGATTACCCATGTTCACAAATCGTTTAAGGTTCAAGTCTTGCAACAAAGGCGGAAATGATTGGTTTAATTCTATTCCGTTCTCGAAATTGTGCTGTGATTGCAGGTCGAGAGGTTTGTGGAGCGTGATAGTAAAATGAGTAAGAAATCTTTTAAGAGGAAAAGCGGAAAAGGAGAAGTAATAGCTACTTAAATATGGTTTTGTCTTTAAGTGGCCCAGAAATATCCAATTGATCGTGTATATATAAGAATAGACGAAATAAAGCTAAGGAATGCAAGGACGTGGGGAAAACAACAGCCATTCGTTTCGAAATTAACTCTCAATTGAGCATATTTCACAAAAGAATTAAAGATAAATCACTACACTGAATGCATTTAATTCGATGACCAACTGTCTGTACAAGATTGGACTGTGGAAACAATCGGAGAAGCAGGAAGCCGCTAAGATTCATCATTGCCAGCGTTCAGGGGCAGTATAAGGAGAGAAGACAAAATACAAGCGCCTACGATACAATAAATAGAAGCTTCCTCACCACTCACCCACCTCGGAAGATTCTCTAGTCTATGCCAGAGATCCAAAAATTGTAGAGGAGTTAAAGGATAACTTCTGTAGGGTGACCTCGGTAATAATAATAAAAAAAAAAAAACAAGGAAACCCGCCCGATTCCCTAGGCGCCAAAAGCCGAAAATCACGTGACCTTCCTGGACCTGGCAAGATCTCGAGAACCGGGCGGAAGCGCTTCGCGTGTAATTGTAGCAACAAAATAGAGCCGGGCAGCTCTCGGCTCGCCAAGGCGTGAATGAAGGAAGGAGTGCGTGGTTTTTCTATGCCAGCCCAATTTCTCGACGAAGCAGAGAGACTAGTTGACTCTGAAAGTCAGTATATACGGAGCTGGTGGAGAATGATGGAAATCATCATTGCCTTCTTTGCACCTGTTACATGTTTCTAGATACAGAAAAGTAGTGATTAATCAGCCCCCACCACCACCCTTTTTTGGCTTACTTAGAGGCGTGAAGGAGAAAGTGCGGTGAGTGTGCAAAGCCAGAGGGCTACCAAAAGGGATGGTAGCCTGGCGGACCTGATGCATCTGACTTATGATGATGAGAGGCGGCGGCAGTAGCAGCAGCAGCAGCAGCAGCAGCAAGCGAGAAAATTTAAAAGCATCTTTTGGTGACGCAACGCATCGCATCAAAAGGCTATTGGCAAGGGGCGTTGTCAAAGCTAGTGCGCATAAAAACGGAACCATTCTCACCGCATGTAAGTCGAGGCAGCTATACTCCAAGCAAGAATATGTGAGGCTTGATTTTCCCCGTCCCAATGCAAACTTGGAATTTGCAAAAGCTTTTCCTCACAGTTCAGGTAAACGCAGAGAATAACAAGTGTGCAGAATACCATATATATATTCCTCTTTCAGGATCATAACGAAAGAGAATTCATAATGCACGTGCATTCTGTGACAGCGTAATCAGCGTGCTTCTTGGTGCAACACATTGAAAGCCACGTTTTTTTAAAACGGGGTGATGTTTTCTGCTGTCTTGGGGCTTTTTCCAAAGTTCTGCAGTTTTCGGTTGTTGTGGTTTGCCAGAGGTCGCCCATTTGTCTGAGGTGTAAGGTTTCCTGCCTAAGCAGAGGATTGCACTGGAAGACCTCCAAGGTCCCTTCCAACTCTGTTTATTCTGTTCTGTTCTGTTCTACTCTACTGTAACTTTACAAAGAGGTATTTATTACTTTTGCTGGAATAGAAGCTCACAACCAAGAAGCCCCTTCTCCGAGGGTCGCCTTTCTAAGTTTACAACAGCTTAGGTCTACGTACGCACGCGCAGACGGGAGCCAATAGGGTACCCAGTTCCGCTGCGCAAAGCAAGGCAAGGAAGGCGGTGTTGGGGACAACCGACCATGCTGGGGGGCGGGGCCTCGCTAGAAGCGACTGCCAGGTTTGGATGAGAAGGCAAATGGGCTTGGTCGGGGAGTGAGCGGCGGGTGTTGCTTGGACTGAAGCGAACGGCCGTTACCCTGCGAGACCCCTCCATTCCTCGCTCTCCCGGCTCCCATTCCCCGGCGCGGCCGCGGATGAAGATGGAGCCCTAGCAGCTGGGACCATGTCGGAAGCGACTCGGAGCCTTCTGCAGCGCTGGGGCGCCAGCTTCAGAAAAGGGACCGACTTCGACTCCTGGGGGCAGCTGGTGGAGGCGATCGACGAGTATCAGATGTGAGTGGGGGCTGGCGGGCGGCAGCTTCAAAGGATCGGGCTGGTTGAAGGGGGGGAGCTGCTGAAGGCGAAGGCGGGAGTGGTGGTGGGGGAAGAGCCCCTGGGTGGGGCGAGAAGTTGGGGTTCAGTCACCCGTGGGGCTGAGTGCGGGTGGCGGGTCTGGGCGGAGCCCCGAAGGGGTGACCTGGAGGGCAGGCAGGCGCTACAAAGCCTCTGGGTGGGGCGAAGGGCAGCTGCAGGCGGCCGAGGGCGAAGGGCTGCTTCAGAAAGACTGCAAAGGGGAGAAGGGTCCCTCTGGTCGTAAATACTTCGCATTGGAAGGCTTTTGTCTGGCGCGAAAGGGTCTGTGGACGAAGGGAAGAGGGGGCTCTGCGTCGAGGCTACAGAATTGGGGAAGGGTCGCTTCCATTGCTGCCCCGTGTCTGCGTCTGAATACAAGATGCAGAAGGGAGGATGCTGAGGCTCTTGCTGTCGGTCTGCATCTATTGCTGCTTTGAAATATGCTTTTTTTTTAAAAAAAATTTTTAAACATAAATGCCAACAAAATGATTCTGCTAATGTTATTATGATGCTTCTCCGGGCTCTGAACGGTTGGGTTTTTTTTAGGTTGGGCAGCTTTGGGATATCTGACAGAAGTTTCGGCCTTGAAAGCCACCTGTTGTTTCTTGATCATTAATCTGAACTTTGGGATTCTTTCAGGATCATCTCAAGCACTACCAGATGTATAATGTTAATACAAATGGGGAAAAAAGAGATTCTGTGGATTAATTGCTTCTGTTTCTGTGATTTAAAATTGGGTATTTGGCAGCTCCAGTCCAATTCCTAACAAGTCATAATAAACCTAGGTTTCCATATAGTATTTGGCTATTTTTTATTGAACTGCCACATGAAGATATTTTGTAACATTAACAGCTTGTTAGGAAGCAATTAATCTATTGTCTGGTGTTGCTTTTGAAAACTCTCACAGTTTCAGAAACCTCATGGTTAGGGAAGGAATTTAGCTGAGAAAAAGAACTTGGCTCTTGGGGGGAAATTAATATTTCTTTTGCTTTCAGAATATACAAATTTGTTTTATTTCCAACACAAAAGTGTTCTCCCTAAATGGCAGTTAAGGAGCACTTGCATTCTATTTTTTGCTTGCTGAAACTACTCCAAGACTAACATATGTTATGCTGCAACATCATGATACTTCTGACTACAGCTTAGCGAGTGCTCTTATAGCTCTGTTGGCTCAGAATTGTAAAATTATATTGTACACGTCTAATAAAAGATCAGACATTTATATTTAACTTTTTATAGATTAAAAATAACCTGAGCAGATAGGAAACAAAAAAAATTATTTGTTGTTTTAATTAAAGTGTAGAAAGATTAAGCTGGGAGGGAGGATATTGAACGTGTAAATGTTTATAGCATTGCCCTTGCCCATCCAGTTGGAATGTGCAACATTGTGTGAAATCTTGATCTATAATTATATGCATTTCTATGAAAATATTTGAAAGGCTTGTGCTGTCCCACCTGAAAACCATCACGGATCCACTGTTAGATCCCATGCAGTTTGCATACTGAGCAAATAGATCGACAGGTGATGTTGTTGACATGGCTCTGCATTACATCCTACAACACCTTGAATCTCCAAATACCTATGCAAGGGTCCTCTTTGTAGACTTCAGTTCAGCATTCAATACCATCATTCCAGACACTCTTCTAAGTAAATTAAATCAACTAAAGGTACCTGAACACACTTGTAAGTGGATCATAAGCTTCCTAACAGACAGGAAGCAGCATGTGAAGCTAGACGGAATCACATCCGATTCCTGTACAATCAGCACAGGGCCCCCCCAAGGCTGTGTGTTATCTCCATTTTTCCCTATATACCAATGACTGCATCTCAAACAACCCATCTGTTAAAATACTGAAGTTTGCTGATGACACAACAGTGATTGGTCTCATTTGAGACAACGATGAATCTGCATACAGAGAGGAGGTTATACAACTTGCCTTGTGGTGTAACCGGAACAATCTGAAACTGAACACACTCAAAACCGTAGAAATGGTGGTAGACTTTAGAAGAAGCCCTCCCATACTACCACCTCTTACAATACTAGACAACACAGTATCAACAGTAGAGACCTTCAAATTTCTAGGTTTTACTGTATCACATGACCTAAAATGGACACCTAACATCAGAAAAGCACAACAAAGAATGTTCTTTCTGTGCCAACTCAGAAAGCTCAAACTGCCCAAGGAGCTGCTGATACAGTTCTACAGAGGAATTATTGAGTCTATCATCTGCACCTCTCTAACTGTCTGGTTTGGTTCTGCAACCCAACAGGACAGACATAGACTTCAGAGGATAATTAGGACTGCAGAAAAAACAATTACTACCCACCTGCCTTCAATTGAGGACCAGTATATTACAGGAGTCAAAAAGAGGACTGTGAAAATATTTATAGACCCCTCACATCCCGGACATAAACTGTTTCAACTCCTTCCCTCAAAACGACGCTGTAGAGCACTGCACACCAGATCAACTAGACACAAGAACAGTTTTTTCCCGAAAGCCATCACTCTGCTGAACAAATAATTCCTTCAACACTGTTCAACTATTTACAAAGTGTACACTACTATTACTGTTAATCTTCTCACCACTCCTTATCACTCATCCCCTCCCACTTGACTGTTTCCTAGTATGATTTGATTGATGATTGTACCCTATGACTATCATTAAGTGTTGTACGTTATGATTCTTGATTCTTTATGAATGTACCTTTTCTTTATTTATACTGAGAGTATTTACACCAAGACAAATTTCTTGTGTGTCCAATCACTCTTGGCCAATAAAGTATTCTATTCTATTTTCTACTGTTGATCTCTAACTGGAATTTAAAGTATTTTGATTTTGGTGATACTATGACTGCATCAACTAGTAGGCATTGAAAGCTGTATCTCTGAATTTATCCAATCCCTTTTAAACTGCCTGTAACTGCTGGTGATTATCACATCTGATACATAGCATCCTATGATATTTAGATTTAAAGCATGGTGCCATTACATTTTCTTAAACTATATTGCCTTATCAAAGAGTGATACTATTGTTTTATAAAGGTGAACTTAAATTAGAGATCACATTTTAATTTTGTATGCTATTTCTGAAAAAAGATGGCAACTAAGTACCGTGTTTCTCACAAAATAAGGCCAGGCCTTTTTTTTTTGAGCCCCCAAAAAACGCCTAGGACATCTTTTCAGGGGTGAATTAATTTCTTCCCCCCGCGCACCAGCGCCGTCTCCAGCAACAGCATCTGAGTCGCTCCCGCTTTTCCCCCGTCCCCGTAACAACAGGAAAAAAAAGATTTTGAGGTACCTGGGAGCGCCGTGCGCTGCGTTTTGGTTTAATCCCAAGCGGCTGGGTGGGTGTGAGAAGAGCCCAGCAAGCGTCTCTGCTGCTGCTACCCTTGGTGCTCCAGCCTCGGGCTGTGCAAGTTTTCAGAAGTCCCGGTGCACAGCCTGTTCCTGCATTCAAGCGCCCAGGCCGAGCTGCAGCTGTCCCTCTCGCACCAGCGCCATCTCCAATAACAGCAGCGGCGGGAACCCTGGAAGTTACAGAGGCGGCTCCCCCACCTGAGAAGCGGCTGAAACGCTTCCAGGGTTCCTGGAATCCACTTGGGATTAAACCAAAATGCAGCGCTCAGCGCTTCCTGGTACCTCAAAATCTTTTTTCCCGTTGTTACGGGGACGGGGGGAAAGCGGGAGTGACTCAGACACTGTTGTTGGAAACGGTGCTGGCGAGAGAGGCACCAGCACTAGTGGGAACCATGGAAACTATGGAGGCCTGAGAAGTGGCTGAAACGCTGCCGGACATCCATGCCGACACTGCCCGCCTGCTGACCCGGGTAAGGGAGCCCTCTGTGCCCCACCATGATTGGCTGTTAGGAGCAGCTGATGGTGAGGCGTAGCTGCCCGTGGGGCACTCCTAATGGCAAGTTCCCCATGCCTTCCTCCCCAATTTCGCATATTTTAAACTAGGCCTAAATTTGCGGGGAGGAGCTTAATTTCATTTTATGCCTAGAAAACATTCTGGGTCTTCCTATTGGGGGGGGGGCTTATTGTTGGAGAAACACAGTAGTTTGTATATAAAAACAGAAGAAACATAACACAGGTAGTCCTCAACATACGATTGTACTTGAGCCCAAAATTTTTTGTTGCTGAGACATTTGTTAAGTGAATTTTGTCCCATTTTATGACCTTTCCTGCCAAATTTGTTAAGTGAATCACTGCAGTTAAATTAGTAACATGGTTGTAAAATGAATCTGATTTCCCCATTGACTTTGCTCATCAGAATATTGAAAAAGGTGATCACATGACACTGCAGTCATACCTATGAGTCAGTTGCCAAGCAGCTAAATTTTGATCACATGACTATGGGGATGCCGCAATCATCATGAGTACGAGAAATGGTCATAAGTCACTTTTTTCAATGTAACTTTTTTCAGTGTAACTTTGAAAGTCACTAAATGAACTGTTGTAAGTTGAGGAGTACCTGTACCAGTTAGTCCATTAGTGACAATATAAGATTTCTGTGATGATAGATAAATGCATTTAATGTCATATTTAATGTAGATTTAAAATAAAAATGTCATGGTAAAGATAGGTGATTAAAATTTTTCTTGCAAAACTGCAAATTATGTATAATTCCCAGACATTCTTGTAGTTGTAATGAATGAGCCAGTATCATTTGTTTTTTCCCCTTACATCTCAGCATTTTCTTAAGTGAGAAAAAGAAACTGGTCCAAACAGCAAAACTAACAATTATCATTATTATTAAAGATTGTGCTCTTAGGAAGCCTAGTTTTTGATGCTAGGACCCTCAACAGTGATTCCCCATGAGTAACTTAAATGTGATCATAAGACCATTTTCCTCTGAAATTCATGCAGAAATATTTTCAAACCTAGTTTTAGTTGATATGAGTATACACATTGGTGAAAGAGAAGTGAAATTTGGAAGTTTGAAGAAGACTAGCCATTTCCAAGAAATACTGTGTAGTGCAAGATTTGGAGTTTAAGCTAGGTTCAAGTTGTACTTTTGCAGTTTGATTCATTGTATGGCCTTACACAAATTGCCATCGTTTAGCATCAATTTTCCATCTTAAAAAGATTAGTGATTTGCCTTAAGGTTTGCTAACAAAGTGGAATGTTGGTAAGAAGGGAGACTTTTCTAGTTGGAAAAGTTTATAACGTTTTTTGGAAAAGTGATGAAAAAAAGGGATGACAGTGCTTCAGATTTGGTTCCATAATGTATTGGGAATGTTTATGGAGTATGAATGCAGCATCTTCCTGTAGTTCTTTAAAGAAGGTGAATCATTTACTGTGACCATGTAGCAAATGCAGAAGATAACTATACAACCTAGATGAAAGATATCCCTGCTATAAAGTGTTGCAGACTGGCATTATGCTCATACCCTAAGCACATGTTTTGAATTGTTTCCAAATTTCTGTATAATTGACTTATGCTTAAAATATATATTTAACATATTTGTATTAACTTTTCCCTTAAAATTATGACTGCAACATTCTATGATAAAACATTACAACACTTGAATATTGTCAGTCTACATACAATTCAAACCCTTCTCTATTAGGCTAGAGAGTTTCCTCTATAAGAAAGTTGAAAACAGTTCCTGAAAAAAAAAATATTTCCTTTCTATACATAAAAGTTTTTTTCATGACAGTTTATGGAGAAAAAATCAAATGATTAAGAACTCATTTGGATGAATTGTTTTTTACCTGTATTATGCAGCTATTAGGAACTAAAAGATATCTGTATCTTGGCTGCCATAGCTTGCTGTTTAATTTTTTTAACTTTTTGGTATAACTGTAAACAATATGCAAATAAAAATAAGGCAATTTTATGTTACATAGCATTGCATTTTATATTTTTATAGGATACTTTTTCTAACTACTTTTTATAGGATACTTTTTCTAACTACTCAAATGGATTCTGTTGAAATTAATAGGGTTACTTGCTTAGTGGGCATGATGCTGCCATTTTGGAATTGGTAAAAGAATATATGTGGATATCCTCTTCTCTGTGGAAATTTCTGTATTAAAATGTATTATGAAGGAGGAATTTTTTTTCTCCCAAAATATTACATTTTCTCCAATTGTTCATTTTTAGGATCAAAATTAAGTGATCTCTAACTACCATTGTTACTTTAAAGATGGTGTTTGGAATCCTGTGTGCCTCTTCTTGAAGTTAAGAGAGAAATTGAGATGTACATTTCCATGGAAAAATAGAAGCCACTGGATCCTTATTGGTTTCAATCCTTTAGTCCAGCTGCAAATGTAAACCCTTGTATAGATAACTCTTATGTTTGCCTATTCCATATTTTGCTAACGTCCTTAAACTTATTAAGATTTTATATTCATACTGCATTTTCTGTGTTATCATTGAGGACGAAAGTATTTCTTGCTAAAAAAATCTATTATTTTAAAAAAAAGTGTTTTTGTTTCTAAGTTTATCTGAAAAAAAGTATGAGATTGTTATCTCTATTTCTAGTACTGTCTACTAATAGATGTGTTGAATAGAGTTCTTTTCCGCAAGTAGTTTCCCTCTTTTAGTATTCTGTACTTGTTGGTACATTGAAAGCATATTCTGTCCTTTGTCATTTATTGTAAGCTGCCTAGAGTGATGTTAGGCAGCAGACAATTATTTGTTATAATTGTAAAATATATCGTCATCTTGACCTATTTAGTATTTATTTTAGTGCACATGAAGTTTAGAAAGAATATTACGATAAAATTTAGGAATTCCCTGTGGTCAATATTAAATACTGTAACAGTAGTTTTTCAAATCTCTGTCTTTAGAGAAGTTTTGATTTATCAGCTTTTCTGTTATGCCATCCATTTGTGTTTTAAAGGAGTATAGAAGATGGAAGACAATAATGTCATTTGGCCAAAACATCATATGCTTTAATATGGTTCTGCATGTATGAAACTCATGTTGATACATTTCAGTAATGGTGGATGGCTGTCTTTCATGAAAGATTGCCTTTTATTGCTGTTCTGTTCAACAGTCATAAGTTTTTTAAGGAGCCAGGAATACATGTAGAAAATCATTACCTTTGGGATGTAACTGTTGGGGGTCTCATTACTGCAAGGGTCTTCAAACTTGGCAAGTTTAAGACTTGTGGACTTCAACTCCCAGAATTCTTGAGCTAACAAGACTGGAGAAGAAATTCTGGGAGTTGAAGTCCACAAGTCTTAAAGCTGTCAACCTTCATTACTGGGTGTTAAAGTCATTGAACATACAAACAAGTGAATATTTATCTGTGGTTATTGTTTGTGTATGTATAAGGTCAGGTCAGTTTGACTCCTGTTGACTTCCTGGATTAGTTGTTGCAGTTTTTGTGGAAAGATTTTTCAGAGAGTGACGAGACCAAACCTAGGCTGCTGATTTTGTGCCTCATGATCATCTGGTTTCTAGTCTGGTATCTTAACCACTACAGCAAAGTGGTTCTTTGTGGTTAGCTAATGGATGTCAGTCTTTGTTTTTTCTAGTCTAGAAGCTTATTCCAGGAGGCGAAAAAATAGAGATTCCTTCAGTGATGCATAGGGAATAGGGAAAGAAAGTGGTTAAATATATGATGAAAAGGGGAAAGTGCCCTAAAAACCCATAGAATAGATTGAATTCTTGCTTTTATAGTTCTTGAAAAAAGCCCAAAGCTTTTTACCTTAAGATGTTTATGCCAAATGTGTATTTAAAAGCAAGTTCTGTTGAAATGAATGCACTGCTTCACT
The DNA here is from genome assembly GCA_033807585.1 of Hydrophis major. Taxonomy (NCBI): domain Eukaryota; kingdom Metazoa; phylum Chordata; class Lepidosauria; order Squamata; family Elapidae; genus Hydrophis; species Hydrophis major. Next base: position 370,724,165 of record CM066328.1, read on the forward strand.
ATTTGCACTAAGGATCAGCTGAAAAGCCAAATATAAAAGGATACATGATGTATGTTGCTCTTACATGGGCCTCCAAACGAAAAATAATTTCAACTGATCTATCAGTTTTTATGCAGCAAATATATTTTTATATATTAAACAGTATTAAGCTTCAGGTGAGGGAATGAGGTTATGTTTTTTTAGTGTTTCAATGAATCTCAAACAACCCAGTCTGTGCATGTTAAAAATTAGGTTTGAAAGATTACATCTAGTCATGTCATTGGTTGCTTCATATTCCTGTCACCCAGTAGTATTTCAGGTATCTAAATAAAATTGTAAATCTCTCAGTTTGGAAGAGGGGGAGATTTTTGGATAATGCAACTTGTTGATATTGGGAGTAAATGATTTGGAATCTCTAGAAGTATAGATGTTTGTTTTCTTGTCCAGTTGTATTTCTGACATCTCTGTATAAAGCCATCTAGGATCAGCATTGCCTGTTACATGAAAGAATACTGTAAACAAGTTACAAACAGTATCATTTATTCACTTTTGTAACAATATCACATATATCATTTCAACAAATCAGAATTGCATAGATTTGGAGAAGCAGTTTAAAGATAAACTAATGAAAGCATTATGGTTGCTTTGATCATCTGTCTATATTTTAATGCAGAAAATTTTCCTTTTTAAATGTATCGGATGGATTTAAATTTATAGAAGATGTGCTGCTACCTGATACAGATTTACAAAGATAGTTGATGCTATAAACATGCTGGTGTTTTTGTTTTTTGCTCATTTTGCTTGTTTTTTTGCAGTTGGAAAAGATGTAGAAAATTTGGATTGCCATAGTTGCAGTAGTTTATTTACTTTTATTTTGGGGTGAGGGCAAAGGGGCAAGGTCACCAGGGCAGAACCTCTCTCATAGTCAATATGAATGAATATGCTCCCTTCTCCATGCATAAAAAAGGATTATTTGATCACTAAAGATTAAAAGTCTTCTCGAAAATAGATAAGTTGGTTTCTATATCTTCTTTATTTTATAGGCATTCAATTTATATCTCATAATTTTATACATACATACATACATACATACATACATACATACATAATTTGTTTCCTTTACCTCTCTCCAGATTAGCAAGACATCTACAGAAAGAGGCAGTATCTCAACCCAACAATTCAGAATTCACAGAAGATCAAAAGGTACATAATGTTGTATGTTGGTGTAAGTTAATTTCATGGTGAATCTATTTTTAGAAGGAATTAATTTGTTTCTTGCAGTCATTGATATAATTTGCTTTTCTCGGCTATGGTTTACAAGTGTTGGGCTTGTGTCGCACTTACCTGTATACATAGTTAAATGAAATGTGAATATGTGAAAACAGAAATTATAATGCAGACAAGTGTGTTATGAAATACTTGTTCTATAGCAATATTTGATTGAATTTTAATTATAGATAGATAGATGGATTATAGATAGATAATTAATTCTAGATAGAATTATAGATAGATGGATAGATGGAGAACTCATCAAATTTGCAGATAACACCAAGCTAGCAGGAATAGCCAACACTCCGGAAGATAGGCTTAAGATACAGAAGGATCTTGACAGACTTGAACATTGGGTGCTATCTAACAAAATGAAATTCAGTGATGAAAAAAGTAAGGTTCTACATTTAAGCAAGAAAAACAAAATGCACAGGTACAGTATATGTGGTACCTTGCTCAATAGTGGTGACTGTGAGAGGGATCTTTGAATCCTTTGGACAATCACTTAAATATGAGCCAGCAGTGTCCTACAGCTGCCAAAAAAAGCCAAGACAGTTCTAGGCTGCATTAACAGAGGGATAGAATCAAGATCACATGAAGCTTTAATACTGCTTTATAATGCCTAGGTAAGGCCACACTTGGAATACTGCATCCAGTTTTGGTTGCCACAATGTAAAAAAGATGTTGAGACTATAGAAAGAGTACAGAGAAGGCAACAAAGATGATTAGGGGACTGGAGGGTAAAACATATAAAGAACTGTTGCTAGAACTGGATACACCTAGTCTTAGGAAAAGAAGGAATAGGGGTGATAGCAGTGTTCTAATATCTCAGAGGCTGCCACAAAGAGGAGAAAGTCAAGCTATTCTTCAAAGCACCTGAAGGCAGGACAAGAAGCAATGAGTGGAAACTAATCAAAGAGAGAAGCAACTTAGAACTAAGGAGAAATTTCCTGACAGTTAGAACAATTAATTAGTGGAACAACTTGTCTCCAGAAGTTGTAAATACTCCAACACTGGAAGTTTTTAAGAAGAGATTGAATAACCATTTGTCTGAAGTGGTGTAGGGTTTCCTGCCTAAGCAGGGGATTGGACTAGAAGACCTCTAAGGTCCCTTCCCAACTCTGTTTACTCTACTCTACTCTACTCTACTCTACTCTAACTTTACAAAGAGGTATATATCACTTTTGCTGGATTATTATACTTTTTAAAGAAGAGAAATTTGGTTTCTTGTCCTGAACGCTGAAAGCCAAGTATTTCAGAGGACAGGTTGTCAGAAACACATTGCTTCTTCTCCACAGGTTTCTTCCATCAAGAATTCTATAGCCCAGCCTTTTTCTCAGAAGCATGTTTCTTTTATGCACAGATTGCCATGTCTTGCTATGAATAGCATAGCAAGATGTGTCAATCTGTGCATGAAAGAAAGATGCTCTTATGTTAGGCTGTTAGGGAATAAAGAAACAGTTAAAATGCTGCCTCTTCAATTGTGGTTGAGTTTTGCCATTAATGTCTCTGATTATTATTAAATATTACTGGTGATGGGATTTTATTCACATTGTTAGGCCTATTCTTCGTCCTATGAACTCCACCCAGATCTAAACTTCTTAATTTGGAGGCTTTGAGAACATTTTTGAATGGGAAGCTGCAACTGGATTTTTTTTTTCCTGTCTTCCCCCTACCCTCTCCCCAACTTCTTGGTAACATGGATGGAAAGGGCCTTTTACTTATTCTCAGTCTTTGTTGGATCTCTGCCATTAAGTAATGAATCCTTCGTGTAAAAAGTATATGATGAGATATGGGAAGATGATTTCCCTACCTTGCCAAAGCATATCTTACAAAGGCATGGATTTGTTCTTTTTTTAGGGGAGATGGGAGTTGTTTTACAGGATAGTTGAATGCAACAGCTCTTGTGTTAATGTTGAGATGTAATCTCTGATGTATATGTTTGGCTGACCAGGAAATTCTCCTTATTTTTTAGAATAGCAAAACTTATGGCATTTGGATGAAATAAGTATGGTTCCTTTCTTTTCTTTTTTTCTTTTCCTTTCCTTTCCTTTCCTTTTCTTCTCTCTCTTTCTCTCTTCCCTCCCTCCTTCCCTTTCTTCCTTCTTTCCTATTTTCCAATGTTAATTTTTGATGCTGTGTTTTTGCCCCCTGAAAAAAGATTTTTTTTTCCTTTTTCTGGCCATGTGAAATCATAAAATTAAGTTATATAGAAAATATTTTTATTTTAGAAGGTTGTTCTTAAAAATTGCTTTACATTTTTGAAAAGATAGGATTTCATTGAAGCCATAAAATTCTGCATGAAATCTGAAATGTGTTTGCTTGTTTGGTGGTACCTAACAAATCTAGTGATCAAGGAATTTTTAAGTTTTTTTTTTAGAAAAATATTAAGTGGGTATAAAGATTCACTTTGTTAATTTAATGTGTTTAATAAGGTATTTTCATTAGTGAACAGTGAAGTGCCTTGTTGGGGATAGGATCACTTAGAAAAACATTACTGTAGCTGAGGCTAGCTGTAGTGTTTTAATTTTTTTTAATATTTGTGTTGGGTGTGGTTCCTGAGAAACAGTTGTGAATAATACTTTTTGGTATCTTGCCACAATTCAGAAGAGGCTTTTACTTAAAAAAATTATCTCTAAAACTTTCAAGAAAATCTGTACAGAATACTTTCATTCTTCAACTCTCAAGTGCCTTTTAATATATCCTAAAACTTTCTGGTTCGTAACAAAACATAGTTGCCAATTTCAAGGAGTAGTAATTTTTTTTAAAAGGCGAAAATACAATCTCTTAAGCATACTTGCTAAACTGGAAAAGGAAAATAGGCTGAAAGCTCAATTACCTTTATTGTAAAGGATAAGTGAGTGAGAATATGAAAGAAGAAAGTAGTATCTTCACCCTTACTGTACACATATGAAAGTTTCTGTTTTCGTATATATAGTCACAGTAATGTATGAACATTTATGTCTTCATAGTGGAGTCTGCTAATTGTATGGCATTCTGTTTCATATTACAGTGCTAAAGTTGCATTAAAAATGAACATATTTGTGCTGTGTATGAGGACACAGGAAACGTTATTGTAACAAGAAGTTTTTGGGCACGCAGTTTTGATTTGTGTGTTTGCTGGCTCTAGAAGCTATGTCAAGGACTTGGTTTTCTTTTTTCTGTTCTACCTATTGGGTTGCTGTTCCCTAGCCATATATCTTTACTTTTCATATAAAAATATTAATACAACAGGTAGTGTCAAATTAATCTGTCTTTTCTTTGTTGCAGAAAACTTTAGCTAAGATTGCAACATGCTTGGAACTCAGGAGTGCAGCTTTGCAGGTATTATTCTGGTTTCATCTGGGATTTCTGGTTTCATCTGGGATTTCTGGTTTCTTTATGGGTTTCATTAAATATTAAAATCTTAAAGAACACCTTTTGTAAAAACCTGACTATGGGGCATGTATTCCACTCATCTTTCGGTTATGTGTGATTTATTACAGTGGCTGGGTCCAAGAAGACAAATTAAGCAACAGCTTATAATATAAATCTTTTTTTAAAAAATTGACTTTGGGACAATATAAAATACTAGTTTATACTGGTTTCTCTAATCTTTCCATTCAAGCAACTTGAAAGTTACAATACTATAGTTATTTTCTCCCTATCTTCCACTAAGCTATATAATATTCACAAAAGTACTATTGTCACTTGCATCCACGAAAGAAAAATGTTTCTTGTTAGCAAAGATGTATTTTGAAGCTGGTCAAGAATGAGTATGAAATCTGGCTTCTTTGTTCCTTTTATTCATTATTTATTTATTACAGCATATTAATAATATATACCACTCGATTCCAATACAACTCCAGAAAGGTAGAACCGGAGCAGTGTTTTGCAATTATTTTGCTCCTTTCCTAATGGATGATTCCAGTCAAGGGGGGAAGGGGAGGAGAGGAGTCTGTGGCTGCTCTCTTATGAAATACTACAGGGCTCACTTCCTACCCCACCTACCCTGCCTCTCTCCTTCCGCTTAACGTTTATAAGTTAACGTTATATATCAGGTGATGGTCTGGGATCCAGCATCATCAATGGACTAAAGATATTCGGCTTTACATCATGATTCAAGGTCAGGCTACTAATGAAGTACGATCCTTCTGAAGACTTTGAGATTTTGGATGGGAAAGAAGAGCCTTAAACAGGATTACTGTTGGTCCATCGAGGCTTTCTGTCTGCCCCAGTGGTACCCCTAAATGGGTCCTCCTGGAGTTGTGGTTTGTGCTAGAATAGCAGGTAGAAGTTGTAATCAGGGAAGTCTTTGCCTAGCTTTGGCTATACTACCAGTTGTAGCCCTATCTGGGATAGGAGGATGTTGCTACAGTGACTTGTCACTTGTCACCACCTGTTTAAACTATTGCAATGTGCTCTATTTGACTCTGCCTTTAAAGACCAATTGGAAGCAATAGTTGGTCCAAAAGGAAGCAATATGTGCCTTCACCACTGGGAGCACATTATACTAGTGCTGTGGGCCTCCGATATGACACCAGGTTATCAGCAGGATCACATTCATCCATTGCATTTGACCCACTACATTTGATCTGACTGAAAAAAAGCTGCTAATGATTCCTCATTTTAGGGCAGTGAAGGGAACTGAGGTTTGGAGGCATTGGTTTTTTGGAATGGCCTCCTAGTTCAAACATGCTGAGGGTCTGTGAGCCATGATGTTATCTTGATTAGGTTTATAGGCACTCTGGGTGTGTGTGTGATATGTTCAATAAGATAATGGAATTTTTAATTATTTATGGTCGCAAATTTTTATCCTTGTAGACTACAAAACTGGCACTATTTAACTGTTATAACTCACTACAAAATAGCAATGAATAATAATTGCAGATGTTAAATACTGTTTTTCTTGCAGTCTACACAGTCCCAGGAAGAATTTAAGCTGGAGGATCTGAAGAAACTAGAACCAAGTAAATGTTTCCCTTTTTTAATTAAAAAAAGTACAACAGAAATGCCCCCACCAGAACAATGGATTTCACTAATCTGTAACTTCAGGTTTTATACAGCAGAATGCCTTTTCCTTGCAAATAATTACATTATTCTTCAGGAAACTCAATTTATGTAATATCTTTTTTATATTAGTAATGTCTTAAAGGTTCCGTTAACTACTCCGTTTTACCCTGGGAAGGATTCTTCGGAATATAATCTTTCCCAATAGTTTCTGCTGGGATGATTGACTTTTTTAGTAAAAGAAGTTGGGATGTTGCTATCAGAATGGATTAATTGGCAAAAGGATTGCCACAAATTACTTGGGAGCTCATTGCCTGAGCTTTTTTGGCAGATATAGGAAGTACTATCAGTTGTTTAATTATCGGCATTTGAGAATATCTGTTTTTCCTTTGTTGGCAGAGTTGTTCCAACTGGAAAAGCAAAAAGCATGGCATTTATTTTGACCAATAGCTTAGAAACATGATTTATTTTTCCAAGCATATGTACTATTGCTATGACTTTATCATTATTTATACACAGACACATATAAATGTACTTGGTATATGAGAACTATCATTCTCTGAATTTCTTAATTATATATTAATTAATTTGTTTTTGCTCAATATCAATCATAGATATTGCCTAAGTTAAATCTACCCTTTCAAGACAGACCTTTTGGTCTTCTAAAGATAAAACAAATTCTAATAATGTTTTTTCTCTCCAGAATCATGTTTACTTAATAGCAATAGCATTTAGACTTATATACCACTTCACAGTGCTTTACATGCCCACTAAGTGGTTTACAGGGTCAGCATATTGCCCCCCAACAATCTGGGTCCTCATTTTACCAACCTTGGAAGGATGGAAGGCTGAATCAACCTTGAGCCAGTGAGAATTGAACTGCTGGCAGTTGGCAGTATTAGCCTGCATCCTAATCCTGTGCCAGTATGACTCATATAGAAGTCTCATATTTAACATTTGCTAATTTAATCTTAATTATGTATGGAAAATATAATACAAACTTACTGCTTTCTTCCTGTGACTATTAGGATTAAACCCTATCCTTTTTATATAATCGTATAGAATTTTGTTGGCAATTATTACTGTCTTTTCTTACAGTCTTAAAGAGTATTCTTACCTATAATAAAGAATTTCCCTTTGATGTTCAACCTGTTCCACCAAGGTATGGAAAAATTGCATGCAGAAAAAACTCATGTCGGAAATTGAAAAATTTCCATTTGTCAAAGGGTCAATAGATTTTACCAGTCACTGGATCCTATAGCTCTATATTGGTTGAATTTCAGATTTTATTTACATCTTTTGTAAAAGAAGTTAGAAGTCACTTCATTTTTATACTGTTTTTCTATAGCTTGTTTTTTGCACTCCTGTTCTCTGTCTTTCTTGTTAGTGTTTCTCTCTGTCTGTCATCCTTCGGGCTAAGTATGTTAGTTTTGTCTTCATGGTCTATAAAAAAAATATAATAAAGTTATATTAAAAAATTGCAAAATATAGGTCTGCAGATAGTTGAATGAAGGCCATAAATACAGGTAGTCCTTGATTTACAGCCATGATTGAGCCCAAAATTTTTGTTGGTGAGACAGTAAGTGAATTTTGCCCCATTTTAGAATCTTTCTTGCTACAGTTGTTAAGTAAATCACTGCAAATGTTGTTAAGTTAGTAATATGGTTGTGAATCTGACTCCCCCATTGACTTTGCTTGTCAAAAGGCCACAAAAGGTGATCATGTGACTTCAGGTCACATGGTTGGTTCAAATATGAACCAATTAATTGCCCAGTGTGTCTGAATTTTGATCACAGGATCATGGGGATGGTGCAATGGTCGTAAGTGTGAAAAAGGGTCATAAGTCACTTTTTAAATGCTGATGTAACTTCAAACAGTCACTAAATGAACTGTTGTAAATTGAGGACTACCTGTATTCCCAGTATTACATTCAGAGATACAGTAGTGGCAATTCCTATCCAACTCAGTCTTCAGTTGCACTATGATGTTTTCCTTTTTTTAAAGAAAAATATTAGCACCTGGTGAAGAGGAAGATTTAGAATTTGAAGAAGATGAAGAGGAAGGTGGAGCTGGAGCAGGATCTCCAGATGCATTTCCTGCCAGAGTCCCAGGTAAGAGGCCAAACTGAATCAAATGCAGAAGAGGACAAAAATGAGAATGTTGGAATTATAGTCTTTGAAACGGAGAATGCAAGGACTGGACGGGACCTTGAAGGTAATCTAATCCAGTCACTGAATTCGCTCTTACAGCCATCTGGCCACCACTATCTCCTACTGTTAGAATTCTTTTTCTCTGTTGTCTAATTAAAATCTATTTCTAGTCCTTTAAATCCATTGTTTCTCGTTTTGTGTTCTGGAACAGTTTTGCCCCATCTTCTGCAGATATTTGAAGAGAGTTGTCAAATCTCTGTAAAGTTTTCTGTTTCCAGGTTAAACATACCCAGTGCTTTCAAATGTTCCTCATAGGTTTTTCTTTTTCAGGCCTGTTTTCATCTTGTTTTCTCTCAAACCATGTGCAAGAATTATTATTTTTAGGGTGGGGGTTGGGGGATCTGCAACTGGATGCTTGTTTGCTAAACCTCTTTCCTGAGTAAAAAGCAGCTCAGCATGCCCTTGCTAGAATGCCTATGTGCTAAGATTTTATGAGATGCCATTATTGTTAGCTGAACTAAAAACTGTTGTCCCTTATCACCTGGAGGTAAGGTGAAGGACAGAGAGCAAAGCAGAAACGTGGAATTTTCTTAGAAAAGCCTGCCCAGTAGCAAGAAAGCTTGCTTTGTGAAAGTCTATACTAATTTTGTCAGCTCTCAAATTCAGATAGGGTTTGCAGTTTATCATTTTATTAATGCGTAATCCCTATGGAAATTGGTGCTTCATATTTATTATTAGCCAATGGTTGAATAAGTTTATTGATCATAGATCTTTACTAAGCAGAAAAAAATGACAGGGTATAATTTAAGCATGGCTAATGTGCAAACCCAGGAAAGGCATGGCTTCCCTGAGAGGTACTAACAGGTGCAGTGAATATACCCTGCACTCACTCCAAAATACTTTTTCGTCTTTTGCATCCAAATCTCTGATAATTTGGCTTAAGTGCCAAATTGATAACAAGAAAGTTAATTAGGGCTACATGATAGCATGGATAAGGCAAAAAAGCATGAGTGACTGTTTTTTTTTTAAACAGGGGCTCTATGTTGGTGAAGATTACCTTTCTTCTACAATTCCCCCCCCCCCCAATATACCCCATGTAACAATCATGGTTTAAAAGTAGCCCCAGTTGTGCATTTACAATTCTTATAAAAGCTCTGGAAAGGAAAACCTGTTATTTGCAATTATTTGCTGATAAAAAATAGGTGCCTCTTGAGGCTTGAAGTAAGAGCCTTATGTGGTCAGGAACTGTGTGATATTTCATATTCATATTTAGCCATTAGTTGGAGTTTTCAAATTTGATTTAAAAGCTTGGGATGGGGGGTTGAACATTAAAATTGACCAGTTTTGGACAGCAGTAAATGGTTTTTAGGAAGTGTCTGAAATAAATGACATAGTTCAATCTGACAATAGCCGTCTGCCAGTGAAAGAGCACTAGTAGAAGTCAGTAGTACTCTTTGCAATTTGCTTTGTACTAACCAAATGTATTTTAGAGGACTGGTAAGATCTTTTAAGATTTTATGAAGCTAAAAGAGGAAGAGTTGATAAACTTTATACTGGTTCCTTTGAAAGTCCATTTATGTAATATTTGATTTAGCACAATAATCCCTTTCACTACAGTAAATGATAGTTACTGTTTTCTACAGTATGTTTATTTCCATGTCTGAAATAGCTAAACTTCCAACACAAGCTTAAGTTCCAAGAAATCCTGTTTTGGGGATGTATTACACAAGTAGACTTTGCCATGAAACTGCATGCATCCTTCACTCCAGATAAGAATAATTGGGTACAATCCTGACATATATATGCCGATTAAAGTGGATAAGTAGAATTTTGTAATAGTTGAAATACCATGGTGTTGAGATGATGCCATTTAAAAATGAACTTTGAGATAACTTATACATATGGTACTAGATTTAGGAGACTGTTTTGCTGACATTGTAACTTCCATTTTATGTACTTCATTGTACAATCTGTTTCTTTTCACGGATCCCATATTGCATTATTTTGCTGCCTAATCATTCATGGTCTTGTCTTATCTTCTACTTGCATGGCTCCATTGTGTAACCATGTGCTACATCATTCAACTAATCCAGGAACCAATGAAGGTATGATAATGTTCTAATGTTAATTGTTGCTGTTTATATATGATAATCATATTGTTGTTGTTTTATTATTTAATGTAAATATGAAAACTCTTTTATGCTAAAATCTGCCATCTGGCTCTTTTTCCCCCCAAATAAAAGATAGATGATGAATGTCTATCCTATATGCACAGAATCAAATTGTACAAGTTTCTAAATTGCTTTTGATATGGAGAAAATCCATGTTTTAAAAAATCAGTTGGTATGTGTGGATATTGTATGTTTTTTCTATCGCAAGCTTATTTTAATACACTATAATGATTCATGCAGATTTGTACTCAGGTATGTGTGTATGTCAAGAGTGAGCAATGATGTTTCGGACTTTTGTTCCCAGTGCCCCAGCCATCATAGCCAATGGATTATAGAACTTATCATCTAGAAGACTAGTTTTGGCTTTTATGTCTTATGTTCCAGCAGTGGTGCTACTAAAGAACCGGGGTTACACCATTAAAAAAAAAAATCAAATGTCCCCGTCAATAAAGAAGGTTGTATGGTACTGGAATTTTGCTATGTTTATTGTTTACAGTAAACTTTAAACATACTAAGTTTCAGTGTCTTCACCCAAATATCACCTCTGAATATATGTATCATGTTAAAAACCACAAGTCTAAAATATCTGGAAGGTAAATTATATTGGCTATCTCTGGATTGTGTGGTGCTACAGACTTTGACTCTGACAATAATTCTGCATTTGGCTTTAACTCTTCTCCAAATTGGTGTTTAGCAAGTGGTTTTGGTGTAATATTTGAAAAGAAAAACCTTATGTCTACTCTTAGCTCTCTCTCAACTGTTAACTACTTGACTTGTCATGCTGCATGTGTCTCCATGTTTATTTGTTCATGCAATTCAACTGACAAATTATTTGTGTAGAGAATTTAATAGATAATAGTTCCTCAGCTCTTTTGTTCAACTATGAAAAGGATCCTACTTTTCTTAGGTGCTGTATTTACAATCAGATCATATGAATAAATTATGCCAGAGATAGTGTCTTATGATGTTAGTATCAGATATCCTTTTGTTGACAGAATTACTAACAAGAGAGAATGAAAGTATTAAAAATGCTGAATGACTTTATTATTCTGGTCTATTTTTCCTTCAGGTACTTTATTACCCAGATTACCATCTGAACCCGGGATGACATTACTAACTATCAAAATAGAAAAAATTGGTCTTAAAGATGCTGGGCAGTGCATTGATCCCTACATCACAGTTAGTGTGAAAGGTAGGTATTATTTTTCTTAACTGATTTGGCTAGGCATGTAATTTTGGTCCTTTTTATCCACTATTAGCTAGAATTGAATTGGCAAAATATTTGACTATGTAATCAGCATTTAGAGTTTAAAATATTGAGATTCGTCTTTCCCCATAGAAACTCTTCAACATGTCTTTCTAGAAGTCCCTTATCCCGAGTTCTTAGAGTTTTGGCACCCTTAGTTAATGTGATCATGATCTGGATGCTTGACAACCCATTTGCATTTATGATCAGTTGCCAAGCACTATGTAATCATGTGATCACCATTTGCAATGTTCCCTACTGGCTTCCCCAGAAAGTCAGAGGGGAAGTTGACAGGGAACAGCACAAGTTGCTGGATTAAGTGTATCCCATCTGGGCACTCTCCCCTGGCCCTCCTGTGCATCTTCTCCCACCTACTCTGTGCACCCTCTGAACTCATGGCAGAACTCACATATTCTTCCAACCATGTGGCATCTCTTGCATACCCTCCTCAATCTGTGCCCATCATGCACTCAAGTTATACCAAACCCCTCGTATACTTCTGCTATGTCTCATGTATACAATCCCCCACATCTGCATTGCTCCTCTATTGTACCCCATAGCACCTTCCTCAACTTGTGTGGCACCTCTCACACATACTCTTGCACCCTGCCTGATCTGGGCATTGCCTCCCACATACCTCATGCACCCTTCTTATTTAGCACTTTACTCCCTTCTCCACTTAGTACATCCACTTATTTGTCTGCCAGGCCCTTTCCTGCCTGATTTTGGTTGTGGAAAGCTGGAAGGAAGGTGCCTCACCTAATGACCATGGGATTTAGTTAAGAGTGGGATTGCCCTTACTAAGCCATTATGCTTTACAACTGCATTGCTTAATGTTAGAAATTCCAATCCCAATTGCTGTTGTAAGTTAAAGACTACCTGTATTAAAAGATTTGCATCACTGTTTTTTCAAAAAGCCTTTGTTAAGAAATTGCTTTTTGGCCACATTGCTTCGAATTGGAAATTCTAGTCCCAATTGACATTGCAAGTTGAGGATTATTCCTATTGAAGGTTTCCATCTGCTATTCTTTTAAAAGGAGCATTGGTGAAAAGTTGGGTTTGTCCTAAGTCTACTTCATTTCTGTTCAATAAATGTTTCTCTAGACTGGACACACGATCAAATCTCTATTGTAAACAGCAAATATTTCATCACTTTGGAAAGCATTTCTCACAGAATGTGCACTGGGAAAGCCAAATAAGCAATGTTACTTTACCATAACCAAAACAAAGAATTGGTTACTCATGATTACTACCATGTTTTTGGAAGTGACATTCCTGTAAAGAATCTTGTGAAAAGATATTGTTTGAACTGTTTACAAAAAGAAACAATATTTTTCTTTGTAATGCTTAATGAATGTAATGCCCTGGGAAGTAGTCCTTGTTCAATATAGCAAATGTCACAACTGTTTTTCCCCTTTTTAATGTTTAAATTTTATTCTCGGGACAGATCTCAATGGGATAGATCTTACACCTGTACAGGACACCTCTGTTGCTCCAAGGAAGGAGGACACTTACATTCATTTTAATGTGGACATTGAAATTCAGAAACATGTTGAAAAATTAACAAAAGGTTTGTTGCATGGAGATTTGAAAATCATGCTGAACTGTGATCAATAGGACAAAGCATAATTTAGATCGATAACCTGGGGAGAAGGCATATGTGCTATCTCCAGAAAAATGTGGTTACCCCATAGTGCCTTAACCAAACTACTTAAAACTTTTTAAAGATGTTATTTATGATTTGGGATGGGGGCAGATCAAAAGACAGTGGCTTCAAAATTCTTAGGTTGATTCTTTGCAAAGGTTCAGAATCTTCAATGAGGATCATTTTTCCTCAAGGCAGTTCTAACAGTATTGTATTAACTATGCTAGTCTATAAAAAAGTACAGTGATGTAATTTGAAGAGCGTTTTAGATTTATTTTCTCTCCTACCTTTCAGGTGCAGCTATATTCTTTGAATTTAAACACTATAAACCCAAGAAAAGGTTCACCAGCACAAAGTGCTTTGCCTTTATGGAGATGGATGAAATTAAAGCTGGACCAATTGTTATAGAACTGTAAGTAAGTGTGTGCATGAAACACAACAAACAATGTATTCCAGAACTCCTGCTAAATTCTTTCAGATCAGTCATGGTTGGTCAGAAGCAAAACCTGGAATGTTTTGGTGGTTCCAGGCTTTGGTGCAAATCAAATTAGGGGTGACTTTAATGGAGCAAATATGACAGAATTAGTATGCATCATCTTCTCTGATCATCAGTGGTGCATGGGTCTATCCATCTGCCTCCTATCTTCTCAGTATCTTCTCTCTCCATTCCAGTTGCAGCTATCTACATGTTCTTATATACTGTTGTTTTCCTTAGAGCTGTATATTTCAATCCATATTCAGAACAAAACATTTCTGTTTTATTCCATGTATTGCCAAAATTTTAGTTGAGGACTGACCAAAAACAAAAATCCCATGCATATCTCTAAATGTAAGTAAAATTTTGCATAAAGCAGGTATCCATATTTGCTATTATACAAATGACTTATGTTGAAAGGTATGCTTGGAAAGTAGTGCAGTTCATTAATTTTCTTCTTGAATATGAAGATAAATGCTAAGCTTCCATAATGCTTGATTTGTATATTATTTTATGATGGCTGAGCAATATCTTAGCTCTGAATCCAAGTAAAAGTATGCATGTTTAAAAGATCTGAAGAAGAGGGTTCTACTCTCCAAAATGTAAGATATCAGAATAGATATTAGATTATGTGTTTGTGATTCTAAAACCACTTTAGCTACTTTGGCTTAATTTAGAAGAAAACTGGTAAACAGAAAAGTGAAACAATGATTAAATAATTATCTGAATAATTAGTATAGAACAACTTTTGAGACAGTTTTATTCCAAACAAATGCCATTGAATTTAAATGGGACAATTATTGTGGAGGTATGAATTAGGATTAGGAGTTGTAGCTATTCGTTTTACCTAGTTCTCAAATTATATAAAATCTTTTTAAGTAAGAAGAGAATCATCTGTGGTAGGTTTCTAAACAGCATTAAGATTAATTGTGATATTTACTCTTTTTATCATTATAGGTACAAAAAGCCCACTGATTTCAAGAGGAAGAAACTTCAGTTGTTGACCAAGAAGCCACTTTATCTTCACCTTCATCAAACACTGCACAAAGAGTGACTTTTGTGAACTGAACCACTTGCCACAAAATCATAGTAGCTGCATATGTAGCACTTGTTTTTCAGGAGGAAGGAAGAATTGAATGCGTTTACCTTGTGGTCACAAATGACCATCAATGCTGCACAGCAGTGGATCAGCATCCACACTCTGCATCCAAGCCCAGTTTCTTGGGAATGTATATTTTTTATCTCAGATGTTCCAAAGTGTGTTGCAAGTTTTTCATAAATGGGCCGGTTATTAACTTCAGTTCTGTAACTTGATTTCTACAGTTATATCAGAACCCTTAATTAAAGCAGTTGAGGAATCCTCACCTGCTGAACCTGATACAGCAATAAAAATATGCCAGTATCGAAACACTTTTACTCTTCTGCTGTATTTTGTTTGTATCGGTTTCCTAAGTTCATTAAATTTATAACGTATTATTACCATCTGAGTTTAATTATATAAAATGTCAAGAAGACACTCCCACCGCCCAAGGATCCATTTTTTTAAATTGTCTTTCTCAAAATTGGGAACTAAGCAGTAGCACTTAGACTTTTATACTGCTTCATAGTGCTTTTACAGCCTTCTCTAAGCAGTTTACAGAATCAGCATATTTCACCACAATTTTACTGACCTTGAGCCTGGTAAGATTCAAGCTGCCAAATTGCCGGCAGCCGGCAGTCAGCAGAAGTAGCCTGCAGTTCTGCATTTCAACCACCAATCATAAAATTAGGTATGGTTGTTCTGAAAATTAGTAAACTCATTATAGTTGGTCCTCAGCTTACAACGGCAAGAATTGCCGTTGCTAAATGACTCGGTCATATAGTTGTGCAATGTTACATTCCCAGGTTGCTTAACAATGACAATCCAAGTTGTTGTCATTAAGGGAGGACCTCATGTGACCTTCCTTGACTTCCAACTTCCTGCCAGCTTTCCCATTGACTTTGCTTGTGGGAAGCCAGCAAGGAATATCTGAAATTATGACCATGTGACCATTGCTCACTGTAACATCGTAATCATGAGCGGGAACCTGGATCACAATCATGTGACCATGGGGGTAATGCAATGGCCAGAACTCCAAGGGTCTATCATATAGTAAGTACCATTCATTCATTCAGTTCTGTCATAACTTTGAACAGTAGCTGAATGATTGGTCATATTACCCAAGGACTACTGTACCTGTGCACTTGTTCCAGATAATGTCAAATGCTTTTACTATTGGAAATAGGCTGAAACTAATGGTTTAATTTTTTTAAAAAAACCCGGTGATTGTAAAAGAAATAAACCCATCCTAAATTGCTCTAAGAAAAAAAGCTGAACTGTGCTTCTAGTTCAAGGGTGTCAAACTTGCAGCCCCGTGAGCTAGATGCGTCACATACTGCCCCCCTCAATTTAGTGAAGGGGGGGAAGTCCCAATACACGTGATGATGCGTTTGACATCCCTTTTCTAGTTTCTAAGTTTACACTGCATTATGTGCTTAGAGGTGCTATCTACATGAAGGGAATATACAAATGTCATGAATTACGTATATTCTGGATGTTAACGTCTAACAGATATATCTTAAACAAGGCTGTACCTGATGATTCTTAACAGTAATATACTATCTACCACAAACAAATGGCAGCAATATTGGAAAGTTAAGATATCCATACATCTTAAACTTGCTGAGGTTGGGAAACACTGATTTAAGATAAATTTCAAATCTATTCCACACAACAATCCAAATTAAGGCATCCATAAGTCAATATTCTGCTGCTGCTTGAACTCATCTAGTGAAAGCCCATCATATCAGTATCTGGCTCTGCCATTAAACAGTTCTATTTGAATTTTTTTTTTAACATTCACCGGAAATCAGTATTCCCGTAAGTTAAATCCATTACTTTACAAACTCCACTCTAGAATATAGAACAGAATGAGATAATGCCATCACATCTCCTTTGTTTTCATAAAGCTAAACTTTCTCAAAATGAAATCAATGATTCCAAACTTTTTTTCCAAAGTAGTGATAAGTGTCCTCCATCCTAACCTCTCCATCTGATTGCTTTTTCTATTGGGTATTTACTAAGCTTTTTTTTTTTTTTTTTGTTATTTTCATTTCTTTCTGTATCAGGATCATTTAGAATTTTTCCTACAGTGATAGCTGTTCCATCCAAATTTGTATCATGTACAAAAGTGATGGGGCTTCTCATCCAAGTAATGGATAAGATGTTTAAGAGTAAAGACCTTGAGACTGAACCTTGCAAACATCAGAATAATTGTATCTACAACATTTCCACATTGTATTAATGAAGTGAACTCATTTTCTAAAAAATGATTTGTTCAGTAATCTTATCTGCTGACATTTTTTTCAAGGCAATTACAAGGTTTTTTGGTAGAAATGAGAGATTATTTACCCTGTAGTTCCAAGGGCATTTGGCATCCCTACTCTCTGACCTTCACGTGTTCTCCAGTATTTCTTAAATACATGATAAATTGGCTGAAATATCAGCAAGTTCCTAAACTATCAGCAGTATCCTAAAAGTGCAATCTGGACAGATACCAACATTCCAATGCCATGCTTCCAATATTGCCCTGCAATGAAAACAATGGGTTTACAACCTCTGCTGTTCTCCAACTTGATTCAAAAGGAGCTAACCCAGAGTTGAAAATAAAGTACTTCTAAAAAAACAGGACAGGATATGCTGTGTACAATCATAGGACGGACTGTCAAAACAACTGAAAATTGACAACCTGCTGACATCCAAAGCTCAGTTTATTTATTGCCATTATGTAATAGGTATGAGCAATTAACCTTATTAGAAGTATAAGCTAAATTTAGATGCCAGGGGAGAAAACTATTTCCAGAAAATAAGGCTCAAAGTCAACTCAGAGACAGTACAAGTGACTATAAAGTCATAACTGATTTTTATAGCTAAAACAATACCTTTAGCTGCACAAACTGTGCTTTCTATTTTTAAACAACTGGATAAGATTTATAACAAACAAATGAAAACAATTGTTTAATTGGTTTACCCATAACTGTTCAGAGGCCACAAAAGGCACAGAACATTGAAGTTAATTAAACTGGTTTAGAAAAAATGTGGCTGACCATATAGAAAGAAAATTAGACACCTGACATAATAGAGAAAAGAACAAAATAAATTCAAAAGGGAAATGAAACCTTAGAGAATCTTATTCTGTTCCACTCTTTAAGCAGTAAGAACAAATATTTTTAATAATATTAAGTTTACTAAGATATAAAACATAAAAGAAAATTAAAACAGCAGGGAAATGCGGGAGGAAAAGAAGAAGTGTAGGGGAAAGGTGAAAAAAGAAAAACATTTTAACACAATAGAATCAGATAGCAATATTATAGCCTCGACCTTTTACTTGTACGTACTAATATGTACTAGTCATTTCTATAACAACAAATTATCTAATCAGCAAAACCCAATGTCAAGTAGTAAGAACAAATTTGATGTCAAGGCAACCCAATGCTCTTACAGATTAAAAGGATCAGCATTAAGAGAAGAAAATGTTCACATAAAGTGGTTACTAAATCTTGTAAGAGCTGATGCAATATCAAATGTACTGGGATGTTAGAATAGAATAGTATAGTTGCCATCTATGCTAGGGATAGAATAATGACTAAATTTACAAAAACTACTTTTCCCTCAACGATATTGCACATGCAAGAATTGAAACAATTCCACATAATACCAATTAAGAGTCCTTTAGGCTATCTTTACTGGAACCTTGTCACTTTTTTCTTAAAAAGAGAAGGAATATTTTTATGATCCAGAAAAAAATGTAAGTACAACACAGAGATTAGAGAGAGAATTAGAAATCTGCTCAATGTCATAACGTTCTCCTCTCTCCATCAAGGCCAATTTTAAGCAAACATTCTCTAAAAGGGAGGGAGCTGAATGTCAAAATCCTGGTGAGGATGAGTGACTAACTCCTTTATTGCCCCCACCCCAAACTTACAAACTGGAAACACTAATTCCCTGTTACCCATCTTATATCATTGATCTCACTAAGATCAAGTCCAAAGAAATCAGGTTTAGCATAAACAAGAGTCTTCTGCTCATGATGACAGGAAAAAGAATCATTTACTGCTTCCAAAAATACCAAAAAAAAGTTAGATCCAGAATTACTAACCAAGGAGCAAATTTCACAGCAATGGAGATACTCAACAGTGTACCCTTGAATCATTTCTCACCAAATTCATTATCGTTTAACTAAATCACCAAATGTAGCTTTGGAGCTTGCAGGAAAGAATAATATATCAGAAGAGGGTCTGGAACTAGAAGTCCTTTCTTCTTCTGAGACCATGGGAATGGCGGTCCTTCGGGGCAAGTACTAGAGTGATTTTACTACTTTGTCAATTCCTTGCAAATATTGAGTCTATCCTGAATTAGTAGTTCCAAAGGGATTTGGTCTAGGACAGACCAGAAAAAGGTAGCATACTGGAGTATCAAGGAGAAAAACCTGGCTGGAACTAGAAATGAAGGCTACCAAAGAAGGAGCAGGGGGCAATAAAGCATGTAGATTTCAAAGGCTTCCTTTGAAATTAGAGGGGCACCACCCAAATTATATCCATCTCATATCAAACAAAATATCTCCACAAGAATATAATATTGTAAAAAGGGCCAGCGGATGCCAAGAACAAAAAAGAAACATTACTAGAAAATGAGACAGATCATTTGCAGATTATAGCTATTATAACTATTACTTTTCATTTTACTGTCTTTCCAAGCTATCCTAGAATGTTATCAGATGAAAAGCCATGTTAAGAGGTTCAGATCTTACAAGATTTAATCTAATGTTGACTTTATCTTTTTGATAGGAAACATGTATAAAAGTTCTAACACTTCATGGAGATTATTCAACTTCACTGAGTGAAAATGGGTGCTTTGCCAGGAAATTGATCAAGTTTGAGGTTGGCAATCTTTTTTTTTTTTTTGCTGATAAACATTTACCTAACTACACTAAGAGTAATCTATCTATATAGTCACTGAGAGTTGACAATGCCTTTATAGCACAATGATTTGATAGAGATTGACTCAATCACTGTTCTGTTGAGTTCAAATGGACACCTAACATCAAAAATGTCATCAAAAAAGCACAACAAAGAATACTCTTTCTGTGCCAACTCAGAAAGCTCAAACTGCCCAAGGAGCTGCTGATACAGTTCTACAGAGGAATTATTGAGTCTATCATCTGCACCTCTCTGTCTGGTTTGGTTCTGCAACCCAACAGGACAGACACAGACTTCAGAGGATAATTAGGATTGCAGAAAAAACAATTACTACCAACCTGCCTTTAATCAACCTGTATACTGCACAAATCAAAAAGAGGGTTGTGAAAATATTTACAGACCCTTCACATCCCGGACATAAACTGTTTCAACTCCTTCCCTCAAAATGACGCTACAGAGCACTGCACACCAGAACAACTAGACACAAGAACAGTTTTTTTCCTGACTGCCATCATCACTAAGCTAAACAAATATTTCCCTCAACACTGTCCAACTATTTATAATGTCTGCACTACTATTACTGTTAATCTTATAAGTCCTTATCACCCATCCCCTCCCACTTGTGACTGTATGACTGTAATTTTGTCACTTGTATCCTTACAATTTTTATTGAATGTTTCCTAGTATGATTTGATTGCTTGTTGTACCCTATGACTGTTATTAAGTGCTGTACGAATGTATGTTTTCTTTTATGTATACTGAGAGCATTTGCACCAAGACAAATTCCTTGTGTGTCCAATCACCCTTGGCAAATAAAGAATTTTTATTCTATTCTATATCAAAACAAATGATAAACTCTCAAAGCGAATAAATATGGTAAAGCTTAGAAAACTATCTGTTGAGGTGATAACCAATAGGTTAGTCTAAGATGATATTTTATTGCAAAACTCGGCTCCAATGATCTGACCCTTTTATCTAAAGTATTACCACTACCCTCCAAAAAGTGATTTCCCACCATTGGAGACACATTGTTAGTCCATTTAAAAATGAACAGTGTACTGGTAATTATGCTGGCTTTTGCCTGGCAAACTATATTAATAAATATGTCCCTCACAACCTAAATAGAACAGACCATCTTCCCATAGGTGAAAAGGCTAAGATGACAGAAGTCCAACATTTAACAACAGCAGAATAAACTCTTGTCCCAGATGCAGCAGGTCAGGAAGCAGACCCAACACCTGTGGGAGTCCAGTGGAGTGGAGAGCAGAGCACAAGCTGTTTTGTTGGTGGGGGAGGCCTGAGCAGGTCACATGTAAGCTAGGAATGTGCTGCAGTGCAGGTCTGAATCTGTGTTAGGCCTCCCACATGTTAAGGCTGTCTCCGGGATTACACACAGTGGCCAGAGGGGAGTGATTTCTACAACCTGCAAAATTGCTTAGTTGGAGAATGTGACTGATGACACACCTTGGGAGGAGAGGGAAAACAGGGTAAGAGCTGGACCATAAATTAGGTGTGATCAGAGTTGGCTTCACTTGGAATGTGCCGACATGAAGCTCTTAATACATGATTTAATTAGGGCATTGGTTGGAACCTTGGCACCACACACGCTATGTCCCAATCAATGACCACAATGGGGGGAACAGGACATGTGGTTGTTAAGTGTGGTGATCATGTAGTTGCCTCATTTAACAACCATGACAACTTACAACCATTTATGAGCAGGCTCCATTATGGTCATCAGTTGAGAATCTGCATGGAAACTACCTTGATGATGTAACATTCAGATTTTACGAGCACATGATCCATTTTTTTGCAAAGGGACCATACTGGGTAGTCATCGACTTACTGTATGATCCCTATTGAGCCCAAAATTTTGATTAAGCAAGACAATTATTACATAAGTTTGTCGCATTTTACAACTTTTTTTGCCATAGGTGTTAAGTAAATCTGGTTTCCGCATTGGCTGTGCTTGTTGGAGGGTTGCAAAAGGCAATCACATGACCCAGGAAACTGCAATTGACATAAATACATGCCAGTTGCTAAGTGACTGAATTTAGATCATGTGACTACAGAGATGCTGTAACGGTCATATGAAAAAAAGAGTTGTAAAGCACTTTTTTCACTGCTGTTGTAACTTTGAATGATCACTAAATGAATCATTGTAAGAAGAGGACAACCTGTGTTCTATTCCAGATATGGCAATAGTCTTTAAATAATCACTTTATATCAAAGCACTGGCTTGATAAATTCTGATGGATACTTAATATTCTGAATAATTAACCCCCCTGGAGGTAGTTCTCCAGGAGGCATTTTCTAGATTAGGATTCATGCTAATTGAAATGCTCGTAACTACCCAAATGTTGTTGAATATTCAGCAGCAACCTATTCTAACTGTGCTATGTGTCTGTTACCAGGTATCAATTACACTAAGCTTGAAAGACAAAAATTACTAATTACTTATGAAAGTTGTTCCAAGTAGCAAAATGTATTTCTAATACAGCCCTATAGTTGGAGCTTCAGACAAAAGGGTGGTTAAGATTTTCATCAACTGGCTAAAGATTGATTTCCATTAACTTAGAAGTTTGACATTTTGATCTTGTTAGAGAACTTTCATTCCACGTGGACAAAGACATTGGAGACAGTTCTGAAACTGGTTTTATGTCAGAGACACTATTGTTGTTGGGACAAGAACAGACTATGGTTGTTTTTAGACAAAAAGAGAATTGCAAATGGAATACAGCAAAGCACTACGTGGAATGCAGTTGAGGGATAATAAACTTTATTTTCAATCATATTTTAACTAGATTGTAGTTGAGGTGCTTTGGCATCCTGCCATCAACTACACTGAAGGGCAACTTTCAGAAAACCCAAGGACTTGTCCCTGTCTGTCTGGAAATACTGCAGCTGTGGGCCATGTGTTAACCTTGTGAGATATGCATAATGAATTCTTAACATCTTTCATTATTAGTCATTTTCTGGATGAGCAGAATTTGCAATAAATCTGCTTCTGATAAACAAAGACCCCAGATAAAAGAAGCCATTGCTAAGTTTGCATTTGCAGCCTTCAAAGTGTGTGCTTTGCTAATAGCAAATGAATTATGGATTGATTTGGGGCTGTTCTGTTTAGAGCAGAGCATTCTGTAGTTTTAGAGTTCTGTATCCTTCTTACAAGATTGTTCATGTTCTTTCCTTTTTTACTGTATTTTATTGCTTTTATTTTGGCACGTTTGGGAGCTCTGTGACATTCAGTATTCAATTTCAGTTTGTATAGTGAAGTGGCCACATATGTTGATGATATCAGCTATTCAGGATGGTGCAATCAAAAAATGGATTGTAAAAAGCTTCCAAATCAGGCAAATGAGCTTCAAATTAGTAAAAGCAAAGCTATGTATGTTGGAACAAAACAACCGCTAATCTTCATTTGCAATTATGCATTTGCAAGATCTCAGGTAGCAGAGCCTGAACTGGGGAAATAATCCTGGAGTTAGAGTGAACAGCTAGATGAAAATGCCAGTTTAATTAGCCGTTGCTATTTAATAAAAAACCTATACATGGAATTAAAAGAGAATTGAAAAAATAAATTAAAGTAAAATAAAATTGTAACTAAAACTTGCAAATATAATAATGCCCTATCTTTAAAGAAAAATCTATGGTGAAGCCACATTTTTGTATAAAACGTTTCTTACAAAATGAAGCATCCAAAGGACTTGTTAGGAAACTGTTGCAACTCCCCACAAAAATAGACTGCAGTGTGTAAAGTTATTTCATTTGGAACAAAGGGAAGACATAGGAAGAGTCAATAGTTTTTCAACCCTGGCAACTTTAAGATATGTGAACTTCAACTCATGCCACCCTCAAAATAATCAAGCTTTTCTATTATCAGTAAATAGGAAATCCTAAGAAATCTTTCAAAAGCCAACACTCTTAAGTTACAGGGCAGAATATCTATATTCAAGGAACAGAGATACTCTGTTCTAGAAAGGCCTTTTAATGATTATCATTTATTTGATAACATCCAATTACTGTTTCATTAAAAAGGACATGAAAGTTTTGCTTCAAGGTAAATAATGTCTATTGAACTTCTGCTTAATCTTCAAATCATGGTTTAGTTTTTCTTTGGCAGAAAATCCTATACTGTAATTCTATAAAGACTAACAATTGACACTCCTTGGCTTGCCCTCTGTAAACTATTACTTATCCTGCAGTTGCTGGTTGAGAAAAAGGCATGTATACTTTGGGCTCTGTTCCAAGCCTCCAACTTCATATAGTTCTTAACAGAATTGAACTGTCACCCAAAAATTTATCTACTGTAGATTTTATCACCGAGTGGGCAGACTTACAATTAGTTTTTGAATTGTAGTTAGGTTATCTTTTCTATTGATAGAACCTTGAATATTATGAGTAGATCTAAGTAGAATGTATGTATGTATGTATGTATGCATGCATGCATGCACACACACACACACATATATATGCATCATTATACATATGTGTGTATAAATCAAAATAAGCATACAACACAGAAAGTTCAATTCAGAAGTTCTGTGAAATGAAGATTGTCTTATCTTTCACACTATCGTTCTACCCACCCACCTACTTTTAAAAAAACTGCATTATTCAACACTACTCCTAAAAAATGCATCTGCCTTTATACAACAGGATAGGAATTTTAAAAGACAGATATAATGGAAAAAAAAATGTTTAAAAATGATTTTCAGCATCCTTTGATTCAATAATTATTTCAAATAAATTGCCCAGTTATTTTATATAAAAATGTCATAATTCTACCTGAGCCTTTAGCTGGGACAAAACAACAACAAACTAATTGCAAATTTTGCTGAAATTAACAGATTTTGTGTGTATTTGATTTAGTATTTCTAAAGCAGCAGAGGGCTCTCTCGTGTATTTTTATCCTTGATTCTTTCTTACTATACAATCAGAATGTTTACTCTGGGATACTTACTCTTTATAACTACTTTCAACTTGTTTAACCATTAAAAATAATTTTGTATATAGCAAAAAAGAATCTTGCTTTATTGGTAGATTTGTCCTTCCAAGCTTTCTTCTGGTACTTTTACGCCAGATCCTTTAAAAAGTATGAGTTAGAATCTTTCTTTATGTAAACCATTTGTCTACAGTGACTGTAAGCTATATATGAATGGTAGCTTTGCTTACTGAAACTATTTCCACAGGAAATGTTCAGATTATAATTTTAAATCATTTAACATCATTTACATAGGTTACATTATTTAAAAACTAACTGTACAGGTATTTCTCATATATTGCACATTGAGAGCTGCGAGTTGGTCACAGCTGTAAAAGCAGGCTTCAGGCTTATCACAGAAACATTCTAAGTACATCCAAAGAGGATGAACAAGTCCGATTTAAAGGTTATCAAAATGCACATTACTATAGAAATTATTTTTTGCCAAAAATAAGGAAAGAAAAAAAGGAAAGAAAAAGAAAGCTATACTGAAACCAAATCTAGAAGGAAGAGTCCTGCTGAAGCCACTGAAGACTCAAGCACATGAAATGCGATCAAAATCAGTCCAGAAATCTGAAGTCATGGTTTCTGTTCAGGAAGATGTGCTGAGTCTTGTGAGCTAGATGGAGACTGAGAACAGGGAGGGCTTTCTTGGTAGTCATTGGGCCTTACAGGTGGCAAGTCTCTAACAGGAGGAGAATAATCCCTTAAACCTTGTGGAGGTAGTAGTGGACCTGGAAGATAATCTCTGGGGGGAGGTGGCCGGAAAGGAGGTGGCCCACGGATATATCCTCTCTGTTCAGGAGGTGGCAGTGGAACAGGAGGAAAATCTCGCATTCCAAATGGAGGACCGGGTGGATAATCTCTAGGCATAGGTGGCGGTGGAAGAGCTCCACGAACTGAAAAGACAAAAAAAATAAAAATGAAACTGGGTAGTTCAAAATCAAGTTACCATTTGCCATCACTGTCACTTTAGGAAAGCATGCTTCTAATCTTTATGCCTGCATATAATTATTCAAAATAGGCTGTAAAAGTTTTTGAACCTGTGCTCTTTATAGCCTTTTGACACTTCCAAGCTTTTTCCTTTTTTATTTGTTTGTATTTGTTAAAAATCAATTATGCTTAATGAAGACCGAACATACCATCAAAGAAACCTATAATACTCAAATAGGTGTTACTGTTACATCCAACCCTTGCATTTTCTGTATATAACGCAACTTCATATTATACACAAAATAATATTATTTTGAATACTAAGAATGGAATTTCTTTTAAAGTGCATTTTTAGCAAACTGTGATATGTACTAAAAGGAATTTGAAAGGTATTTAGCAATAAAGCTAAATAATAAATAAAGCACAATGTGCAATAGAGTCCATACCTAAAGAGGGAGGAAGAGGCCGAGGTCCATAGGGCAGGCGGGGTGGTGGTCCGAACCGAATAGGAGGTGGCAAAGGCCCAACTGCTGGGGATGTCATCATGGGCCCCCCCGGGAAAGATGGTTTACAACCAATGTTAACCTGTAGAAGACTGCAGTGTTAGTTATCTATAAGGCATTACTCACGAAACATAGAGAACATAGTGTTGTGGTTAGCCGGTAGCAGGTGCAGATGGCTGAGGAGACCGAGGATTCCGATGAGGGGCCAGGACCATCAGGGAGTGGACTGCTGCCTTCAGAGATTGTGTGGGCTGGCAGCAGTGATGAGGAGGTTCCCGAGGAGCCTGTGCCAAGTGCAGCACGAAGGATTACACAGAGGAAAGAACAGTTCCAGCAGCACAGGCGACTCGGGAGTAAGGATGCAAGGTAATGGCCCCTCCCTCAAGAGGATAAAAGCCAGGTTTGGAAAAGCGTTCTTTGCAGACAGCAAAGAAGCTCTGAAGCTCAACTTGTGGACATCTTAGTTCGTGTTTGGAGAATATTGTAAATTAGTTCTTATCTCTGAGTTTTTGGCATCATCGACAAACAACTTGACAAGGCTCTTTCTTGTCGGAGCTAATTAGTGGAAAGCAGCCTTCAGAACAGAATTTGTTATTAAATCTTAAAAGGTGGGGGCTACTGCCTTTGTCTGTGTTTGCTCTTTGGGAACCCGGTTGGGTCAGAACAACTATAGATTAAAAGTACTTTAAGAAACGTTGCTGAAAAGATCTCAAATTTCCAAATTTAGAGCTCGCTTAGTTTTATGGAAATTTTCTTTTTCAAGAATATTCTTGTCTTCAGACATCAAAGAAGTATTATCTTATAAAAGCATTCTCCAAATGGCAATCCAAATCTGAACTAGACACTCTTCCAAGTGCATTATAATACCAGCCAATCCAAATCCCACACCATCTACAGAAGAAAATGATCAGAGGTACTCAAGGGTTAGAAAAGCCTTAAATGTCAAACGCCACCATTTATGAAGCAACTGGATTATATTTTCCATATTGCCCAACAACTCATTTAGCTTTAACAAGTTGCAAAGCCAAGAGAAGAACTGCAACCCAGAGTGAGTTTTGCAGCACCACATCTCTCATGCTGAGTCATGAAGCACACCATGCTTTTTACATCCTCCCCATCAAATGCAGGAGAAAGGCACCATTCCCAGCCTCTTGGTACTCACTGCAGTTGCTTCACCAGAGGAAGGTGGGGGAGCTGAAACGTGGGACACCTCAAACTCTTTGGTAAGATTTTGCTTTGGTAAGATATTGCACCCCAGCAATACAAAGAGGGGGTGAGAGACAAATAGAAATTGATACATAAGTAAAGGCATGATATGGCATATATAAAGTAACAAAACAAAGATTCCGTACTGTATATCATTTCACACAAAGAAATAGCAACCTCCCTTACTTACTATTCCATCAAGAACTGCAGTTGAAGGAGAAGATGTTCTTGGCCCACAGTTGATCAGTGTTGTTACAGAAGGACCAAGATCTGGAAGGAGAAAAAAAAAAAAGACATATTTAATATTGCTTGAAAAAGATGCTACACTTTTAAAATATAGATGGAATCTCTTGCCATTCTTACCTGGAGCAGACATTCTTCCTGATAGATCAGAATGCCTTTTTTGGACTGGAGGGCCATCAGTCATAGTATCTGAAGGATTACAATGCAGTTTTGGTAGAGAGATTATCATTTTGCCAATTAATGGCTGTGCAACACTGTGCCCTTCAGATATTTTAGACAACAATCTCCCAGTTCTGACAATTGTTCACACTGAGCTGATAGAAATAACAAAGGGTGTCCTAAAACAATCTGGAAACACCACAAGGCCACTCTATGTTTCTTTATATATCTTCTTTATAAAAAGAGATACATCTATTTTTAAAGTAGTGTAATTTAGGAAGTAAGTACAATATTAGTCTAGGACTGATAGGCTTGAATTCAAGATGAGTTCTAAAAATACAGTGATTTTATTCCAATTATCTTTCTTTCCAAAGCATCTTATAAGATTACTATATGAAAAAAGGCACAGCATTATGCACATTACATTGAGTTCAAAGAGAAAATGTAGAATGTGTATTTAAGTAAATATACAACAGTGTGTAATATCAAACTAAAACATGGAACAGGGATTATAAAAGGAATTCATCACTAATACATACATGCTTGATAAAGTTTAGCAACAAAAAGCAAAATATTTGAAATAAAAATCAGCAAGTTAATCAACATAGTATGATAGAAAAATAGTCTAAACTTTGGGCAGAAACTTCCACACATAGGATTTAGCTAAGCATTCCTGTAAAGGTCTTATATGATTTAGCATTGGAAGACTCCTATGCAAAGTCCTTTCTCACACAAGTTCAAATAGAAAATTATCATGCTTGGTTTTTTAAAGCTATAATCATTATAAGTACAGTTAGTCAACTTATGACCACAATTGAGTCCAAAATTTCTGTTGCTAAGTGAGACATTTGTTGAGCGCCATTTTATGACTTTTCTTGCCGCAGTTGGAAAGTGAATCAATGCACTTTGTTAAATTAGCAACATGGTTAACTGAATCTGGCCTCTCCATGGACTTTGCTTGTTAGGAGGTTGCAAAAGGTGATCACATGACACTGGGACACTGCAACCGTCATAAATATGGGTCAGTTGCCAACCGTCTGAATTTTGATCACATGGCCATGGGGATGTTGTAACAGTTGTGTAAAAAATGGTCATAAGTCCCTTTTTTCAGCTGTAACTTTGAATGGTCACTAAATGAACTGTTGTAAGTTGAGGACTACCTATACCTCCTCCCCACTTATTTTGACAGCTTGAGGTAAAAACACAAGAACAACTTGATTTAGTTACTGAATTTAACAATTCAAGAAAAGCATCTGCTACACTGGGTGGATCCATATATTGTGCTAAGCCAAAGGTGAGCAGCTTTTCAATTACCAGGAGAAATCATTAGTATTTTTCATATAACTAAGATGATGGTGCAAAATGGATATTGCAATATGCAATATTTGGTAACTGAAGTGCAGAAGGTTTTCTAGTCCTAACCATATATGATCTCATCCAAGATACAAATATGATGTCAACATAATGGAGTGCAACAGTAAGAGAAATGAAGAAATATTAACCAGGTCTATCACACCTGAACAAATATCATTGGTGGAACAAGAACTGTTTCTACCAAAATTTCCAAAATTCACTTCAAATGAGTGGGGATATCCTCATAAAGAGAGAGAGAGAGACAAAAGCAAAGCAAATCCTACGGTGTAAGTGACAGTCCATTTTCATATTGTAGTCCCCATTTAGTGACTATTCATGGTTATGGTGAAAAGTAGCTTTGTGACGAATGTGCATATTAATGATCCTTGCAGTATTTCTCTCTGTCATGTGTTCACCATTACAAGCAATTAGTATGTGTTGTCCTGTGCTTGATCTATGTCCCACACCCACCCAAAGCAGAGAGATTACCTAAACAACCTTTCTTCCCAAGTGGTTTTTTCTTTGCAGCATGCCACTTCCCTAAAAAGCGCTAATAGTGGGTTAACAAGCTCAACCAGGAGCTTAATTTGCAGATCCTGCCTGAAATTTACAATACCCTACTCAGTCTCTCACTAAAGGCTTTCTTTCTTTTGCCTCCTCAGTAGCTGCTTTCTTTTGCCTCTTAGGGGGCTGCCTGTGTGCCAAGCAAACAGCTGGCACTAGTGCATTCTTTTCAATGTGTATTCCCCTTTGTGTGCTGCTTGCTTCGTTATAATCCCTTCCTCTCCAATAAATATAATCAATTTTCTTCTGGGTGAGCATTCCAAAGGGCAAGGGAGTGGGGGAAAAGGGCTATAAGATTTTCTCATGAGTTGAGTTTCCGAAACCTTCCCTGACAATTGAGCTCACGCAGCTGTTTAGGGTCATATCCTTCTTATGCTGCAAAGCAAAGGAAAGCCAAAATAAAATTGTAAACACAGTTGCAGGCATGTAATTTTTTGCTTAGTAACCATTTCACTTAATGACTGAGTTACCTGTCCCAATTGCAGTTTTAAAATGAGGGCTACCTGTTCTGTTGTTAACGCCAGAGTCCTTTTTAAATTTATTTTATTAAATTTAAATCCTGCCCATCTCAACAATAAGGCAACTCTGGGCTGCTTACAAATGGTAAAAAGGTCAATGTACTAATAGTTAAAATTAAATTATGTATATCTGTTTAGAAGATAGGTTAATATTAGTTTCTTGCTGCAGAATAATAAATTTTTTTTAAAAAAAGACTGCTTACTAAGTTCACCTCTTGATCCATCTCTTGGATTGGTAGAAGGAGGTTGTACAGGGGGTTCCATCATCAGTGGTGGGGAAGGAGCACCACCACTCACAGGTGAGGGCCCAAAAGACCCATCTCGACTTAATGGACCTGTTATGAAGTAGAAATAATACAAAGGAAATGTGGCAAAGTTTCTAATTACTCTTCTAAAATGCTAAGTTTAAACCCAAGGGAAACAACTATACCTCTGCGAGGTAAAGTCTGATGGTCTGGCCGGCCTGCAGTTGGTTTAACAATTATTGGTCTCTGAAGGGAAGCTGTTTTCTGATTCACCTCTATGATTCTAATAAAAAAAAAGAACATTTTTAGTGGAATTCCAGCCACTTTAAAAAAGGTAATTCTTCCTTAGTGTTGTCTCTTAGATACAATGATCACATGGCATAAAACATGCTTACTTTAGTCTCAAGCTGGCAGATTCCCTTTTTTCTTCAACTAATGCTCTCTCTGCAGAACGTGCTGCGAGCTGTAAAATATATAGAAGTACATAAATCTGAAACTGTTAGTCAAATATCACTTGAAATCAAAGGATAGTCTACTAGAACAGTTGTTCAGGAATTAACACGAGCTTAGAATAAATAAGCGTAATGCGACAAAATGTTCAAAGCTGAAATGCTGTTCTTAAAAGAAAATCTACAGCCTTACCCAATTTTCATGGGCTTTCTTCTCATGAGCAGCAATCTTAAAATATTAAAGAAAAAATGTTTTAATTTGAAGAACACCTTATAATGTAAAGTTTTCTTTTTCAGAAGAAATAGCTTAAAATAGCTCCACACCTGATTTTTATAAGACCGCTCTGTTTTTTGCAATTCTTCCTCCATTTCCTGAATTCTCTGCCTTTTTTAAAGAAGATAAAAAATTATTTCTAATCACAATGCTTTCCCTCAAAATCAAAAGTCAACATATTTACGTATCAGAATTACTTGTATATTTTCACTTCTTCAATAGCCAGGACTGCTTTTTCATCTGCAGCAGAAAGTGTTTGTTCTTTCTCTTGACGTTCATACTCCTCTTGTGTCAATTTCCTAGGACAAAATAAAAAGTGGCATAATGAAATACAACCAAGTTATGTCTCACGTGGCAACATTCAACTGCCAATACCAAAAAGCAAGCAACAAGAAGAAGAGGCGGTGGGAAGACAGTCAAAGTAATATTGAAGAAAACGATACAAGAGCGTTGCCTCTTGTAAAGGAAGAAGGAAGAGAGTTTCCTTTTCCATTTGGCATTATCAAATATGCTTGCATTTTATTTTCCAGCAAAAGGACATAAGCATGAGAAATCAGCAGAGACAAGCTCATTTAAAATGCCAATACATCCCTTAAGAAAAGACCTCATCTTACTTTAGAAATCTGAAACTTCTGTAACAGATTCAGAGCTATGATTGTCACTGAAGAAAAGGTAAAAACACAGTGTTTAAAGAAACCCATTAGCCTAAAAAATTCCAACCCTGTTTAAATGAAATAAAGGTCACCATATGGACAAGTTTTGGATTTCATGGAATACTGTTCTCCTAATGAAACATCTTGAAGACACACCTAGCAATTCTTTCTGACTACTTTATTAAGTTTCCTTTCTCTTGACACTGCTAACTGTCATTTTGTAATATGAATATGTAAGCATTCTACTGAATGTATTAATTTTAGAAACAGTTTATCCTGCAGGATACCAAACATGAATAGTTTTTCAATGGATAAGTAAATATTTAAATATGATGACTAGATTGGAGAGTGTGCTTGCTTCTCCTGCGCAGTTTCCCCCATTTTCCAGGATTGCTAGCAGGTATGCCTTAACATCATCACTCATGCCACTAGTTGAAAATTGCTGTAGTAGAGGCTAGGAGTTGATGGGGGGGGGGGGGGGGAATCACAATTTAATTATATTGTAATCCCAATGGTGATTTAAAATTACTTACTTTTGAAGTGCCATCTCTTTCTGCTGATAAAGTTCATTAAGAATCTCTACTTTCTGTTGGAGCGTTTTACACTCACTTTCTAGATGAGATTTTACTGTCTGTGTGGAACATGAGTCATGCTCCAGCTTTTTTATTTGCTCTGCAATAAAATAAATTACAAAGTATTATTTCATTCTTTATAGCAATGTTTCAAACACTTATTATGT
The DNA here is from genome assembly GCA_033807585.1 of Hydrophis major. Taxonomy (NCBI): domain Eukaryota; kingdom Metazoa; phylum Chordata; class Lepidosauria; order Squamata; family Elapidae; genus Hydrophis; species Hydrophis major. The sequence continues at coordinate 370,756,909 of CM066328.1, forward strand.
GGGCTGATATGGCAATATCAAACAAGTCAGAGAATGAAGCCATTGGGGAGCAGATTAAAAAAGACAGCAGTCCTCAGAATTGAAGCATCGATGAGGGAAATGAGGAAAAGAGCAGAGAGGCAATATGATGCTTATATTAGGTAGAATATATATATACTGCATCCTAAAAGTACAGAAAAATATAAAAGTGGCTTATGCACAGCCCTTCTTTTTACAAGGCCCGTGTCCTTGTTTGCAGAGCCAGTTTGGCATAGCGATTAAGGTATAAGGCTAGAAACACGCTGAGGTCCAATTCCGCCTTAGGCACAAAGCCAGAGCCAATTCTTTCTCTCAAGTCTTAGGAAGGAGGCAATGGCAAGCCATTTCTGAAAGAAAACACTTCTGGCAAGAAAACTGCAGAAACTAGTCTAGGCAGTTGCCAGGAGTCAAAAACTAAACCAAAGGCACAAAATACATTCTAGTTTCAGGATAGCAGGTAGGGCATATTTGAAAACCTGTGAATTTGAAAAAGAGGATAGACAATCTGTTGCCTTCCCTATGTTTTGGATTCCCTCTGTGGAATCAAAATGCAGGAGCCAAAATAATAATTAAGGCTCACTCAGAACTGTTCTCCAGTAAGAATGGCATTTTTCTGGGTTACTGGATATGAAATCAAGACTAAGCAATATCTAACCTAACAGCTATAACTTATGAACTGTTAAGCAGTAAAAATCTAAAAGCAAGATAGATATTGCTTGTCTCCAAAATTACGCAGGCATAATACTTTTTTAAAACAAAAATTTCAAACTCTTATTTGCTGAACACACCTTCTAATTCATGTCTTGCTGCAACTTCATAATTTAGTTTGGAACGTAAATTATCTCTTTCTTCTTCAATGATAGATAATGTTGTTTTAACCTGCAAAAGATTAATGAATATCAAGTGATGAATTATGCTATAATAAACAAATCATATTAATTAGGTAGATCAATGTGTTATATACCCTTGAAACATCCATCATTTGTTTAATCTGAGCCTTCATCTTTTCATTCCTGGAATCTAAGGAAAGAAAGACATTATTTTATTGTGTTTAACATGCAAATAATATTTTCAAAAGGGAACTCACAGATAATTTCTTATAAAGGTTCACTTTGAGTCAACAATATATTTTTATTTATTTATGTTATTTATTAAATTAAAATAACATCATAGAAATTAAACACTGCTACTAAGGCAAGAAAAGAGTATGGTAATGGAAATTCAGCTAGTTATCTTAAGAAACGCACATATCTAACAATGCATTATTTTTATTAGTGGTTTTATTATCATTTTGCTTTTATCTTAATAGCCCCCCAGGTTCTTCTGACCAGAGTAGTACAGTCTAATAAGAAAAATTAAATATATGATATAATAATTAAGTATATAATATAATCTAAGTGTTATTGCTATGGCTTATACAAGATGTTCTCTATTTGGGTCCTCATTCTTTTGGGGATGATAGGCAAATCTAGAATTCTGAGAACAAACCATGTTACTATCTAAGAACCACCAGATTTACAGTCATATTTGTTAAAGAGAAAAATAGTTGTTTAACAATTTGTAAACAACATTATTCTGAACTAAGGCTGTTGTTTTGCTCTAACAGACATATCATATAAAGTGGAATTATGAATATGAGAGACAATTAGTGTAAGGATCCCAAGTCAAAGCAGAAATTATATTGTTTTCAGAGATGGAACAAGCTTTTCCCTTTAACTAAAAATTACTAAACTAAAAATCACTATAATCAAGATTTGTTCATAACTGGAAGGCTTCAGTACTATTTTAAAAATTGCTCAATTAACTACTGTTCAAAATTGGGCTTCGTACTAGTACCATGTAAGAAATCTATTTTATGAGTTTTAGGTACCTGAGATCTCTCCATTGGCCAGGTCATTTCCTTCCTGTTTCTTATCTTCTGATTCCGAATCTGCATCAAGTTGCTTCAGCTGCATAATGCAGTTTGTCAAAACCTAGCAGAAAACCCAAAAGAAATAGAATACTTGATGCAGCAATATAACAATGCAATCATAAAACAAACTACTGGACAGCTAAACTTAATTTACCTCAGTTTCATTTTCTTTACGGGCAAGTGCTTCTTCAGTGACTTTCTGAGACTTCTGATATAACTTTATCTGTTCACTGAGCTCAGCATGCCTTTCACTCCATCCCTCTGCTTCTTGCAGCAGCTAAAAAAATAAGTTAAAATGTTATCAAAATGTATATTTCAAGACAATCCTACAAGGTTTACATGAAGTACTCAGTGAATTATTGCAGGCATCTAAATATTCACATAGCTTGAAGTGAAAATCACAGATTTGAAATGCTTTTCTTTCACTTGTATTTGAGAGGGTACACACACTCATAACATTTGTGAATATAAACCATACACCACACAATAAACTAACCAGAGGAAAATAATGGATATAATGGCTATTTTGGGTGCTTCGTATGTTTGATGGCAAAAACATTCTTAAAATATAATTTTGAAGAAATATCAAGATGGCATTAGAAAACAATCCTTTAAATGCTATCTTCCATAGTGGCTTACCCCCAATTACAATACCCTTTAGTTACTTAGACATAAATGTCTGTACAACATTCTCCTATAACCATAATTTGTTTCCTCAATACTTCTCAATTACCATCCAATGCCCACCTTTTCTTAATTGCTTTATGGCATTACTTGTGGTCCTCAATGAAATATGTAACTATCAAGTCTTCAATAAAGCTAACATGCAGGCTAGTATATTCAAAAAGTAATTTGTTAGGAATAATTGAGTAAGCACAACTCACTTGCTCCTTACTTTTCTTCAGTCTCATATTTTCTTCTTGTATTCGATGCAATTCAGACTTCACTTTTTCTTCACTTAATTTAGCTTCATTGAGAGCTATCTGAACCTGTGTCAATAATTCCAATCTGAGATACATATCTTTACAAAAAAAATCATATTCCCAAGTATCGATTATGCAAAAATTTTATCTGCCCAAACCTTAAGTTTATAGACATTGTTTTTAATAAAAGCTGCTTTAAATTGAAGATCCAGATGCTTTACCTCAGAGAGCTCTACAGAATGCAAAGTAATGACTTCCTGGAGTTTCTCTAAAGACTTATGTGCTTCCATAATCTATACAAATAGAAATAAAAAAATTGACATGTACATTGTACATAAAGTCCATTTCAGTTAATGCAATAACAGACTTGTTAAGATTTTTATGCACATATTTTTGGAAAGAGTTACCGTATATACTCGAGTATAAGTCGACCCGAATATAAGTCGAGGCACCCAATTTTACCACAAAAAACTGGGAAAACTTATTGACTCGAGTATAAGTCGAGGGTGGGAAATGCAGCAGCTACTGGTAAATTTCAAAAATAAAAATAGATGCCAATAAAAACTTTCACTAGGACAGTTGAGAATAAGTTTGATGTTCACAATTTCCTCTTTGAAAGAGACCAGTAAATAGGGAACAAGAAGATGAAGAAAAAGAAGTGTGTTTTTTCACACTTTTCACACTGAAGTGAACAAAAATGGCATCATAGGAACAAGCTTATTCTCAGCCCAAAGGTTTGTTTCTGATTTCTTCCCTGATTTAAGGGAAATTTGGGAAACGATCTCACTATCATGAAAGGTTTGATTGATTCACTAACGCAAAAGATGATGATGATGACAGTGGTAGGCAGGAGTCACTCTCTCCCTTGCAAGAAAAAACCAAGAGCCGTTCTTATGATATCTCTCTCTCTCTCCCCCCCCCTCCTCCCCCTCCTCCCGAGTGGACTGAAAGCAGCTGGAGCTGAGGAAATGAAACTGAGTGGAGCGACCTCCACTTGCGTTGCTTTCTCAGCCTAAAGCTCAGAAAAGCCTCCCCCTCCTCCCCCTCCTCCCGAGTGGACTGAAAGCAGCTGGAGCTGAGGAAATGAAACTGAGTGGAGCGACCTCCGCTCGCGTTGCTTTTTCAGCCTAGAGCTCAGAAAAGCCTCCCCCTCCTCCTCCTCCTCCTCCCGAGTGGACTGAAAGCAGCTGGAGCTGAGGAAATGAAACTGAGTGGAGCGACCTCTGCTCGCGTTGCTTTTTCAGCCTAGAGCTCAGAAAAGCCTCCCCCTCCTCCTCCCCCTCCTCCTGAGTGGACTGAAAGCAGCTGGAGCTGAGGAAATGAAACTGAGTGGAGCGACCTCCGCTCGCGTTGCTTTTTCAGCCTAGAGCTCAGAAAAGCCTCCCCCTCCTCCTCCCCCTCCTCCCGAGTGGACTGAAAGCAGCTGGAGCTGAGGAAATGAAACTGAGTGGAGCGACCTCTGCTCGCGTTGCTTTTTCAGCCTAGAGCTCAGAAAAGCCTCCCCCTCCCATGCTTAAAAGTTGCAAAGGAAACACGGAAGCAGGGAAGCGGCTGCCCAGCTTCGGAGCTCCACACCATTTTTTTTTCAGAGGGGAATCTGACTCGAGTATAAGTCGAGGGCGGTTTTTTCAGCACAAAAAATGGGCTGAAAAACTCGACTTATACTCGAGTATATACGGTAAGTAATTTTTCAGGTTAATACCAGCCAAATTCCTAATTATTTACTAGTTTAAATCACAAATTCACAATCCCCAACATGGATCATTTTAGATAGAGTTCCTCAAAGAAAGGCTTAGAAAAGTTCTTACCGGTAGTTATGCCTGACTAGTTTCAGTGTAAAAAGTGATAATATAGTTAATATAGAGCATTGGATACAGGTAGTCCTCAACTTATGACCACAATTGAAACCAAAATTTGTTAAGTGAGTTTTGCCCCATTTTATGATATTTCTTGCCACAATTAAATGAATCACTGCAGTTGATAAGTCAGTAACCCAGTTGTTAAATGAATTGGGCATCTGCATTGACTTTGCTTGTGAGAAGGTTGTAAAAGGTGATCACATGCCCTTGGGACACAATAAAGGTTTTAAATATGAACCAGTTGCCAAGCATCTGAATATTGATCATATAATTATGGGGGTGCTACAAAGGTCATAACTGTGAAAAACAGTCATAAATCACATTTTTCAGTGCTGTTATAACTTTGAATGGTCACTAAACAAGCTGCTGTACGTTGAAGACTACCTGTATTATTTTCTACTGGCAATAGCTTCAAGCAAGAATGGCACTGTTTTCTTACTCTCTCTCACAGCACCTGCCAAGCAGAAATAATACTGCCTACTTGATAGACTATTATAATGATTTACAAAAATTCCAACAAACACTTTGCATACTAAAATACACTATGCCAACATAACATATACATTATCCTTTAACAAAATGTATATGGTATTCTAAAACAAATCAATAATCAGTTCTGAGAAGAACAAAAGAACAAAAAAGAAACATTTAGAAAATTACGTTACCTTTTACAAAGCGTATCAAAAGAATATACTACAGTACAAAATCAGACTGTAAAATCAGTGTAACAATAATGTATATGGATTGAGTAAATATCAGAATATTAGATCTCACGATATAGATGAAGCAGGAGCAACAAGAGTTGGGACTTTGTTCTTCCTTGTGGCAAATAAGTTACTTACTTCTTCCTGTTTCTTCAAACTGTGTTTTTTCTCCTCTTCTAGCATGGTGTTTACATTTTTCATTCTGTTATCCAGAAGTTTATTTGTGTCCTGTAACATATATTCATATCAATTGAACTGAATTGAATTCCAATTCTTCAACACATACACACAAAAATCATCATTCCTACATACCTTAAGCTTTGCGATTTCCTCTGCAAGACCTGTATTTTCTTTCTGGCCTTCCTCCACAGCTTCCTTTACTCTTTCCTTTGTCTAATTAACAAAGAAAAAATGTAATAAATAACAAACGATGGCCTATAATCCCAACTTTTCTTTGTTACTTGATAGTCTTTACTATTTTTATTTTTTTAACTTTTAAGGCTTTTAGGACAGTTTATTCACCTGCTCAATATTACAAATTATTAATAAAAAGTAAATAAATGGACACAGAAAGACACTTATACTTATTCCATGTATTTGTCTCATGTTACAATTCAAAGACATGAATGCATATATACCTTTTGTTCATATTCTGATAACTTTTCTAATATTTCTGTCTTTTCTTTCAGAAGAGTCTTAATTTTTTCTGCTAGCTGTGCTTCTGTCACTAAGAAAAAAAGGGACAAATGTAAAACAGATTGTTACAGAACTAGAGTATTAGCTATTATACCGCTAAAGCTGACCCATTTATTTCCTGTGTACTCCTCTCCCACAGCACTAATTTCATCACTGGAAATAACAGGTAATTTCACATTATGGAGTATATAATTTAAATGTACAAATCTGTTTAGTATTTTTAGATGAAAAATGCTGGTGGGCTAAGGGGGAGAACTCTACAAAAGAACAATACAATAATGTTTCAAACTGATAAACATTCCAGAGTCAAAAGGAAGGTACTTCTCATTGTGAGAACAAATTGGCCAAAATTATACATAAATATACTGAAGATGAGATATTTAGGAATTTATTTGGAAAGACTGAGGCAGAGAGAAAAAATAGAATTTTGGAAATAATAAACATTCAATAGTCAAAAGGCTGAAATCACATTGTTTCTTAGTCTCCTATTCTCAACTCAGCTGTCCAAAAACCTCCACAGAAGAAAAAGAATTCTCCCCAAGTGACATTAATACAATGTAGAAACCCAATATAATACAAATAAACAGGACAGTATTATTTGAGAAATAGAGAATTGAGAGTTAAGATGTTTTGAAATCCTAAACCTTCTCTGTTATTGACCCACAACACTGAAAGTTCAACATGCTTAAATAGCATTAAGTACACATGATAACACAACATATTCTATTACGTATAAGAGCACATACTTATATCAAGCAAGTAACCCCCCCCCCAAATAAACCACACTACATTTTTTAAAGGGCAATTTTTTTTTACCTTGATACATTCTACTCTTAACCTATAAAGAATAAAAAGAATACAGAATGTTATAAAAATAGCCATTTTATTAATACAATTTCAACAATAAAAATCAAGTGCTGACCATTGCTTCCAATGCAAGCATCAAGTGACATAACACATCTAAGCTGATTCCAATTAAAGTTTCAGGTTCAGTATCTTACTGGAAAATCAAGCCACAGGTTTGGTTATTCAGTTCTTATATAGGAACAATTTAGTCAACAATTTTTTACATACACGCATAATTTCAAAGCTTAATTAGAGAACTATCCAAATGATATCATAAACAAGAGAAAGCTTAAATGATTGGCCCAAATCTTGCTCTCTCAAGTTAAAGTTTAGTTGTCTATCAAGTCGCTTTGTCACTGTCTACATTGTAATTTCAAGCTGAGCACTTTATCAATAGCAGCATGCATACCGATATCCTCTTTCGCATCAATATGTCTTATAAACAGCCATGATTTACTGTTATGGTTTTACAAATCTCAGTGTTATTGTTCTCTTCCTTACAATTGGTTTCCACAGATAATACACTCACACAAATCACAGTTTATCCTGAAAATTCAGACCAATGCCCAAATTGTCAAAAATTAATGAATTAAATAATAGGCCTTTCTAATTACTATTTCAAACTTAAATATAAAAGCAACAACAGGAAAGCTGGCAGATAAATGTTATCAACACGTTTTTCAGATGAATAAAAAAGATGACCTGCCAAGTCTTTTTTTATTAACAGAACATTTTGAATATATGTTATCTTTTACATCTAATGATAAAACAGCATCAATTGATATGCAAAGATTTATTATTCATTGCTGAAGTTAATTATCTGATCTAATTATTAGTATACCAGGTTTGCTTACTAACTTTACTTATAAACAGGCAGTTCTAAAAATTAACTTACAGATAGACAGGTTCTCCAGAAGAAAATAGCAAGTGTAGCAATTCCAGCAAAGGCAGTGATAATAATGGGCTCCCACGGAAATCCATGGAAATCCGGGCCGGGCTGCATGTTTTCAGGTAGTGTTGAAACCAGCTAAAAAAAGAGATAGGTCTCTACATTTAAAATAATTTAAATATACATATAGAAATAGCAGAATGCAACTCTGAATATTTAATTTAAGAAGGTTCACTCAAATTAATTCATAACTTTCCATTATGTTGTTATGCCCAAAAGCCATAAAACTGAATCAAATGTACAGTATTCACAAAGCTCTGATGAATAACGTCACAGATTTCAACAAGAAATTCAAGTAATTTTCTCCTACTGTTTGTTTAGAAAAATTCTAGTTTACATTCTTTATTTTTATTCTAATTATAGACAGAAGACCAGAAGCTAATGTAACAACTTAAGGCCAATTACATTTTAGTGTACTATTCTTGATGATTCACATTTAGAATCCAACACTTCATAGATTTTGAATGTGCTGTTTCATCTTTTTATATAATACATTAACTTTTAAAATGTGCACATAGTCTAGCAAATGGGTTTTTTTTTTTAGCATAGTCCATTTTAGCTTATTTTCCTTATTCATAATCCTGAAGAAAAAAAAGATTTCTTGTAATATTTTCCTTTTGCTCCACATGATGCTACTAAAAAGTACCTCAGGTAAATAATTTTCTGTTTTAAGACTAAAAGAAAAATTTAAGATACTGTTTCAGCCAAACAAAATTTAAGTAATGTTAGCACTATACCTAACATATAATTATTTAAAAAAAAAACCAATGGAATTAATTTAAAGTTATTTTCTCCTGAATTTCCCATGCTTGCATTTTATGCTTTCAGATGGATATATGTATTCTTTAAAATGTTGCAATCTAACAGCTGCTATGCTGTATACTTCAAACATTTTATAATCCATATGGTTACAGATTTACAGTTTTGTTACCAGAGGTCAACCTACAATTATATCAAGTTTGCATTGCTCCACAAACATGAGAAATTGAAAGTAAAATATCAACCCAGAAACAAACTCATACATGAATCATTTGTCTGCCATCATTGTAACTAACAACTTTTATTCCCTATAGTTTTGTGTTTTTTTTTTGGTGGGGGGGGGGGGAGGCAGTAAGGATACAAACTCCTCTCCCTGCCAAATCCCACCTCTGCTCAATTTCCTTAGCAGTTCTCCTATTTACACAGGGCCAACTAGAGCCACAAATCCGATCCTAAAGTATGAAGGACATCTGGCTGTGTTGTGGCTAGAAGTGGAAAGCGACTTGATGGCACAATCTATCAAAGTACGAAGCCAGCATTTTGTTCTGGCAGGTTTTTTTTTTTTTAATTACTATTTGTTCTGGCAGGTTTTTAAAAAAATTACTATTTATCTCGAAGACAAGAAGAGCACTTTCTTTTCCTTGCAGCCCGATTCGACTTTCGCTTATTTCTTTGCTGAAAGAGCGGCTTTTTCCGTCCACGACCGTGACAACATCTGTCTTCACCAGGCCCGCCGCCCTGTCAATACGTGCCCCTCTCCCTTCCCCGTCCGCAGCCGACGATATTTGGCAGGCACGGATTCCGCCTCCTTTCCAGAGCAAAGACCCCTCTGATCCCTTTCGAGCCCTCCTACTTCCTCACCCACAAAAGACGGTCCCTAAAGGAAGCATAGCCCCGGGAGAGCGGCCCCTGCAGCAGAGCGGCGCTGCTGTTGCTGGAAGGGACGACGGATTCCATGGAGAAACCGGCCTGCGACCAAACCCCGCTCTCCTCCTCACCCGTTGGTGCAAGTGTCTTCCCCTCCCCCCGCCCTTCCCCGGCTTCTGTTTCCACAGGGACACGTCACCTCACCGTGACCCCACCGCGACCCCTCGTCGTCATCGGCCCGTGCCTGCAAATCATGGTTGTAGGTTCCGGAAGCGGAGAAGCTGTGCCGGCTTCTGACCGGAAGAACGGTGCAGGAAGAAGGGCTTAAACTCGCTCGTTAAACTACCTTTTGCTACAGAGTTTGGAGGGTGGGCGGAAGTTTTGTTTTGTTTTGTTTTTTTGGTAAGCCGCGATTACAGGGAGGATCTCTTTTATTAGGAAGGGAGCCATATATGTATATTATATATACATACATACATACATACATACATACATACATACATACATACATACATATATATTACATAGACTCTTCTGGGGTCCTGAAAACCACGTATTTTCTTGGGTAGTCCTCGATTTACTACAGGTAGTCCTCGATTTACAACAGTTTTTCAGTGACTGTTCAAAGTTGAACCGGCACTGAAGAGAGTGATTTATGACCTTTTTCATACTTAACAACACCTTGCGGCCTCCCCATGGTCACATGACCAAAATTTGGATGCTTGGCAAGTGGTTCATATTTAGTTTAGTTTTATTGTCATTGCACCTCATACAGTTAAATCAAACACCATTTTCAGTGCACAGCATGACCATGACCATGAAAATAAACACAAGCACACATCCTTCACCCTTCGCACATTGAACTGGAAACCTCCGACACCACACCAACACTGCACTATACAGCAGAATTCAAAAGAGCTACTGCCCTGGGATAGAAGCTGTTTTTCAGCCTATTTGTCCTTGTTTTTATTATTCTGTACAGTCTGCCAGATGGTAATAATTCAAGAAAGGGTGCCCAGGATGAGATGGATCTTTGAGAATGTTTTGAACTTTCTTAAGGCAGCAGGAGCTATAAAGCTCTTCCGAAGAGGGGAGAGGGCAACCAATGATCTTCTGGGCAATGACATTAACCCTCTGGAGTGCTTTCCTATCTGCCACTGTGCAATTGGGAAACCATACAGAGGTGCAGTAAGTTAAAATGCTGCAGTGGTCACCAGAATTTTTCATTCAGTTTTGTTTTCTGAGAAGTCTCAGGTAGTATAATCTCTGCTGGGCCCTTTTGACCAGGGCTGCAATGTGAGCACCCCAGGTCAGGTCCTCTTTTAGGAAACTTAAAACTGGCCACTTGCTCCACTTGATCTCCATTGATAAGCAAGGGCTGGATGTCTGATTTGTTCCTTCTATAATCCACTATAAACTCTTTGGTCTTATTGGTGTTGAGGACCAAGTTATTGTCTCCAAGTTATTTACGAGGGTTGCAGTGCCCTGGAGTCATTTGATCAGCTTGTATGACCTGACAAGCAAAGTCCATGGGGAAGCCAGATTCACTTAACCATGTTGACTAACTTAACAAATGCAGTGGTTCGCTTAACAACTGTGGCAAGAAAAGTCATAAAATGGAGCAAACTCACTGGACAGATGTTTCATTTAACAACATAAATTTTGGGCTCAATTGTGGTCAGAACTCAAGGACTACCTGTATTCTGAGCTCAGATCTATTGACCTTAATGTAAGAAGGCAAAACTACTTGGATGTTTTCAAATACATGCTTAAAAACCCAAAGAAAAAAACCAACAAAAGCAAGCTCCAAAACTGAATTTTAAAGAAAATATCAAGTTGTGTTAGATCAGTGGTTCCCAACCTTTTTTTCACCCCGCACCCCTAAAGAAATTTCACTCAAACCTCACACCCCCTGAAATTTGAACGCGTTAAATATATGGTAGGATTGAATCTTTTCAGCTATGTATGTGACGGCCACTAAATAACGATACTTAACAATAAAATGAAAACAAAGTTAATCCATTGCATAATAAATAAAAATGCCAATATATAGCCAATATCTTATTATTTATCTGGACTTTTCTTCACCCCCTGGAATATCGTCTTGCACCCCCAGGGGGTGCAAGCACCCCAGGTTGGGAACCCCTGTGTTAGATAAATAGCTATTTTCAAGGTTTTTAGCCTGATGTCTTAACCATGGAAACTAATTCTATTAAAGCATATGGGAAATTTTGGCTTTTAAAGCTATTATATGTCAAGTAAGATTACTTACAATTTTTGTGATGGGTTGCATATTTTTTTTGGCTGACAGGACTGCATCATCAACAATAGAACGAATGTATGGAACAGCAGAATTTCCTTCCGATAGATTACTATCTTCTTGCATTGCATTATCCTTAGCATTAATTTGACCTTAGATTAAAACAAAGATTTTGAACCTTTTAATTAGTTTTCATCAAGCTATGGTTTTGGAGCATCTCAACACAACTTATAATAGTAATCATGTTAGCATATAGAAGCCAACCAAAACATTCTGGTTTATAAATGTTTTCATAAAATAACTAGTTTATCAGACACATAAAATATAAAAAATAGGTTACAACTTTTGAAGATGTATTTTCACTGTTTATATTTTGAAGCTCACGTAGCTTCTGTTTTAATTGTATCCTGAACTATACATTTCAGTTTTACAGTTTAATCAGAATGGATGGTGAGGAATTCTAGAAACTGTAATTTACTAAGATCAGAAGAAAATGATTGTCCATCTCTCATTGAACTGTTTTTTGAATAGACTTGAGTGACTCATTAAATCAACTTTTAACTAGAATTGTATCTAAATTTATATTATTGAAATACTAGGATCAAATTATCTTATTTTGGATACATTATAGAAAGGCAAGCTATAGAACAGGCTTTGATACTGGGAAAACTGGAAGGAAGGAGAAGTGGATGACCAGCAACAATGCTGTCATCGCTGCACTGGAAGACAGATCAGGGAGACATTGTCATGGAAAAAAATCTAACTGTATGGTTGCTATGAGTTGACCACAAGTTGATGGCACATAGTCAATTAACTTGGAAATAAATGTTTCTTGTTCCATTATCATGAGGCAAGTACAATAGACACCGAGAATTATTTAGAGAAAACAGTGTTTTGATTCCACTGCTGAGTTTGTACTTGTTCCTAGCTATTGTTTATTTAATTATGATATGACTATACTATAGTTATTAGATCCTTAGCTTTGTACCATATCCTAAGCCATAACACATGGCTTATAAATTACACTGACCACTAGGTTCTCGTGATCTGCAAAACCAAAAATAAACAGCTCTATGGCTTTGATATAACCAGAGTCATAATAGCAACTTTTATCCCTCTAAGCATCTGTCTCTTTAAAAATGTATACGCCGAAGAGGATATCTCTCTAGTAATGAATATAACTAAAAACAGTTGTTTCCTGAATTATAATCTTGCAGCTATTTTTATATTCTATTTTTGAACAAAGAAACAAACTATCCTGAAAGTTACCTGCAATGAAATCTTTTTCTGAATCAACTGATCCAAAGACAACATCCACATTTGGCAAATTTCTGTCACCCTCAGGAACATCCTTGTTTCCCATATTAACCACCGTTTCAGTCTCTGTCAAAATGTTCTCTTCCTCTTTTGATTGATCCACGTGAACAATTTCTTCTTTTTCAAACGTCTGTTCTGTGTCCTGCACAGACTTTTGATCTATGCCCCTTATCGGGGTTTCCACAGTATGTCTGTCATATTCTGTTTGTTTTTCATTAACTATAATAAGTAGAGATTTGCCTGTTGGTTAAAAGCTCTCACAATTTATTTACCTCTTGCATTCTGATTATTTAAATATATTTTGCTTGCAAATTTATTTTAGTCGTATCTAACTTAGCATTTGAAATTAAGCAGAATACACACACATATATTAAAAGTGCTTTTTTCCTGCAAGAATCCTGCAAAAATTGTGGGTTCTTTTTATTGTTTACATTTTCTGTTTCTCTTGCCTTTTTTCAGCTTAGATCTTGTGGCAGCAAATTCTGAGGTAGTCTTTTAAGCAGGCATTGACCAAACCTTATTCAGCTATAACACATTTCTTATATTTTCTAATAAGATTATATTCCAGATTGCTAAAATATTAATTTTGAAATTTTGGTAACAAAATAAAACAAATAAGTGTCACAATATAATGTTTTAGGATTTATAATCTTTTATCAGGATTTATCCACCTTATTGTTTTCAATATTCTCAAATAGAACTGGTACAAAATTTTTATCAGTTACACATTAAAAAATTAAAAATAATATAATATAATATACAAGATATATTGATACACATACAGTATCATTTATATTGGGGTTGATCAAGTTTCTAGCCTCATTTTACTGTCTTAGTAAAGCAGATTCCAATTATAATAGTCTACTGTACAAATGTCAATTGCTGGACATTTGCTTGCACATTCATTTTTAGGAAAATATAATACTGAGTTCTAGAGCAATGCACAATTTATTGCTAGGAGTGTTGTTCCCTGTGTAAAAGTATATAATAGATCCTCCAACTTACATAAGCTTAAAGTAGCCCTCAGGGCCATTGCAGTCCAGGTGCAAACTGCACCACACAAGGTTGCCGCATGAGGAAAGGGACCAGCAGGCAACTGCATATGCATGGAGCTGGAAGCAAGTGCAATATTTAAGACATTTTGCGTATTTTTTTAAAAAAGATGGGGAGTTTAGCGGAATTCTGCACAATGGCACCTTTTATGCTAGCAGCAGTCCTGGTAGCCCTAATGAAATAATTGGGATTAATGCGTTCCATTAATTGAAATTCCAAGAATAATTATGTTGGGATATTACCCAACATGTAAACAATTACAGAGCTATGCTTAAATATAGATATTCCATATGTTTAAAAATAGTTTCACCTGAGCAAATGAATATATTAATTTGAGTAGCAAAATATGTCTCCTTCCTTCAGGTGTGAAAACAGACTGTCACCCAAAAATATAATAACGGAAAGCATCTGTTTATGTTACTAGAATTTGCACTGAAATAAAGATATTTTCAGCAAGTCTAAAAAAAAAAAACCTATAATTTTTTTTTACAATGAGCTAATTTTCTGGGTTTTTTTTTTTTTAAATCTGCAACAAATTGATTTGTCCTACCATTGTCAAGTAATTTAATCAGATGTGAAACCCAACAACTTTATTAAAATCTATCCTTAACATTTAGCCTAATCAAGGGATCTAGAAATAGTTAGCATTTATTCTGAGATTACTATCAAATTTGCTTATATCACAAGGGAATCTGTCTTTTTTTCAGCTTTTTCACCAAATCATAAAGCACAATCCAAAATAAAATATGATATAAAGGGAAAGGAGTTTATTTCCAAGTAAGTGGTATAAAAGTGCAACCTTAAGTCTTACCTTTATTTGGATCGGGGAAGTCCATCTTTCGTTTTGGAAGGGATGCAAGTGGAACACTCTCACTAACTGGAGAGTATTTTTGCCTTAATGAATACATTAGCTCTTGAATATCATCCATTAAAGCAGCTTCTTCATCAAACAAATCTGTTTCTTTAATCTCCTCTTTATTTTCCAACTCCCTTGCATCTAAAATTTTGCTCACAATGTCCAGAATATTAGATTCTGAAGATTCAAGGATCTGATCCAAAGCTTTTTCAGTGTCCTCTTGATTATAACTATGTTTCTGAGCAAGCATCAACTCTAATTCCATGTCATGAAACAAATGCTCTATTTTGAAAAGATGCTGTTGTCCAAGATACTTCTCTAAACGTGCAATACGCTTTTCATCAAGAAACTCTTTCATTATAAGGAGCTGGTTCACAGACTCACTGTATTCTGGCTCTCTATGTTTATTTGAGTTTTCCATTGTATCTCCGGGCTCATATAAGTTCTGAAAGTGGTTTTCTGAGGTTTGTGGAAGTTTAAGAACTTTTTCTGAAAAATCTGTAGAGAGGTCTTCATTTCTTTGACTGAAATCATAATCCCTGTTTTCTGGTTCAGAAGTATTTAAATTGCTTGACATTATTTTATCATGTGGAGATGTTTTAATTTCGGACAATATTGTCAACTTCATCTTCTCCTCATTGTCTTCATTTCTCTTCATTTTACTCTGCTGGGAATTATAATTTAGTTGTATTGCCTCATCACTGGCCTCATTAATTTCTTCTCCCACAACTTCTTCCTTAGCCTGATCAAGTGTCATTGCTTCTTCTCCTATTTCGTCAACAGGATTAGAACCTTTTAAAATAGCATTATTTGGCATTTGCAGTTGAGGACTTGGAATATCAGTATCTAATTTGAAACTCTGGTCGTCTATCCGTTGCTCCTTAGATAATTTTGCACTTTCAGCATTTTCATCTTGTAGTAACTCCTCTTCTATTTCTTCAATGAAATCATCAGCTTCAGCTTCTAGGTCTATAGGCAGGAATTCTGTGACTGATTTTTCTGTATTTAAATAATCAGCTTCAATGTAATCAATGTTATGTTGAGTAAGGTTTCTATGTTGGGTAACTGTCTTAGATTTTTCTAGAACAGTTTTTTTCTCAAATGTTTTCTTGGTACTGGTAATATCATTCTTTTCACTATTTAAATCCTGCTTTGCAGTTCCTTGTTGAGGCTGTTCAATAGGCACTTCCATATTTTTTTCAGTGGAAATTTTTCCCATGGCAGAGATATTTGATTGCTTTTTACTACTGAAAATCTTTGTTAATTCAAAATCTTCTTTATGTTCCTTTGCATCATACTTTGTTTTTCCATCATCCAAATCACTTAGCGACTTATTCATTAGGTCCTCTGACAAGTCTAGTACTATGTTCACTTGCTGACTATCTTTCTCATCTGTTTTGCTTATTTTTTCCAAGTTATTGTCCTCACTTTTTTCTTCCCCTCTTTCACTATCTTTCATTATTTTATTTAGAGAAAGACCTTCTGGATCAACTTTGATATCTAGAGGTGGACTTAATATTTCTTCTATTGTTTTTATAGATGATTGCTGGTCTTCTACATGAGCAAATGAACTCAAAGTACTTGTAGAAGTGCTTGGCAGTTCTTCTCTTGTCAGCTCTTCCTTTTTTGCATTCTCATTTGCATTGTACTGAGTTGTATCTGTTTCTCCTGTAAGGTCTCTGATATTTACATCATGCACCTGTTCTTTAATAGAATCGTGTTCTGATATTAAAGGATCATCTTCAGTTGAAGTATCTGAATGGGTTAACACATGCTCAATATTTTGCTGTTTTCTAAATAAAGCTTCTTCTTCTCTTTCTTCTCCTGTTTGATCATCAGTTTTATCAACTATTCTTTTATCCTCACTGACATCTGCAAAAAAATTATCCCCCAAATGTGCAGAATCATCTTTTGTTTCATGCTGCAGTTTTGCAGCTTCCCCAGTATTATCCCCGTTATTATGACCATCATCTTCATCCTCATTATCATGCTCACTATCACTGCTTGCTTCTGATTCAAATACTTCATCAGGCGACAGCTTTTCGGCTTCTGGGTTTTTTGATAATATGATTTCATCTTCTACAAATGATAATGAAGTAATTTTTTCTGATTGTGTCTCTGGTTCTTGTTGCTTCTCTATATCATAAGAATCCATGTCCAGTTCTTCCCTGAAATCGTCATCATCCTGTGATGTAACAAGGCTTGTTGTCTCATCATCAGACACAAAGGCATCTGCAGTTGAGCCAAATGTTGTTTTCAAATCTTCCGATACTTCGTGGTGCAGAAGTATATGAGCATCATCATTTTTATCTACATAATCTGATGGTTCAGTTTCACCCTGAGAGTTGTTATGATTTTTGGCACTTTCATGTTTTGGCACTTGTAATGTTTCCTGCAGCATTTCTTCTGAAGGCTGATGTGCATTTTCGTCTCCCTGAGAAATGTCTGCCTCCTGACTTACACCAAGGCTCTCCCCCTTAGAATCAAGAGCTGCTTCTACATTCTCATTCTTTTTATGGAGAAAAGTGCTGTGTTCACCATAGTCCTCATTGCCTTTTAAGTCTGCTTTAAAACCATGATCAATCTCTGGATCAGTAGAAACTGTCCAATCAATCACTTCTTCTTTTATTGTTTCAGACTTTGGTTCTTTCATTTCCATGTTTTTTGATAGTTTTAAAAGTTTGTTCACATCATAATTGTCAAAATCATCTTTGCCTTCACCAAAGCAAACAAAATCTGTTTCCTGAAAGGAAAAAAAAATCTCAATTTTAACTACCGGTACTTTTTAAAAATACACATTTGTATGAATTGTTTCTAGTGTCTAAGTAATCACACTAGCAGTCAAACTCTTTAAAACATAAATAAGATGTGGGCTACAATCCTCTCATATTTAACTATGAGTAAAGCCCATCAATTCTATTTGGCATTTCATAACTATGCATTTTATTGGGTTGCACCGAACCAAAGGTGTTAGGGATAACATTGTTTACCCTAACTGGTTTAGGTAAAATAATAAATATGTAATCATAGTTTATAAGTTAAAGTGTCTGCAACTTTAAATATAGGGAATGTAATTAGGGGAGTGGTTGTGAAAGCACTTTAAAAGAAGCAAGACGACAGCTTGCTCTCTCTCTGGCTTTGATGATCCCTGATTACTGCTTGGAATCAAGACTGCATTGCTCGAACGGGAGAGAAACAAAGGACTGATTTGTAAGTGAACTGACATAGGATATTCTACACGGACTTTGCTAACTGAATATCCTTGAATGGACTGACTAAATGATACATGACTTATGGATTGTTATTTTGACTATGCTATTAATGGAATAAACTATATTTTTGATAGCACAAGCGTATCTGTTATTTTTACTGTATGTTAATAAACATACAAGCTTAGCTCACTCATTTATCTGTGTGCCTATCTGACTAACGCTGCACATTCTGTTTAGCTTGTCTCCCTAACCATGGTTGGGGAACCCAGGCTTAACAAAAGGTATATTAAATTGGACTATATCACAATTTACCTATCTTTCACCTACAGCTGCAATCCTATATTCACAATGGAACTGGACTGCACTGGATTACAGTGAAGCAGGAAATGACACCATTTAATATAAATACAAATCACAAAGTCTGATAATCGGATATAGTAGGAGCCTGACAATACCCTTCTTTTCTAGCTCCTAGTCAGGCAGGAAAATAAAGGTTATCTGCTATATATTTTCATACATGTCTAGTAAAAAAAGAAAGGACTGATGAATCACAGCTCACATTTTGTGCAAGCTTGATAAATCAGTAGAATTCTCTTTACTCTTCCCCCAATATTTGAAAACAACTAATTGCACCTAGTTAATGGTTAGCCTAAAAAAAGATGAACACTTGATGAGCAGTTTCCTATTTTTCCAATCAATCTTTCTTTTCTGCATTCTGAATCTACTGTCTGCATATAATTCTATTGTAGCATGTAGCTGGAAAACAACACACATTTAAATAACTTACATCTGTTGGTAATTCTAGCTCATCATGAGTATAAATACGATTTATTTCAAGTAGATCCTTGGGAAAATATCCAAATACATTTCCAACCTGTTTACAAAAACAAAATAAAGAACAGTGTAAGAAGAAAACATAATAGGGACTCTATTTCTACCCCTGTTTAAACCCAGCTGTGCTTAATAGCCCATGGCCCATGCAGAAGTACAAGCTCTAATCAAGTAGGCTCCAGTCCACAGGTTCAGCAAGTAAGACCAACATCTTCCACAAAATGTTTAAATATTGTTTAAAAATAACCATTCTGCACCACGATACCCATTTAGGGGACCCAGATTTCTTTTCAGTGATTTCATTTCATTTCATAATTTTAAAATTATTTAAATTAGAACCACAGAATAAAATAAAATTTGATCCAGTTTTATAAACAAAATTAAATGAAAGCTACCATTGGAATGATATTGTTCCAAATGCATCCAAATATTATTCAAAACATAATTGACAATCATAGGTCTTCAAAATGTTCAAATTTTAAATGCAGAATTTATAAAGACAGAACTTATTATGTATTTATTTGAAGAGATAAATGTATTCAAATAACACATTTATCACTCTGATCTTTTAGTATGTCCCACTATCATTCCATTCAGAGTTAACAGTATTATCAATAAAGTATCATTGCCACTGCCTTCTTGATTATGCTAGCCCAAAATGATATATTTCAAACTGAAATCAGGGGAAAGTATCTTTAATAATGATCTTTTAACTACTTTATAAAAGGACAGACACTGCACACATATGTTAATTATATCTTAAACCATGAGACCAGTGTCCTGGTCAATTTGATCAGCCAGGAGGGGGAAGAGGCAAATAGCTTGTCTGCATCTTCAAAAAACCATAGGTTGAAAGGAATCCAAATAGGAGAAGCTTTGCAAATGTTATAAATTGGAGTCAAGTGAACATTGCTGCAAAAGCATTTTCTCCCTCTTTGTTGATATGTGCTATTTATTTTAGAGTTACGCTTGCCACTTGAAAAGGGAAAACTCATATTCCGGTAAAACAGCGCTATAATGAACAGCAAAATCTGTACAGGTAAATCTTTGACTTCAATAAGTCAAGGATTAAGTCAACAGTCAATAAGTGAGCCCATTGTTTGCTATGGGTTAGGTTCTTCCAGAAATTCGAAGTAAATTGTGATCATGTGACTGTGGAGTGCTGCAGACACCATAAATGTGGGTTTCTGAGCCCTCAAAATGCTGTCATGTGACAATGGGGATATAGATGTTGAACCTCGAATCTGGGTTGTAAGTCTCTTTTTGGGGTCCATTGTAACTTTGAATGGTTGCTAAGCAACCAGTCATAAGTGCTATCTGTGATGCTAAATTCATTTCTTAGCTACAGAAGAGGTTTTTTTCTCAATAAATTTATAAAAGGCTTATGCTATCTAATGCATTCATACAATATTCTCTAGGTCAGTGTTTTCAAATTTGGCCATTTAGGACATGTGAACTTCAACTCCCAAAATTTCCTAGCCAGCATGCTGACTCAGGAATTCTGGGAGTTTTAAGTTCAATATCTAAAATGGCTAAAGTTAGGAAATACTGCCCTAGATTATTACAACTGTTATCAGGAAGTCCATATTAATAGTGGAGAATTGCCACTGAGATTAGATAAACTTGGCAATTAGATCCTGGCAGAGCACATTAAAAGTAAACACACTTATCTACAGATACTATTACTATGTGTAGTTAGAAGGTGCTTCCTGAGTGTTGTCCTTTTCTGGTAATAGCTTTTATTTTAGGAAGAATCAAACATCAACAATTGACCACAGGAAATGTTTGATGACATATGTCATAAAATGCTATATAATTTTTATGTCATAAAATGTTTTACAAAATTTGCCAAATTTCAATTCCACTGGAGCCTCAGATCCTGGATTTTGGATGCATTCTGTGAATTAGTCAATCTGAAGTACCTTGATTCAAAAATTGTTGCTCTACAATGTCCCGTTTTGCCCAGTGAAAGGTTACAGAAAAAAGAATTTTAATAGTATATAGATAGCATTCAGAACAATATGACTTCTTTTGCACGGGAAAATAATTTTTTTAGAGATACAGTGAGTCCCATCATGTAATGTAGCCACCCCTAAGGATCTACTCACAAGTGACTTATTAGTAAGAAAAAGTAGCCTACTAATATCTCTTTGACCCTCACTTGTAAAAAAAGCACTTAATATAAGATGAATCTCTTTGGACTAAAGTAGCATCTTTGAAAGAAATTCTAGCACCAACCTAAGATAACAGCTTATCATGCTAATCCAGAAACAAACAAAACCAACC
This sequence comes from Hydrophis major, assembly GCA_033807585.1. NCBI lineage: Eukaryota > Metazoa > Chordata > Lepidosauria > Squamata > Elapidae > Hydrophis > Hydrophis major. The sequence continues at coordinate 370,778,257 of CM066328.1, forward strand.
ATATTCGAGTTAAAAATTATGCATACTGAGGAAAATCCCCAGATACCATAGCGATTTGTCTTAACTAGTATTGTTTTAAATGTCTCTTAGGTTATTACTATACTATGTTTACAACAGAGAATGGTGTCCAATAACACAGTTATTCTGAACAGGTGGCATGCATGCCACAGGTGGGACTCAGGTAATCTATATGAGTCACAGAGTAAGCTGCAAAAGTCTTTAACATTTGATATGGGTGATAATGCATTTAAGAAATTGTTGGGGAAAAGAAGTGTATCATTACAGCTAATGCACTTACATTCTTAAGCTTATTTCAACTTTTTCAACTGAAATTAAGCATAGATGCTTGAATTGTTAAAAATAAACTTGCTGATAACATGTTCTTGAATGTCACTGCATACTGATGATATTTACAAATTCTCCTTCTCTCTCATTGATATAGTTTGCTGTACCAGACCATGTTATTATTACAAATATTACTTTAAATAACTCACAGTAATATAATTATTTAAATAGGATGAACTGGCAATGGCATTTTCATTTTCCTATTAGATGTTTTTTCAGATAAATTGATATTTGATGACAGAGGGTTTAGAGATATTTTCCTGAAAGAGAATTTTACTCATGCAGCCTCAGATTCAAGACCACTGAACTGCAGGGGTGAAGGAAAAGGAAACTGTTAACCTGTTATCTAACTTAGGAAATGCCATAGAGGCTATGTTTGGATAATCATATCCATTCCAGAAATCAAGACATAAATCATACATCTGTCTCTGTGATTATATTCTTCAGTCAAATATCTCTAAATAAAGAATTTACCATTTGATAACACCTTTAAAATGGTGGTTACCAGAACAAGCCAAAATATTAAAGCATATAACTGTATGCGAGAATGACCTTGGGAGACAGGAGAATGCGGAAAGAGATCCTGACTAGGGAACAGTCATGTATGAGAGGCCATAGCCCAGGGCTGCATAATGGGCAAAGAAAGAGGCTCATAAGGCACTTCCCTCAAGTTCTCAGGTTGTGAAGCAGAACATTTTCAACACTTGCAGGATTAATTTCAGTTTTCCTAGGTAGACCAAAAAGGAAATATGACCAGAGGAATTAATTTTACTTTATTGTAAAGCTATATTAACAGATTTTTTAAAATCTGAAAGTACAAATCTCCTGCTGTCTCCTTTACAACCTGAGAATTTTGGATAGAGTTGGGGGAGGGTCCTTTCTGAACCTGTTTCATAGCCCATTGTAGACATGTGGGCTATGCCCTCTCTTATCTGTTCAGTAGGCAGGTTGTCCACCCCCCCTAAGTCATTCCCACATATCAATATACTATCCCATTTTGTTTACAACCCACTCATAGGTAACAGACTTCCTGGCTTGCTTTTTATTTACAACTCAAAGCAGAAGCAAGGTCATACTCTGAAACAATCATCATCCTTGATTTTTCACAAGTCCTAAGGGGGGAAAAACATGCGGGATCCCCAAACCAAGCTATTTCTAAATCCTTTAGCCAATTCCAAAATTATATCATGCCAATTATTTTGAAATATTCATATCATGCCTTAATAAGCAGAGAAATTAAAGAATGGGTCCTTACAATACTAACAAACAAAGCCTTGAATTAATCATGATTCTCCAAATATTTCTCAGCAATTTTAGGAAACTTTTGTTTAAAAAGTTGGTGAACACATGTAAAATTCTAATTAAAACATTGATTAAAATATCAGGTTCTCAAATGTTTGTAAAACCATAAAGAAAACTTACACTTCCAGCCCAAAGCTCATTTGTTCTTCCAATTAATTTATAATAAACATATATCGATTCACCTTCTTTAAAATTTACAAAACGACAATCTGGACCTTTAAAATCCTTTACTGCTTTTCCTCGACACATTAACACTGTTGAAAGAAAGTGACAAAAATAAGAGACAGTAAAAGAACTCTGACATATTTGTCCATCTTGTTCACAAAAAAAATGCCATGTAGCCCAGGAATGAAAAGCACTATAGTAATGTAGTGAAATTATGTTTTCATTATTTCCTAGAACAATGAAACCCAGTCAATAATTTGCTGAAGTTAATGACAAATGCTTATTTAAGTCAATGAACTGCAGCTGCAACTTAATTCACAATTAAGTTCCATCCAGATGAAAAGGAACTTGAAATATTAGATACATTATCAGTTAACATCAGATCAAATGAATAATCTGACAACAGATTCAGCTGTGCAATTAAAGAACCACTCACTTATGTTTTATCTTCAAAGAACATATTTTATGTACTTGTTACTTTTAGTAATTTTATGCTAGATATGGAAAATGAACACAGAAATGAGAATTAGATCTTGAAATTGCTTCTCATTAAAATCACTTGCAGAAAAAATGCACAAAATATTTATATTTCTTAAATATACAACACACTGAAGCAATGCTAGGGGCAGGAGCATTAAGGCAAACAGGTTATATTATAAGTTTACACCCCTATCCAATGTAAAAATTGCACCTTCATGCCCTGAGGTCAACATAGGGCAGTACTAACACAATTGGCTTGCTGTCAATCAGCATCCTGGTGCAATTCAGGATGCTAGTTATAAGCCTTACACAGTTCAAGGCATGGCTATCTCCAAGACTATCTGCTTCAAAGTGAACCTGAATATTTTGTTAATTCTGGGAAGGAAGCCCTGCTGAGGGTCCCATTTCTGAAAAAAAAAATTCTGCCTGCAGGAGTATTGGTCTATCATATAAGCAAACATCCCTGAGGAAAATATACAGGAACCATTACCTGGGCAAAAAAAGGAGCTAAACATGTTTTTAATCAAGAGAACAAGACAACATTTGGAAATGTTCAATCAGATGCCTCCCTAATTTATTGCATGAGGCACAATTAGACTTGCAAGATTCTGATATTATAACCACTTTCTGTAATAGTTATAACCTTTCTATGGAGCTGATTTCCTGGTTTAGTCTAACAAGAGAGTGACCTCTGGAGAAGGGCCTGCTTAATGGTGGTCTTCATCCTCTCAACATCTTGCTTGCTTCCACATGTAAGCATTGTGTTTTCCACCGTTTAAAAATTAAAAATAAACATGAAAACTTGTCTCTGGAAAAAAAAGCGCTTGGATTTTCTCTTACGCTTTTTCTCTGCAGGTTAGTACTAGTAAAATATACTGTATATTGTGTCACTATTTTAACACTTTTAATTTTTATTTCTCAGAAATGCCACACTGAACCACCCAGAGCAGTGGCATAAAAATACTATTAATAAAATAGTAATGGAATCTCAAAAGTCTCAACATTTGGGTAACAGAAATATTTTTCTGTCACAGCACAGTATCTCAGATGATAACTTGTCTATAGAACGTTGCTCAGATTTTAATTCCAAGCGATTAAAAAAAAAATTCTCCATAAATCCTGTAGTTATCAAAAAACAAACAAACCCTAACTGCCGTAAGTTTTACAGCGACCCAAACAAGACTCGATTACTTTCATCATAGCCTCCAATAAGGAGCGTCGGAAAGCCAGGAATGCTCAGCAAAAGGCGTCTCTCGCTCTTCTCAAGCAGAAAAGGCGAGAGGAAGGATGCCCGCCGCTCCCGCTCCTCCCCGGCTCCCCCGCCGCCCCAACTTGGGAGAGAAACGGCGGTTCTACGAAAGGAAGCAGAGGCTACAGCCCACCCTCTTCCCTCCCCAGCGCCCACGAGGAAGGAAGCAGCGACGCTGCTTGAAGTGGCCTTGAGGATGCCACAGGTCCAGCCTGTGGTTCAGATCTGCTGCGGCTCGGCAGTCGCAGGGACCCGGCGGATGCAGTCTTCCCTTCCACTTACTGCTACATTCGGGATCGGCGCAGCGTTTGAATTCGGCGAACCGGCGGTCCGGATCTCGACTGGCATGACTGGGAGCCGCCGGAATACAAAGCAGCAGTGCGAAGAGCGGGAGCGCTCGGGAAAGACGACGCCGCGCCGCAGCCATGTTTTAGTTGACGAGGGCTGCCGAACTGGTGGAGGGGGGGAAGTAAAGCAGACACGTCAGCAGAGCTGCTCGGGAGAAGGATATGGAGGAGGAGCAGCAGAAGCTGGAGCCGACTCGGTCTTTCTCTCAAAGGCGGAGAGGATGGAGGCACACCACGCCCTGACTTCGCCCTCCGAGCATCCTCAGCCGCCCACCAAGCCCAGAGGAAGAAACGCTGCACCTGGCTTGCTAAGAGACATTCAACTCTTCATCCCAGAATTCCATTATCATCGGTATCTGAGTTAGCTAGATACCCATATACATATACACATGCTGTATATATAAATGAGGCGAGACTTCCTCTGATGAGGCTTCCAAGCAATTTTTTAAAATTTTCTATTATTAAAGTTCTCTCATTGACTTTCATTTCACATTTATAGGAGGAGAGCTGTGTTACAGTTCCCCCAAATCGGAAGTCTGGTAGCTTTTCTGACTAAGGAATTTTGTTAAAAAGCTTTTGTGAATTGCAGATAGTTTCATCAGCTACCTAAAGGTGGTAGACTGATGTAGAGCTTAATATGTTGCAATTACAAATGTATATAGTTATGTGTCTCACATGTAACATGTATCTATTTGCTAACTTGTGTTCCCATTTCTTTTCCCCAGACCATTTCAAATCCTATATCAGTTTAGTCCCTGTATGCATTTTATTCAGTTGAACTGCAGCTCACAATTGTTTTAGTCAGAAAAAGTGCTACCAGATTCATGATCTTTCACTTGTCAATAGTTCTGAGTTGGGTCTTAATTTAACCAGCCGCTGTGTAATGAGTCAGATTCCCACAATTTATTTAGATTTATTTGGTTGTTTCCCTCAGTCTAAAAACAGATGGAATTTATATCCACGGAATCTCTCCCCCCCCCCCAAATGAAAAGGGAATGGGAAATCATTTTTCAGATAAAAGCAGTAAAACATAATTTAGATTGAATTCTGGGAGTTGAGGTCCATATGCCTTAAAGTTGGCAAGGTTGAAAAACACTCACTTAGACTAAAGGAAAAGAGGGAAATATATTTTTAATCTCTGAAAAATAATTTTCCTACACATTGTCCAAGACAATAGGCAGCAAGACAAATAAAGCCTTCTCCTCTGGCTTACTATCTTTTATTAGTTTCTTGAAAGGATTAAGCAGGTGAAAGATGTTACCTCGAAGATATGGTTGAATGCAAAAGTACACAAAAATTAGTATTGTACAGGAAAATATATTCATCCAAGGATCTAATATAAATAAAAGCCAAGGTTTGTCGGATCTTGTGTCCTCCCATGCAAGAAGCAGAGAGCCTGCAGCTTATAAAATGTAATGGTGTTCATCTTTGGATGGTTGGTGAAGAGTCCTTTAAAATAATGAAATGTATTAAGAAGGCAGAGTTCCTCCTGCCAACCACACACTTTATAACTGTGTGCAATCCACTGTATTCGTCCAATCATTGCTATTTTCTTATCTGTGTGCGATCCACTGTATTCATCCCATCATTGCTATTTATCTGCAATTACTATAATCTTAATTATTAACTGACAATGCTGCAAATATATGAAAACATCACATTTATTGTTTTACTTTTGTTGCTGTTATTCCATGCTATTTTTTGGAATCCTCAATATTACCCTAAACATTCTGAAAATTGCCTACTATTCCATTCCTTAAATGTGATTTCTAAATACAGTATACAAGTAATTTTTTTTCAGCTGACTTACTTTATTGTTTGTCCTATACAAAGCGGAATATTTACTCTACATCATGTTCTTCATTCATCTGTATAAATAGTACAGAGGAGGAAACATGATGATTCAGAACACTAATTCACAGTTAGTGTCAGTAAGTTACATAATAAGGTCTCTGGGGTGCTTTAGAATCCAGATATATCATAGCTGGCTCTTGGTTAGACAAAGAATTATTTGCAAAGTTTCTGGTTCTGAGTCCCAAATCTTATTTTACTTTGTAAGTATATTGGAAAATCCCTGGCATACAAGTTCCTTGGCAAACTTTGGCATGTATCCATTTAATTCCTCTATGGCCACTTTTATTGTTTATAGTCCATCAAGTTATCAAATAATACATCTTACTATACAGCTGTAAACTAGAATGACTTTTAATGTGGATAATGATTAAAATTTTGCCATAGGACTAAGAATTAAGGACTAAGATGACAACTCACTGGATTGTTTTGGATCACGATAAAATAAAATTCAGTTTGTAGGCAGTGGGGAAACCATACTGTGTGAAATATATGCAATCATACAATCTCATTTTTCCCCAAGAGTATGTAAAGCTAGAATAGTCTGAGAGAAAAACCAGTAAATTAGCACTTAACATGCTGAGCCAATTAACATTTAACCATAGATGAAAGAAATTTCTTCCTGAACAGTGATTAGCCTCTACATATGAATGAGTGGATACCTGTAGAAAGGACTAATTAATATACTCGTCGCAAAGAAACTGGAGAACGTGGATTTTCAAAGATGATCACAGCTGAAGGGAAAGATTCTCTGTATGACAGTATATTTAAAAAGGATAAAGACTTCCTTGAAACTAGTTTACTATCAGGATTCCAGCAATCACCCTAATTAAATCATGAGCCTTGAGCCAAACTTCAAGTTCTCACCTGGAAAATCAACACAACCCAGATAGCCAGAAAGGATCTTGTGAAAGAATAAAGTGGAACAACATCTGATGACCTCCTTTTACTGGTCCACAATAGAAAGCGTCCTGCCATATTGAATTAGGGTGAGGTATGCTGGCTTGACAGCCGTGGATAAAAAGACATTAGGGAGTGGTGAGCACAGCACAAAACATTGCAGGCTGTTCCTGATACTATTAGATGACATTGCTAGGGCTTGCTGCCTTAGAAGAGTAAGGAAAATTCTCAGGGATGACTCGCACCCCGGTCAGCACTTCTTCACTCTCCTACCATTGGGTAGGAGATATAGAAGCACAGTCAGCCACATCAACAGGCTGAAGAACAGTTTCTACCTGTGGGCTGTCAGACTTGTGAATGGAAAATAACTTCATGTCAATATAATATGATAGACTGTGGGGCCGGTGCGTTGTGCAACAAGGTCACATGGTATAAGATTGGGACTGGGTTAGAAACCTCTGTCCTGTGAGTTGTGTTGTGGGGGCGGCGTGCACAAACGGAGGCTCAGCCAATCTCACTGTACACATTGTACTCTGACAATAAAGGCAATAATTATTCTTCAGCTCTTGACAGGACAGTGGGGAATGGAAGGATTTATATTCCTTGCAGACAGCTGGTCATTTACATCCTTTTAGAGGGTCATTGAAGCACTTGGGAGGTTTATCAAAGAAAAAATAAAGTGCAGTTGCCTCCTGAAAAAGCACAAACAGAATAACCATGACCTGGATGACTAAGAATCTCTACAGACATTGCCTTTCAAAATATTCCTAGTCTTTATCCCTGGGATTCTTGGGTGATGTCCTGACCTGCTTCACTAGGCTCAACCTTCTAAAAAGGGCCCTCTCCAATAAGCATTTCTGGAAATGACTCTGAAATATGGTGCACTTATATTAACCTAGATGTAAATATTTTAAATCAATATTACACAACTACAGTCCATAAAATAAAATCAGACAGGACTGGACAGCAGTGAAAGACAACCTAAGAAGAAAGCCCGGGAAAATAACTATTTGTCAACCTTGCTCTTTCTTCAATTTATCTAGGTTCCAATTCTGTTATGTATCAAGAGACCATCAGAACCACTGAAAAGTACGCAAACGATGAACTGGTATTATCTTCAACGAGGTTGTTTACGAGGACAGACACGAACTCAGGGGCGACGAAGGGACGGCAGATAATAAAACAATTAGGCACGAAAGGGAAAGGATTCACGCGTGCGCAGGCGAACTCGAGACTTCTTTGAAAAGCAGGGAAGATCACGTGGCTCAAACCGTTCATAACCGTTTTCGGAATGCCCACAAAAAAGATGGCGCTCACTGCGGCAAAGCATCGGAAGTGAAAGAAAAAACGTTGTCGTTGTGTAGAATGTAGCGCGTATATTCTCGGAACCGGAAAGAAGGGAGGTGGGAAGAAAGGAAGCTATCTATCCCGGTAGGTAGCGCTAATCTGATAATTATCAAATGTTGTGCTCTCAACGGCTATTAGCAATAAAAAAAAGAGAAGGTAGCAATCCATCTTACGAAGGATGTGTACGAGTATGTGTGGTCGCTATTAGAGCATTTAAACGGGGTCTTCAACCTTGCCCAGTTTAAGACTTGTGGACTTCAATTCCCAGAATTCCTCAGCCAGCAAAGCTGGCTGTGGAATTCTGGAAGTTGAAGTCCACAAGTCTTAAACTGGGCAAGGTAGGAGACCCCTGATTAAAAGCAACGAATTCATTGACTGTTTGGCTACCATGGTCATAAAACAGTCTTCACGATCTTTGTAACTCCGGTGTTATTTCGTATTATCGTTTTCCTTTTGCTCCTAAAAGAGGTGCTTAGAAAATTGACTGCAAAGGCCAATTGAGTTTCCTGCTTCGCATCTCTGGGGTTGCTGGGTTAATTGAATTGAAACTTATGCTTTTCTAATTGCAGGTTTTGTGAAGCAAGGTGGGCTCTCAACTCCTTTCAGTCGCATTATCTTCTACTTGGGAAACACTCTCTGGTCAATGGCAGTTTTTCCTGTAATTTTGTTCTTGTAATTTTTTAGAAATTTTAAATGACAGTTCTGGAGGTATTACAAGATATAAGGAAAAGATACATAAAATTATTTACACACACACACACATACACACACACACGATAAGTGATCTCTATAGGATCAATGCTTTTATCAGAATGATAAAAGGAGCCTTGCACTTTAGGATTCAAGCTGCATCCTTTTCACACAAATAACTTCATCACACACATATGGCTTACAAAGCTGCAGGGCACATTTTATCATTTGCCCCTTCCTTCCCATTCCTCTGCATAACACACAAAAGGGAACATAGTACTATTGAAAGCCCAGGGAAAACAAATATTTTGAAGTTCTTGAATTATTACAAGGAGATGGATTGTTTCAATCCCAATGGCAATTTATTCCACAGTATGGTTCCTACCACAAAGAAAGACCAATTGGTTGCTTATGTCCAATTCATCCATAAATGTTATCCATTGATTATCAGACTATAAAGTAGACTATCCATGGATTCATAGCCTTGTAAGTAGCTTGCATCTAATCTATGTAAAACATTATACACCACAGTGACTATCTTCAATTGTGCTTGAATGATTTCTGGTAGCCAATGAAACCGTTTTAATATGGATAATGAGGGATCTTAGACAAGCTGTCATGCTAACTTTGTACTTGGTCTAATCTGATGCGTTCAGTTCAAGGCCATGAAGAATGCATTGTAATGTTCAAGCTTTAAGGCTAGTACTACATGAATCACTGAGATCAAGTTTGATTCCTCCACGTAGGGGCACATCTATTTTATCAAGTTTATTATGTAATTATCCAGATCATTGGTAGGTTGAACAGCCTGTTTATAATGTAAATCTATTTCTAAAAGGAACAAATCAAGAATAAACATATCCCTTACTCCTAAGGAAATTGATAGCAGGTCTCTCTTTTTGATCCACCCTTAGTTTAAGGGATATTGAAACTTCAAAAGACTTATTGAGAATGATCCAGAATTTCAGACCCAGGCATTTGCTGGAGTTTGGTGCTCATTTACTTCAGGGTCCCCAACTTCTGGCCCACTGCGCGGCCATGGCCTGTTCAGAACTGGACTATGCAATTGGATGATGAGTGCATGCAGCTCCACTTGTGCAAGTGGTGGGTGCTTACATAGAACCATCCCATCCCCTTTCTCCCTGCTGGGCCACTGCAGCATCGCATAAGCAGCAGGAAAGTGCACACATGCACGTTGGGGCATTGGTGGGTGTCATGTGCAAAGCACTTGTGTGAGCGGAAGACACTCACACACAAAGCTCCATTTGTGCAAGTGTAAATGGAGCTACGCTCATCTGCCAGTTACATAGAACCATCCCCTCTCCCTTCCCTATTTGTATTTGTTAATGAAGTCAACACTACTGAATGTGCCACTCATATAATCCAACTATTGTCTTAAATAGTTTTGATGATAGTTGTCTTAGTTAATTAGGTTTCCTAATATTGCTTTATTTGAAATATGTGGTATTTTTCTTGATGTTTAAATGCTGGTGTGTATAAGCGTATATTTCATGAAAAACTTATTCCTGGGAGCTAATTTAAGGATACAACTGTGGCTATTAAACAAACACATTTGTTTAAACAAAACATTTAAAATGTGTGTTCTTCCTCTTTCCTGTTTTTGAAGATAGTTAGATTTTGAATGTTTTGTTTATAAGTTTTACACTACTGTAGAGTTGATGGATTTTCTTCTACTATACTTTAAAGCTGATTATAACAATGTTTTTTCTCTCTATTTTATTTTTTATTCTTAAATAAGTATAGTCATAGAAATGGATAACTTTGTTGAAGAACTGAGACAAGAAACAAGGTGGTTGTCCACAGAAGAAACAGAGGATGAGTCTTCAGCCAATGCCAATGTTCCAGGAATTTATTTGCCTTTACTGCCAAAAGATTTCAAGTATCCAAGTAAGTTTTTACTGACATAATAGAAAGTAGGGATGAAGGAAAGTAGCAAAATCCTAGTATTATTCTCTCCCTTTCCCCCATATGGGCCTTCATCAGCCTTCAGTACATAGTAGTGTTATCTTTACCTTTTGCTCAGGGGTGGGATTCAAATTTTGTAACAACCGGTTCTGTGTGTGTGGCTTAGTTGGTGGGCATGACTTGGTGGTCATGTGATTGGCAGGGCATGATAAACTCAACATCACTCACATCGAGGCACGCATCTCCTCGTCTAGCCCCTCATGACTGTGGGGATGCTGCAACAGTCGTAAGTGTGAAAAACAGTCATAAGTCACTTTTTTCAGTGCCATTGTAACTTTGAATGGTCACTCCACCCAAGCAAAGTACCAGCAAAGGAGGGAAAAAAACTCCAGAGAAGTTCCAGAGACAGGAAGTCTAGTATTGTCAATAATGTAATAAGGGTTAATGGAGAGGCAGTTTCTGTAAGCAACACTAGAATGTTTCCTTTCTGCCTTCCTTACAGGATTAGGCCAGTAATTTCTTCTAACAACTGGTTCTCTGAACTGCTTAGAATGTTAACAACCGGTTCTAGCGAATAGGTGCAAACCTATAGAATCCCACCTCTGCTTTTGCTATAAACCTGTTACAACCAATTATTTTCTTCAAGGAAATTGTATAATATGTCTTTTGGGTGCCACTTTGAAATGCAATTGAGGAATGGTATACTGAACATTAACATAACATGGAATGTTCATTTATAGAAAAACTAGCAATTTAAAGGATCAGTTCTAACCTATTCTAACCTGTTGCCCTTATATTGTTTTTCCTTTTGGCAAAGCAAATTCAATTGGGTGACCCTTACCAATGTGCTCTGCTATAGTACATATTATTATTTTTTTATTTATTTGTTGAATTTGGGCAATGCACAATTGTTAGTTACTATTGCTGTTATTCATGTGATGATGATGTAGGGATACAGACTGGTAATTGAAAATTACATGTTGGAAACTTATAGTTTCACATTCCAGATATGAATATAAAATTCACATGTTTTTCTCTGAATGGTAAACTTAGTTCCATAAATGCTTTATGTATGCATTGTTTATAAAATAAATAACCAACATTTTCTTATGTTGGCTGAAGCAAATATGGCTGTGAAATCTTCAGAATTCCAAAAGGTGAAAGAGGATTGTTTATGCTGTATCCAAGATGCTCTCTTACAAAGTCAGTGGCAGAGGGCTGCAGAATTAATGATAAGCTACTTGGAAATGCTGGAAAATACAAATTCAGAAAAAAGAGTGACATCTCAAGAGGTTGGTAAATTAATTAATACAATATCTTAACAATGAATGGAAATATATAATTTCTCTAGCATGTGTCTCTATATAATATAATTAAGAACAGGATAAAAATGTCCCATTTATGCATCTCGTCATAACTTGATATTTTTTTTCACATATTTGGGGTGTAAACCTTTTTTGGTGCATGGGAATCTTTGAAAATTTGAATGGATGTAGTGAGTGCTCTCAAAAATGTAATAGTTATAATGGGATTGTCTGTTCACAAAATAGTTTCCAAGCAATGTAGTCAATCATGAAAATACTTAGTTGACACAAGGCAACCTGTTGGCTGGCCTTCACCTCCTGTTAGCCCTTTATTTTATGTAATATGTGTTGGGTCTATACAAGGTCCTGTATTCTGTGTAAATAAAGATGATAGAGGATGGTGTTTTTATTTGTAGAATGCCAGATCTCTCCATCTGCCTTTTTTAGTTTATGGGAAACTAAATATGGAAACTATAATGTTCACAGGCAAATGTGTTGGGACGTTGGTCAAGAAAATCAAGATGATAGCTTTGACCACACCATTGAGCCTGCCATTTTGATTTTCTTGATTTCTCCACTGTGGATGTCCCTGCTCATGGTCATCATGTTAGTGATTTTGTTGTAAATAGTTTTATAAATTAAAGGTACATCAGTAGTCACAGTGCATTTGCTTTTAGTACTGTGGCTTTATGACTTGCTTGGAGTGTATTTTCTTCCTGATTAGGAGATCTGGAGAGTAGGAACTGAAATCTTGCAACAGCATCCACAGAGTAATATAGAAGAGGTCAACTATTTTGCAGATCGGATGAAAAATTTAGGAGTCAAAAGATATTTGAAGGTAAGGAACAACCTCTTTAGGTAAAAATAATTTTAGTTCAACATATTTGAAAACATGTTTTATTATGATACTTCCTACTGATTCCTTTAAGAATATAAAGTAATTTTAGAGAGGTCTAATATAAATAAATTTATAACCACTATAAAAATGATCAGGAGCCACATCTTTATATTCTTTCCTTATATTTTCTTCCTTACATTTCCTCTCTCCCTCCTTCCCTCCCTCCCTATTCTGTTTTCTTATTTTATGTTCTAATTTATATTTTATCTTTTTAAAATTTCTTTGATAAAATTATATTAAAAAAGAAAATATGCTGTTATTGTAAAACTTCAGTATAGATCTTTAAATTGCACTTCATATTTTATATTTCTGATAAAATATGTGGCTTCAAATTTTAATAACACAGGACTGTATTTTGATTGTGGCTTTGGAACTATTTAAAAATGGAGTGGCTCCATAATGGATTCTAACTGAATACTGTAAGCATATTTGTTCCACAACCTGGAAAAAAATCACTCTCATATATATGAATAAAAAGTGTGATTATTTCTTTTGTGAAAATCTTTGATTTCTTATGCAGCTTACCATCTAGCATACCTATACACAACTACAGTTGAAAGTGGTTTCTTGTTATTAAAACAGAATAGTTCTAAATACACAACTCTTATCTGAAATTATTGGGAAGATTTACTGTTGCTTTGCTTATGCATATTTGCATCCAAAGTTGCTGCTTCTGTTCAACCCAGTAACAAAGCTCAAATTACAGATTTCTTTAGAGCATGCCTTCCACCTTTTGCGCAGTGGATTTCTGGATGAAGCCTATCAGAACTTGATCTTGACTGAAAGTTGGCGATATGGAGAAGAAACTGTTGCTCAGGAAAAAGAGCTGAAGCTTGTTCAAGCTTATAAGGGGCTGATACACTATTATAGGTGGTTAAAAAAGAAGACGGACCTTTTGGAGCTGGGTGAGTATGTGCCTATACATGCCGCAGTGGCAACATGCAGCAGTAACTCCTGTAGTTGTCCTTGCATTTTTTCAATTTCATTCATGAAATATGAAAGGTGAGGCAAATCTTTGGCTGAGTTCTCAGGCATGTTTACTAGGAAGGAAGTTTCAGAGAATTCCATGGAATTAGTACCTCATGAAACATGTAGAAGATTTTTGAAATTCATTTGGTATCTTCCTCAGCAATGGGGAAGGCTAAAGATTACTGTATATGTTGTTCCTTATGTATTGCATGTTTGTTTTTTGTTGTTTTTTAAACGACCTGGAGAACTAAAAAAAAAAAGGCTTTTTCAACTGGCTACTATTATCTTACTTTGTTTGCTGATAAGCTCTATCAGATTTATTGGCCTTGGATAATCATAGTATTTAACTATGATTTGAGGCCATGATCAAGACTGTCAAAACCACAGTGACAATATACACTGCTCAACAAAATAAAGGGAACACAAAAATAAGACATCCTAGATCTGAATGAATGAAATATTCTTATTAAATACTTTGTCCGTTACATAGTTGAACGTGCTGACAACAAACTCACACAAAAATTATCAATGGAAATCAAATTTAGCAACCCATGGAGGTCTGGATTTGAAGTTACACTCAAAATTAAAGTGGAAAAGAATACTACAGGCTGATCTAACTTTGATGTAATGTCCTTAAAACAAGTCAAAATGAGGCTCAGTAGTATGTGTGGCCTTCATGTGCCTGTATGACCTCCCTACAATGCCTGGGCATGCTCCTGATGAGGTGGTGGATAGTCTCCTGAGGGATCTCCTCCCACACCTGGACTAAAGCATCCCTCAACTCCTAGACAGTCTGTGGTGCAACGTGGCATTGGTGGATGGAGCAAGACATGATGTCCCAGATGTGCTCAATTGGATTCAGGTCTGTGGAACGGGTGGGCCAGTCCACCCCACACCATTACTGACCCACTGCCAAACTAGTCATGCTGGAGGATGTTGCAGGTAGCAGAACATTCTCCATGGTGTCTCCAGACCCTGTCATGTCAGTCACGTGCTCAGTGTGAACCTGCTTTCATCTGTGAAGAGCACAGGGTGCCAGTGGCGAATTTGCCAAGCTTGGTGTTCTCTGGCAAATGCCAAATGTTCTGCATGGTGTTGGGCTGTAAGCACAACCCCCACCTGTGGACGTTGGGCCCTCATACCACCTCATGGAGTCTGTTTCTGACCATTTGAGCAGCCACATGCACATTTGTGGCCCACTGGAAGTCATTTTGCAGGGCTCTGGCAGTTTTCCTCCTGTCCCTCTTTGCACAAAGGTGGAGGTAGCGGTCCTGATGCTGGGTTGTTGCCCTCCTATGGCCTCCTCCACGTCTCCTGATATACTGGCCTGTCACCTGGTAGTGCCTCCATGCTCTGGACACTGCGCTGACAGACAGAGCAAACTTTGCCTCAGCTCGCATTGATGTGCCATCCTGGATGAGATGCACTACCTGAGATACTTGTGTGGGTTATAGACTCCGTCTCATGCTACCACTAGAATGAAAGTACTGCCAGCATTCAAAAATGACCAAACCATCAGCCAGAAAGCATAGGAACTGAAAAGTGGTTTGTGGTCACCACCTGCAGAACCACTCCTTTATTGGGGATGTCTTGCTAACTGCCTATGCTTTCCACCTGTTGTCTATTCCATTTGCACAACAGCATGTGAAATTGATTGTCAATCACTGTTGCTACCTAAGTGGACAGTTTGATTTCACAGAAGTGTGATTGACTTGGAGTTACATTGTGTTGTTTAAGTGTTCCCTTTATTTTTTTGAGCAGTGTAGTTTAGTTGCTAAGATAAATTTTTTCAAAGGAAAATGTAAGGAGAAATCGTAATAATCTGTTAGTGATCTTGTGGAAGCACAAAATGGAGAAATAGGGAAACTCTAGTTGTTCAGTTCCCCCATAATATTTTACCACATTAAGTATTAAGGTTGAGAACTGGGAAACTGTTAGTATCCAAACCAAACTTAAGTCTAAAAATGTTAGTGAATTCTTAGAAGCTTAACACTCAGACAAATCAGCCATCAGTGGACACAGAGAGATAAGCCACATTTACACATCACCCAGAAGAGACAATAAAAATCAAAAGACTAGAACATATTCTTTTCCACAGCCAATAGTAGGGATCAGCATCAGACAAAAGATCAGGCAGTAAACAATGATTAAGGAACTACCAAAAGGAAAATCACTCCACTGCTGATACTGGCAATGCAAGCTAATCTATATAAACAAAGAGCAACTCCCTCCCCATACAAGCGCTGATGATGTTACCTAGTTAGGTAATAAAATGTAAGCAAATAGCAAAACTCAGAACTAAAGATTCTAAATTGTCACATATAACAATAGTGGGAGAGATAAACACATCTGAGTTGTGTATTTCAAAGAAACCTCCTGCCATCCACAAATGATGTATATTCAGCTCTGAACCAATTACCTTGGGTTGCTACTTTTTGTTTCACGAAAGAGATAACGGATTATAACTTACCAAGTATATATTATGGAGAAGCATTGATGGAATATTTTGCCAGTTATGAAATGGATTTTTTTTATCATTCTTCCTCACCATTCATTTTATTGTTTAGCTTCTTTAGTGTGAAAAATATTTAGGAGATCTGAAATGACAGCTGTTGTATTATAAATACGACATTTTCCTTTGAATTTCAATTTGAATTACTATATTCTTTGACTATAGTATCACTTTTTAAGCTTTTTTTTTCCTGGAGGGTTTTTGAAAAATTGATTTTAAAACCAAGGATAAAATCATGATGTCATCTTTTTCAAATTAGATTTATGAGATAGATGTCTTGCCTTTCACAGATGAAGACAGCTGTACCCAAACTTCTGTTCAGCAGGAAATGCATAGCTTGTACCAACAAGCTAAGGTCAGCCTCAGGGAAATAATCAGAATTCCTGGAGTTTGGGATCCTTTCGTGATTTGTTATGTGGATGTAAGAACACCTTTTGTACAACAGACTTTCTATGTCACATAATCTAGATAGCTGTCAGAAGGGGCAACTTTAATAGAGAGTTATTAAGTAACTCAATGGTAGAGGTCTATACATTCAGAAATTTGTGAAAGTGCTATAAGCATTACCATCACACAATTACCTGTACAGTTAGACATAAAATGGTTATTGGATGGCAAGTATTGTCTTATGCTTTGTTTCAGGGGCATAAGTCCAGCATTTGAAATTGTACATTTAGCTCCATGTGGTAAAAACACACAAAACAACCCTGATATGTATTCATTTATTTGTTTTATATCCTACCTTTTGTTCAGGATCTTGAGGCAGTGTGTATAGTGCTCCTGCCTCCCATTCCCCCCCTCCCCCCCATACAACAACCACCCTGTGATGTAGGCTGAAGTAAAAAAAAGTGACTAGTTCACAATTACTCCATGAGCTTCTATGGCTGAGAGTGGACTATGGCTGAGCCTGAATCTCCCAAAGGGAGTCTGACTCTTAATCATCACATCACCTTAGCTCACTATTATCAGAGAAGGCATGTTAACGATGCAGCTAAGGCCTACTTAAAGCCGGCTTCCTCATGGGTTGGAGTATAACAAAAGCAGCCTCAAGGAAAGGAGGAAAAAAGAGCGTTTGAAGCATGGCTATACAAGTGGGAACAGTCCTAGATGTTACTTTCATTAGGCTTTGGCTGATTTAAACTACTATTTATGAACCATTGACTAGGTTTATATGTTAACTAAGCCATGGTGTGATTTGTTTGTTTCTGACTTAACATATTGTGAGAACCAACCACTTGATCTGTAAACCAAAGTTTATGATTCCACATGTTTTTATGGAATCAACCAGTCATTGCTGGACCAGAACAAGGGGTTCAGAATGTTAAGAAACTAGATTTTAGGAAATATTTCCTGATAATATGTGTGACTCACTGGAACAGTTCTCCTTCATAGGAGGCCTGAAAACAGAGGCTGGAGATTTATCTGTCCAAAATGCTTATTGCATAATATGTGCTATGATATTTATTTTTCTCACAGCACATAACACAGATCCATTTATCATTGTAGCAAAATCCTCCTTGGTGCTGCAGTTCATATAGCTGACCATAGATGGCCCTAGGGCACTGATTTTCAGTGGTGAGATAAAAATTGGAAAAAGATGCAGCAAAGGAAGAAAGCAAAAGAGAAAGGAAAGAAACAGAGAAATGGGAAAGTCTGTTGGATAATGAATAAGCAGAAAAATTAAATGGTACAAGAGAGATAAATGCAGGGAGGTTTAGTGGGCAGGAAATTGGAAAAGTATTGGGGAGGCAGCAAGTGGGGACTGCTAGGAGAGCAGTCAGGAGTTGGAAGGGACCTCAGAGACCATCATGTCTGACTCTCTGTGCAAAATTTGCTAAAGCATTTTGGACAGATGACTATGCAGCCTGTTTAAACATCTCCACTGAAAAGGAGCATACAGTTTCAGGAGGCAACCTGTTTCATTGCTTGAACCAATCAGGAATTTTCTCCCAAAATCTGAATTTCGTTTCCTGTAGTTTTAATCCATTGAGCCTGGTTATACTACACAGAGCAACAGAAAACAACACGTCCACTCCCTTCTTTATATGGCAGCTTTTTAATTATCCAAAGAGGACTGTCACGATCTCACCTCAGCCTTTTCTTATTCTTCTAACTGTTCTTTCTAGGACTTGGTTTCCAGTCCCTGCATCATCTTAGTAGCATTAGCAGGCAAAAGCTTGGTTGGGCACATGGGGGAGAGAAAAGCTTGTCAGGGAGCCTGAAGCCATATGTTTTTGTACTTTGCCTTAATGCAGTTTAAAAATAATTGCACTGTTAAATTACTTTTATTTTAGTTTCATTCTGTTGTAAACAGTTTGGTACTATGGTTCTTTGTAACATGGTGTCAGTTTGAAATGAACAGCTGAACATTTGTGTTCTTTTAGTTGCTGGAACATTATGAGGAGTATGAAGAAGCACGGGAAGTGTTAAATGACTATGCGTATAATTCCAATTTTCCTTCCAACCCTAATGCTCATGTATACTACTACCAGTTCCTAAAGAGAAGGGGGAAATCAAGGAAAACACGGATCTCTGTACTGCAGGCAAGAATTCTGGAGTTTTACTGTTCTGTTCTGTTTATGATTCTGTTCTTACTCTCTTTTATCTATGAATAATGAAGAACACAAATCAGCTAATCAAAGCTGAAGGTTTTCTTGGAAGTTGAATGTGTGTAATAGTGTACCAAATAGCTTACTGAAATCAACATAATTTATAACTACAACTTACTCCTAATCATTTTGTAATCATTTGGAGTTACAACAGCCTTTTCTTTTGGTAATATAATCTCATCTCATCATGTGCCCAAAATGGAATAATTTGACCAAGTGCATGTGTGGCCATCGTAACTGTAAATAGATTTTTAAAAGTCTGTTGTATCTTCAAATGGTTGTTAAGGACTGGTGGTAAGTTGAAGAATACCTGTAATATGCCTTGACTCTGAGGTGAAACTGGCAGCCCAATCCTGTCCTCTGGCACTAACTTCTGCAGGTATCTTCTGTAAAATCATTGAGATGTAAAAGTGCCTAGTTTTGCTTTCCAAAATTCATCTATTTTCCTGTTTCTTTCTAGATTCTGCATGAGCTTGTTCCTTCCCATGAACTAATGCTGGAATTTTACAACTTGCTTAAAAAATCGAGTGAGTCCTTTTAAGGGTATCCCAATATTACACTCAGATTAGTTGCTCTGTTCCTCCCTTGAGCCATAATTAACAGGAAAAGTTTCAAGAAAATCCTAATGCAAATAAAAGTTTATAACCTAGAATGCCTTTTGCTATCTTGGACTTATCTTTTGAAGGAAAGCAGAACGACCTTGTTCTATTTGCACTGGTTATAGCCTCACTAAATTATCATAAGGCAGGGGGATCAAACTCAAGGCCCCTAGGCCAGATTCAGCCCACGGGGTACTGGAAAAAAAAGAAGGACCAGCTCATGGTGCCTTTGCCAGAAAAAACAGAGCTTGGGAGGGCCGCATGGTTTTCGCTGGCAGAGGGTTGCAGGAGGCCATCACAGCTAAAAATGGAACTCAGGAGCCTGTTTTCTCCGGCAGAGCTCTCGAGCCACCACAAGCTCCCCTGACACGAGTGACATCGCGTTGGCCATGCCCACTCTGGTCCCCCAAGGTCAAACACAATCCTGATGAGGCCCTCAATGAAATCGAGTTTGACACCCCTGTCATAAGGCATTCTGTGTAGAATTATCTTTGCTTTGAAAACATTGCTATAGATGATAGTGCCTGAAAAGTGATACATACTGATTAAATTATTGTGATATTATGCTAATTACTGTTTTTTTTTTCCTGACTCAGTTTATCTTAATGATTTTCATATTTAAAGGCTTGACACCTGAACTCCTATGAACCTGCCCATATCTTGTGATGAGTTCCGCTGTTTCTGGCCCATTATTAATATCCAGCAAAGGACAGGCTTGTTTTAGTTGAGGCCTGCTATACTTGAATAATATATATTATCAACTTTTAAGCTAATTTTAAAAATTAGTTTTTAATCACATAATTTTAATTCACTTTACATTGAGTTCTTTTCAGTCTCCTATAATTTCCAACTAGCATGGTTAAAAGCTACAAATTAATGGTTTACTTCAGAATGGTGTTTGGTTTGATATATAGTATCTTACTGTAAATTGAGGAGATTATATCCAGTACAATTAGTTGCTACTACTGCAGCTGTTATTGAATTTTTGTCTGTGGTTTCAGAAATTAAACAGAAAAAAGAAAACCCTCACCATCTGGAAATGAGAACTTTTGCCTCTTTTGCATATATTAGAATACTATAAAAATAATGGGATCTATTCTAATTTCAGAAAAAAGAAAAAAACATAAATTACAGCTGAAAGTTATTTTTGCAACCTTGGATTTTGCTGCATGGAAGGAAAATGTAAAAGCTTGGAGTTATTTGGCAAAACAGTTAGTAGAAATTCTGCAAAAGTAAGTCTATTAGGTCTTGCAGTGTGATTACATCTATATAAATATGTGTGTTATATACATTGTAAAAATTTAATGTGCTTTAATTTTTTTACGGGGAGATTCTAGTCCTTTGCATGAAATGGTGGATTATTTCAGATGGAACTAGGACTTTCTTAAAAAATAGAATCAGGAACCCAGAGTTCAAGAAAATTTAGCAATCTCCTTAATGAGCATTAGCTAATGAGGACTACCTGTAATAAAGTATGAAATTCCCCTACCAATCTTTGAGGTATATCTATTCAGATTTATATTTTTCAAATATTCCTGGGTTTTCTTTGAATGTTTTTCAGCTCCGATAAGCAATTTTACTGGCTCAAAAAGGAGTGGGATATTCGAAAGGACTGGTGGCCAGCTTTTCATTTCAGTCTTTATTTGGCAAAAAGTAACTGGCAGGAAAACAAAAAACTCACTTGTGAAAAAGTTCTGATAGCTGGCATACTGTTGGGAAAAGGTAAGGGTCTCGATTCCTATATGTTAATGATGATTTCAAATACTATTTAAATAGTATTTAAAAAATGATTCCTCTTTCCCCATAAAATGTGCATACTCCATGACTAATACACAAAGAGCTTTATAGGTGATTATCAGTGTATTGATTTGCATCCAGCTGAGAAATGAAAACTAGTGCCAATATCAAAGTAGCAGTGATACACCAGCATCCTATTACCTGGGCCACTGCATTCCAACCAGTTGTGCTTCTGAGTAGTCTTCAAGGGCAACCTCATATAAAACATATTGCAGCAATCTAACTGAGAGGTGACTAAGGAGTCAGTGACCATGAACTAGGTTTCCCAATCTAGAAACAAGTACAATTGGCACACAAGATGGAGGTGTGCAAATGCCGTCTGCACCAGTGCTGCCACTTGCTGTTCAAGTTCATATGACAGTTGCCTCGATTGATCCTCAAGGTGGCCCTGCAAATATTTTTCTGGCCTTTCCCTCCCCAGGAGGAACCTGGTCACCTTGAACAGGGTTGCAGAGGCAGTAAGAGCAGAAAAATAGTTATGTTTGGTTGTTTTTCTTGCCACAAGGTAATACCTGTATTTGTCTGGATTTGGTTATTCATCTCCGAGGGCCTTTTCTGATGTTTCATCTCCTGGAGTTAAGAAAATATGTCCAGTTTAATTGACTGATTGTGTTTAGAAGAGCCTTTCTTGGGTCGCAAGTTATTTTAATACCATTGTTGGGTCACATTTGTTCTAATGCCATTTTGTTTTTGTATATTTTTAGACTGCAAGTACTTTAAGTATGTCACAAAAGAAGGTTGTAAAGTTCAGAAGAAAAAGTTCCGACAGTTGAAGAAATTTGTGAAAGAACACAGCTGGGTCAGTTTAAGATTGGCTGATACGTGATTACTTACTATCAAACATCATGCTTTTTCAAGGGCGCTAGGTGATTTTGATGTTCATTCTGACAATTATTGTAAAATTCAGGTAATCCTCGAGATCCCATTTTGAAATGATGGCTGCTGCAGCACCCCTTACAACTGGCCACAGGGACGTTGCAGCACCCCTCACCTCTTCCCCCACTCCCCATGGTCTGACCCACTGGGACTCCACAGTGCTTGGCCTACTCTCCAGGCTTCCTAAATCCCCTGCCATTTTCCATGCACTGATAATTCCTTGCAGACATGGCAGCTGCTTTCAGAGCATTCTGCCCTGATCAGCTGACCATTGGGAGACCCTCAAAACTCTCTTGGCTCTTGCTAGGCTTTGGCTAAGCCAGCTGCCTGCATGCAAAAATGGAAGCTTCAGGATTATCTTCCCAAAACCTTTCCCTTGTTTAATTCCCTCCCTCCTCCAGAAACTCACATTTCTTCAATAAAAAAACAGAAAAAAAAAAGCCAGGGAGGACACACTTGTTGATCTTTCTTCTCCCTCTCATTAAGTGCTGAAACTAGACTCTCTGCCTCTGCATTTCAATCTTGATCTTTTAACCACTTCATTTGCTAAATTTACTGTTACCTTACCTTGATGAATGACTGCCGGGCTGAAGAGTAGAGAGAAGGAAGGAAGCAAGCAAACAAAGAAAATCTGAAGCTCAGCCCAAAAAGTTCATTCAGGCATCTAGAGCACAATATGTGCAGCAAATGGCCAGCCACAGCAGAAGCTGGGTCCTTGGAAAGCTTTTTGCTACATGTCTGACTCCCTTTCCAGGAGTCCTAGCTGGATCCAAAAGGAAATTGGACTAGCAGGGAAAAGCTTGGAAAGCTGTTGCTGTTTGTCTGATTCTAGGTTCATCACCTAATTGGGGGGAGGCCTTTTAACTCCCACTTTTTTCTGGTTGTTGTTTTTTTAAATTAAATTGAAGAAATGTGGGTTTCTGGGAGAGAGGGATGGAGGGAGATAACCAAGGGAAAGATTTGGGGAAGATCATCCTGAAACTGTCTCCTTTGTATGCTGGTGTCTGGCTTCCCCAAGTCCAGCAAAAGCCAGAAGAGGTTTTCAGTCTCCTGACAGCCAGCTGTTTGGAATAGAGGCCTAGCCCATCAGCAGAGGCTTTATAATCCATGCACAGAGGCTTGTTTGGAAGCTTCTCTGGCATTGGAATGTAGTGTTGGGCCCTAATCTAGGTGAGCTTTTCCCTCCTGCTGAGCTGTTTTTCTACTTTGCAAAGCTTTTTGCTGCTGGTCTGCCTCCTTTATTGCCACGGCTGGGTGATAGGTCTTCCCCCCTCCAGCTCCCCTCAATGCTCCACTTAACAACAGACACAATTGTTTAATGGCATCAGGGAGAGCAGGAGTGGGGGGTTGTTAAACAAGGCTGTTTTTGCTTAATGGCCATCCCCATTTGTGACTGTAATGAGCAGGCTCCATTATGGTCATAGGTTGAGGACTACTTACATGTTTTATGTATAAGAATTATATATATTTTTTACAATAAATGTTTCTATAATAAATCTGTTCGTATCAATGTACTTTTTTACTTGTTTATGTTTATGTTTGAAATAAAAATTGAGGCTTTAGAGAAAACAGACACGATAATTTACATTTCCAAAGTTGCATTTACAGTAGAACATATGAAACTTTTTATTCATTTAAAATGTTTATATGGCTGCCCATTTTGTGGCACGCAACTCAAAATAGATTAAAAATGGATGTGGATAGTGGTCATATACAATATTTGAATAGGTATTATTGGATGCATCCTGAAAGCATATATTTCTGAAAGCTTTCTGGTTCATGGCTAGCTTATTGTGGTATATGAGGGACTAAGCTCAAGAGGTGGGCAGGAGTAGACTTCTTGGAAAGTGGTGAGTTAGTTCCTTAAATAACTACTAAAGCCACTCATATTTTTGTTTTACAAAATCATATACTGTATCAACTAAAAAAGTTCCCAATTGTTGGTCTCATCTACCTTCTTTCACCCTACAGAACTATGTAATTTAGTAAAGTTTATAGAGTGACAAATGGGACAGCCTACCACTGTCCATTTTATGATATGAATGACTTACTTTTTCAAAATTACCTGCACTTTAATGCATAATAATGCAAAAATGAATGAACTGGAAAACAATTAAGATTAAAACTTAAAAGTATCATTAATAAGTTAAGATTCATTAAACCATGAAAATAAAGTTTCTTTAACAAGAAATTAAACTTTGATCACATGGTATATTGATCAGTGTTCTCATGGCGATAGGAAAAAATCGGTAGTTGGTATAAACATGCCTTCCATCTTGGATTTTAATTCAAGTACACTACACCACAGTTTTTCCATCGAAGGAAAACATTCTTCTTAGCTGCTGCCCCTGCAGGATAAATCCAACATTGTTTGTGCTTTGGTAAGTTCCAAATTTTAGCAATATTAGTCACCATTTTATTGACATCTTTGACAGTTATTTATTTTCTAAATATCCTATCTTAAAACCATAGGAGTAACACTTAATTTAATCGTATTATTATTGGCTGCCAAATGGCTTTGGGTGGCTTACAAGTAAAAGTCAACTTATTAAAAGAAAAATATAACAGATCAAAACAGCAAAGTTCAAGAATCAAAAGAAAACCAAAGCAAAACAAAACCAGAAAACTGGTCTAAAATCATCTTGTCCCCAAAGCCTGGAAGAATGATCAGAGCCAGAATCTTGGAGTGGGGAGGATGGAAGAAATTGCAAAAAACTAAGCATGTATCTTGGGCCCCACAAGTTGATATTCTTTAATGAGATCTGAAGCGCACCCACCCTGTTGGACCAAAGCCAATGGGCAGAGATAACAGGAGATAAGAAATTCAGATAGCAAGGTTCTTAAGTATGAGAGTCATTAAAGGTGATAACCAGCATCTCGAATTGTACCTGGAAGCTGAATGGCAACGCAGCTGGATTATACATTTATAACAGGCTCCATTGCCTGTGCTACAACATTCCGGATTAGCTGCAGCCCATGTACAGCACGTTACAGTAATCCAATTGTGAGGTAACTAGAACATGAATGATTGAAAGACTTTCTGGTTCTGCAAAGGTGCAACTTTTGCACAAACTATACCCATGTAAAGGTCTTGGTTACAGCTTCTACCTGCTCTATGAACAAGAGCTGGTAGGCCAACATGATTTCCAGATTGCCCAGATGCAATTTGCAGATTGCAGGCAGAAGTATAACCCTGTTGAAAACAACTAATGAGATACCTTGAGACTTGGAGGACCAAATAGAACAATCCCATATGCCTTCTAGGCATTGTATCTAGTTTCTCAAATTTCAGTAGGCTTTTCCCCTCAAGGTTTCTATCAAATCTCAATAAGACTAAAAGTGTGTTTGAAAATAAATATTGCAGAAATCTGAATTTTTCACTGATTTACAACCCCAAGTTACTGTATGCACTACGTTCTTTTTAGCATAGAGCTTGTTAGTAGAAAATTAATGAAGGTGATTATCAATCCATATACTTATTTATATTTTAGAGAAATTGTAAACTGTTTTGAAACATTAAAGAACAGGTTCTTTAAAGATTACATTCTGCATAAGGTTAACCTGAAAGGAAGGAATATCATGGATATGTATATATGTTATGTTTTAAAATAGTATTAATCCATCCAGCCCAATCTCTAGAAGTCCTTGGAACTATATCTTTGTCTGATGTGTGACTAGACAAAGCAACTCAAAAGACATCCAGCAGAGAATGTCTAGACTCGGACAAGGCAGCTTCTTTTTTTTTTTTTTGAAACAAATTTTTATTAATTTTAAAGATAAAACAACACATCATTAACCATTAAATACATAAACACATAAAACCTCTTAACATTGTAAATCCTTACAAGTCAAACAAAACATTATTTTTATACAGCATAATTCCAATTTATCCCATCTCCATATGGACACACAAACATCTTTCAGCAAGTTTCTCATTTTTTCTCTTTACTCCTATTCAATTTCATTTCTCTTCCATATTTATCCATTTTATAGTCATCATATTCTTTTCTTTCTGGCTTGTATAAATTATTCTCGTCTAGCATTCCTCCAAGGTTTTATTGATTCTTTCCTTTTTTTTTTTTTTATAAAAAATAAATTTTGTTAGTTTTACCATAAGCACAATACACAAACATACAAACACAAAACATAAACAAAACTAAAAGATCTTTTCTGAAGGTTGTCTGTTCCCGGGTTAAAACTCTTTACACAGACACAAATTCAAACATCATATTCAACCCATATCTCCTTCCAAATCTTATTATCATTTTCTTTTTTATATATATATATAAAAACCATTTTTATCAGTTTTATAAAAACAATGCACAAAAAATCAAGGCATAGCAGCTTATAAATTCTTTTCTAAGAAAAAATAATAATAATAGACCAATAAAGCATAACATTTCCAGATTATAATATCAATATTTCATATAATATTAACTTCATATCTTGTCCCTACTTCTCTTTTCCATCCAAATTATTTATTAATTAAAATTTTATTGCCTTTTATCAATACACAAAATCCAAAAAAAAAAGCATATATATCCTTCCATATCTTATTACCATTTTCAATAACATTCTTTGTCTGTTCTATTTCCAATTATCCATTCATCTTTTTTTTCTTTTACTATACTTCTCCTGTACACCAATTGGAGTAACATCTATAACTCATTACCCTAACTTAGAAATACTACATATCGCAATCTTTCTTGGGATTCTGTTTAAAAAAAATTCTAAAATTACATAATAAATTTTATATTCTAAATAAACATATAAAAACACACTCTTATATACCCTCCAGAATCCCTCTTTTAATCTAAATTAAATTCACCCATTATCTCTAAATAAACTTCTTTTCCTTAGGTCTTGCTTCCCCACATTAAGGCTTCTCCTCCCCCCCTTTCTCTCTTGCTTATTCTTCTCCTTGCCCTTTCTACCCCTTTGTTTTTTCTCTTCGCTTTTCTTGCTCCTTTTCCTTTGCTTTCTAACCTTGCCTCCATCTTTTCGCTCATTTTTCTCTCTTTTGGTTGTTTTTATAATTCTTAAAATCCCCTTTTTCTTATCCTTTTTGTCCTCCTCTCCAGAAGGGACCCATTGTTCATCAAAGATGGCTTCTTCTTCCTCTTCTTCCTTGTCCCAGTCCTTCTGCTGCGTAATCAACTTTTCAAAGGAACATAACGCCATTTCTAAGAATTGAAACAAAGCGCCCAAAGTATCTTCTTTTTTATATTTTTTATATTCAATCTCTAGTTCATCCACAGACGATGCCATTATGAAAAGGGAAACTTTTTCCAAAACAACCACAAGAATTTTTAATCAAAGACAATCAAAAGCAATTAAAAAAAGAAAAAAAAGTTCCAAAAGTTAATACTTTTCTTCCTTCTTCTCTTTCTCTTTCTGAATTAATTTTTAATCAAAGAGGTCCAATTACCATATATCTTCTTTTGGGATCCACAAAGACGTTCTAATCAATCTCCTCCTTTTTCAGCTTCTGCTCCAATTTTTTTTTTCTCCCTTCCCACTTGCAATGAGAATTTTAATAATCAAAAATCCATACCTCCAGCAGAGATTTTCCAATTTCTCACATTTTTCAATGTCCAAAAATCCCTTTGTCTCTTATCTTAGCTTTCAAAACAATCCACTTTCAATGTCTAATATATCCAAATATTTCTGCTTTTTCCGTGGGGTGGGAGAGTAAAAAAAAAAAAAAAAAAAAATTCCCTTTAACAGCTTCTCCGCCGCTTTTCGCTCTTCTTAGGGATACAATGTATCCTCCAGCAACAAACAGCTCAATTCCAGGCAATTTAAAAGGTGTTACTTGACCCGGCTCAGACAGAACTTTCACTCTTCACACTTCCTCCAGCACAGTTCTTACCCGGTTGCTGGCTTCTTCGTGGCGGCCATTGCTGACCGCCGCTCCACCGCCTTGGGAAAAAGGGGTTTTCCCGGAGAAAGGGGGGGTCTGCGATGCCCCCACCTCCCTTTCTGACTCCCCTCTATCTTCAGCTGTCCCTACAGGGCAGCCATATCCCCCTGACCCATCTGGATCGGGGGTACCTCGACGGCTAGCACAGCAGGAATCGCGAGCTGTCGCGAATTCCTGCTGCCCCGAAGCCATGCAAACCGGAAGTTTCCGGACAAGGCAGCTTCTTCTGCCCTTCAGTTAATGATGAAAAACATAAAAATGAGCGAGACAGCTGCTACAGAAGGATGGCATCAGCTTTCATTGCTATTGGCCAATGTATATTCTATTATAGTCTGGTGGATGAATCCACATCAGTTACAACTCTCACAACAAACCGATTGAGCAATGGTAGAACTGAATTGCCTTCAGCCACTTCCAGTAACTTCAGCCCATTTCCAGTAACTCCCATCATTTCTAAGCAAGCTGCAAAGTTCTTCCTCTTTTCTGCAGCTTACTTGATATCTACATTGGATGCCAAGGAGGCTGGAGAAGCTTAACTTTGCTTTGCCAGATTGCTTCTTGATTGTACATGACTCCTGTTTTTTTGTGGCCTTCAGGCAAGGGCATTAATACAACACTGCTTTAGTGTATTGGAGAAATGTAACAGACATGCAAAAAATAACTTCGACCATCGTTTTTCTTGACAGTGGTGCTTGGGAGCCCATTTCTGTGGCTTGCAGACCATGGCATCTAGATTTTTTTTTTATTGTCCTACACATTTTTATTGTCTCACACATTTGCACATTGAAGGGCTGACTTGGTAGAACTTGAATATTGCCATATGATTGAGTGGGGCTTTGAGTTCACAGAAAACTACTGAGGGAGGTAGTTTGATTCACAATTACCCTATACAATTTTGAGTTACAGCTGGCTTTTTCTTGACCTGCCTAGTGAATTCACAAAGCATCTATAATTTATAATGTGTAAATCCAATCAAAAAGTAACAATAAATATAGGCCCAAGAACAAAAACAACCTAAAGTAAAATATAGCAAACACAACACAATCCAACAAAGTAGAGTAAAAGTTGATGAAATAAAAATGAGAGAAGATTAATAACGGATGTAAAAAAAATTTTTTTTGGGGGGGAGAGTAATTAGCTGTTAGTTAATTACTTAATTTGAGATCAGACTCAGTCTCAGAGATCACAATTAGATAAAATTTCAGTCTGCATGTACAGA
Organism: Hydrophis major; assembly: GCA_033807585.1. Taxonomy (NCBI): domain Eukaryota; kingdom Metazoa; phylum Chordata; class Lepidosauria; order Squamata; family Elapidae; genus Hydrophis; species Hydrophis major. The sequence continues at coordinate 370,807,565 of CM066328.1, forward strand.
ATTCTTGAACTGCTAATTTAGACAGGATCAGACCTCAGTAGCAGAGCATGCACTTTATATACAGAAGATATAGTACAACCAATATTTCCAGAATCAACATTTTAAAAAAAAATCAAACAAAAACCAGATACTGCTAGGTCAGTTGGGACAACATGACCTTCTGTTGATGTGATGCCATAACTCAGCAGAAAAAAATCCTGTGATAACTCAGCAGAAAAAAATCCTGTGGTTCCCTTGGCTTGGCGAGCATTCCAGCATACAAAGTGTGTGTGTGTGTGTGTGTGTGTGTGTGTGTGTGTGTGTGTGTGTGTGAAATCTGTTCCTCTCAATCATTTAAAAGATATTATTGTGAGGTTGAAATATATTAAAGTTCTGTTAATCCAAAATTGTTGCAGTGAGAAGCAACTCCTTTAAATTACTTTTGATTTAAAATCCTATTTGTGTTTCAATATGCTTAGAGTCAGACGTGGAAGGGGAATCGTGTTTCTTTATAATTCAGTCTGGCTAAATAAATTGGAATGGGGACGTAACTGATGAACATGATTCATCTTCCTTCTCCACTATTTGGCTGAAGTTTGGGAATCATTTGAAACTGGAAAAAACAGATCCTTTTTTCCCCCCTGTAACCATAGACCAGTATGGCTGCAGCAGCTGTCATTCTTCGGTCTGTCTGTCTATTTGCCTCTTATTGATCTCTATCTGGATGTGTTCTTGGATGAAATCTATGGTGTTCAAGGGAACAGATAACTTTGTGAAAAAGGAAGGAAGGAGGTGTGGAACTGCAAGGAGGCGGACTGGAAAGCTGCTTTTCAGCTCACTATTAGCACACTTAATGAGACAGGGAGGGATTAGGGTGTATGTGTGTGCCTGCATGCCTGGAAGCAAATCTGAGCAAACATTGGGCTCTATTCTGATGTATCACAGCTTAGAAAATGAATAAACCCAATTTTCCAGATGAACACTTATCAGGTTCACATGATCCCAGGAAACCTCCAGGGAAGAAAACGTCTTTAAGTCTCCACAGTTCCAGGATTTTTCTCCCTGCATCTTATTTCCTCATTTGCATCTCTATACTCCTTTTGCACCATGCTGCAGTTCTCCTGGGACATCCCCAGTGCCTGGATTATGGTCCTCCTTTCCAGCCTCCTTTCCATCTGGAGTTTTGCTCTGCCTATGAAACATTTGGCTGTTGTGAGCAAGAGAAGGACAACCACATTGCTGCCAAATACTGGGACATCATGGATTACATTGATCCTCAAGCCCAAAAACTATGTGGAGGATTCATCAAAGATATCTTGTGCCAGGTAAGGCAGTGGTGTGTGGCCTCATTTTCCTCATATGCCCTTATGATGCATATGATTGTTAGCTGTTTGGGCCTTTCTGAGAAATGGTGGGAATGGTAATTTAAGAATTTGCATTTGAGGTTGCCAGGATGACTTTTCTGCTGGTAATAAGTTGAGCCTATTGAATGATGATAAATTCTTCAAATTTGCTTTGCATGCAAATTATTGTTTTAGTTATATCTCCCAGAATCATTTGCTTATGATATGGACAACAATATAATTTAAATACATAGAGGATAGATAGATAGATAGATAGATAGATAGATAGATAGATAGATAGATAGATAGATAGATAGATAGATAGATTGCTAGCCATATTGTAATTGAAAGATTCTGTTAAACCAAACCAATAATTCAAGGATGACTCAAAGGTAGAAATTTGCTTTCTGATGAATTCACAGTTCCAAGTAAGCATGAAGCTGCAACTGGAGAGAGTAATGTTCATTTGCTCTTCTCTTCTCTCCAAAATTGGAAAGACAGCTTGAAAAGAAAATAAGTGCTTATGACTGAACACTAACGCCATTTTAGTCCCTGGTAAGCAGATGTTTCAAATTTCATACAGTACTGATTTGGGATAAGCCTGTTTGGACAGTGACAACATTATGATAAATTATATATCCCTATCTATATAAAACACACTACAAGAAGCAAAAATCAGTTTATGGAAGAATGATAATCTTCTTGAATTGGCCTGTCTATCAAGCTAAGCCTCCCCTGCAAGACAGTTGTGAGCTCAAGAAGAAGATTATGGAATGGTATATCCTGATGCAACAAAAAATAATCCACGGTGTTCAATTTGATGAAATTAAAAAAAAAATATGTCAAAGGATTTGGCTGATTATTTCATGTTCAAAGGTAAAACCAAATGACCTTTTAATGTATTTTCAAATGCAGACTGAGGTAGACACCTCAGCAAATGAATCAAATCAACCCACAGATCTTGGGTCTGGGTTTGGGTTTCCGGTTGCTATAAAGAAGCCATTTAGACTGCATTCTTAATAACCTGCAATAGCCATGCTCCTGAAGACAGTCTTAGACCAGACAGCTGGATTCATGCTTCTAGAACAACTGTTGGAATAGCCCCCCTCCCCCCTCCCCACCTTTCCCTGTCTCCGAGCCTGTTCCCTGCCTTGCCAAACCAGCTATCCCACTGGTGTGCAGGAGAACAATGACTTTTTGATGGAACTCTTCCTGGCCTCCTGCCTACCCTATTCATTGATTGAAGGACAGGAAGGGGTTTCCTTCTGAACTGAAGCCAAGCTGTTGTGATTTACCACATGCCATCACTGAGCAGAAATCAATCAATCAAACAAACAATCAATCTCCCTCCCCAAAAAACAATCAACATTCTTCCAGCTTCTCATTCCTTCATCAATAACCTATATTACCTATGTTCTAATGTTGTTAAGTCAGCATAGAACTGTTTTCAAGATTCCATTTTGAAAATAATTGTACAGCTGTTGAACCGAAATTATTATGAGGGTCAATGCAGTTTTGCAATTCATGTATAAACTATTATTTATTTATTAAATTTATTTTCCATCTATCTCATTTCAAAATGCCTTTAGATGGCTTGTGCCATAAAAACATTAAAATAATCAGAAATAAAATGAAAATGCAAACAAAGTAAAATCACAGTTACAAGATGGGGAAGGGGAGAGCGGGGTGGGGGAAAGTGGGATTGGCTTTTAATCAACCACCTCCAGTATGTTACTTCCCCTCACACCTTGGGGCCCTAAGCCATCTGACCTTGTGGATCTGACCTTGTGGAAGGTCAGAAAGATGGGAGCTGATCTCGCCTCAGGAGGTAAGAAATTCCAAAGGGCAAGAGCCACAGCTGAAAAGGATTAAGCTAAATCTTATTGACCATGTGCACCAAGTTTCATTATTATCAGCTTACAGCTGATGAGTTTTGCATTATGAATTTGCATTTTAAATAAAATACATTTTATTTACATCACTGTTGGAATCCCATATTCATTTTCCTAATACAAAAACTGTGATGTCAGCAGTTTAAGTAGATTTATTCAGGGTTGTGCTGTGAATCATGTCTATTTGGATCTTTTATCATGCTTGTTATGTCTTGGCACACCAGCCCTTTCTAATTAGGCAGCTCCAAATCTGCTGGAGTTCAACCTCCCAAATTTCCAGCATTCACTGTGATTGCTGAAAGCTGCAGACTAATGCATTTTGAAGGTTTACACAAATTAATCAACAAAAGTGTTATTAACTCCTCCAAAAAAAATGATATTAAATCTTTTTTTCTCAAATAGAAACCCCAAAGATTATAATATTCTGTTTTAAATCCTTCTTGGGCCTTTTTCCCATTAAGGGCAGTTGAATGAATGAGAGTAAAATCGAAGACAATCCACCAGTAACTTTTGAGTTTTTGAAATTCCATCCGACTCCTGAATTCAAGAATGGAAAATTAACTGGGATCACCTTCAGACTGGGATACTTGGAGGGTCTAATCCTGACTCTTCATAAAGGATTCAAGGATTTAGCTCATTTAAGTTGGGATATCCCTGAAAATCCCTGGTTGGGATCCTACTGGCAGAAACATCACCACCAAGAGATCAACATGTATAAAAACAATTCTCCTGGCCTTTCAGCAGAACATTTCTGCATAAGCAAGGGAGATCTTTTTGTCCATTCCAAATTTCAATCAGCAGATTAGAATTGTTCTCTAAAGCTTTGATTGATTAAAAAATTCTGCAGCTATATGGGAATCTGATTTCAAGACATTCTTTTGTAGGAAAGGAATATGATGCAGTAAACTTAAACACCATCTGAATCATCCAATATTAGGGGCTCTCAGGAAGAAAGAAAGGAAGGAAGATAAGAGAGAGATGCTCACACAAGCAGATAATATTTTACAGCTGCTATCTAGAGTTACAGTAGCATTTATACACTGCTTATCACTAATAATATGTAGATCTAAACTGAAGATTATGTAGTACAAACAATTTTTTTAAATGAGCAAATGGAATCATTAAACAGTGGACACTGTGGGAATGAAATTTTAATATGCCTAATTCTTGTTGAGGGAGAATAAGAATAACAAACAGAATGCCTCTTCAATTACCACCTCACCTGGAAAAATGAAAAGCAGCAGAGGGGCTGAGTTTTTCTTATTGTTAAGGCAATTTTATTCTTATGTCAACCCAAAGAAATGTCTTAATTTTATGCACGCTTAGTCACAATGGATATTACTTGTATTCTTTGATATAAAAGCAAAGCAGGGACAAGATTTGAACTTTAAGCAATAGATCACAAACCTAAGGAAATGTGAGAAAATAAGTATTGATTTGTTCAGTTACATTTTTTAAAATAAGTAACACCCAGGGGTGGGATTCAAATTTTTAACAACTGGTTCTGTGGGCATGGCTTAGTTGGTGGGCATGGCTTGGTGGTCATGTGACTGTGGCCAACTAAACATCACTCACATCGAGGCACGCATCTCCTTGCCTAGCCTCTCATGACTGTGGGGATGCTGCAACAGTCATAAGTGTGAAAAACCATCATAAGTCACTTTTTTCAGTACCATTATAATTTTGAATGGTCACTCCACACAAGCAAAGTACTAGCAAAGGAGGAAAAAAAAAACTCCACAGAAGTTCCTGAGACAGGAAGTCTAGTCCTGCCAAGAATGTAATAGGAGTTAATGGAGAGGCAGTTTCTGTAAGCAACACCAGAATGTTTCCTTCCTGCCTTCCTTACAGGATTAGGCCAGTAATTTCTTCTAACAACTGGTTCTCTGAACTGCTTAGAATGTTAACAACCAGTTCTAGAGAATAGGTGCGAACCTGTAGAATCCCATCCCTGTTAACACCTTTGTAGGTTTCATTTATTTTAAAATTTCAAACTAAGTATGTATTTTCCTACAAGTAACGATTTAAAAGAACACAAAAGACCCATACCAATCAATCCCCTCTATAGATTGGGCATTTTGCCTGATCTGTGTGATTTGAAAATTTTTCAGTTAGAAAGTTTTCTTAGAGCTCAGGCCTGAATCACGCTGCTGACCTTGATTGCTCACTTGTTCCCTCAGTCCAATCATTTCAGGAACTCTTCAGATAATTTGCTTTGCATGGAAAACGCTGCTGACATTTCCCATTAAAGATATCAGATAGCACTTGATGGAAAGGAGCACTGCTACCAGAAACCATAATTTAATCATGGTAAATTCAAAGCTTGGATTTAACTGGTTTAATAAGAATCAAAGCTTGGATTTAATAAGATGGTTTTTTGGTGCTGTGAAAATATAAAATATGTGAGGTAAATGCAACCTCTTCAAATAATATATGACCTTTTTCTGGAAACTTCTGAGTTACTGGACCCCCATTAGAGGTTCAAATTTAATTTAATTTAATTTTTTTTTGCTTTTAGCTTTCGTAGCTAAAATATAGCATAGTTGTTTTTATTTTAACCTTTCTCTTTAAATTATTATCTTAATATTTTAAGCTTTGGTAACATATGCTTTCCAAGCAATCAATTTTAAATTAATTCTTCATGATATTTCCTCAAGTTATCTCCTTTGCTTCACACCCCCCACTCCCCAATATTACCCAGCATCTGATGTTTGACTGTCTGCTGAATATAAGGACTGGACAAATAACACGTTCTTAATCTATATGCACAATAGGGAAGTCCAGTTTTATTATTCCATGTTGCAATCAATGGGTTAATGACTAATGACTGTGTTGGAAGCAATGTATTATTTATTCCTCCATTCTGCAGGAAAAAAATTAGAAATATTTTTAGATTATTGTATTCCTTAAAGAACACGAAGTCCTGCCGATATGAAATGTCCTTATAACTATTTATTCACACTTGAGTTATCCAGATGCAAATAGTCGAGCAGATGCAAACAGCCATAGTCATAATGTTTTCAAGAATAACAGAGTGTTTTAATCTTTAACAGGAATGCTCGCCTTATGCAGCCCATCTCTATGATGCTGAGAACCCCCAGACGCCCCTTCGACATCTCCCTGGCCTTTGTTTTGACTACTGCTCAGAATTCCATCTCTACTGCCGTTCTGCAATCACACTGCTTACAGATGACAGGCACATTCAAGAATGGTGTGAGAAGAACAGGACCCAATTCTGCAACATCTTAAACATTCAGGATAAAGACTATTGCTTTCCTGATGTAGTGAAGAACACTGACCTTAATAATAATTTGGGTGTTGTGGTAGCAGACAAGAAAGGTTGCCTTCAATTGTGCCTCAAAGAAGTGGCCAATGGGCTGAGGAATCCAGTGCTCATGGTGCATGCCAATGACAATACCCATCGGATGTTTGTAGCTGAACAAGTGGGCCTTGTGTGGGTTTACCTCCCAGATGGAAGTAGATTAGAAGAACCTTTTCTAGACATTAAGCAATTGGTGCTGACTACCCCCTGGGTTGGGGATGAGAGGGGCTTCCTTGGGATGGCTTTTCATCCCCAATACAAAGAAAATGGAAAATTCTACATCTATTACTCCTACCAGGACAAGAAAAAGGTAGAAAAAATCAGGATTAGTGAACTGATGGTCTCCACAGCTGATGTCAACAAGGCGGATATAACCACAGAAAGGCAATAATTTCTTTTCTCTACTTGCTTTCTTCCAAGGCTGGGGACATATTTGCTCATTTCATTTACATAAAACCTTACATGATAGGATAGACCAAAATAGAATACTAAGGCCATGGATAAACCATTTCAAAAATAAATAAATCAAATTAAGAACCATTTATACAAATCCTACAAATGCATGTAATCTATTTTTTGCTGCTAAGCAAGAGAAGTAATATTGTGGTGTTAAGCCAAGAACACATTTATCTATGATACATATCAATCTTTAGCCTACACAGTTTTAGAGCAGTGGTTTTTAACTCTTTTGTGACTCTGAAGCTAACTAAAATTCTGATCTATAAACAGGCTTTTCTGTTGTTTTCACTGAGATATGACATACCTGATATTTTAGGGTCCTGATTTAGAAATCAACCAATGTCCAATTCAGAACTAGGATTATTCATGAAGGTACAGAGGAGTCATGAGATCATGTTCTTTTTAATCTTGTAACTATGCCTGAATATTCCCATTTCAAAAGACAGGGACCATCATGAGTCCATTCTGAAATGATAATGGCCTATGCAGAAGACCATTCAGAGCTTCAGTCATACTCCAGAATTGTGCTGACTAGCAGTTTGGATACAAAATCATAGAAGAGCAATTTTACTTTGCTAAAAAATTGGTGGCTCTATCCTACCATCATGGAAGCATAGATGCTGAAGGACATTGTGTCCTGACCCAGGTTTTATCATGTGCCTCTGATCAGCTTCAGCAGAAACAGAAATAGCAAAAGAATGCTAATGTCCTGTCTTTGCTTAGTGTAAGAAAAGTTAAACAAAAGCACTTAGCAGCTTTTATGATTAATGCTTGAATAAATAATCTGTTTGCAGGAAATCCTTGAAAGCCATCGAAGGCATCCAACTTTATCTATGTGTGTTTCTTCTTCTTTCCCTTGCATATTGTTTAGGAATCTCTTAGAGATTGAACAACCAGCTGCAAATCATAATGGTGGAGAGATCCTGTTTGGGCTAGACGGTTACTTGTATCTGTTTACTGGAGATGGAGGGAAAGCTGGGGACCCTTTTGGTAAATTCGGAAATGCTCAAAACAAGTAAATATATCCACCTTTCATTGCATTTAAGTGTGAACTGTTATATGGAAAGTTTGTTATTGTAACTATTGCAAATTAATTTTTATTATACTTCAATTTTTATATTGAGAGCTAGTTTGAAGTAGTGGTTAAGCCATCAGGTTAAAAACTGGAAGACTCTGAATTCTAGTTCCGCCTTAGGCACAAAGCCAACCTTGGGCCAATCATTTTGTCTCAGCCCTAAGGAAGGAGGCAATAACAAAACACCTCTGTAAAACCTTGCCAAGAAAACTGTAGGGACTTGTCCAGGCAGTCTCAAAAAATCAGATATGATTGAACCAAAAGGGAAAAATCTTTTTATCATTTTTAAAAACTATTTAATAAGACTGTTTTAAATATTGTTGATAAAATGTCAGGTGTGCATCTTTCAAATAATGCTGCAATTTCTTAATATAAACTATTAAGTAAAGTTACTAACAGGCATATGCCAATAGTCCCTTATAACAATGGAAAATATCAGAACATATATTCAATGCATGGTAAACAAACAGACAAACAAATCAATTAGATTTCTTAATATATCACTCACATTTGAGTGTAAATATTAATATTCTATATATGGAGATCAAGACTTGGCTTAAAATTTCATTCAGGAGATTAGTTGCATGATGAAATAAAAAATAAACCAAGATTTCCTCTGCTTCCCAAAGCAGGCTAAATATCTATTGAGGCTACTTCACAACTACTAAATTATTTGCTGAGTTGTACACTATATTATTTCATCTATAGTAGTTTAAACCAAACCAAACCAATTGTCCATTTTTTACTTATTATAGACTTAACTTGTTTGTCCATGATTTGACCAGTGCCTTCTTATGTCTTGCTTTTTTCTTAGGAGTAGCTTATTAGGGAAAGTTTTACGGATTGATGTGGATGGAAAAGGTCCCCAGGAGAGGCCCTACCGCATTCCCCATGATAATCCTTTTTCCTTGGATCCCAAAGCTCGCCCTGAAGTCTATGCATATGGTGTGAGGAATATGTGGCGCTGCTCTGTGGATCGTGGAGATCCACTCAGTCACAGGGGAAAGGGACGAATTTTCTGTGGAGATGTCGGCCAGAACAGGTTTGAAGAAGTGGATATAATTATTAAAGGCGGGAACTATGGTTGGAGAGCCAAGGAAGGGTTTGAGTGCTATGATATGAAACTGTGTCAAAATTCCTCACTAGGTAAGTATTATAACATCTCAGGGCTGCTAACAAGATGAATGCCGATGTGTAGGTATCTTATAGAAAGAAGCTTACTACTTTCGTTAAAACAATAAAAGTAGTGTTATGGCATGGAAACCCCTTTCGTGCATACATGTAATATCACAATACACATGCAAAAGGGATGTGTGAAGCTTCTTTATTTTACACCCCTTTCCCCTTGCCTGCTTCTTATATGCTGGTGCACCTACATCCTTAGAAGTAAGTGAAGGCCCCACAACAAGGGTCAACCTATTGCTGAAAACCACCCAAGGAATTAACTAATCCAAAATAGACATACATAACTCCACCCCAGCAGTCATGGAACCACCCATATTTAACAAAATGAGCCATTTTGCATACTTAAGAAAGATTGCTGGTGAGAAACTGTTGCAGAAAAGGCTAACCAGGGGTGGGATTCTACCACTTCGCACCTATTTGATACAACCGGTTGTTAACATTCTAAGCAGTTCGGAGAACCAGTTGTTAGAAGAAATTACTGGCCTAATCCTGTAAGGAAGGCAGGAAGGAAAAATTCTGGTGTTGCTTACAGAAACTGCCTCTCTGTTAACTCTTATTACATTCTTGGTAGGACTAGACTTCCTGTCTCAGGAATGTCTCTGAAGTTTTTTTCCTTCTTTGCTGGTACTTTGCTTGGGTGGAGTGACCATTCAAAGTTACAATGGCACTGAAAAAAGTGACTTATGACCATTTTTCACACTTATGACTGTTGCAGCATCCCCACAGTAATGAGAGGCCAGGCAAGGAGATGTGTGCCTCAATGTGAGTGATATTGAGTTGGCCACGCCCAGCCAATAACATGACCACCAAGCCATGCCCACCAACTAAGCCACACACACAGAACCGGTTGTTAAAAAATTTGAATCTCACCCCTGAGGCTAACCCCCACCAGTGCATGGCCCTATTTTTGTCTGCCTGCTCCATACAACAGGTAATGAATGATATGACAAAGCCTTGATGGTACTCCCTTATCACAAAGACTCATAGGATATGAGATACAGCACTAAAATATTACAAAGTGGGTGGGATTATGTGTTCTCCAAATCATGTTTTTTTTCTTAAACTAGCTAGCATGTTTATGTGTTGCTAAAAAATGGCATGGAGCATAGAGTGGGAACAGGCCAGGATCTGTCAAATCACAAGTCTACATTAAGCTATTTATTTAAGAGATGCAGGCATCCTCAGGATCTGGCTGTTTTTCTCAAAATGGCAAAATGTATTGTGGAGTTGTGCCACAAATTCCACCTCTCTATCAAAAGGTGGATCATGCAGCTTGTAACCTTATGTTAATTTGGGGATTTGGCCTTCCCTGGATTTCCTCTGCAAACACTGCAACTAAAACTTTTCCTGAGTTTCTAAATGAGTATGTTACTTCTATATATGTCAATCAAGTAGAAACCCTTACCTTTTTGTTTATTTTTGAAAACAAACAAACAAATAATATTTAAATAGATACTTGTGCAGGCCTCTTATAAGACTGTTTACATAATAGATTGCAGTCATCATTGGGTTAAATGACAAGTACATCAGTCCTTAATCAAGGATAATATCATGCAAATAAACTTTCTCTGGATAACACACAATAGAAAACAATAACTGTGTGTGTGCTTATTGCTCATAGATTAAGGAAGCAGTGTTCCCAGAAATGGTGCCCTACACTATTATTAACTGAATGCCCTAAAAGGGCACTGGCCTGTTTCTGAGATAATATTCCCCTAATAAACTTCTCTTAACTTGGGTTTGTTTTGTATAGCTATAAATCTTGAGGATCCTTCTCCTCTGCTGGTTTGGCTATTTAAGGATTGATACACTGAAAATGTAGATTCTTATTAGTGGATAATAACCAGAAGTTAACATTGGCATTGCTCTTGATCAGGAGATTTTTGTTTCTTTTTAGATAATGCAACAATTTCAGTTGATGAGTAACTTCTATTTCATTTTAACAGAGGATGTACTTCCAATATTTGCTTATGGACGTTCTGTAGGAAAATCAGTCACTGGTGGATATGTTTATCGAGGGTGTGAATCTCCAAACCTCAATGGTCTTTACATTTTTGGTGACTTTATGAATGGGTAAGGAAGACAGTTATTTCATTTCACTTTTAAATACACTGAAGTGTGTAATATAAGGAGAAGGACAATTTATATTGATACAAATAAACTTTGTGATCAGATAAAATTCTGTTTATCTTGCCTGAATATGTGAAACATTTGTTTCTTTTTGATGTTCTCAGTGTTGCTCACTATGATTATTTATTTATTAAATTTATACACCACCCATCTCACTGTTGAGGTGAGATAATTATGCTTATTCAATTCTGCAATTCCCCCAAATTTAAGAGGTTCTTTATCAGCTTTTACTTCAAGCTACATGTACGATATTAGCATACTCCGAAAACCCCACAACCGATTGGTCTGGACCAGCGAAGACCTGATTGGTTGAAGGGTCGGCCGTGATTGGAGCGCTAGGAATCTACCGTGATTGGCTGTGCTGATCGCGGGAGATTCAAAGTGCTGCCATTGGCTGCTGAGCCGCGAGCCGGCCCTATATGAAGGGCTGCCGCGGCTCGCATTCTGAGACAATTACCAATACCTAATAAAGAGCTGAACTCACTTAAATGGTCTCGCGTCTCTGTCGAACCGATCCGCCTCAAACTTAACACTACAGCTGGCCATTACAGACAGTCTGAACAGATGGCTGTCCAAGCTACAGGTCTTTAGCACATTCAGCCCAAATATGTATCTGGGATTATATATTTGAAGATAGTGTGATCACATTAGGTTAAGGCCAGTTTTTAGCAAAACATCAAAGTACATGAAGTGACCATGGTAGAGAAATTCAACACCATCTTTCTAAAGCAGTGGCCACCAGCTGGTGGTCTGTGAGAAAATTTTGGTGATCCGCAGAAAAATTATCTGCATTTTTTATATTGTACTAAATCAGAGGTCCTCAAACTACGGTCCCTGAGCCGGATATGTGCAATGAATCTTTGTGTTGCTGCAGAAAATCTCCCCCTTCAGGGTCTTTTTGTGCCTGTCAGAGGAGGGGCAGAAATTCTGACTTGGGGTCTGCTTCAGCCTCCTGGTGCTTTGGGCTGCATCATGGCCTGGAACTGGCTGACCATCTCAGCCTGCTGAACTTCCAGGTGATGGTACCTGGCCTCGCACTCATGCAGGTCTTCCCTCTGCTTGGAAAGCCTATGCTTGTAGTCCTCAGTGAGGTGCTTCTGATGAACCTCCTTCTCAATTAGATCCAATTTGAACTAAGCCAGCTCTTTCTCTGGTAGCTGCCTAGCTCCTAAAACTGCTTTCTGTTGGGGCCCTAAGGAGCCCAGGCAGGCAGGCGAGGAGTGGTTGGGAGGGGAGAGGAGAGTAGAGTAGAGGCCAGCAAGGCACCCCTTGATATGAGTGACATCAAGTTGGCCATGCCCACCCAGTCACATGACCACCTAGTCACATTAGGTCATTAGGCAGATCATATTAGTGGTCTGTGGGATTTAAAATTATGAATTTAGTGGTCCCTGAAGTCCAAAAGATTGGTGGCCCATTCTAAAAGTCTTGTTCCTGTTTTAATTGTTGTCACTGTGAACACAAAGTTTTATCACCTAGGTTCTGATAATTCTCACCATAAAGTGTTATCACCTATTTTTACAGTTCTCATCAGGCATTGCTATGCCTCAGTTGCAAATATTCAGCTAATCATTCCTTCAAGACAATCATTTGAAAATGAGTGTCCTTCCCATGGGTACAACAGCATGAATCTATATCTAAAAACTACTCATAGAACCAGTTCTGACAAGGAAAATATATGCACATTATTTAAATGGGATAGAGCAATAAATGGCTATTGCTCATCACATCTTATGCCCATTACATCTAATTAATAAGCTCAGTAGCCAAGGATGATGAGAATATATTCTCTAACTGTATCTGAAGGGTCACAAACTTCCTATTTCTGGGTAATAGAGAAATAAAGGAAGTGACTTATACTGAGTCACCATATTGAATTTTGTAGTTCAGTTTTGTTATACTGAAGTACTAGTCTAAGCTTTCAAGTGAAAGTTTTGAAGACCTTTTTTTAGAGAGGCTGGGGCTTGAACCTAGGATATTTTGCATGGAAGCAGATGCTCCAACATGGACCTATGTCCTTTTCTTAGTGAATGAAGTCGGCTCAGGTCACCAAAGTTTAAGTTCATTTTTGCATAAATTAACTGTGTGTACCACCATTGTTTTTTAAAACTTCAAACTATTGTGGAATTGAAAAATAAAAATAAGATTTAATTTTGTTTCCCCATTTAGTCGACTTATGGCTTTGCAGGAAGATGAGAGAACAAATACATGGAAGAAACAAGATATTTGCATTGGTAGCATAAAAGCCTGTGCTTTTCCAGGGCTCGTGAGTTCGTACAGCAAATTTATCATCTCTTTTGCAGAGGATGAAGCAGGTAACCTGTTTCTTAAATCTTATTTCCCACATCTTGAAAATGGGGTGTTTGGAAGATCTAATTCAAAGAAGTATATGATAAGTACAGGGATACCTGTTGTGAATGAATAAATGTTAAATAAAGTTATCTTGAGCTTGAAGTCAAGTGCAGGGTTCTGGCCCTGCACTTCTGATTGGCTGTTAATGGCAGGATCGGATTGGTCCATTCAGGAGAATCTGATTGGCCATTAACAGGCCATTCTCATTGGTTAACGGAGCTAGCACTCCAGGATTGCTATTGGTTGAATAGTTAATAAGTTGCCTATATAAGGAAGGCTATAACAGCCATCCAGTTTGAACTGTCACACCATATAAATAAAGAGTTTGAAGTTCACTGTTTCTACCGGCTCGTCTCCATTATTCGCACCCATGCTCCAGACATAACACTGGCGACGAGGGTGGGATGTGGAGACGTCAGAACTGACTAAACAATGAAGAAGACAACCGAGCACGTGGCTGAAATGCACAACGGCGGAACCATGTCCGGCAGCGTAGTACCACCCGCTCCGTTTGACTCAGCGCAAGAGGACTGGGAGTCCAACATGGACCGTTTCCAAATGTTCTTGGAAACGAATAATCTGAAAGATGCCACAACCGGGAAGAAATGGGCGGTATTCCTGACGCATTGCGGGCCGACCGTATTCAAGATGGCCAAGGCACTAGCAAAACCAGCTGAAGTGAAGGCCATGGACTGGGACATCCTCGAACTGCTACTAAGGGCCCACTATGCACCAAACGTTCCAATGCTCGTAAGACGGCACGAGTTCTACCAAAGAAACCAGTGGAAAGGAGAAAGCGTTGCTGATTTTGTTGCGGACCTCCAAAACTTGGGAGGCCTCTGCGATTTTGCCGACCTAGAAGAGGCTTTGAGAGACCGAGTAGTTCTAGGATTAGATGCGCTAAATGTGCAGAGCAAGCTGATGGTGAAAGGCGACATTAGCCTTGCTGATGCCATCACTGAGTCTATGGCAGCAGAGGCGACCAAGAAGTCGGCTGCCCAACTATGCCGAAATCACGCTCCGATGCACCAACCAGCCAGAGAACTTTCACCTAAGTCGGAAGGACAGCTTTTGATGGCCCACCATGAGGACCTCTCTTCATCGTTAGACAGCGACGAAGAAGAGGTCCATCGACTGCGGTCCGATCGGGACCATTACCCGAAGTCCCAGCAACCATGCGCTGGCTGCGGGGCCAACCATTACCGGTCCGATTGCAAATTCCACGAAGCACTCTGCCATGAGTGCGGGAAACGAGGCCATATCGGACGGGTCGGCAGAAGTCTCCTCGGACCCAGCCAGTCCTCGAAGGGGGCCAATTTTCACCAATCGACAGGAAACCGTCCTGTAAGGCGAGAATCAGCAAACCACTCCTACAGAAACCGACCCATGAATCGCCTAACGAGGCGAGAAGAGGCTCACCAAACAATCACTATCGGCCACGCCTCTTCATTGGATGCCAAGAAAATTCGAGTTAAAGTGGACATCGAAAATCAGCCTTGCCAAATGGAAGTTGACTCGGGATTGTCTCTTTCAATGGTCTCCTGGAAGACTCTCAAGCAACTCATCCCTACTATCCGGTGCCAAGACCTTCAATTCCAAAGGCTCGTGCTAAAAGACTACCAGGGGAACCGGATTCCAGTCGTAGGATCCAGTCGAGCCGGGTTTCATTCAAGAACCGCACAGCGTACTTACCCCTGACGGTGATCGACAAGTGACTGGGAGGAGGACCTCGCCCATGAATTCAAGGATGTTTTCGTGGAAAAGCTAGGCAAGTACAAGGGGACCCTGATATCCTTTAGCCTTAATCCAAAAATAGCTCCCATCCACCTTAAGCCCCATCGAGTTCCTTTCACCCTAAAGCCGAAAATCGACGAACAGCTTGATAAGTTGATAGTCCAGGGAGTGTTAAAGCCAACCGATCATTCTCCCTGGGAAACCCCAATCGTGACACCAATTAAGCCGGACGGCTCAATTAGAATTTGTGGGGACTACCGAGCCACCCTAAACCATGCCCTGCAACAAAATCCATATCCGGTGCTGGTGGTGCAACACCTCCTCCATTCCCTGGGGGGCGGAAAAGTCTTCGCTAAACTAGACTTAGCTCAGGCATATCAGCAACTGCCGGTTGATGAAAAACGGCACAGGCACAGACAATTGTAACGCACTGAGGTGCCTTTAAGTGTACGCGGCTCCAATTTGGAGTCAGTGTAGCCCCAGGGATCTTTCAGAGCCTAATGGAGAGACTCTTGCAGGGGATCAAAGGCGTTGTTCCCTACTTTGACGATGTGATAATTGCTGCCCCACTCCAAAAATTTTACGGGATCGTTTAAGACTAGTTCTACAAAAATTCCAAGAAGCAGGCCTTAAGATGAAGAAAAATAAGTGCAAGCTGTGTACAGATCGTGTTGAATTCTTAGGGTACTTAATTGACAGTCAGAGTATTCACCCTACTGATAGCAAATTGAGAGCAATAAAAAACGCTCCCAGACCCCAGAACAAGGCCGACCTCCAGGCGTTTTTAGGCCTCATCAATTTCTATAATGTATTCTTGCCGCACAAGGTGACTGTTGCTGAACCTTTACATCGCCTACTAGATAAAAAAGCAAATTGGGTATGGGGTCATAGAGAAGAGCAGGCGTTCCGTAATGTAAAAAAGCTACTGACTTCTGACACTGTACTAATGCAGTACAATGAAACCTTACCGTCAAATATCACATGTGATGCATCGCCTTTCAGAGTGGGCGCCATTTTGAGCCATGTATTGCCTAACGGTAGCGAAACCCCTGTTGCTTATTTTTCAAAAGCACTCTCGAAAACCGAGCAAAATTATAGCCAGATTGATAAAGAAGCCCTGGCAATTGTATCGGCTGTTAAAAGATTCCATGAGTACGTGTACGGCCGGGCTTTTACTATAGTGACTGACCACAAACCTTTGCTGGGGATAATCGCTGGGAATAAGACAACCCTCTATATACTATCTCCCAGGATGACCCGCTGGTCAGAATTCTTGGCTGCCTATAATTATCAGCTACAATACCGCCCTGGTAAAGCTATTCCCCACGCCGACGCATTGAGCCATGCATCGCTTCCAGAAACCATCAATGATCCCGCACCAACGATGACAACGTTGCTGATCGAGACACTTCGTACGCCGCCATTAACTGCCCGTGACATCGCAAGAGAAACAAAACACGACCCCATCTTAGCATGAGTCCTCACGTGGGTAGAACGCGGATGGCCATTGGACCAAGTACCAAACAACTTCGCACCATTCAAAAGTCGTCAAACAGAGTTGTTTTCTCAAAAGGGCTGTATCATCTGGGGCGATAGAGTCGTTATCCCAGAACAACTCCAACAGGCACTACTGAGAACCTTGCACGATGGCCACCCTGGCATCGTGCGCATGAAGGCCCTCGCACGAAGCTACGCGTGGTGGCCAGGCATCGACAGACAAATCGAGTCGTGGGTCAAAACTTGCCAGAGATGCCAAGAAGTAAGCAACACTCCACCAAAGGCAACCCCAACCGAATGGGAGACACCGCGGGGACCATGGTCCCATATCCATCTAGATTTTGCTGGGCCGACCAAAGGCCACACATTCTTGTTAACCGTAGACGCCTACTCAAATAAGCTCGAGATCCACCATATGAGGAACACGACCACCGAAGCGGTCATCAAAAGACTGGAAAGACTGTTTGCAACCCACAGATTACCAGACGTTCTGGTATCCGACAACGGGCCCCAATTTACCGCGCTGTCCTTTGAGCAGTACCTGGCTGACCGCGGTATCCGACATGCGCTCACTTCGCCTGCGCACCCTGCGCCCAACGGTAGGGCTGGGCGCATGGTACAATTCGTCAAGAAAACACTACAAAAAATAGACTACAACAACATCGACGAGAAAATCAACCGAATCCTTTTTCTACAGCACATCACACCTCATAGCATCACCAACAAAACTCCCGCCGAGCTGCTAATGGGACGGAAGCTCCGCTCCCACCTTGACCAGTTACACCCAGCTTACGAACCAGAAAAACCACTCGGATCCAGCGGCCGATGCCGTACCTTCCAGGTAGGCGATTTAGTATTCGCTAAAAACTTATCGGGCGATCCGCTGTGGGTAGAAGCGACGGTAATCCATGTAACCGGCCCAAGTTCATACCTTGTACAGTGCCCTGACGATAGACTTTGGAAGCGCCATATTGATCAATTACGATCACGGCTGCAGTCAGGCAATTCCGAACTCCCTTATAACCAAACTGAGGGGGGGGGGAGATACAGAGGAAGGTGAATTTCAACTAGAGGAAAATCTTTTTGAAGGGAATGATAGCGGAACAGAAACGCGGGAACAGGAACCAGGGATGGGAGTGAGTTCACCTCAGGGAGTTGCCGAAGATATTGGTGACAACGAAAACGCGAACTCTGAAGTCACTGCCTTGCCAAAATTGAATCTGCCATCTGGTCTGAAATGACCTGCTGGGAATCCTACCCTCCATGACAGGTTTATGGGTAGAAGTGAGAGAATTTATTGGACATGCATGCATCTTTTTATTTAATTTTGGTTGATCATATTTCTGTTTTATTCTTGCTTTGTGTACTGCCAAAATGTTTTAATTGTTTGGGGCAGTCTATGCATATTGTGTACACTTGCATATATGTGTAATTAACTAATTAAACTTGTATGCCTTTATGCTGTCTTTCCAAAGATGCCTTTGGTCACAGGAAACATTTTTGAATAAGTAGGCATGCTCGAAAGATTTAGAGCTTACTGTGGATGCTTTTATAAAATGGCTATTACGTGAATATTTGCAAAATTTCTACCATGGCCAATCCCCAAAAACCATTTATCAGAAAGCAACTTGTTAGGCTGCTCCTGCCAAGTCTGTGGGATTCACGGAGATATCTTTAAGATGCTAATTTTCCTATGTTTTATTTCCCATCAAATAGACATAGTCCCAAAGTCCTGCCATCTACTTTACTTCCTAAGTATGCTTGTGGGCTAATGTGAAGCACACAGATCAATCTAGAACCAAAAATTATGCTTGAGGCTGACACTGTATGCCATTTTCCCATTAAAATGTGCTACCAAAGTTAAAAACACCTTTAAAAATTTAAAGTGAGGAGCAGATGCCAAGATAAATATCTGGTCATTCATGCTGCATAGTTCTATACCAGATAGAGCTTAGTGGCCCATGGGCTGGATGCATCACGCACAGCCACTCCAGCTCCACAAAAGGGAAAAACATCATGATATGTCATGTGACAGCAACGTGCCACTATGAGTTTGACACCCGTGAGATAGAGCATTGTTCTTGCTTGTATTAGAGGTAGGCAGGCATGGCTGACTAGCAATCAATACAGCCAAATCAACTATATTTGTTATTCTACCAATAGCTTAAAACTTTCCAGCTTTTATATCTGCCAGAAATCGCAAGAGCAAGAGTAGGTAAGAAAGACAGTCTGGATGGTTATAGTACTCAGCTGCCTTCAGCCTGATGGGACCTATAACACACGCCATCCAAAGGAGAACTAAGAACTAAATCAGTCTTGTCCAAAGTAGTCCTGTTACTAGTACACATCCTTTCTTTTGTTATTTCCAGGCGAACTTTATTTTATGGCTACATCTTATCCAAGTGCCTATGCTCCAAGTGGCTCAATTTACAAATTTGTGGATCCAGCAAGGTTAGTACCTCTTCCAAGTTCTGAAAGTTTTTTTTCTTTAGCTACTTTAAAAGAAGAGAAGAAAGATACCTGCAATTGCATAGACACCCTCATGAATCAATCTGACTTCAGTTTCATGAATGACATCTGTGGATGGATTTACATTATAGAGAAGTTACTTTTTCTTAATGCAGGAGTGCGCAACTTTTATTTGTATTTTTCCCCTCTGCAGCTGGGAAAGCTTTTTCTCCCCTCAAGGATTAGGGAAAGGAAGCGTTTAAAGCCATATTTCTTACCCTTCACCATTTAAAGATGTGTGGACTTCAGATGGCTAGGGAAATTCTGGGAGTTGGGGTCCACATATCTTAAAATGGCAAAGGTGGAGAAACTCTGGATTAGAGAGCACAGTCTGTATTAGTCCCGTATTGAAGCTGCTTCCCAGTAAAACAAAACCTATCAGAAAAAGCTGTCCCAGGTTTCCGGTTTCGCGTGGCTTCGGGGCAGCAGGAATTCGCGACAGCTCGCGATTCCTGCTGTGCTAGCCGCCGAGGTACCCCCAATCCAGATGGGTCAGGGGGATATGGCTGCCCTGTAGGGACAGCTGAAGAGAGAGGGGAGTCGGACAGGGGGTTGGGGGTGTCGCAGAGCCCCTCCCCCTCCGGAAAAACCCCTTTTTCCCAAGGCGGTGGAGCGGCGGTCAGCAATGGCCGCCACGAAGAAGCCAGCAACCGGGTAAGATTGCGCTGGAGGAAGTAAGGAGTGAAAGTGCTGTCTGAGCCGGGTCAAGTAACATCTTGCAAATTGGCTGGAACTGAGCTGTCTGAATTGCTGGAGGATACATTGTATCCCTAAGAAGATCGAAAGCGGCGGAGAAGCTGTTAAAGGGAACTTTTTTTTTTTCTTCACTCTCCCACCCCTTGGAAACAGCAGATATGTTTGGATATACTGGACATTGAAAGTGAATTGTTTTGAGAGTTGAAGCTAAGGGACAAAAGGGTTTTTGGACATTGAAAAACTTAAGAAATTGGAAAACCCTTGTTGGAGGTATGGATTTCTGATTATTTAAAATTGATATTGCAAGTGGGAAGGGAGAGGAAAAAAAATTGGAGCAGAAGCTGAAAAAGGAGGAGATTGCCTAGAATCCCAAAGAAAGGTATATGGTAATTGGACCTCTTTGATTAAACATTAACCCCAGAAAGAGAAAGAGAAGAAGGAAGAAAAGTATTAATTTTTGGAATTTTTTTTTTTTTTGAATTATTCTTGATTAAAAATATTTGTGGTTGTTTTGGGAAAAGTTTCTTTTTTCATGATGGCATCGCTTGTGGATGAACTAAAGACTGAATATCAAAAATATAAAAAAGAAGATACTTTGGGCAGTTTGTTTCAATTCTTAGAAATGGCGTTATGTACTTATGAAAAGTTGACTACGCAGCAGAAGGACTGGGACAAAGAAGAAGAAGAAGCCATCTTTGATGAACAATGGGTTCTTTCCGGGGAGGAGGAGAAAAAGGATAAGAAAAAGGGGATTTTAAGAATTATGAAAACAACCAAAGAAGAGAAAAATGAGCAGAAAGGTGGAGGCAAGGTTAGGAAGCAAAGGAAAGGGAGTAAGAAAAGGGAGGAGGAAAGACAAAGGGGTAAAAAGGGCAAGGAGAAGAATAAGCAAGAGAGAAAGGGGGGGAGGAGAAGCCTCAATGAGGGGAAGCAAGATCTAAAGAAAAAAAGTTTATTCAGAGACAATGGGTGAATTTAATTTAGGATAAAAGAGGGATTCTGGAGGGTACATAAGATTGTGTTTTTTATATGTGTATTTAGAGTATAAAATTTATTATGTAATTTTAGAATCTTTTAAACAGAACCCCAAGAAAAATTGTTATATGAAGTACTTTTAAGTTAGGGTAATGAGTTAAAGGTGTCACTCCAGTTAGTGTATAGGAGAAGTATAGTAAAAGAAAAAAGATGAATGGATAGTTGGAAATAGAACAGACAAAGAATGTTATTGAAAATGGAAATAAGATTTGGAAGGATATATAAAGGTTTTGTTATTTTTTTTTTTTTTTGTATATTGATAAAAGGCAATAACATTTTAATCAATAAGAAATAATTTGGATGAAAAGGAGAAGCTGGAATAAGATATGAAGTTAAATAGATAAAGTATTGGTTTGTTCTTTAATTATTATTATTTTTTGAGGAAAGAATTTATAAGCTGTTATGCCTTGATTGTTTATGCACTGTTTTTGTAAAACTGATAAAATTGGTTTATATATATAAAAAAGAAAATGATAATAAGATATGGAAGGATATATAAAGTGAATATGATGTTTGAATTTGTGTCTGTGTGAAGAGTTTCAATCCGGGATCAGGCAGCCTTCAGAAAAGATGTTTTAGTTTTGTTTATGTTCTGTGTTTTGTATGTTTATGAAAGGCAATAAAATTTTAATAAGCAAGAAATATAATTTGGATAAAAGGAGAAGTTTGGATAAGATATGAAGTTAAATAGATAATGTAAATATTGATATTACAATTTGGAGTTATGTTCTATTGGCTTTCTTCTTTAATTATTATTATTATTATTTTTAGAAAAGATTCTTCAAGTTGTTATGCCTGGATTGTGTATTGTTTTTTTTTGTAAAATTAATAAAATTTGAAAAAAAGAAAAAGAAAGAAAAAGCTGTCCCAGATCTAAAAATGTGGAAAAAGATGAAACACATTTAGTTATAAACTCTAATTTGTGCCCTAACAGCCTGAAAGATTGTTTAACGATCTCAAATACAGCTTTTTTACAAATAATTTGAATTTAGCACCACGACGAAAGCTTTATTTTCTCTGCTCAGAAGTCATATGAACACCAGTTCTGTGTGTGAAGGTACTGAATGTGGTGAAATCTGTAATATTATTTAAAAAGCACCCTTTAAAAAAAAGCACCCCTATTTAAAAATTATTGGTCACATCAACATATGTTCAGTGTTCTGCTTTTTCATCATGCTGGTCCATTCATCATTTTAACCTTAAAGCAAAGAAATTATATTAGAGTGACATTCCACATGCTTGCTGTTAGTTGTCTCTAAGAAGCCATTAATTTATTGAATCTGCATCTCTCCTCCCACCAATCCAGAGGACTGTTTATATTACCACCAACATGGGAATAAAAACAACAACAACAATGGTTCAAGTAATCAGTGTTTTAAAAGAGGCAAGGGGATAAGCCTGGGCCCATCCTCCAAAATCTGTTTTGTTCACCTCTCTATGCATCGCTGGAAGCTATCATATTCTTTCTGTTCTGTCTTGTTCTTATTTAGAGGATAGCTTTATCCTAGCCAATGCCCTCCAGATGTGTTGGACTCTAATTTTCATTTGAAGCATGTAGTTGTCCAACATATCCAACCAAGTGCCAGTTTAGGGAAGGCTCTGTGGTAAGCAAAACTCAAGGAAAGTTGGCCTGTAGGAGACTCTGCGGGACTGACAGCATGGAAAGCAGACAAAAATATATCTTTCCATTTCATCTAAATTAGGTGTATTTATTTTAAAATGGAGGATTACCATAGAGTTTGTCTGCAATTGAGGAACGAGTCTAAGACAAACATGAAAACTCCATTGATAGACTTAAAGTGAAAGCACTGGATATTGTACACAAGAGCAAGCCACACTAAGAAAAACAGCAGCAGCAGCAGCAAAAAAAAAAAAAAAAAGGAGAAAAAATGTTTTGCTTCTCTTTTTATGAAAGGATAGAAAAACCAAATGTAGGAAATGTCATTTATACTTTAAAAAGGGAAGTATTTACATTGGAAATTTCAGGATTTGTATTTGAGCTATTGATTTCAAATGATTACATGTAGTACTTGTTTAATGAACATTTGCAGTTACAATGGTAACTTTACAACCAATCCTCACATTTACAGCCTTTGTGGATAAAGAAAAAGCTGAAGTAAAATAATAAACACAGTCATGATTTCACTTGGTCACTGCTTTGCATAATGAACTGAGCTGTTGGCAACAATTGTGGTCACTAAAACAGACTACCTGTACATACAAAGCAAAATTGGCATGCTGAGCCCATAGTTTGCAGCTGTTGGTTTTGCTTTTAAAGATGCCATAGCTTTGAGCTGTTGGGATAAGAATTGTATGTATGCAGACATGTATGTGAAATCCTTTTGACTAAAACATTTGAAAGGAAAAGGGATCAACATTGTTTATTCTATGCAATTGGCATCTGTTACAGATATCTATACATTTAATAGATAGCAAATATATTCTCTTGTTTTCTCAGTAAAGTTAGGACATAAAATGGTAACAGGTATGGGCTACTATAATGTCAAGGAGGCCAAATATAGAATTCAAACATGGGTGAGAAAGGTGTAACCCTTCAGAAGTTGGTTTATCTCTTTTCTCATCCCAGGGAGGCCTCAAGGACTGCTTTCCTTTAAGACATGTGGACAACCATGATTGTCAAGAAGTATTATGCAGTGTTCCTATGGGAACAGACTCTTTGGTGATGAGATGTCATATGACAGCTCTTTTCTAGCCACTTCTGGGGCACTTCCCCCCCCCTCCCAAAATAAGCAAATATCAAGAGAGGTTTATTTACTCAGGAACTCTTTCAGTCATGTTAATCCAGTATACCAGCCACAGGTCTACCTTCCCTTTTTTCATATAACTATTTTTTTCTGACAAAATGTTCTTAGTAATCCTCCAATTTTCAAACTCTTAATACATTTTGTGCTAGCTGGACTAATAAAGTTACTGTTGTAATATGGTTTGTCTTCCTTCTGGCCAACATATTGACCTGTGTTTAAAGTCAGTTAATTAGCAGAGCATGGAAAATATACAAACGCAACTATGATCTCATTGGCAGGTTATATAAATTAGGAATAATACCCATTTTAATTAGAAAATATATTAACAACTTCCTTAATTAAAACCATTATTCTGTCAAGGAAAGGATTCAAAACAGGGCATCTAAAAAAGAGTCAAAATGGCAATTGCACTCTTGAAGCCAACCTTTTCAAGATATGCCCTGGCTTTTCTTGATACTGTTCTTTAGTGCCCTTATTCAAAAGGAATAATTATAATTTTAATAGCAAAAAGTCCAAAATGTTGGGGTTTTTTTTCATTTAAATAGAATTCATTGAGTACACTTATTACCTTATTTGTATTTAATGATTTTCCTGTTTGGAAAAAGCCAAAAGGTCTGCAACCCCCAGACTGCACATCTTTGAATTACTCAAAAATTCCTTCATCACCTAGGATAAAAAACAAACTCCTTATTTATATTGAGATGCCCAGATGTATTTTTATGTGATCCAATTTGTATTTTAGGAGAGCTCCACCAGGAAAATGTAAACAGAAGCCAGTTCCAGTGAAAACAAAGAGCAAGCGGATCCCATTTGTTCCAACTGCAAGTAAGTCAATAAGATTTGGGTTTGCTGCTGTTTGTTTATTTTCACTAAGAAATAGTACAAATATTTAGACATACTGAAAGGAAAGATTTGTTCAGCTTTCAACACTTTTTTCCAGGTCCCAAGAAGTCAGTTCTTCAACAAGAAATTGTACATTGTTTCTGTTCTATTCCCACTTCTCACACATAATCCATTGTCCAGATAATATAGTTGATCAATGATTGCTGTGCTCATTTACTGATAACATGATAGCATGATTTGGCAGTGCTTATTAATTTGTGGTAGAAATACCATTGGAAGTAAGGAAAAATAGTTCAGGGTAGATGCCGCTTTTCTTCCCAAATGGGAAAAGAACTCTGGAAAGGACAGAGGAGAGCCGAGCTAATGGGCAACGTTACTGGTCTCTAATCAAATCCATCGAAGCAAAGGCATCTTAGCAAGTAATTCCTGGAAACCAGGATTGGGGTAATGTCTGGAACGATTGGGTTTGAGAATCTAAATAATTAAATACATTTTCCCCAACTCTAAAGAGAAATTTTATGACAGTGAAAGCAATTAATTAGTGGGATGGCTTTCCTCCAGAAGCTCTTGGTGATCCAACACTGAAGTTTTAAGAAGAGATTGCACAGCCATTTGTCTGGAAAGATATAAGATCTCCTGATCAAGCAAGGAGTTGGACTAGAAGTCCTCCAAGGTCTCTGCCTACCTTGGTATTCTGTGTTACTCTTTCCTTAGGTTTTGCTCATTATTTAGTTGTAGGTTTTGATTTTGATACAACTGTTCTCAGAGTGGCAAACACTTTCTATCCCAGGGGTCTCCAACCTTGGGCCCTTGAAGCCTGGTGGACTTCGACTCCCAGAATTCCCCAGCCAGCTGGCTGGGGAATTCTGGGAGTTGAAGTCCACCAGGCTTCAAGGGCCCAAGGTTGGAGATCCCTGTTCTATCCCATTAGCTCTCATTTAAATATATATATATATATATATATATGTAGTGATAACATCGTCAATAGTGGTACTGCATTTTAATGTTCTTAAGTTTTACCTTAACTGATAAATATAATAAAGAACTACCTCTAAACATCCTTCCTTCCTTCCTTCCTTCCTCCCTCCCTCCCTCCCTCCCTCCCTCCCTCCCTCCCTCCCTTCCAAAAGTAGCATCCAGGTTCTTTGATAGTGTGATTAATATATATACAAGGTATACAGAATTAAAAAGATTGGAATAGAAAATCAGCAGTGAGTAACTTTGGGTGATATAATATTGTTGGGAGGAGGAAAGGCTATCTGGTGATGCAAATATCTGTGGTCACATCACATGTTGGTATGGTTGGTATGTCTTCTTTCCTTTCTAAACTTTTGTTTTAACTATATAAAACCTATGTTAGAGCTTACACTACAGTCTTCTCGGGAAACATGCTGTTGATTTCAAGCAACTATATTGCTGAATTTGGGATCAAAATAATGATTTTAGGGGGTCACAGGAAATCATGGCTTTGTCTACATTAAATGCTTGATTTAGACAATACTATCTGCTGATTCCCTCACTTTTGTACTTTTACCCCAAATAGGTATAGATATGGGCATAGCATTTAAAATATGTTCATATTTTTTTCTTAAATTTGCTACCCAGATCAACCTTTCAAATGTAATGCCCATGATTGAATGAAAATGTGATCTTGCCTTCCACTAGTTTTTCAAGTAAGGGAAAAATGTGGGAAGAGACCATTGCTTGCTCTAAGGCAGCATTTGTAGAGTAGTCAATCTACTAACGGGAATCATGACTTTTAAACCATGTTTTCTCAGAAACTGTGCCTGAACTGATCAAAGAGCGCCTTACAACCCAGTCTTCCAAAACAGTTGTCCGTTCTAAAGAATATCCCCCTACTTCTGGCCAGAAACAGAAGAAGCCTGCATCCCACAGAAACTCACAGAAGCATGGATCAACAGATCCTACACGTTCTGGTAAAAAGCTGCCAACAGCACAGCGTCCCAAAGGCCGGGGTTCCCAAACCAAATCTGATGGGCAAACACAAAAGGAGAAAGCACCAGTCATCCCTGGAGCAAGAACTCAGTCACCCCAGAAGAGAAGATCACAATTACCTGGAGCACTGAAAAAACCTTCACCGTCTCCAAAGCTGAAGCCAGCAGTTAAAGAGAAAACAGTGAAGAAGGGAAGGAAGAAGAAAGAAAGGGTCAGTGCAAGAAGTTCTGTTTGAACATCCAAAATGCTGCCAAGAATCAAGAGAAGGGAATCTGGAGGGGATTGCCTAGTGACTTATTTTATGTCCAAGAAAGTGAATCAGAATGGCATATAGATTTTACATTAAAAAAAAATAATAACTTGAATCTATGCAGCTTTTCAGCTGCTGACCACACCAGATGTGGTACATTCATTTAAATGTTTAATTGTTTAAATGTTTACAACTGAGAGTTTAACCATTCCCGATGTTTACCAGTTAACTGCTCTGCATAGGTCTTTCTCTAAGAATTGCTTAGTGAAACTATGTAGGCACTCTAGTGGGCACTTACTACAGTCCACCAAACATATAACCAGAGGTGGTATTCAGCAGGTTCTGACCAGTTCTGTAGAACCGATAGCGGAAATTTTGAGTAGTTTGGAGAACTGGCAAATACCACCTTTGACTGGCTCTGCCCCCATCTATTCTCTGCCTGCCAAGTCCCAGCTGATCAGCTGGGTCTTCTTTTGTTGCCCTGCACAGGAGAACGGAGCTGGAAAGCAGATTAGTGGGGTGGGAAGGGAATGGGATTTTACAGTATCCTTCCCCTGGAGTGGGGTGAAAATGGAGATTTTGCAGTATCCTTCTCCTGCCATCCCCACCAAGCCACGCTCACAGAACCGTAGTAAAATTTTTTGAATCCCACCTGTATCATGTGAAAATGGATTAGCATCCTTTTTTTGAAAAACCAGTCCTTTGATGACTTCCTTAGAAAAAGAATTCCTGAGAATTCAGAGAACTGCAATTTAAGAGCTCATTTTTGGCAAAGGAAGAAGGGCTGAGCAAATGAGGAAAGCTGTTTGTATCTTGAGAGTGAAATCTTCTAATTTTTCTTCTAAAATGTTTGCATTTTCACGACAGAAATCAAAATGGCCAAATGTTACTCAATCTTTCAATGATGCCAATCCAAAAGTTTTTATAATGAGTGATAGCATACGATCCGAGAGTTTTTAAAAGTCTTTCCCTCCCTCTCCCTCTCTCCCTCCCTCTTTCCCTCCCTCCCTTTCTCTCTGTATTCTATTAAATATAGAATGAAAGGGGAAAAAAAGAAGTGCTTGTGGTTTCTGGGAGACTCTTGCAAGAATATAGATGTTAATCAGAGGGAATTTTATACATCAAAGTCTTCTCCATCTCTAAAATGCATGTCCCTGGGGACTGCGCTCTGGATTTCATCTCTCTCACCTTCTCCATGCTGGTGCCTCCTAGACATGTATAGTAAAACTCCCCCAACCCTGGTTGCATTGCTAATAGATGTGCTGGCTGAGACTTATGGGAATCACAACATAACATGCATGGAGGAGACTTTGCTTTGAGAAGGCAGATTGCCTCTATATGCTAATAGAGAAATTCCTGTTCAGGTATTGAGCCTTATTAATTGGTCTAAGGTTCCTCGGACTATCTGTTAATTTGTGAAAGGGGAGGGGGTTGTTGGTGTTGTAACCTCAAATAACCCCATAAAAGAAACACAGCCAATGAAATAAAGAGAGCATAGTTGTCTGTCAGTCTGAACTGAAACACCTCCTGTCTCCTATGTTGTCCCAGTCCTTGCCCCATTTGAATTCTGCTTTAAAATGGTTAAGTTACTGAATGGGGAGCAGGAAGCTTCAGGTACACATACAGACTGGATGAAACCAGGCTCAATAAGCAGTAACTGTGAAAGGGATCTTGGAGTCTTAGTGGACAATTAATTAAATATGAGCCAGCAGTGTGCAGCGGCACCAAAAAAAGCCAATGCAGTCCTAAATTGCATTAACAGAAGGATAAAATCAAGATCAAGTGAGGTATTAAGACCACTCTATAACGCGTTAGTAAGACCACACCTAGAATACTGCATCCAGATTTGGTCACCACACTATCAAAAATATGTTGAGACTCTAGAAAGAGTGCAGAGAAGAGCAACCAAGATGACAAGGGGGCTGGAGGCTAAAACATACAATGAATGGTTGCAGGCACCGGGCATGGCTAGTCTAGTGAAGAGAAGGACCAGGGAAGATGATAGCAGGGTTCCAATATTTGAGGGGCTGTCACAGAGAGGAGGGGAGTCAAGCTATTTTCCAAAGTACTTGAAGGCCAGACAAGGAATAATGGATGGAAATTGAACAAGGACAGATTTAACCTGGAAAAAAGGAGAAATTTTCTGACAATGAGAACAATCAACTAATGGAACAACTTGCCCTCAGACATTGTCGGAGCGCCATTGCTTGAGACCTTCAAGAAGAGATTGGACTGCCATTTGTCAGAGATGGTGTAGGGGGCTGGATTAGATGACCTACAAGATCCCTTCCAATTCTGTTAATCTGAACTTAACAATAATTTTGAAAAAGGCTACAAAAATCTCAGGTGGTTGGAAATTTACTCTCTGGGTAAGATCTTGAGGACTTGGGCCCTGGTTTATTAATGGGTTAAAAAAATGGCTGTTATAATTTGTAAAATCAAAGGATTGTTTCCTTTTTTTAAATGTTGAGTGTCGCGCTCCGGTTGGAGGACTCTCGAGTTGGGTCCGGAGTGCGCTGCCCGGGAGTAGTCGCCTAGGGGTTGTCTTCAGAGGGACCCTCACAAGGGTGAAGAGGCAAAACATGACACGTCACATGCAGAGTGAATGCAAGGTGGCGAAGCACACACTGCACGGGTGGAGGTGATCTCTCTGACTCCGACCCCGTCAGCTATGCAGCGACGCCTTTTATTGAGCAAAAAGCAGAAATAAGGAAATGCAAGCATTATACCTTATAAGGTGATATATAATTGTTTTTTGTGTTATGTGTGGACGTGTCTTTTGTTCTGCGCAAGCGTCAGGGACTTTCCAAGCCTATTTTGTCATACAGCACGATCGGCTCGTGGACAGTTCTATTGAGCAATTTTAGGAGTTATTAAATGCATGTTTTACTAATGTGCTTGGTGTGATCTTTCATAAGTGAAACATAATGAAATAGGTATGGCTCAAGGAGCCATATGTCACCTTTTTTTGTTTTTTAATGTTGACTTTCGATGTCGTCCGAGAGATCATCAAGAGATTTTTGCCCAAGAGATATGCCCTCCGGCATCTCTCGTGGAGCTGTTCTCTCAAAGACCTCATCCTCGGCATCTGAGTCATTGGATAAGGAAAATGGAGGTTTCCAATCATCGTCACCTTCTATGGTGAGCAAATGGTATGCATGTTTTTGAAACAGAGTGTTTACAGTAATTTTTGTATGATTTACTTCTTCTCCTATGTCATTTAAGCGTTGTCTGAGGAATTGTATGAGTTTCCTTGTTATATAAGGCCCTATCATACAAGCAAGCAGTAAGAGAATGAGTGGACCTATGATAGCTGATATTAAGGTAGTTAGCCAAGGGGACCAGTTAAACATAGCCTGAAACCAGGACATTTGATTCTGCCTTTCTTTTTCTCTATTTTTTAAACGATCCCTTAATTGAGACATAGAATCTATAACAATGCCAGAATTATCTGCATAAAAACAACATTCTTCTTTTAGTGCAGCACACAATCCTCCTTGCTTTAAAAGAAGAAGATCAAGACCTCGTCGATTTTGCAGCGCCACTTCAGCCAAGGAAGTCAAGGATGTTTGTAAGGCTGAGATGGAGATTTCAATACGTTGAAGATCTGCATCTATCTCAGCACTAAGTTTAGTAATTTGTTGAGCTCCATGCACCAAGGATGCAATGCCTGTGGATGCACCAACAGCTCCTAGTCCCAAAAGTACAGAGAGTGTGAGGGCTGTTACTACTTCTCTCTTTGCTCGAATGTGATATTGTTCAGGTTCCATGATGGAGGTGAAATCTTTACTGGAATACAAATCAATTTTTGGAAATAAGTGTACTTGGATGCAAAATCCTTTTGAGGCCAAGAGTTCATCACCGTGAACACAGGCAGTTGCACCTGTGGAGCAGGCCCATAAGGAGTTATTCGCTGGTATGAAATAATACCCCTTTAAGCGGGCAGTGATGTTGGCCTTAGGGACAAGAGTATATACTTGAGAAAAACCAGAGGAGCCAACTGTTGAGTCAAAATGCAATCGCTCTTGGGAAAGCCAAATTTGACAGCGATGGTGGTTAGATGCATTAAGACAATACTGCGTATAATTCTGTGGAATATGACCTAGGCAGCACCCTTGGCCTGTGATTGATGTGATGGTGATAGTGGTATTGGACCATCGGCAGGTAGAGTCATTGGTGGCGTTAAAGAAAGGTTCAGAAGATCCCACGGCTTCATAAAAGGGAGGTTCCGCTGACAAGCACATCCAACAAGGTTCAGTGGTGAAATTTGTTGTAGCATTAAGCACATCATAAGATAATTGAACAAGGGCCAAAAGAGGATTAGGGTTAGACGTGATCGGCTGTAAGAAGGCTGAAGCAATATCAGGGTTAGGACCTATAGGGGGAGACTGTGGTAAAGTGATGTGTCGCTGGAGGTAAAAAACGTTGCCATAATCATATCCCCCTGAATCATAAATTCTGCCACCCCACGAGGCACCTTTGTCCCAAATATGAGAAGATTTTCCAGCAGCTGTAAAGGTGATGGTGACAGGATTACAACGAGTGTGACGGGATATCCCTGAGCTGAAATCGCACTTCCGGTGAGGGTTGGTGCGTTTGATGGAAACAAGGTCCCCCGTGGATGGTGGTGACCAGTAAATGTAACCGGTAGAGACGCAGGACCATGCCTTACAGAATGTATCAGCAACCCCCCCGCATTGATAAGAACGATCAGGTGTAAGAGAGTGACCAGGACAAAAATACAAATAACACTGGTACACATAAGAGGGATACAGTTGAGGGGGTCTTGGATTGGATTGCAAGAAACCTACTTTGTAAGCAGTTTGCCCATGTAGCATTTCAGCAAAGTCAAATTGCAAAGAAGGAAAGTACTCTGAAATGCGAGATGTATTGCAAGTTTTGTTGAGAGTTTGACCCCAGGCGTCTGTCACTGTCCAGCAAATTTTATACGGTCGATGGCGATTCACAGGTTGGAGGGTACGTCGGTGTCGTTGAAGAGAAGGACGAGTTGGCGGGAGCAGGTGCACCGTAAGAAAGGTTTCATAAGGTAACTTCGGGAGGCGTAAATGACAGTCATAGGATGCATAGTCTTTGGCAGTAACATTGAGCAAAACTAGGAATGTTTCACTGGTAGAAGAGAGAACGAGATGATTCTGAGACGGACGAATGGCCTTATCTCCAATTTGCCACGTCCAATAGGCGGGATGCCTGATAGGGTGCCGCTGTTTGCAAGCTAAAACAGTCCTGTTTCCTTCTGGAATATAGAGACGGCATATCGGAACGCGGATGTAAGCATTCAAGCGGTCAAGAAGGTTAAAGCAATTTTTTGGGGTCCCTTCAGAGAAGGCAGAGTCAATTAGGGCAGAAGCTGGAGGTGTTGGTGTAAAGTCCAAGAATTTTTTATCAAGTGGAGGGGACGGGGAATCAACTGAGCCAGGTGGAAGGAGTTGAGCCCCCTCTACCATGATGCCCAATGATCCCCATATTCCCCTTAAAGTTTGGCAATGACACGCATAAAGTCCAGCATGTTTTTGACTTGGAAGAGGGATGTAGACCTGAGATGAGTTCACAGAAGAATTGAGGGTGACCATGGCAGTGTGTAACAGAATGAAGGAACGAGGGAATCTCGGCCGAGGAAGGGAGCGGGATCGTTGAGTGGCAGAGGGCCAGGAATAAACTGGAACAACCCGATGAGGCAGGATGGCATATTTCCATATACAGGCAATCGGACTGGAGCAAGGAGGATGACAGCAATGGAAATGATAAATTCCCTTGGTGGTGGTTTGATGAGCTTCTGGTAACTGGATCCACTGTAGAAAAACAGGAGAGAGAGAGGGGGAAGCCACAGAGGGGGTGGAAAAAAGAAAAAAGTAATGCACGAAAGGAATAAAGCCTTGCAAGTGGTAGTAGCCAATTGTGGAGGGTTGTACATTTATTTGAAAAAAGATATAGGAAATGCTGTAGAGACTTGAAGAGAAAATAGGTTGTTTATTAAGAGGAGCAAAAATAACAGTTGGAGATGCTCTAAAGGTAGAGCATGCATAGAGAGGGAAGTATATTATCGGTAGGAAGAGGATCAGGAGGGGCCCCATGATAGGGTCTCACACAGCGGGCTGGTACCCACAGAACTTTATCTGACAGTTGTACCGCAGCGTACCCTTTACCCCAGGTTATAAGTGAGACAGGACCCTTCCACTTTGGGTCAGGCAGCTGTCTGTAATAGACAAGAGGGAGGGGAGAAGGAAGTGAAGTTTTAGCAAAATGTCTGGAAGCCGCCGTAGAGGGCGGTGAGCGAGTTAAGTTTAGAAAATTAAGTGTGTACAAGCAAGTATTTAGAATATTTTGAAACACTGGGAGGCGAGGCGGGCCATGGCCTTTTACACCTTTATTAAATCTGTCAAGAGCTGTTTTAAGGGTGGAGTTGGCACGTTCCACCAGGGCTTGGCCCTGACTATTGTAAGGTATCCCAAATTTATGGACAATAGACCAGTTGTGGCAGAATTCAGCAAAAGAAGTACTGGTATAAGCTGAACCATTGTCTGTTTTCAAGATTTTTGGGCATCCCAGTGTAACAAATGTCCGAATGCAATGATTCTTTACATGACCTGCAGTTTCCCCTCTTTGCGCAGTTGCCATAATGAAACCTGAAAATGTATCCACGGAAACATGCAAATATTTCCATGGGGCGAAGAGGGAGTACTGAGTGACATCCATCTGCCATGTGTCACATGCTTCAGTACCACGCGGGTTTACTCCTTCGGGTAAACCTTTAGCCTGAAGGCTACAGGTGGGGCATTGCTGTATGATAGCCTGTGCCTCGGCTTTTGAGATGCCAAATTGTTTTGCCAAAGATTTTGCATTTTGATGGAAATAGTCATGACTTTCTCCTGCTGTTAGGACAGGGCGAGCAGGGGCCTTTATGACAATGGGCAAAATTTTACAGGCCTCATCTGCCATATGATTGCCTTCAGATAGAAAACCAGGCAAGTGTTGATGACTTCGGATATGTGCCACAAATAGCGAATGCGTGCGTTTCTGCAGCAATTCCTGTAGCTGGAGGAAAAAGGTTAACAAGGAAGGGGAAGCATTGGGAGAAAAATAGGCATCATATGCATGAGTAGCAACATAACAAACGTATTGGCTATCCGTTATAATGTTAACAGGTTGTTGTTGAAATTTTTGCAAAGCTAAAATAAAAGCAGCCAGTTCTGCCTGTTGAGCAGTGGTGACTTGCGTAGTAAGGAGTTTTTTCCATTCAGTTCCTTCCTTCCATGTGCAGGCGCCTTGTACAGCAGAGCCATCGGTGAACACAGTGAGAGAGTGTGGTATAGGTTGAAAAACAATGGGAGAGGAAAAGAACATAGGAATGATTTTTAAGAGCTGAATTCGCCGATCGGGTGGCAGATGGCACGAAACTTGGCCCACCCATGATTCTAAAGCAGCTTGTAATTGATCAGACTGCTGGAACATTTGTTCCCATTGTTGAGATTTGCATTGGACATACAAAGTAACTATATCTATTCCCATAAGATGACGGGCCCTGCTGCGGCCTTTGAAAATAAGTTCAGCCATCTGTGCAGTTCGAGTAAAAATGACAGCACGAGGAGAGTTTTGCAAATGTAACCATTCTAAAATAAGAAGTGTTTTGTTAGCAGTTACTTGTAGTAATGCAGCCGTCATGAGAAGCGGAGTGTGAAAAAGTGCTAAGTGTAAAGGTTCATTAATAGTTGCTCTATCCACCCATTGGTGTTGTGAAAATGAATTGACTTTATCTAGAGCTGAAAGTTGATCATCAGTGAGGGTAATGAGATCTGAAGGGTGTTTGTGGCCTACTAACGCTTGAAAGAGTGGAGTGAGTATACTAGTGTGAAGGCCTAAGTAAGGCCTAGCCCAATTAATAGTTCCAAGTATTTGTTGTAGCTGTACTAATGTGGTAGGATTGGGAATTGTCATATGTGGCATGACAGGTGCAGCAGCGGAGGAAAGAACCTTGTGTCCTAGATAGTTAAAAGGATAGTGAAGCTGTACCTTACTGGGAGCAATATGCAACCCTGCTATCAGAAGACATTGTTGTAAAAAAGGGAAACTCTCTTTTAGTTGAGCAGACGATAGAGGTGCTGCTACAAGTATATCATCCATATAATGATATACTAAGTGAGATGGAAATTTAAGGCGATAAGGCTGAAGAGCTTTGTCTACAAAATACTGACACATTGTGGGAGAATTGAGCATGCCCTGCGGCAGCACTTTCCATTGGTACCTAGTAGTAGGGCGACTGTTGTTGTATTCAGGGATTGTAAAAGCAAACAAACATCGATCCTTTGCTGCCAATGGTATACAAAAGAAACAATCTTTTAAATCAATTACCATAAGGGAAAAAGATGACGGAATGAGATTAGGATTGGGTAGTCCACATTGGAGCGCCCCCATAGGAAGGATGACATTATTCACGGCTCTAAGATCCTGAAGGAGGCGCCATTTGCCACTCTTCTTTTTGATGACAAAGACAGGGGTGTTATAAGGGCTGTTACTAGGTTCCAAATGCCCTGCGAGCAATTGTTCCTGTACTAGATGTTGAAGAGCTTGGCGCTTTTCTGAGGTCATAGGCCATTGATCGACCCATACCGGGGTAGTAGTTTTCAAAGTAAGAGATAGAGGGATGATAGGCATGTGTCTTTAAGGAATTGTAAGAGTCAGTTGAAATTGGGAAAGCAAGTCACGTCCCCAAAGGTTGCAGTGTAGAGGAAGAATATAAGGGCGGATAATAGCTGTAACAGTAGAACAAGAGGAAGTGGCAAAAAGATTGCGTGAGCTGACCTTAGCAGATTGAGTTCCTCCCACACCTTGTACGGAAGACGCCGGCTGAGAGGGCCAGGAGGAAGGCCACTCCTGTGTCCTAATTACTGACACGTCAGCTCCAGTATCAACGAGCCCTTGAAAAGAAACTCCGTCTAGGAGAACTTCGAGAGTGGGCTTGGCCGTTGAGATGGGCTGTTGAAGAGCATAAAAAGAGGGAGATTCAGAAGAAGGAAGAAAGATGAAGGTAGCAACCACCGTTCCCTTTTTTAAAGAAAAAATTCGATCTCCAGTAGCTGCGAGGCCCAGAACGTGGAGGGAGGTTGTGTCAGAGAAAAGAAAGGGTGCAGCTACTACCCCTTCCATGATGAGCGTAGAGTTGGGGATCAGGAGGGCAGGAGTGCCAGGGGGGAAGGCAGAGGGAATAGTGATAGCCAGAGGAAGAGTAAAGGAAGAACCAGGATCATCATAAACAAAATCTTCCGTGAGGGCAGCAGGAAAAGCATAAGAATGAGATGTACTGAGAGCAGCCTTTGGAGCGGGGCTAGCTGCGGGCCCCGTCTCTAGTTTTCCGCCGGCTGATATGGAGGAGGGGCTGAACGACACTGAGAAGCCCAGTGAAAACCCTTACGACAGCGAGGGCAAACAGTTTTTGGTTTAGCTTGAGGAGGGGCACCTTTGTTTTGACCTTGAATACGAGGGGCTGCTCCCCCACCTGGAGCACGGCATTGATTTTTAAAGTGACCAGGTTTCCTGCAATTGAAACAGTTACCATTGCGTGTCACAACATACGCTTCTGGTGTGGAGGAGGTGGTGGAGGGTTGTGCAGTAATAATGGCAGCAGCAAGGGCAGACATTTTATGAGTGGTAGTGCCTACCACTCGACAGTTTTCAAGCATTTCAGCCAAGGTGACACCTGGTTTGTTAGCAATGGGCTTAAGAATAGATTTACAATCTTCATTAGCATTTTGATATGCCAATTTAAGCATGATTTCATTGCGAGCTGCTGCATTGGAAAGTTGTCGTTCAAGGGCTAACTGTAAGCGACTGATGAAAGCAGAATAAGACTCGGTGGGGCCCTGACTAATATTTAGGAAATTTTGACCCGCGCCGGTGGATTCATCATCCACTTGATTTAGGGCTTGCATGGCAGCCTCTTGAATTAAAGGAAAGGCACGGCGTGGTGTATTTTGCTGTTGAATAATTGTGGATCTAGGACCGGTGCCCATCATGTCATCACGTGTGACATTAGGGGGCAGATTCCCTGCATGAATAATTTTATCAATTTGTTTTTGATATTCAGATTGCCAAATCACATATTGTGCTGGTGTTAAAAGCATATTGAAAAGCATTTTCCAATCATAGATTAGCATATAAGTATCATTAGAAGTCAAAGAATTGAGTAAACCCTTGGTGTATGGTGATTGGAGGCCATAAGTTTTTACAGCTTGTTTTAACTCCTTCAGAATTTTCATAGGGATATTAGAGTGAGGCTGGACACCCATTCCTGGGATGTGTGTGATAGGATATGCTTCAAGAGCAAGGTCATCAAGAACAGATTCATAAACATAAGAAGGGGAGGTAAAGGTCTCAGTTAGGGTGGAAAGAGGAAGAGGTGACG
This sequence comes from Hydrophis major, assembly GCA_033807585.1. NCBI lineage: Eukaryota > Metazoa > Chordata > Lepidosauria > Squamata > Elapidae > Hydrophis > Hydrophis major. Next base: position 370,845,003 of record CM066328.1, read on the forward strand.
AGGAGGAAGAAGAGGGGGGAGGAGGACAGGTCGGAGTGGAGGGCTGATGTTCTTCTGTGTGACATGCAGTAGCATAATCCGGTGGAGAGGAAACATGAGCCACAGTAGGATCTGGTTTTTTAGCCTCAGGGTTAGAAACAGGAGTTTCAGGGTCATTAGGGAGAAGAAGAGTAAGTGCAGTCATAAGGCTCTGCCAGGTTTGGAGAATGGTAATAGGAGCCCTAGGTTCTTTGTAAAGGTATTTCCCTATTTTTGTCCATGTGGATAATTTAAGTGACCCACCTTCCGGGTAGGCTGGACAATGTTCTTTGAGGTAAAGAAGAAAGAGGATTACCTCTTTTCTAGTTACACCGTGTACAGTTAAACCTCGATCTTTCTGAATCGTATTAGCCCTTTTCACTAAAATATTAAGCTCCTCCCTATGCGCTGAGGAAGTCTTGGAATGTGGGGTGCCCATTACTTACGATTGCAGTGCCTTTGCCAGGTGCGTAGCAATGAGAGTGAAAAGAAAGCTGCCGTAGCCACGGCCGGCTCCGTGGATCCCGGACGAGCCCCCAGTTGTCGCGCTCCGGTTGGAGGACTCTCGAGTTGGGTCCGGAGTGCGCTGCCCGGGAGTAGTCGCCTAGGGGTTGTCTTCAGAGGGACCCTCACAAGGGTGAAGAGGCAAAACATGACACGTCACATGCAGAGTGAATGCAAGGTGGCGAAGCACACACTGCACGGGTGGAGGTGATCTCTCTGACTCCGACCCCGTCAGCTATGCAGCGACGCCTTTTATTGAGCAAAAAGCAGAAATAAGGAAATGCAAGCATTATACCTTATAAGGTGATATATAATTGTTTTTTGTGTTATGTGTGGACGTGTCTTTTGTTCTGCGCAAGCGTCAGGGACTTTCCAAGCCTATTTTGTCATACAGCACGATCGGGCAATTTTAGGAGTTATTAAATGCATGTTTTACTAATGTGCTTGGTGTGATCTTTCATAAGTGAAACATAATGAAATAGGTATGGCTCAAGGAGCCATAGTTGAGCCTAGCTTTGGGTGGACAGCTGTTTTCCCTTCCCAGATTTACCTCCCCATTTCTTACTATCAATATGATATTTAATCTCTTTCACCTCAGATGGCTTTATTAAAGAGTTTATTGTGATTTTCGCTTCCTAAAGTGTAGATACTACTTTTCGGAATGCTTAGGTGATCTTTCCCATTGATTCAATATAGGGTAATATAATTAAATAATGCCTCACACCTTTTACTTTTTGTGCAACAATTGTGCAGAGTGGTGGTGGTGGTGTTTTGACTAGATGACCTGCAAGGTCCTTTCCAACTCTGTTAATCTGTAATAAATTCACCAGCATGCCCCGATGAAGTGACTTCAGACTAACTGCTCTCTGGGCCCACCCAAATTCACTTTTCCCATAACAATCCTGTAAGAGAAGCTGGACTCGGGCGGAATATAAATCTTACTAATCTAACATCCAAATACTGTCTGGGTGTCATGGATATATGGGACGGAAGGCTAAGCATTTCAATAGTGTGCTCAGTTTTTTTCTTTTTGTTCCAAATAAATCTTTTGCTGCGGCCACTGCCCTTTCCTCTGTATTCCTTGATCGGCAGCCCCACCTGCTGGTCTTGTCGTGGAACGACAACATACGCTACAGATTTTATACTACTCACTCACTTCTTACTTCTTCTGTTCTTAATTACACTTCTTACTACTCACTCACTTAGGACCTAAAATTCATTTGGGATCCTAGCTGACCAAGCATCATTTTTGCGCAGGAAGCAGTCGTTCGAGGCAAGCATCAGATTTCAAGATATAGATAAAATGGTTTGATTTCACCTGCACTAAGTAAGCTATAATGAATGAAAAAAAAAATTCGATTGTCTGCATTTTGCAATCAGTAATTGCATCTGTTTGTGGATAATAGAGCTGTCACCAACCTTAAATTTCTCTATTGAACGTTAAATTGCACACAGAACACCCATAACGAGTGTTTTTTTTAAAAAAATACTAGGCCCCAGCGAGGATCGAACTCACGACCCCTGGTTTACAAGACCAGTGCTCTAACCACTGAGCTATGGAGCCACCTATCATCTTTCCTTATCTAGATGAATGGTACAGTACTGTTCTTGGAATATATTCTCTCATTCCATCGATTTCTCTAGGTCGATGATATTGTGAAAATTGAATTATTAACTCCTCTTTTCAGTCAGAGATTTGAAACTGCGCTGGCTAATACAGGTTGCAGAGACAAATGGATTTCCGGTTTATTATATGCTGTAACATAAAACCATTTCATTAAAAATAGGAATAAATACTCAGCAAGCAACCAAGAACCATTAGATCTGCATTTCTGAAGATAAAAACACAGAAGTACATCATAGCCAAGCTATTTATGACACTTTATTATTACATGTGTGCAATCTACAGTTAGATTCATAGTCTGGTGAAAACTTAATAATTCAAGTCCTAACCAAGAACCTAAGAATTACTAAGGCAATGTCTAAGCATATAGGCAGTTCCGAGCAGGATTTTTTTTGTGTGGTAAAATTAGTATTCAGGTGTGATAAATTCAATATTTCCACACATTGAGACGTATTTTAAGTATCGCTCTGAGGATTCTGATTGCTATTGGTATAACAACAATTTTTTTTTGAGTGTTCAAATTCAATCTGCGGGTCCTAATATTTTTATTTTTATTTTCAAATTGTTTTTTTTTCCTGAACTCTAGCATCACCTGGAATAGCAACATCAATGAACCAGACTTTCTTCTTGTCAATAACAAGCATATTACAAAAAGAACATCTCTCTTTTTAGATCTTAAATTCCCAGAAAAAGGTCTTAACCAGGTCATTTCCCAAAACCTTCATAATGTGATGGTCCCAGTAGGTTTCACTACATTGAAATCTAAACCACGGGCAAAGTTTCAAATGAATAATTCTGGTAATTCCATCATGATGCTCCTTGCAGCCCTTTCATTTTGGGAAATTTTGCTGCAAATGGTCAATCATTGTCAATTATTACAAAGGTAACATTTGCCATTTGTTACATGTTGAATTTTTACCTTCATGCAAAACTTAGTTAGCAAAGAGTTGCTAAAATGAAGCTTTCAACTATTATGAATGTTCGTTGCAATGTCAGCTACATGTTTAGACTGGGTTTGGCAATTTAAGCCCTTTCCAAAGACTTGGGATTATTATTATTTCAATGACAGCAAAGATCAATTCAATATTTACCAATGCATATAACTGTTCTCAGATACTGTAAGATGCTGAAGACCTAAAGAATGCAATGTGAAGAAGCAGAAGCAGAGAAAGTTGCAGGCAGTTCTGCCAGTTTCTCTGCTCAGGTACCTTCCCAACCCATGGCCAAGGGGGTGGGAGGGGACGAGGGGGGAAAATGAGATGGGAAAAATAATCTTCTGCCCAATTTCCCCTTACAGGTGAATACAGTGTATGACTTTAACTCACTTCTGATATTCCTAGAATATGTGTTTCTCAACCTTAGCAACTTTAAGATGTTGGACTTCAACTTCCCAAATCCCCGGATTTGTGTGTTGGCTAAGGAATTCTGGGGATCTGAACCACGTACATCTTAAAGTTCCTGAGATTGGGAAACACTGTTTTGCAAGATGGGTCAGAAACACAGTATTGCAACATAGATCAACTTTCATAGAGCTATTCTGCTCCCTGTCCTATTAGATTGCTACCCCTTGTACCCTAATGATTAATAGGGATTGCAGTTAGGAAGTATGCATTGTTGAAGATACTCTTCAAACAAGAGGGATGTGATCTGTTTGTGTGGACTGTGCCCTCCCTAGGCCTTGGCCTTTCTGTTCGATGCACTGCAATGTCTAAAACTGCTCTGCAACTTTCTACCCAGTTAGGAAAAGCTTACCTTTCTGTCTGAGGCTGCAGTGGGTGCAGTCATGACACAGCAAAGACATTCACAGAGAGAGGGCATAAGCTATGCCTGTTTAGAAAGAATTATTTCATAAAAGAAGGAAACAATTCCTATTAAGTATGTTGATTAACAGAGGAAGCTGCAGGGTGTGATAAAGAAAAATAATAATAAAGATTGTGTCCACCATGGTGCAATCAAGCACCACTGTGGTCACCTGGGTGGATTACTACTCAACTTTACCAACATGAAAGGGAGCGATCTGAGTGTGGATGCTTTGGTTTTTCCTAGAGCTGGGAAATCAGTTGAGGCCTGTAAACCACAAGTTGAGCAACTCCTAGTCAGTGGTGGGATTGTTTTTTTTTTTTTTACTACTGGTTCTGTGGGTGTGGCTTGGTGGGTGTGGCAGGGGGAAGATACTGCAAAATCTCCATTCCCATCCCACTCCAGGGGAAGGATACTGTAAAATCTTTATTCCCTCCCCACTCCTGGGGGAATGTTACTGCAAAATCCCATTTCCTCCCTACCCTACTAACCTGCTTTCCAGCTCTGTTCTCCTGTGCAGGGCAACAAACGAAGACCCAGCTGATCAGCTGGGACTCGGGAGGCAGATAATAGATGTGGGAGGGACCAGTCAGAGGTGGTATTTGCCGGTTCTCCGAACTATTCAAAATTTCCACTACCGGTTCTCCAGAACTAGTCAGAACCTGCTGAAAACCACCTCTGCTTTAAATACTAACTAAGCTGTAATAATCAGAATAATTAGTATCAATTCTCTCTGAGAAACATTGACTACCCCACTCAATCCCAATAGATGGCGCCAAAAAGTCATAGTAGGCCAGAGCAAATTAGAACATTAAATCTGCTAAGCCAATTAGCAAGGAAAAACCCCTAATATTTCATAAACTCCACAAACGTTTCATCTGATTTATTGAAGGATTTAACTGATTTTCATTGTTCAGTACTTCTGGTCTTTATTTTGCTTTGCTGAGTTATATATCTCCTGTGTAATTTCCAAAGTTAATTGTTTTGAGCATTTAAAAATGCATTTTGAAACTTTTTGTGTTTTGATCATAATAATGTAAAAAGAGTAGTGCAAGCACACCTAGCTTTCCCTAGAATTGGCCTAGGGATAACCTTTCAGTAGGGCATAAATCACCCAGGGTCACCGAAGTGAGATGAATGAGGTAGAATGATGGATGGATAATATAATCATGGAATTATAGAACTGTGGAGCTGAAATTGTGAGGGCCACAAGGATCATTCCATATACTTATACCAATTCTCTGCAACATACAAGAAAATTAAGTAGGCCATCCTTGAGAAGTCATAGTCCATCTTTGTCTTTAACCTCCAGAAACGAAGAATCCACAATCTCCATGGACAAACTGTTCCACTGTTGGACAGATCTTACTTTCAGAAAAAAATATGATAATATGAGTTTCATTATTGGAGCCTGAACTGAGAATTCTGGATTGATTTGTTAAATGACTCTTTTTATTTTCTCAGCTGTCCATGGTATTCTCGGGAGTCTTCTTCAACAACGTCCAAAAGCATTGCTCCCACTTCATCAAAATCTGCTCTTTAATTCTACACAGAATGAAGAAAACATTTTTTTTGATCATCCTAAATCTTCCACTGTTCAAATATTAAGAGGAGATTGTATGTCTGCTCTGCAGATAAAATTCTATACAAATATTGTCACCAACAATAGCACTACTCAATCATTTCTTTCTTTACCATACTTAGACTACAACTGATTAATTCTCAGGAATGTTTTCATGGTGTCTAATAATATAGTAGACACCATTATTTCATATCCCCATGTATAGGACCAACTATATGTCCCCTTTAATCTATCTCTGTTTATTTCTGTAAAATTGCTAATCAGAGATCACTTTCTTTCCGAGCATGTACTACACAAAGTGTATGATTTTGCACTTTTCTGGATAGAGCTAGCTAAGTATTATCATTGTTACATTTCATGTAAATGAATCTCCTTTCTATTATAGCTATAAAATCAGTTTCACCAATCCTTACTCAGGTTACAGTTCCCTCTCTGAGTAACTCTTGTATGCATACTCAAAACATGTCAAAGAGCACAAAGAGCTTCATGCCACATGATTCTGCTAGTCAAGGGGGAAAATGAGATGTGACTGGATGAGGCATTTTGCATTGCTTTGCCAGCACTCGCTAAAGCTGGAGGAGGCTTCGGTACCTCACATACCTCATGTACACACGGAAACCTGCTTTGGCCATTGCAAATTCTGGAAGAATTATAAGAAGAAAAGCAAAAAGACCACTTCACTTTGCTCTTAGAAAGAAGGGCGTCAGGTCGCCTGGCAAAACACTTTCTTTGAACTAAATACCCAGCTCTGAAAAAACACGGTGGGGAACAAAACTATACAGGTGTAATGCATATGTTCTGTGAGATATCATGGAGGTAGCAAAGTCATCTGGAGATTTCTTTTGGTGTAAACTGTGCTTATTTATCAAGCCTTTTGCTTTTCAAATGAATAGAGAAGCACACTAGTAAGCAGGGAATGGGACTAGAACAGTGATGGCTAACCTTTTCGTCACCGAGTGCCCAAAGTCCAATGTGCGTGTGTCCCCCACACATGAGGGGATGTCTCCCACATATGTGTGTGCATCTCCCGCATATGCACGTGTGTCTCCTGCGCATGCACCCCACCCCTTGCACATGAACCCCCACATGTCCTCCACCCCCCGCACATGCACAGCAGACACCTGAAGACCGGCTGGCCAGTGGGAGGTACGTATGCATGCGCGGCAGAGCTGAGCTGAGGCAACGGCTTGTGTGCCCATATAGAGGACTCTGTGTGCCACCTGTGGTACGCATGCCATAGGTTTGCCATCACGGGACTAGAAGATCCCCAAGGTTCCTTCCAATTCAGTCATTCTGATATTCTGCACAGGCTCCTCCTGTGCATGAGTTATGCAGGAGACAAGAGAGAAAAGTTGGTTTGGTTTACATTTGAATTCAAATGTATCCAATGTTGCATTTTTGAACCAATACACAAATTACAACGTAGAGAACATGTCAAATTCCATTTGAAATACATACATTTAAAGAAAGAATGCATCAAAATACATACAAGTGACTGGTGGGACCAATATATTACAGGGTGATCTTAGCAGCAAAGAATGAGTCAGAGATATAAAAAGTGGTTTTGTTTTTTTTTAGCAAACTCTATTAAGACTTATCAGGAGGCAAAAGGATTTATATATTTTTCCTGATCCCTACTTTAAAACATTACTTTTACCCTTTGTCCTTAAAAGGAACTATCCCAGGAAATTAGTGGACTATCTTTCCTCTTCCAAGTTTCTGCTTTATAATCATTTATGGTGACAACCTTCTTCTGCATGACTCTTCTTTCAATTTTATACCTTCTAGGTATCATTTTTTTTTACTGCTATAGTTTTGCATTATTTCTGCTAGTGTAAATTAATGTTTGTTGTCTTTTAGATCATGTGCTTATTCTTTTTTTTTTGAGTGTGTGATTCTACAGAATATGATAGGCCTTTCATATTCATTGATTCATTCTACTTAAATTAGAACCTGCTCCAATTTTGATGGTTTCCAAGTGGTGAAAAAAATAAAAAATAAAATCCTCAAAAATCTACTGATTAAAACAAAAATTCATAATCAACTGGAGCTAAAGGCATTTGGAAAAGAATGGTTTTGGTTGCTTGGATAATATAAAGCAAAGTAGGTAAGAAATAATTGAAATAAAATATGGATGGACATTTTCAGCAGAAATTCATAAACAAGCAGGGAAGAAAGCATAAGGAATAACTATAATTTGCAGGGTCAACTCTTGCATATCATCCCTAAACTCTGAAATGAGCAGAAATATTTGTTTTGTGTGTTTTACAACAGTTTATATTTCAGTGCGGATTCCCACAAGAATTCCCAGTTGTCCTATTTTAAATGTACAATTCCCTACTATCATATTTTAAAACATACAAAATATGTTAAGCACAGGAAGTAACACTATGAAATGTCAGAGGTGAGTGAAAATTACAGCAAGTCATAATCTCTTGCCATAAATGAAACAGATCCATGACAGTGGGATTTTTTTATATAGCTCTCTTTCTTAATCAGAAAGAAATTTAAGAAATATTTAGGTAATTCTGGTTAAGACATTTTAGTACTATTGTCACAGTTTTGAAAAACATAGAAGATTGAAATAAGACTTGGTTGGCTTCAAAATATACTCATTGTAATGATCAACTTACATATAATTATTTTCAGTGGGCTTAATTAATTCTAAAGTTGTCAGAATTACTCAGATTGATACATGTGTATCAATCAGGTAGTCCTTGACTTACAGCAGTTCATTTAGTGACAGTTACAATGGCACTGTGAAAAAAGTGACTTATGACTGTTTTTCACATTTATGACCTTTACAGCATCCCCATGAATAAAATTTAGATTCTTGGTAACTGATTCATACTTATGACCATTGCTGTGTCCCAAGGTCACGAGATCACCTTTTGCAACCATCTGACAAACAAAGTCAATGGGGAAGCCAGATTCACTTTACCAGGTTAACTGCAGTGATTTTAGGATAGAATATAATAACTTTATTGTCACTTTGAATGTACACTAATTGGCATACATTAAAATGAAATTTTATTGCATACCGCTCTCAAAGGGTCATTACCACCTCCAATATATACTACATAAACATGAGAAAATATATAAATACAAAATTATGCATATACCCACATATATTATATGACACAGTTTGGTTAACAATTGTGGCAAGAAAGGTTGCAAAATGGGGCAAAACTCACTTAACAAATTTCTCATTTAAGAATAGAAATTTTGGTCAAGAACTACCTGTATTTACATTTCCTTTCTGGAATAAACAATGTCAATTTTTAGATCCATGCACCTGTGCATGCAGGTCATCAGGGAAAAGCAAAATATCAATTAATTTAACAAAACTATATCGAACTCCAAGACTTTTCTAACGGTGCAGGAGACTAAAAGAACAGTGAAGGTAATGTCAGTCAGTCTTTAATTGTGTGCTGATGAAATTCTGTTTAGAGGCCAGAAGAGGGAGTAGCTGTTCTATGGTGTTCTTTTCAAGGTAGTGCTGCCCAAATTCTTGCCTACCCAAAATCCCATTCATGCTAATGAAAGCCACAAAATCCTCTGAAACTGATTTCAGAGCCACTTTATGCCCAGTTTAGAAACAGGAAAGTAACAGAATAGTTCCCGGGGTTCTATCATAACAAATTATTGGACAAATTATCATTTTGGGATTATTCATGCTGAATGGAGAAGACAGGCATTTTTGAACTAAATACTATGAGGGTTCTAGATCTAGACCAATTCAGAACCAGTCTAGAACCAGTTCAGAATGCCCACTGTATATGCTACTACATCAATGTTTCTGCGTATGAGAGAGGGAGATGAGAGAGACAGAGAGAGAGAGAAGGAAGAGAGGAAGGAAGAGAGAGGGATAATTATTTTTTTAATTTTAGAGAATATAAATAACTCACAAATGGGAGGATCATGTTGCATTTATATGAATGTATATGTGAATATGATGGCCGCTAGTACTTCCACTGTTTGGTTATGTTTTTAACTCTTCAGGCAAATAAAACATCATTCTGGAGTCCAGAAAAAACAGGCTGAAGGATACTGTTTATTTTGATGAATCACCATAAAACATATCAATAAGGGAAAAAAAAGAAATCTTTCTTAGACATGGGAAAAATTAGATAAAAATGAGGTTGTTTTCTATTCCAGGGGTTGCCAACCTTTTGGATCTCAGGGACCACAAAATTCATACTTTTAAATCCTGAGGACCACTAATAAGAATTTTTTTAAAAAGATTATAATTTGTTTATTTTATATATATATATATATATATATATATATATATATATATATATATATATATATATATATATATGCTTATTATAACAAAAAATATATAACAAGAAAAGCAGAGCCCCCCCACCCAATCTGGTCTCCTGTTATTTCATATCTCCCCCAAGTCAGAGGAAACTCCCTTCTTTACCAGGTGTGGCTGCTTGGAGTTGAGGGAGGGAAGGAGGTCCATGCTGGAAATGTCCTCCCACCTGGAAGCCTTCCCCCTACCTTGGGTCTTTAATACCTGGCTTGCTTCTCCACTACTGCCACTGCCTCCTCCTCCTCCTGCTCCTCCAGCATGTCCTACTCCGGGTAGGGCGATTATGAACTAACCGAGTGGCTACACTGATACCCCAGCTGATTTCTTTCCCGTGGTAAGACTTGGCATGTGGAGAAGGAGCTGGCAGATGCTACTTGGTGATCCTGCATGCAAGGCGAAGTCACCCGGTCCCAGTTAAGACATACCAGTCACAAACCTAGAGTCCAAGCCGAGAGGGATCGCTTCCCCCTGCTGGGAAGAGCGGTGGGAGTGGGAGCGCACAGTTCAGCACAGTGGGCAACCTCAACTCTGGGCTGACAAGCCATGTGCTGAAGACCAGATGGCTGTCGGGAAGGCGGGGCAACAGGGCTGATACTGGCGGTGGATGGATGCATGGGAGATTATGGCATAGGTCTGGCCTGCGAGGAGAGTGGGGGTGAGGGAAAGGAACCTCTGAACTGGTGTTACCTCCTGCCTCTACGCATTGATGAGGTTGAGCGACTGCCAGCAAATGCCCTCAGGAGAAGATGTTTCAAGGGGGAGACATGACCCCCCCAGGAGCTTCTCTTGCTCCTTGCCAGAAGTGCTCACATGCAAAGTGCTCACCACCTGTGATGACCCGTAGTGTCCCAAAAATAACACAAAAACTAAAACATGAATCAAGGTCTTGTAATGCCTTCAACTTAGCTTTGCTGTTTTATTAGTCACAGTTTAAATTCAAAAAGTAGATAATGAAGCAAAAGGAAACTAAAAACAAACCGCATTGACGAGAGTTCCAAGGCAAACCAAGATAATTAATCACACATTCCAGGAAGATAACTGGTGAGAGTCCATGGGAAGAACACCAACAAAGATAAACCTCATCCAAGGAAAGCACTAATTTGACTCCAGCGTCTGTGAACACGCAGTTCCAAACTCTTATACAGAGCTCACCGCTGCAACCCATGAGGAGGATCATGGCCCTCTCCTCCCGAGTAGACCAACTTTTCCCTGATCCTCTCCTCCCTGCGTGCCCTAGGATGGATAGGGGATGGGCCTGGATTCTCCTCTGATTGCTCAGCCGGCCTTTGCCCTTCCCCAGCCTCCTCCAACACCTCTGGAGCCACACTTCCACTCCCTGTTGGCTGTTCCTCCTCTTCCTCAGAGTCAATCTCCATGCTCTTTCCACTGCTGCTCGGAGTCCTTGATGTGCAGAGCCATGACATGGGTTTGCTAGGGAGACTGCAGGATTGCCCCACCTCCCTGCCTCAGCATGCTGTGGCCCACCAAAATTTTCTCACAGTGGTCGCCAACCGGTGGGCCACAGCCCACTGGTGGCCCACCAGTTGGCGACCACTGTTCTATATGTTGATTATATTGGTTTAATATAGCTTTTTTTTTTTTTTTTGCATAGCAGTTAATTTTATGGTAAGTTATGTTAAGCAGTTAATTTTATGTTAGGTGTTGTTTTCGTGACCCTCATCTTTGTGATCACTCAGTAGATATATTCCTTATAATGCTATAACAAACTTTTGACTCAGACCAGGTTTTCAACTGAATTGTGAATGGCTTCTGCCCATTTTTAAAAAGATTTTTCAAGAGGCATAGGTCATTCAGAGCCATTCAAGAGGCATATTGCCTTTCAGAGTTAACAACCTAACCTAGGAACTGAAGGCCAAAGGAACAGTAATAGATTCACCTGACTTTTATTATTATCAGATTGGGGCAGTCAGGAGATGCCATTTGCAAGGGAAAGCCTCTATTTCTGTATCTACAGATAGTTTGAGGGCAATGTCGCAGGCAGTTCATTTTTGCAGTCTCAAACAACTGCAAGTTTTTCTCCAGAATATAGTCCCACACACTGAAACTTAGATTCTGGAAAACTGATTTTCTATGCCATTCTCATCAATCTCACATGACTTCACAAAGGAAACATTCATAAGAAATATCCATTGCATAAAAGTAAGAGGAAAGTCACATCCTAATGCAGGGGTCTCCAACCTTGGCCCCTGGAAGCCTGGTGGACTTCAACTCCCAGAATTCCACAGCCAGCTGGCTGTGGAACTCTGGGAGTTGAAGTCCGCCAGGCTTCCAGGAGCCAAGGTTGGAGACCCCTGTCCTAATGAATTCAGCAAGTTAAAAAAAAATCCCATGAACTTTGGGTTTTAGCCTTCTTCTGTTATTCTCATCTTTGGTTTGGTATTGGCTTCTTTTTCTTTTCTTCTTCTTTTCCCTGCAGATTATAACCAAAAATAGAGGTATAGGGGCTATGCAACTGCAAAGCAAACAAATGCTTTAAAGGAGCGGCAATGTTACTTCAAGAGTTAAAGTGATTTTACTTCATCCATGCTAGAGAACCAATGTCTTAGTATTGTATTATTATGGATGGGAAGCACCTGAAGATTGCTTTTATACAACAGGGGTTGGATTGTAGAATCCTTGCGATCCAAGATTTACTTGTATGATAATGTTACCTATTTGGATACTGAGTAATGGAGTGTTTGGAAATAAGCAACCAAGCTCAGATAACACTATGACTGGTTTTATGTCCTGATCATAGACAACAAGAGAATGAGTAGCAAAATTCCTGGGTAGAGTCCTATTACAGAATTAAGTGTGGAAAATATATTTATTACACAATTGGCATTCCTCATTCGTGGATTGTGTGAGGTCTAAATGCCATAAACAGAATTTACCCACAACTTCTTTCAAAGAATCATAGAACTAGAAATGGATATTTAAGTTATTGGGTCCAGTATCCTGAACTGGGATCTAGTTAAAATGTGTGGAAATAATTTGGTTCCCTTTTCTTATGGCATCCAAGTAAAGAGTGCTTGTAGACACCCAGTTAATGGGAGCCCACTGACTTTCTGTGTAATTGTTTCCTTGGTTGAATTGCTCTTAATGCTAGAATGTGTTTTCGTAGCATTCAGTGGAAGCTGTCTTTTTTCACAAAACAAAAATAAAGGCAAAGACAAAGCATTAATAATAAAAAGTTGGAATTGCTACACTGTGTCTTCTGAATGGATTCTTCTGTTGAAAGGCTTTGACTCCTTGATTTAGAAAACAGATACCATCCAACAACAACCTATTTTCCTGGGAATAAGGGAACACTGATATTAGGAAGGGGTTTACTTTTGAATAGGTAAATATTTCATTAATCCCCTCTTTTGTTTCAAAGGCTATCAATGTTTTAAGAAGGAAGTGTGGAGAGGGAAAGAGAAACATTTTGAAATGCTGTGGAAAACAGAATGTTAATGTTGTGTTATGTAAATCAGGTGAGAGGAACCTGCCTATTAACTGAATGTCAAAAAAATGAGCTCCTTAATACACCAGGACAAATCCTGCAGAAGTTGATCTGGCACTTAAAAGATAGCATCTTAAATTTTACTCTATTCATTTGGCTCAGTATGCCAGCTGTTGAAATACTCCTGCTACTAGGAAGCATCATATTTTTGTAAAAATACACCCCCTATTGTCCTGTCGGTCATTAGTTTAAATAGATAAATGTATTGCACTATCCTAGTTGTATTCTTTTAATTAAAGAGGCCATGATAAGAGCTGTATTGTTTCTCCAGCATAGAAAACATGACACCCCAAGAAGAAAAATTAGATTGTATCAAATATACTTGATAATTGAAACCCATCAAACACTGAAATGAAGCCTTTTACTTCAATCTCCTGACTATTACCAGAGCATGGAGCTTTTCGTTGTTTAATGTTTACACTCTATCCTTGTTTCAGTGACCTTAAAAGTAAGATAGTCTCTTTTAACGGGCATATTTCACAATGCTAGGTTCCTGCACTACTTCCCTGTTTTATAAAAGGCACAGTTCCAGTATTAGAGTGTGATGAGGTTCTGCTGATCACATGATATTGTAGCTGGATTCTTCTACCTGTAAGCAATGTGGATATATATCTCTGTGCCAATAACATTCTATCTGGGGACAGGAAAATGCTGTTTTAAGGCATCCGAAGCACCGTGAGAGAAACCTAGATATATTACTTAGAGCTCTTTGGGGGAAAGTTGGGAAATAAAAAGAAATGTAACTCATAATTTACTTTTAGAAAGTGGCAATACACAATTATATATAAGTTGCATAACATGGCAATATGAAAAAGTATACATATTCAATCAAGATACTATCTTTCCAGAATAGAATTTGCTTTTTCATTATGGAAAACTTGAAAGAACCTGTTAAAGTTGCCTCAACTTGTGAGATACATGGAGTGTGGATCTGGTGACAGGTCTTCTAGATAGCAAGTATGGGTAGCCTCAAACCTCTTTGCTTTCTTGGCAGAAGTTAAATCAGTGCTATTCTAGGAGCTTACAGCTATTAGTAATCATCCTACTAGGTACTTTCTTTTTTCTAAAATAAAGTTTATTTAAGTTTCATATATTTAAAACATTTAAAAAGAAACAAACAAACATATAAACAAATATATATATTCATATATACATTTTGCAGCAGCTATTGAGCATTGGTTACACTTTTCTTTGTCTTTTTTTCTTTTACCCCATAACATTGACGTGATCTACCTTGTTACAATACCTTCCTCGTTCTTTTAATGTTTTAATTTCACAGAAGACTTTATTATTAATCACACATCCTTCATAGTTTCATAACTTATTCAGTTGTCAAATGTTTCTTTTTCTTTAACCATTCATACCAACAGTTCCAAACTTTGTAGTATTCACTATCTTTGTTGTTTTTTTACATTCTTATTATTAATGTTATTGTTTTGATTTTATTGCCTACTGAATTGTTCACTAGAGTCTGCATATATAGGACTACTATTATTATTACAATTTTCTTATTCATAAATCAAATTCTGAACAGGTAAATAAGCTAGCTCCAAGACTACTGCTAAGTTTGTCCTTAAATGACCTATGAACACCTACCTGATGAATTATAATCTAGCTAACTGAGAAGCTAATTAATATTTTCAGACTTACAAGGCCCTAATATGATAATGACTTTTAGTGTACTTTTTTCTAATATTGTAACAGATTCACTCTGAGAAAGTGACTCTTATTACAATATTTTAAATTTATTTTATAATCTCTTTCCTTTGAAGATGTTGAAGGAAAGTAAAGAAATTGAAAACTTATCCATCTGCTTTTTATTCTTTGGTTTACAGAGCTTTATTAATCAAAATATATTGCTTCAAATCTGTCAATTTAAAAAAATCTCTCTTTTTCCTACTCTCAGAAAGTCCATTACTCTCCCTTGCTTCAAAGATGGATGAAACTTAGCCTCTAGGTGATTCATCCCATCTTTGTTGGCATATTCCCTTCCTGGGAAAAACCCTTACATGCAATTTTATTAGCATGTATTTTAAGAGTTTGATAGCAATAGCACTTAGACTTATATACCACTTCATCGCCCTCTCTAAGCAATTTACAGAGTCAGCATATTTCACCCCAACAATCTGGGTCCTTATTTTAACAACCTTGGATGGATAGAAGATTGAATCATTGAGAATTGAACTGCTGAACTACTGGTAGCCAGCAGTCAGCAGAATTAGCCTGCAATATTGTATTCTAACCACTGCGTCACCACAGCTTGATGCTGTACAAAAGGGGTGTCAAACTCAATTTCATTGAGGGCCACATCAGAGCTGTGGTTGACCTCACGGGGCTGGGCAGGTGTGGTTGACTGGGTGGGAGTGGTCAACTGGGTGGGTGTGGTTGGCTGGGTAGGCATCAGAGGTGGTATTCAGCAGGTTCTGACCAGTTCTGGAGAACTGGTAGCAGAAATTTTGAGTAGTTCAGAGAACTGGCAAATACCACCTCTGACTGGAGATTTTACAGTATCCTTCCCCTGCCATGCCCACCAAGCCATGCCCACAGAACCAGTAGTAACCGGTAGTAACCTCTGGTAGGCGTGGCTGACTGGATGGACGTGGCCAACTTGATACCACTCCCCAAACTGCTGGTATGTTTCCTCTTTGCAATGGGTAGACTAGGCTGAAGTGATGCGGGCTGGCCCCTTACATTTTCCAGGATGGCTCCATGAATCAGATCCGACACCCCTGCTGTACAAGATTTTCAGGATTTGTAGGGAGCTCTTCAGAAGAACTCACAAACTGCACAAATTGCGTAAATGTGTGCATAACACCAGAAACTTATTTGTTCTTTTTTTTTGTGAATGAAGTAGAAAAGCTATTTGTTGCTGTACTAAAAGCTTTAAGAGTAGTACACTCAGTAATTGTCTAGGTTGATACAGAAAGAAAGAGCATTGGCAGGCTAGCTTCTGTCTTTGACTGTTGGCTGAATGCTTGACCGATGGTGCTCTCTGCAAATTCTAGAACCTCATAGCAGTATCACTGGGCTGAAAGCATTTTAAATTTGCATATGGGGATGACAATGTGGAGAAGTCATTGGTTGGCTTTAAATTGCAAAGGAAATTATTCACAAATGGCAAGTTTGGCAGTGTGATAGTCCCCTAGGATTAGATCAGAAGGAAGCAGTGTTAAAAACCTATCAAAATGCTGTTAAAAATCCAGCAGTCTTCTTTTATTCATGGAAGGCTGTTTGAAAGTGGAATGGAATGGAGGAAGTGGTTTCCCAGTGGTGTTGTATTCCTTCGAATAGTAACTTATAAACTGTCTGCTCTTCCCAATTTTAAATCTTCTTTAGAGAATGTGTGAGAACCAAAGCATTAAGAAATTGACAGAAAGGCCTGCAGGAAAAAGCAAGAATTAATAACAATAGTTTCTCTATCTGTTCTATTCAGTGAAGTCTGCCACATGAAAAAGCTTTCAGTGAACCAAAGGCCAGTTTTGGTGTGGTGATTCAATGATGTTATGGAAATTAAGTTCATAGACTTTTTAAGGACATTATTTGGTGACTCTGGAACCCCCCGAAAATTTTGTTTCAAGATATTTAACTTTATTTTTCTGATTTCTAATCAATGACAGCTCCCTATTGTTCAAAAGATCCATTATTCTTTTAATGAATTTGTTACCTAAGAATCTATCTTTTTCCTAGGAATTCAGAGTGGACTATACAGACTGCTTCCATTTCATCCTCCTGGTCAATGTCTTCTGTGTATTATGGAAGGAGATTCTTGATCGTGCACTAACTTTATGACTAAGAAGGGACTTGATTTCTTGTTGCTTTATTATCCAAACTCTTATTAGTAAGAGAAGATTTGAGGTGGGATTTCAATCTATTTTTATTTAACGGTCCATATATGATTTATGGTACCTAATAAATACTTAGATAAATAGATAAATACTTTGGTGTAGAGGCTAGAAACCAGGAGACTGTGAGTTCTAGCCTGCCTTGGACATGAAGCCGACTGTAACCTTGGGCCAGTCATTTCTCTCAGCCATAGGAAGGAGGCAATGGCTAACCACTTCTGAAAAACCTTGCCAAGAAAATTTCAGGCAGTCTTCCAGAATTGGACACAATTGAATGGAAGAAAATATGAAATATGTATGATTTATAGTATTTAATAAATACTTAAGGCAAAGTTATACTTCCATTTTGTCACAATTCTGCTAACAGTATTTATTTCACATTTGCTGCACACACACATGATGAATGAGAATTCTGTTGTGAGCAGATGATGATGTTTGGCAGATGTAGGGCTGCATCACAGAAGAGAAGGTTCATATAGAGAGAGTGGCCAGCTGTGCAATTGATCATGATGTCAGTAGCCTAGTTCTACATCAGGAAGCTTTCATGTACTAATAGCTGAAGGTGAACTTCCTCTTTCTTTCTCTCCTGAATTACTTCTCCCTGTACTAAGAACCATATTCCTCAGGAGGCATAAAGCTTCTATTCTATGAAAAAAACAACCAATTGCCAGGGGTGGGATTCAAATTTTTTAACAAGCAGTTCTGTGGGCAGGGCTTAGGTGGTGGGTGTGGCTTGGTGGTTATGTTATTGTCTGGGTGTGGCCAACTCAATATCACTCACATCAAGGCACGTATCTCCTCGCCTGGCCTCTCATGACTGTGGGGATGCTGCAACAGTCGTAAGTGTGAAAAATTGTCATAAGTCACTTTTTTCAGTGCCATTGTAACTTTGAATGGTCATTCCACACAAGCAAAGTACCAGCAAAGGAGGGGGAAAAAACTCCAGAGAAGTTCCTGAGACAGGAAGTCTAGTCCTGCCAAGAATGTAATAAGGGTTAATGGAGAGGCAGTTTCTATAAGCAACACCAGAATGATTCCTTCCTGCCTTCCTTAGGCCAGTAATTTCTTCTAACAACCGGTTCTCTGAACTGCTTAGAATGTTAACAACCAGTTCTACTGAATAGATGCGAACTGATAGAATCCCACCCCTGCCAATAGCATACAGTTAGTGATTGTATTAATTCCAAATTTATACATGACATAGTTTCCATTTTCTTTTATTTATCAAATATTTGGTTCACAGCTCTATATGCTGATAGGCAAAAGAAGACAAAAGTCCTCATGTCCTATAGTAAACAAAACAAAACAAAACAAATCCTGTCTTATTTCGACACAATATGTAAAGCTATGAAGCTGTGAAGACTTTGTTGTGTGCCGAGGGCAGAGGGTGTTACTTGTCAAGAAGAGGCACCTATAAAAAGGTATGGCTTTGTGCCTAAGGCAGGAGTAATACTCATGTTCTCCTATTTTTTTTCCTGGTGTCTTATCCAATTGGTCACCCAACTGGCTTCATGCCCAAGGCAAGACTAGAACTCAAAGTCTCTAGCTTGATGTCTTAAACTGCTGTACCAAACATATTTTTCAGTCCCCCCAAATTGCTTCAAAGAACTTGGAGACTAAAAATGCTGGAAATGTCCTGGCTACCATCAAGAAAAGACCTACTTAATTGCCTTATTGATCTTACCAAGGGATTTATGATTGATCGTGTTCTACCATTTGAATGTTGTATATAAAGATTGATGTAATAGAGATAGATTTTTTTTGTTCTCTTCCCAAGTGGCTTCCCAGAACAATGTCATAAACTTCTGCTATTTAAATCAATATTTTTAGTGAAAGCTTGCTCTAGCATACTATATGATCAATCAAATATTTCTTTTACAACTGACTCTCTTAAATATCTAATTATTACATGTGTCCATTTTTTGCAGTAATATTATTATGTTATACATGTCCCCCTTAATTAATTAGCCAATTATTTAAATAAGATTGGTTGAGTTCCTATTCATGCTATTATAAAATGGTTATTTCAGAAGTAAGTACATTTTTGGTGATTAAAGATAACTTCTATACTTGTTGGCTGGCCAAGGCCAAGATATTGAGGTAAATGATGCCAATCTTATTTTTTTTATTGGGTTTGTTCTAAGTGTGTACAGTTTGATTTTTAATGGCTTTCTCTATTTTCTTATTTTCAGTATTTAAAACCAATTTTTGGATTCCTGTATCATGTTTTGCAATTTCCTACTTTAAAATGGCCCAAAACTCTGCCCTGTCATTACTTTTTCACTCTTTATTTTTGTGAATTTGGTTTACTTTAATGTATTTGATAAGCCCTCTCATTCAAAACCTTCAGGCTTTTTAAAACAGGTATACTTAGGAAGCTCAATTTATTCTTGCAGGCAAAACATGTCTAAAGGATACCCATGTCCAGACAACTGGAATGATCCAGTCTGTGGCATAAGATTCAAATGTATCTGGATCTTGACATCAAAGAACTGCAAAGCAGAGACTGTTGTACATCAAATGACCTATACACTGCACAGGTCAGAAAGTGGGCTGAGAAAATATCTATAGACCTTTCACATCCTCGACATAAACTGTTTCAACTCCTCTCTCAGGACACTGGTACAGAGCATTGCATGCCAAAACAACTGGATCCAGATATAGTCTTTTTGCCTCATGACATCATTCTGCTAAATATCTAATTACCACAGTACTGTCTTATATCTAAAGATATTTACCCACGTAGTACTGCTGTATTACTATTATTCATCTCATCTTTTCTACTATCTTCTCTTACTGGTATCTTATGATTTGTTGTTTGTATGTAGACTGAGAGCTTATGCACCCAAGACAAATTTCTTAGGTGTCCAATCGCAGTTGGCCAAAAAAGAATATTTTATTCTTTTTAAAAAACCCACTAACATCCAAAAGTACATGTTTGAAGGAACTGCATTTCGTTCAGGCAGTCCATTTGGGGATATACTAATGACCAGCTGAATATTTCAAAAACATGTAGTAGAAAAATTTGCCATTTAAAGCATTTCATTTTGGAAAGTTGCATTCAAAAATGTGTGAGTTTTGGGGAAATTGCTTACACGAACAAACACAAATTTGGTTAAAAACAAATGGAAATTGAAAGAATGAAAGACTACCATTACCTCTGACATGAATAATATGAATGTATTTAGATTGATCTATATATCTTTACCATGTTTAATGACTTGGCTAATTAAGATTGCTTCTCCCATATAAACCTGTCAAGTCATTGAGATATTTGGCTACAAGACCATCTTCTGGTATGAGCTGATTTTAAAATATTCTATTAAAGGTAAGTGTTAAGCCTGTGTTCCCCAACCAGGGTTAAGGAGACAAGCTAAACAGAATGTGCAGCGTTAGTCAGATAGGCACACAGATAAATGAGTGAGATAAGCTTGTATGTTTGTTAACATATAGTAAAAATAACAGATACACTTGTGCTATCAAAATATAGTTTATTCCATTTATAGCATAGTCAAAATAACAGTCCATTAGTCATGTATCATATCAGTCAGTCCATTCAAGGATATTCAGTTAGCAAAGTCCGTGTAGAATATCCTATGTCAGTTCACTTACAAATCAATCCTTTGTTTATCTCTCCCGTTCGAGTAACGCAGTCTTGAGTCCATGCAGTAATTAGGGATCATCAAAGCCAGAGAGAGCAAGCTGTCGTCTTGCTTCTTTTATGGTGCTCTCACAACCACTCCCTTAATTACTATCCTATAGTTAAAGTTGCAGACACTTTAACTAACAAACTATGATTACATATTTATTATTTTACCTAAACCAGTTAGGGTAAACAATGTTATCCCTAACAGTAAGCTGTTCTCATGTTCATGCAAATCTAAATAGAGTGCTTTCTGTATTCCCTGATCTTTGGAAAGCAATGTCTCAGATCACAGACACAGTTTAATATCTTAATTCAGGCAACTGTGAATGTAGTGCTTTCTCAATCTCTCCTCAGTGGACTGTGTGAAGGTCATATAGTGCAAGAATCAAGCAGGTCAGATGCATATAGGTAGATGTGGGGAAACTTAACCTGCTCAAGATTCAAGTTTTCATGTGTCTCGATTTAACTAGAATACACCTGCTTAGAGCTATAGATTTACCTTACACCTCTGCAGATGTTACCTAGTAGCTCATGAATCACTTTTCATATCTTTTTATAATCCTGATGTGATAACAAAAGGAGCGGGATAAAACCAGCCACATGGGTATGACCATCTGTTCTGCTTATTACTCTCTCGATGGGTATAAAGCAGACAGAATAACTCCACAAAGCATCCATACAAAGTCTTTTTTATTGGTTTATCAGACATCCTTATCAACTCACAGTTATGATGAGGTTCTTCTTAATGTCCAATCCTTTGCATATCTGCATTATGGTGTAGAAAGATGATAAACTCTCATCCCCATGAAGATTGAAGCGTCTGCATGGTAATGGATTCAGCCAAGAGTGAGGGAGCCTCCCCCAACCCAACAAGGGTCAATTTAATGACCGATCAGGACTACAGATGTGGCCACATGACATGAACTACATTTCCCAGGATACCTTAACTACATTTACTATGATGCATTCCCTTAAGGGGACAGCTCTCAATTCCTAACTAACTATCCCAAATCCCATTAACTCTAAACTGTATGGACAGCACACCATCAGATAAAAATATTTGCATGTAGGACTGAAAGTAGCATATCATAGAAAAAAGACAGTTGTCATGATATTGTTAAAGGCAGTCTTTTTGAACTTTCTACCCTCCAGACATGTTAGAATGTATCTCCATAATTCTTACTAAGCATGGTTTTTAGAATTTTGCTGCTCAGAAATTCTGTATCCCAGTATCTCTGGAGGGTACAAAATTGGAGAACTGCAATCTGAATAGTGCTGGAGAAAACTGCTGTAGTATAAACCATCACGGGAATCCCTTGTTTGAAGAACTGCTCTGCTGGATCAAAGGGCAGGAGTATTGACCAACTCAAGAGTGTGATGACATCTGCATGCTGAGTGCAATTGTGAGCAATTGGAGACCAGAACCTTCACGGCATGGATATACTGAAATCTTCAGAAGCTTTTCTTTGGGTTTCATAGCTATACTTGATGACTGCTGTCTCTTGTTGTGTTCCTCAGCAAGGCTGGCTTGGCTGTGAGTTTATTAGTTCTGTTTTTGATGACAGATCTTGTTTTTTGAAGCCTGGGAGTTTTGTTTTTCATTTGGATGTTTTAGATGCTTCTTTTCTCCTGGCTAATTTATTGCTGCTCTGTTACATGAGTTGCTAATTATTGTTGATATATTTTCTTCCCTGTTCTGTGAACAGTAGTATTGAACAGCAGGGTATTGAATGTTTAATTAAAAGCCAATGCATTTGGCATGTCACCAATATTCACTTGGGTTTGAAAGCTAAACATAAATTACATAGAGAAATAAGAGATAAATGATAAGTATATTGAAGGTCATTTTACCTGCCACCCTCCCACTGATCATCATTTTCAGAATGGCTAGTTATTTGTTGAAAGGGGGATATACTTTGAATGAAGAACGTGGATTCTACTATTAATTTCAAAATATATACAGCTCTGAAGACAGTAAAAGACTACATACATTTATGATGCAAACCTACACCTGCCATTATGAATTTTCTGGTATAATGCTACATGTAAAATTAAGTGTTGCCCTGACTTTATGTGAGCAGGGGCAATTAACAGTATTTCATGATTATCAATCAAGGATTTAACATCTCTTACATTATGAATATGTCCTTGATACTGGAAGTTGCCACAATGAAGGATCATATACATTGGATACAACTAAAAACAAACACATCAGATTTCCTATTTTTTCTAGGTAAAATGATGGGGAAATGAATGTTTTCCCTTTAACAGAATAATAGTAGACCTTAGATGCTTTCTAGTCCAACCCCGTGCTCAAGCAGGGAACCCTATAACTGTGATGGCAAACCTATGGCACGCGTGCCACAGGTGGCACACAGAGCTATTTGTGCCAGCACGCGAGCCACAGGCAAACTTACCTCACTGCGCATGCGCGCCTCACAGCTGATTTTTCTGCTAGTTTCAGACTGTTTTTGGCCTTCTAGAGGCTTGAAAAAAGCCTGTTAAAACCGGAAGTGACGAAATGGGCCTATTCAGCCTGCAGAGGCTTTTTTCAAGCCTCTGGGAGGCCGAAAAAGGCCTCAAACCAGCTGTGAAGCGCAGTGTAGGTAAATGGGGGGCGGGATTGCATGCGCTTGTGCAGGGGGCATGGGGGACATGCATTGCCTTCTGGGTGTTGGCACACGAGTGCACAAGCAGCAGCACGCACACAATTTTTGGCACAGGAGCCCAGAAAGGTAAGCCACCACTGCCCTATAACATTTCAGACGAATGGCTGTCCGATCTCTTGTTTAAAAACCTTCGGTGTCTCAGTAGAGGCATGTTGTTCCACAGATTAATTGTTCCATCTGTCAGGAAATTTCTCCTTAGTTCTAGTTCTCTCCTTGATTAGTTTCCATCCATTGTTTCTTGTTCTGCCTTCAGGTGCTTTGTAGAATAGGTTGACTCCCTTTTCTTTGTGGCAGCCCCTGAGATATTGGAACACCGTTATCAGGGCATTCCTTTTCATTAAACTAGACATACCTAATTCCTGCAATCATTCTTCATATGTTTCCAATCATCTAATAATTTTTGTTGCTCATCTCTGCATTCTTTCTAGAGTCTCAACATCTTTTTTATATCATGGTGACCAAAACCGGACGCAATATTCCAAGTGTAGTCTTACCAGGGCATTATAAAGTGATACTAACATTTCATGTGATCTTGAGTCTATCCCTCTGTTAATGCAGCCTAGGATTATGTTGGCTTTTTTGGCAGCCACAGCACACTGCTGGCTCATATTTAACTCCAAGATCCCTCGCACAATTACTACTATTGAACCAGTCCTTGTTTTATTACCAAAACAGAAACTGTTGCTAATTCCACTGTGGAAAAGTACATGAAAATTGTGCCAGTTAAATTTACAGGTGTTAGTCAGCTACCTTGGAACTATTCTGTTCAGAGGGTGCGTTTGTTGCGTTCTGATTTTGCACTACTTTTTTTCCACTGTATTTTGAAGCAATTTAAATTTTGGAGCCTAGCCATTGATATGGTAGAAAATCCAGACTTATAGAGCCCAGAAGAAAAGGAACAAGTTGGAATTGGATACCTGCAAGATGGAACTGCTATTTGAAGTATTCTTTCTTCTTACATTCCATGTTTCATACTTCTTATATTTCATATTTTCACTGCTCTTCTGTTTTTGTAGCTTCAGATTTCCCCTCCCTGACAGCATCAACAACTAGATGTTCCAAAGACTTTAATCTGTTCACATCATAACACTAGTATTATGCAGCTTGTTCAGTGCCGTCTGACCTGACGGGCCCATTGAGACTACATTGTCTCTATAGATTGTATTATCTACACTATATTATCACACCCTTTATCTCATCTGTTTATTTCTGAGGGCTTGGGATAAAATACAGGAATATTCTGTCATTGCATTCTCCCATGCAGAATGAAATGTTATCTACTTTGCCAGAAAAGTGATCATCAGCACGCAACATCTTCCTCCTGTCAGCTTTGGAAGCCCTATTGAAACCAGATGCTCCCGCGCTGCCACATTTTGAGCCTGGAAAAGCGAGAGGGTAGAATTTCTTGGAGTGTATGTAGTTAGATAAAATAACATACTTTTTGTAGTTCAAGGTCATGCTATTGTGTGCATACATGAGGGGAAGTCTTACGTTGGGACAGATGGTGATTAGGGCATGTGATGTGATGATGGGTGTAGGGGATGGATTTTTAGTTTTTAATTATTGCAAGAAAGCCCAGAATTTTCAGATTTGGGATTCCCCAGTTGTGCCAGTTATTATCTAAATAAAAAGAACTTTTGAGAAGATGTCTGTCTTGGAGTTATTAGTTGGAGTGAACGTTTGCTGGAACTCTGACACCTCCCTTGCCCAATAAAGCTGCCTGCTTGTTTTAGTGGGACAGCTGGGATGAACTCCATGGTGACCCTGCTGGGAATATAAATTCCTCACGTTCTTTATTCATTTCTCTCAGAAGTATGCCCATCTCTACCACCATGATTAGCAGTTAATGGGGAGGAATTGCATGAAATATAGTGCTAATGATTGGAAACATAAAATATCAACTTATAGAAGCAACACTGTTTTAAAAAGAGAAAATTATGGAGAGCCCTTTTTTTAAATTTCAGAAGAATTTTTTTAAAAAAATTAACAATCGTATACCTTAGGAAGAATGTAAATACCGGTTATGTGACAGTGCTGTGTCAAGGTAATTACAACATCAGTTTTTTACCAGATATAATTGAATGTACTACAAGTCAAAGCAATTTATTTTTATCTTGAGTGCCAGAAATTAAGTTAATCAATTCCTATTTTAAATTGCTTTACATGTGAAAATGCAGCAAGGACATTGCGAAGGGGATTTTGTTCTGATAGATTGACTGTATTATTTAACTCAGCAATAAATAATCAGGATATGAAAAAAACCCTCAAAAGGCCAGCTGCTTATGTTGTTGTCATTCCATGTTGACCTGTCTCCAAAACATGAAATAGTAACATTTAAAAAGTGTTGCTGAAAAAGAATATCTGGTGATGTAGAATTGTAATCTAATCAATGGTAATGAATACATTCATATTTACTCAAATGACTAATAAGATATTCTGGAGTTTCTTAGCCTGAATTATCACATTGCCATAATCTTCCAAAGCCTGAATATAACTATGATTCTACAATCATTCATTTGTCTGGTTTCAGTCTTCTACTGAAAGTAATGTACATGGGCTGCTTCAAAATTTCAGATTTGCTTCTCTACCACCCAAGGAATGATTAAAAGAGTAGGAAGAACCTGGTCCTGATTACTCTATTTGTTATAGATTAGCTTTTTATAATTTCTTACAAAACATCATGGCTCCTGAAAAATGACCAGTCTGACCTCATTCAGCCACTATATACAAATATGACTAGACATATAGAGAAGCTTGTGGTCATTTGGACACAAACAAAATGTATGAGGTTGCACAGTGTCACTTAAAAATATCTGTGGTATGACCAAAGAACCCTGAAGATAATAGATTATAGTAATTTTTGCCAGTAGTATATACCTTCTTCTTAGGTGTGAGATTGATACAGATCATCCAGATCACGGGTGTCAAACTTGCTGCATCACTTTGGCATCATGTAATGTATTGCGATGGTTTTTATCTTTGTGGAGCTTGGGTGGGCATGGTCTGCATGTGACACATCCAGCCTGCAGGCTGCCAGTTTGACACCTCTGATCTTGATCCATATGGATCCATGGATTCTGGCCTGGTTATCGGGCAGAATTAACTCTATGCTTCCTGATGAACCAAGGGTAAAGTTGTTTGCTTTGAATAATTCTGCCCTTCATAATTTAAGGATGTTCCTGAATCCATTCTGAAGATTCAAATAATCTCAGGGGCTGGGTGTGCCCATTGGTAATATAGGCTAGTGTTGCATTCAAACCATTGCTAAACAGAACAATTTAGCCATTGTGATCTATGCATGGTAACCTCAGGATCATCTTATAATAACACATGCTATATGGAGCTGCTCTTGAATTGGTTTAAAACTACAGTTACTAGGTATTGAACTGGATGGGAGCGAATAGACACAAACATGGGGTCATAGAGCACAAACATGATTGCTATGCTGAATTACTCTCTTACTTTTGGATTTAACATAGTGATATTTACAAAGTTTAAAAACTTCTGAGCAACATTTAAGATCCAAGCTGCCAGAATCACATTGCATCATCCTCCAAGCACTTAGAATCTCTGGGGGAGGTTCTGCAAGCAACAGCTTGCAATGGCCTTTTGGCAGACTTTCATGATGATCTTTCTGATTTTGGATGACTTTTCTTCTGGCATCTCTTAGGTACTTTTAAAGGCTCACTTGCTTATACTGGAATTCCCCAGCTACTAACTTGTCCTGAAAGTTCTATTTTTAGTGACCTTCTATACACTGTTTTATTTCAGTAACAAGTTCTTTATTTTAGATTTTTAAATAAACCACTTCACTTGGGTTTCTTAGACTGTTATCCTGCATTTGTTATTTTATTATCTTTTGGGTTTGCATGGCCACTGATTCCTTCCATCAAGTGATTTCTTCCATTGTGGTTTGCTAACTACCTCTGTTTCTGTGATGAAGAGTTTCAGGAAGCCCTGGGCTAAAATCTGTCTGGTGCACTTCTTCCCTTGAGAACTGACCTGCACCATAGAGAGAAAGTAACAGCAACATTTAAAAAATGAGCAAGTGTCTAAAAAATACACAACCCATTTAATTTCCCACAATACTGAAGGGAGATGTTCCATTGGAGACATTTCAAATGATAAAACTGAAAGCAAGAGATGCTGCTCTGAATTCTAATTCTGAAAGTTGCTGCAGGAACTTGTACAGGATCTTTATAATGTCCTGAAGTTTTGACAGGTCCCTAAAGATGCTTGGTGCTGGTGTGGGGCTTACATCTTACAATAGTAATTGGTGGTTCATATTTTTATGTTATTTTTACAGTTTTGCAACAGGTAACAAGAAAAGCTTTTCATATGGTAGACTTTTATGGTCTTCAAGATAAAGTATAAAAGGATTGTATATTGTTTAATTATTTGTGCTTTTATAAATTTGTAGCTACCATGGCAGCAAATACACTAAATTATACAATATACCAGGCACCTATAGGTGAAAATTTAGCTAAATGGAAGTATCATTCCTATGGAAAGAAAGTCATAATAAATGAAGTGAGTTATGCTTTGGAATAGGTATCAAGTTAGTCACTTGAGTCTACTGAATCTGGAATGATATTCTTTCCCCTTTCACTAGAATAGGGGCTCCTAACCTCAGATCTGTGGATAATTTTCATGAACTTGGATGGATTTTTACTAACCTCTAACTGAAATTTAGCTTTTCATTTAATAATGAATGTAGACAAGCGATTTAAGGCTTAATGTAGACTCAATTTTTTAAAATTCTATTTACAGCATCTCAAGATTTTTAATACTTGTAATAATTAAAAAAGGAAATTGATTTGATATCTTGCATGGTATGTGTATTGTTTTGTCAAAGACTACTCCACAATTTAATTTTCTTAATCAAGCTAAACAGCAGCCATCATAGTGATGGTTTTTTCAAACTATAATTTTAAACCAATTTTTAACTAATTGACCACACCACATACACACACACAATTATCAATATAGTATACATGTACACATACCACATTGTATTGATAATTGTGTTTTAATACAATCTATAGTTATGTATTTTATTTATGCATTTAAATACATTTTTCTGATAAAGTCCTTTAGGTCTCATTGGAATTTCAAAGAACTGTATGACATAAAAATGTTAAGAATCTCTGCACTAGAACACGTAGTGAATCAAGATTCTTTGCAAACATCTTCTGGGAAGCACATTAGTCATCAGGATAAAAAAGTATAATTGAGTATGCCTGTCACACTGAAAGTTCTATAGAAGCTGTACACAGATAACAGATAACAGATAACAAAAAATCAGAGTTGGAAGGGACCTTGTAGGTCATCTAGTCCAACTGCCTGCCCAAGCAGGAGACCCAACACAATTTCTGACAGATGGGAGACCAATCTCTTCTTGAAAGTCTCAAGTAATGGTGCTCCCACAACTTCCGAGGGCAACCTATTCCATTGGTTGATTCTTCTCATTTTCAGAAAGGTTCTCCTTATTTCCAGGTTAAATCTCTCCTTGTTCAGTTTCCATCCACAAAAAAAGTTTCCATTCATAAAAATGCTCTCTTCTTTTTTATGTTTTTGATTTTTAAATAATGAATATTTGATTTTTAATGCATCCTAAAGCAAGAATATCTGCTCAATCAATTTCTAACATAGGACAAACTGATTAGTATTTCTTCTTTATTTACAAAAAATCCATAAAATATAACTTCCAACAATCTTTTCATCCTTAAACAATCTTTTCTTTTTCCCTCCCTTCTTCTTTCCTGATCGTTTTGTGTACTGAATGAGAAATAAGTTTAATTCCATGCACAGTTTTTCCTCAACTAATTTGCCATTCATTTCATGTATAATAGCTACCTCTGGCTGAAACATTAATTATTTTTTAGCTGCAGTGAATTCCTCAAGGAACATGGTTTTCAACTCACAGATTTTAAATTTAACTTTTCTTTAGTTTTAGTGATGTACAAATGAGTGTATGCAGGTATGTATTTATTTAAAATGCCCCCATCCCACTAAAATGATCCCAAACAGATTGTAAATGAGTTTCCTGATACTATCATTCAAGTGTAGTGGGGTAAAAGAGGGAAAGAACTGGAGTAATAAGTCTTTCAGGTTTATTTATTTGATTTTTGGTAGATCAACAAGCTGAAAATTTAGAAAATAATTGAACAGAATTGAATACTTCTTTAATTTTATTTGTCAGGATTCATAGTCCATAATTCATATAATTGTTTTAAAAAAGATTTCTAACATTTATTTTTATATTTCTTCATTTTCCAAATAGATTGCAAGTGAACAAAACTTCTCATGAAGGTTAAAAGTTACAAAAGCTGAACAGAAATCATAATAAAATCTTAACAACATTTAAGATTTTTGTTACTTAATGACAGAAAAGAAATTGAGAAATTGGAAACAGTCACAGGAAGAGATAAAACGCAGTGAAAAGCATATGATGCTAAAATGACACAAATCGGCAAGTACAGCTTTTGTCAAAAGAAGAACACAGTGTCATTCTTTGATGCCTCAATGATTTAAGGAACAGTTCCTGCTTTCACCTGTGATTTTCATTTATGTAATGGTTTGGCTACTATTTATGATAGTAAAACTCCAAGGCAAGATGAGCTAACACAATGTCAGATCAGATACGGACTCCTATATAAGAGATGCTGAAAAATCAAAGTTATTTCTTCCCTCCAATAAACCATTATGTTTTCATTGGTTTTCTACTTCAAATGTTAACCACAGCAGAATGCAATCTATGTGTCAATCAACTTTTTAGATTCAGAAATAGAGACAGAATGATTTCTTTTCCTCCTATCCCACCAACACATAAAGGGCTAAATCCAGCAAAACAAGGCATTAATAGAATGGTTTAAACCAGTATTTGCAAAAATGGAAATGAGTAATGTGGCCAGCCCAGAAAACCATGTGAAGATATTGTGCAACTAAACTCATTTCTTCATAATCTGTACAGGATGGTGAATTTATTAAGCTCTCTGGAAAAGTCAGACTATCCAAGTGAAGGCAAATTTGTGCTGTGGTTTCAATGTTAGCTTTCCCTCTTCTTGGTTTCTCTCCTCTTCCCCTCTCCTCCCACTCCCCTTCTCCTCTCTCCACACACCTAAACACAAAATCAGAGGTAAATACCTTCTGCTTTGCTTATATATTTCTCACTGGTGTGATCTGATGCATTATTTGCTTTTTGGTCAGTTCTGTGCCAAAGCAAACAGGTTTGCTTTTCACCTGTTGATTTCTACTTCCAGAAGAAGAGTAGGCAACTATTTGAACACTTGCCTAATTCTAACACAGCAAGGAGAACAGCCAGTCCTCTCCACTGTACCAGAGAGCAAAATACATAGAGAGGCAGGGTAGTAAAACAACAGTTGGATGAAAGGAGTATCCTATTCACCTTTCATTTCAACTTCATTTACTGTATTGTTACCACAGGCTGTTGACATGTACTCTCTGAAAGAAGATTTCCTTTAAAATGTTAAACTGGGGCCTTTCAGAAAATGCTAAGTGAGTTGTTGCAACCCAAAGGCATGCTGATCTACTTCCTGGCTTTTTCCTTTTCAGTATAAATGCAAAGTCTTTGAGCCTGCAAATCTTTGAGGAATAGAGTATAATTTTCCCAACAGGCTATTGATTAAAGTTTCTTTTCAAGACAAGTCAGTGAACAAAAGTTGGTCTTACTTGTCCTTCCCTAAAATCTTGTGATTACCCTGAATATGTTATAGAAAGAAGGGATATAAGTCAGTAATGCTGCTTCTGATTGGATATTTAGAAGAAATTTGTTACAAACAGCAGGAAGAAGTAATCTATAAAATTTCCAGGGAAAATTTCCACTAGTGTTTATAAATTTTTTTAAAGAAACATTTATGAAGAAGCTTCTTAATTTATTGGCTTTATCTCAGTTACAATCTCAGGACCCTCAGCAAGTTATACTAATGAAACAAACAGATAGACAAAAATCCATGCTAAAAATTAAAACTACAATAAATTTAATAAATTAATAATCATCAAAACAAAAAGTCACAGCAAATGCATCCATTCTAGACATCTCCCTTATTGCTCTAAAATAACTCCATTTTTGGTAATTTCTAGGAGACTAAAAGTGGAGGCATCAAGCTGGAAATTATTACAAAGCCTAGAAGCTGCCACAGAAAAGCAGTACCCATGGTATTACTTTATCGAAGGAATTAATAGTTTTTATTATTTAATTAATAATATTAATTTAAAATTTTAATTAATGTGCCAATCTAAATTCGGGGGGGGGTGTTATATGTCTAAGGGTGGACACCACAACAGAAAATGTTGTCTTCCTGCGTCCCATCAAGTGATGTTCTGTAATAGACTGGACCTATAACATGCCTCTCCTGCTATTTATATCCTAATATTAATTCTAAGTTTTAAGAAACATAATATTTATTAACTAATATTCCATATGGAGGATTGGCCATCACAAATAAATATGAAGCAAGCTGGAATTTTTTGTTAGTGAAAAGGAAAATACATATTGTAAGAATAACCTTTGCATAAAATAAAGTTTATCTTAAAAAAAAATCTCAAAAACAGTTTAGACCAATGGCTGGTGGAGGAAAACTTTCAGGTAAAATGCAGGCAATGCCTCACTTTTCTGCAAAAAAAACTTTTTATGTTCTTTCCCATTAACTTCCTCTTCATTTTTCTGTAACCTGGAGAACTTTATGGCCTTTTTCTTTTGAATATTTTTGCAGGGTTGATGCTGAATTTATTTCAGGATGATAAAGACTGTGAACAAACTTTCAAAGGCTCTGTGGGAGATTGTTCTTTCTTTCTTTCTTTTTTTAAAAAAAAGCAAAATACAGTTTTTAATTTGCTTTATGGTTAAGCACGATGAAAATTGAGTTTGGTTGTATTCTTACCAGAGTGCTATCTGCAGGGCAGGGTTAGTTATGTCAGGATGATGGCCATGAAGTTGGCTACAATGGTATGATTGAAGGTCTGACTGTTTTTTTTTAAATGTGTGTGGAATTATTATGAATAATTTAATAACTAAAAATGGGAAAGTATCCTAAAACAAGCCACTCCATGAAAACAAGATTGTTCATTTGATGATACTTGAAGAGTTTGAACCTTTTATCCCTTTATGATTGCCCTCAAATTCAAGGTGTTTTGCAATGAAAGCCTTTAATGCGGTCAGTCAGGGACAAAAATCATTTACAGTGTTACTGAAAAAGTGTGGTGCCTGCCATTAAGGATACATAGAGCAAAGTTCTCAGGTCCTAAATCGATTGCTCAGTAAAAGGGTTTTAATTTATACTGTAGAAAATAATGAAATTTTTCAGAAGTTTGCAAGGTTAGAACTGCTAAAAGATAGACAACAGGCAACCTTGCTCCTTGAAGAAATATGATTCTGCCTTTTTGGTTCAGAAAGAGTGAAACATAGCACCTCACCACATGCAGGGGAACAAAAACCCTAGAGTTGATTTCTCCCCATCCAGGCTCCCACACCCTCCAGGTATTGGTTGCGCACCTGAACATAATTTTCTGACTGATCCAAGGTGGAGATATATTCAACAGCATACTATACTGATGATCTTGCATCCCATGACATTGAATGACCCCAATGGTTTCATGTAGTAATTAAAATTTCTTATGTTGAGAAATAGGAAAAGTGAAATTATGTAAAATGTTTTTCAATGGCTTTTGGAAACATGTGACTGATCTGTTTTGGAAAAAGTATGCTCCACTAATCAAACAATGAAGCAATACTGTATGTACTCCTACAAGAAATTTTGCAATAGTTTACAATAATATTTGTATGGGTCATATTATAATAATGTACAATATTTATTAGAAAACTCGTGACTGTTGAGAAATATTTCTTTGTTAATTTGGTTTTCCACCTCTAATTTTTCCCTTTTCTTTTCCTTTCTTCATTTTTATTAATTTTTTCCTTTAAGCTCAAATATTTTTTCATTAATTGTTTGTGTTTTTGTGTATTTAGTTGTTTTTTCAATCTTTTTATAGTTTGTAAATAAAATAATTTTTTAAAAAGGAGCTCTAAGAAATGCCAATCATGAGGCACTCCACTTTTTAGGGGTTTAGGATGGGTAGAATTAAAGTCTCATATTCATCTGTAGTCTTTGGAATAAATTACAGATATACTTTTCAAAAAATCCACATCTCTCAAAAACATGGTTCCTGTGCGAGAGGGAAAAATCTTCATGCCACACTTGCTGTCCATACACCACTTATAATCCAGGTCATCTCTGACCTTTCAATGAATCCTGACTGTTTAAGCCTTTCTCCTACTTGACACCTAGGCTGAAACTGATCGAGCGCATCTCTAGCTAGGAAATTGGCAAGTACTAGTAACTCAGTCAGGCCAACTTCAGGGTTGACAGTTGTCCTATGTTTTTTTGAACCTCTCTTGGAATGAACCATGTTTTTCTTCTAACATCTGAAATGGCATTAATTTGGAAATAGTGGATCATATTTTATTGTATTATGAATTTTATACAAAGACTTTGGCAGGATGTTATCTGACCTATTTTAAAATAAAAACCAGGCCTGTCAGCTTTGCCAAGAAGGCTAGACAAAAAACATGACCAAAAGAGATAATTCTATTTTATTATAAAGCTACATTAACAGAATATTGCAAGTCTGAAGGTATTTCTC
Organism: Hydrophis major; assembly: GCA_033807585.1. NCBI lineage: Eukaryota > Metazoa > Chordata > Lepidosauria > Squamata > Elapidae > Hydrophis > Hydrophis major. The sequence continues at coordinate 370,879,179 of CM066328.1, forward strand.
TTCCCTGACATCACTTTCACAACTCCAAAACCAGGGAGGATCTCTTTTGAGCTTTTTGCCACATCCACATTACTGCTGGGGCTCAGCTGCCTTTAATCTGTCCATTCCCTTGGGTGCATCTCTTCGCTGGCCTCTCAAAATCATACTCACATACCATTTTTGAGATACCTCTGATTATGTTAAAAGTTTGCTTGAAGATGGAAATGCTAAAATTACAGAGGCATAGGTAGAATTGATAGAATCCTACAACATCCCATCATGACAATTACAGATGGCAAGAGTAATTCCCGTATATGTTAAAAAACAAAGAGCTTATAATAAATATTTAGGCAGCAAAATGTCTTTGTAATCCCTCCAAACTTTATATTCAATTGCTTTCTTTAAAGGCTGTATGCAGTTTTTAAAAAAGAATGAAATGAAAAACACACATCAATTTTGTTTAATTTCACATTTCAATTCTTTTTAAACTCAAGTTCTCTTTTTCTTTTAACCAAGAAATCACCAAATGTTCAAATTCTAATTCACAAAAACTGCAAAAGAGAACCAGATTCTCATACCTCCTTATTTTAAAATTATTTAAATTTGCGTAGATTGGTAGAAATGAGGCATTCAGACTAAAACTAAACTTTAAATCTTGAAAATGAAATAGAAAATACATTCAAACAAAAGCACAAATAGAATTTGAATGAGAAAAGAACAGGTGCAAATGATTCTGCCTACTGTCATTTATTAGTCATATTATGACTTGTTCACTTTATAATAGTTTAATAATCAAGACTGTGATGGTCCTGTGGGCTAACAAAACACTACTGATTGCAGTAAAGGTTATGTACTAGATTATGGTGTAAGTAGGAGTCCTGTTAATGTTTTCTTTGGTATTTTGACTTTCAAGTACCATACTTTATTGTGAATGTTCTGTTTGTCTCTGATTCTAGAAGAAGTCTTCAGAAGTATCAATGTTAAGTGACTAGCCTTCTCCCACCTCCACCCTCGCTACTCTCCCAGCAACTCCATCTGGCAATCTATATTGATGGTTTTAAATAGATATTTGGCATTTCCCAAAACCATGATTGTTCTTTTGGAGACTGTCTCAAAAATAGTCATTAGGAATCAATTTATTTGGGATCTTCTGTATACATAGAATGACTTGTTCAAAAAACATGGTGTTTAAAACATAAAACCAACATTCCAGCTCTGATTCTTGAATTGGTCATAAAATAAAAATCGACAAAGGACAGTGTTAAGTCTGGACGGTGGGTCCCAAGGAGAGACGAGACTCGAAGTAGTGACAACAGCTCTTTATTAAGGAATCCAGATACTGAGACAATACTCCCAGCCGAGGCAGCTCCTTTTATAGAGCTGGCTGCGGCTAGGCAGCCTATGACATGCATTTGAGCTTGCCACACTTGGTTTTACCCAATCGCGGCAGCCGAATAAGAACCAATCAGAATGCTTAGTTTTGTCCAATCACGGCCCGGCTTTTCCGGACCAATAGGAATGCAGGCCTACAAGCCTGCTAGTATGGAATACCCCTCCCCTCTTGGTTCCGTCCAAGGGGTGGGGTAACGTAATCACACAAGTAGGCGAGTCTTCGTACCTGCTTACTAGACTTGCGCAGTTCACAATGTCTCTGTTCACTATCGGGTTCGGATGGGCTCTGCGCCGCTCTCGAGCTGCAAGATGGAACTGCCTGGAAGGGTGAGCCGGTCCTTTGGCTGCGACTCCCACCTGGTGATTCTGGGTCGGTTGAGTCGTTTGCTCTGCTGCTCCCACCTGGGCTCTCTGGGCTGGTGGAGCTTGTCCGGCTGCTGCTTCCAGGCGAAGTGCCCGTCTGCCAACAACTCCCTTCTGGCTGGTAAGTATTGTTGGTTTTTGTTTAATGTCTGTGAGGGGTGTTCTACTTGTACAGGTGTTCGTTCATTTTCTGAATTTGAGGTCCCCCCCCTCTGATTTCTTGGTTAGAGTTAGAGGGGGAAAGCGGCCAGCCTGGATCTTAGCTGGTCAATATGACGTTTCCACGACCTCCCATCGGTGGTCTCGAGCCGGTAGGAGCAGGGGCCTGTCACTTGGGTGATTTTTGCAGGGATCCAAAGTGGGTCCCCTGTAAAGTTTTTGGCAAATACAATGTCTCCTATCTTGAAGGCGCGGTGCTTGCTGCTGGAACCAAGGGGTTTTTCTGGGGTGCAAGCAGGGTGCAGGTGGTCTAGAAGTGACCTGAGTATTCTGCCCATTAATAGCTCTGCTGGGCTCTTGTTGGTGGTGGTATTTGGTGTGATATGTTGTAGAAGAAGCATCCTGGTGATCTTCTCTTGGATGTTGCCATGTTCCATTTTGTGCAGAGTTTTTTTTGTAAATTGAACCATGCGTTCAGCTCTACCATTCGCCGCCGGGTGAGCTGGCGATGTCAATGCATGACGGATGCTGTGGTCTGCCAAGTATTGTTCAAAAGCCAAGGCGGTAAATTGTCGCCCATTGTCAGAAACGATGACATCTGGCAGACCATGCATTGCGAAAAGTTTATTTAATTTTTTGATGACAGCTTCCATGGTGGTTGTCTTCATTGTGCTCACCTCGAGCCAATTTGAATAAGCATCAACAGTGATTAAGAAGGTGTGCCCCTTGATTGGCCCTGCGAAGTCAATATGGATGCATGACCAAGGGCCTCTGGGTGTTTCCCATTCTAATGGTGGGGCCTTAGGGGGGCCGAGCAAGTCTCTTGGCATCTGTTACAAGTGGTGACCCAGGTTTCAATTTGCTTGTCCATGCCTGGCCACCAAGCATAGCTCCTGGCCAGGGCTTTCATGCGCACAATACTGGGGTGCCCGTCATGTAGCAAGTCTAAAACTTTTTTCTGTAGTATCTCTGGTATTACTACCCGGTCTCCCCACAACATGCAACCTCTTTGCAAAAGAGTTCAGTTTGTTGGTTTTTAAATGGTTTAAAAAGTTCATTTGGCTCGGTTCCTGGCCATCCCCTCTCCACCCAGCTGAGAGCTCGCGCCAAGCGTCTGTCCTTCCGAGTTTCGTGGGCGATGTCTTGCGCGGTTACTGGTGGCATGGGGATCATTTCAATTTGAAAGACTGGTAATGTGGGTGCTGGGTCTTCTTGCAGGTCTGGGAAGGGGGAGTAGCTTAAGGCGTCGGCGTGCGAGATTGTCTTGCCAGGGCGATGTATCAATTTGTAATTATAAGCGGCAAGAAATTCAGACCATCTTGTCATTCTAGGTGACAAGATGTGTGGGGTGGGCTTGTCACCCGCCAATATGCCAAGTAGGGGCTTATGGTCTGTAATAATGGAAAATGTCCTACCATAAATGTATTCGTGGAATCTCTTTACTGCTGAACGATGGCGAGGGCTTCTTTGTCCAGCTGGCTATAGTTCCTCTCTGGCTTGGACAATGTTCTGGAAAAAAATGCAACAGGGGCTTCTGTTCCATTTGGTAAAACGTGGCTCAGGATGGCGCCAACCCTGAAAGGCAATGCGTTGCAAGTAAAAGTCAGAGGTAGCGATTCATTGTATTGCATGAGGACTGCGTCTGAAGTCAAAAGGTTTTTTATCTGGTGAAAAGCGTGCTCTTCTCGCTGTCCCTATACCCAGGAAGCCTTTTTATCAAGGAGTCTATGCAGAGGTTCTGTGACAGTCGCTTTCTGGGGTAGAAAAATGTTATAGAAATTAATGAGTCTGAGGAAGGCTTGGAGGTCCGTTTTGTTCTGGGGGCGTTTTTGATGGCTTTCAATTTTTTATCTGTGGGGTGAATTCCTTGTTTGTCAAGGAGGTAGCCAAGAAATTCAACCCTTTCAGTGCACAATTGGCTCTTTTTCTTTTTCACCTTGAGGCCAGCGTCTTTGAATTTCTGTAGGACCGCCCTCAGTCATTTTTCCAATTGTTTTTTGGTAGGGGCTGCTACCAGAAATTGTCGAAATAGGGCACGACTCCTTTAATTCCCTGCAGAAATCTCTCCATTAGACTTTGAAAAATGCCCGGCGTGACGCTGACCCCAAACTGGAGCCGGTTACATTTGAATGCCCCTCTATGTGTCACTATTCTTTGGGCTTCGGCAGTTTCAGCATCTACTGGCAGTTGTTGATAAGCTTGAGCCAGGTCGAGCTTTTCAAAGATCTTGCCACCCCCAAGTGAGTGCAGGAGATGTTGGACTACTGGCACCGAGTAGGTGCTCTGCTGCAATGCGTGGTTGAGGGTGGCCTTGTAGTCACCACAAATTCTCAAGGAGCCATCGGGTTTGATGGGGTGACAATTGGGGTCTCCCAACGGGCATGATCGATGGGTTCTAACATGCCTTGCGCTATTTGTTCGTCCATTTTAGGCTTGAGTGCAAAAGGCACTCGGTGCGGCTTGAGACGGATGGGAGCGATATCAGGGCTGAGGTTAAAGGAGATAGGGGACCCCTTGTACTTGCCTAGGTGTTCACTGAAGACTTTTTGGAAGTCCTGGATGAGTGTTGCTTCCCAGTTTTCGTCTTCTGTGTGGTTGATGTCTGCCATCTCAATCCCCAACGGTGCGAACCACTGCAACCCGAGTAGGCTGGGTCGGTCTTTATCGATGATTGTGAGTGGTAGGATGGTGGAGTGGTTTCTGAACGAAACTTGAAAATGTCCAGTGCCAACGACCAGAATGCGATTACCTTGATAGTCTCTTAATATTAACTTCTGGTCGCTTAGCTCTTGGCGGCAGATGCTGCGAATTAGTCTTTTAATGGTCCTCCAGGAGACCATAGAGAGGGAGGAACTGGAGTCTACCTCCATGGTGCAAGGCTGATTCTCAATGTTGACCTCTACACGTATCTTTCGTGCGTCTATTGATGAAGTATGGCCGATGGTGACTGTTTGGTGCGTTTCTTCTCTTCTGGATACCTTGAGGAACTTCCTGGGTCGGCTGTCCCGATTCCATTGGCTGTCATTATGGCGGTCCCGGTTTATGGTGGGGGTGCCATCTCTTCTTCTTGGACTGTTTTCCCGTCATCGGGGGCTGGAATTTCGTTTGTTATGGCATACTTTGGCAATATGCCCTCGTTTCTCGCAAAAATGGCAAACAGCATCCAGGAACTTGCATTCGGAACACGGGTGATTTCCTCCACAGCCGGCACATTGGTAACTCGACTTACGACCGTGCCGGTCTTGTCGCTCGTGTTCCAGCTGAAGTCTGTGAATTTCTTCCTCTTTGCTGTCAGAAGGGGATTCGATGTTGCCATGGTGGGTGGATGCTGTGTGTTTGTCTGCTGCGGTTGCCGTCTTGTTGGTGGGTTGGTGGTCATTTCCATTTGAACTCCGCATTCGCGCTGCTGACTTACGGGTGGCCTTGGCTGTGGTGGCTTCGGCTACGGCATCGGCGTGGGAGATGTCCCCTTTAGCCATCAACCTGCTTTGGAGAGTTGGGTCTTTCAGGCCAAGGACAGCTCGGTCACGCATGGCCTCGTCTAGATTGGCGAATCCACACAAGCCTCCTAGGTCCCTCAGGTCGGCTACGAACTCTCCAATGCTCTTGCCCTAGCACTGATCCCTCTGGTAAAAATCATGCTGACAGATGAGAATCGGCACTGCCGAGGCGTAGTGGTTCTGGAGGATGGAAGCTAGAGTATCCCAATCCATGGTCTTGATGTCTGTTGGCTTCGCGAGTGTCTTGGCCATTTTAAAAATGGCAGGTCCACAGTGTGTTAGAAAAATGGCTCGCTTCTTGCTGCCGGTGGCATCCTTCAGGTTGTTTGATTCCAAGAACATTTGGAAACGATCAATGTAAGACTCCCAGTCCTCGCTGGCCGGATTGAATGGTGTGGGTGGCACGGTGCTGCTGGCCATCTTGCAGGTTGTCTATGCGCTATCTCCCATGTGCTAGTCAGCTCTGTTGTCTCAGTATCCCACCCTCATCACCAGTGTTAAGTCTGGGCAGTGGGTCCCAAGGAGAGACGAGACTCGAAGTAGTGACAACAGCTCTTTATTAAGGAAACCAGATACTGAGACAAGACTCCCAGCCACGGCAGCTCTTTTTATAGAGCTGGCTGCGGCTAGGCAGCCTATGACATGTGTTATGTCCTGGGCATGGGCGCAAGGAACAGAGATGAGACATCGAACGGTGACTTCAACTCTTTATTAACAAGAAAGAACAGAGCAAATACTTGGGCAGCAGCAGCTCTTTTATAGAGCTGGCTGCTGTCAAAACAACCAATGGTTTGAGTTTACCGCTTTCACAAGCGTCCAATCAGGGGGCCCCGTTAACAGCCAATCAGACTGGCCAAAACGACCAATCACGACTCGCTATTTACGGGCCAATGAGAAGTGCAAGATTACAAGCCTGTTGTAAAGTAAAGCTGTTTAGGGTTGTATTGCTGCGTTGGCTTAGTCCATAACACCCCTCCCCCCTTGGTTCCATCTGAGGGGTGGGGTGACGTATTCTTGCAGATAGGCAGGTCGTTTCACCTGTCTGCTTGACCTGCACTGTTCCACCGGTTTCTGTCCTGGTTCTGGTTCCGGTGGGCTGCTAGCTGGGTTGGATGGTGAAGATTGTGGCCTTGGGTTGCTTTCCCTGCTTACGCCAATGCTGTCTTCCGGGTTCTCTGGATCCGTTTCCATCGTAGTGCTGTTACGTGGCGAGGCCACTTCCTGGCTCAGTTCTCCTTCTAATGGTGAGTATCTGCTGGTTGGTTGTGTTGGCTGTTGGGTTTCGATTATCATTTCTTCTTCAGCCTCAATGTTGCTTTCCCCCCCCAGCTAGAGATTCCGGGGCTGAGATAGGACTAGGTGCTAATCTGGAATAGAGTTGGTCTATGTGGCGTTTCCACATCTTACCATCTGCAGTTTGTAGGCGATAGGATCGGGGTCCCGTAAGTTGCGTTATGGTAGCAGGGACCCACAATGGGTCGCCCGAGAAGTTTTTCGCAAACACAAGGTCACCTTCCTGGAATGCCTGACACTTCCTGCTGGATCCTGGGGGTTGTTCCGGCGTGTAGTTTGGGTGGAGGCGATCGAGATGCGAGCGAAGTTTCTGGCCCATCAGGAGTTCAGCTGGGGTTTTGTTCGTGGTACTGTTTGGGGTTATGTGCTGGAGAAGAAGCATCTGGTTTATTTTGTTGTCAATGTCGCTGTGGTCCATTTTGTGCAAGGTCTGTTTTACAAATTGAATCATTCGCTCAGCCCTACCATTGGCCACAGGGTAAGCTGGCGATGTTAAAGCATGGTGGATGCCCCGATCTGCCAGGTACTGTTTGAATGGCAGGGTAATGAATTGGGGGCCATTACTGGAGACCAGGACATCTGGAAATCCGTGGGTAGCAAATAGTTTATTCAGTTTTTTAGTGACTGCATCTGTGGTGGTGCTTTTCATCTTGTGGACTTCGAGCCAGTTTGAATAGGCATCCACTGCTAGGAGGAAAGTGTATCCTCTTGTGGGCCCCGCAAAATCGATGTGGATACAGGACCAAGGACCTCGAGGCATTTCCCACTGAGTTGGGGGAGTCTTTGGAGGAGTCGAGCGAGTCTCCTGGCATTTGCTGCATTTTGCTACCCAGGTCTCTATCTGTTTATCTAAGCCGGGCCATCATGCATAACTCCTAGCCAATGCCTTCATCCACACGATGCCTGGATGTCCATCGTGCAGCATTTTCAATACCCTATATTGCAATTTCCCCGGGACTATGACTCTATCTCCCCACACTATGCAGCCTTTCTGGGAGAATAGTTCTGTTTGACGATTCCTAAATGGCTTGAATGTGTCATTGGTTGCGCTGACTGGCCAACCCCGTTCTACCCAGCTGAGGACTCGTGCCAAAACAGGGTCCTTTTTTGTCTCTAAGGCGATGTCTCGAGCGGTCAGCGGCGGCGATTTGAGGGTTTTGATTTGCAATACGGCTAAGGTTGGAGCAGGGTCCTCTTTGATGTCTCGTAGTGGAGAGCGGCTCAAAGCTTCAGCGTGGGGAATGGTTTTTCCCAGGCGGTGTTGCAATCGGTAATCGTAGGTGGCTAAAAATTCTGACCAACTTGTCATTCTTGGTAATAAGATATGGGGAGTTGGTTTGTTTCCTGCCAAAATACCAAGTAGCGGCTTATGGTCTGTAATTATGGTAAAGGGTCTCCCATATACATATTCATGGAAACGTTTAATTGCGGATACAACAGCGAGAGCCTCTTTATCAAGTTGACTATAGTTCCTTTCGGTTTTAGACAAAGTTCTCGAAAAGAATGCAATAGGTGCCTCATTTCCATTTGGTAGGATATGGCTTAAAATGGCTCCCACTCCAAATGGGTGAGGCATCACAAGTAACCGTTAAAGGTAGAGTCTTGTTTTATTGCATTAATACAGCATCAGAGGTTAAGAGGTCTTTTACCCCTTTGAATGCTTTCTCTTCACGCCATCCCCAGACCCAGGAAGCCTTTTTATCGAGAAGTCTATGTAATGGCTCGGCTACGGTTGCCTTCTGGGGCAAGAAGATGTTATCAAAGTTAATGAGTCCCAGGAAGGCTTGGAGGTCTGTCTTATTCCTAGGTCTCGGGGTGTTTTTGATTGCGGTTAGTTTTTTTTCGGTGGGGTGGATTCCCTGTCTGTCGAGAAGGTATCCCAGGAACTCCACTCTCTCCATACAAAGTTGACACTTGTCCCTTTTTACCTTCAGACCAGCATCTTTAAATTTCTGAAGAACTTTTCTGAGTCATTGTACTAATAACTCTTTAGTGGGGGCAGCTATTAGGACGTCGTCAAAATACGGCACGATGCCTTTTATGCCTTGTAATAGTCTCTCCATTAAACTTTGGAAAATGCTCAGCGCCATGCTTACTCTGAATTGGAGTCTATTGCACTTGAAAGCGCCTCTATGTGTAACTATTGTCTGGGCTTCTGCAGTTGTTGCGTCTACAGGTAGTTGCTGGTACACCTGAGCTAAGTCCAATTTCGCAAATATTTTTCCGCCACCCAGGGAATGAAGAAGGTGTTGAACCACCGGTACTGGGTAAGTGCTCTGTTGAAGGGCATGATTTAGGGTGGCCCGGTAATCCCCACAAATTCTTAACAAACCATCTGGCTTCATGGGCGTTACTATCGGGGTTTCCAAGCGGGCATGGTCAATTGGTTCCAATACACCCTGGGCTATCAGTTTATCTAGCTGCTCGTCGATCTTCGGTTTTAAGGCAAAAGGTACCCGATGAGACTTAAGCCGAATGGGAGCTACATCAGGGCTGAGATTAAATGATATAGGGGTCCCCTTGTACTTGCCTAATGTTCCTGTGCACACGTCCTGGAATTCCTGGATGAGAGGCTCTTCCCAGTCGTCGCTTCTGGTTTGGTGTATGCCGGCCAGTTCAATCCCGAGTGGAGTGAACCACTGTAACCCTAACAAGCTGGGTTGGTCACGATTGACGATAGTCAGGGGAAGCGTCACTGTGCGGTCCTTGAAGGATACTTGGACGTGGCTGGAACCGACAACTGGAATTCTGTTTCCCTGGTAGTCTTTCAGGATGATTCGTTGCGTGCTGAGGTCCTGGCGGCAGATGGCAAGGATCAGTATTTGTAGAACCAAATGTTTTCTCAATATTAATCCAGAAAAAAATAGAAATAAAATAAGCCGTTTGCTTCTCTATCTTATCCATTCATATTGTGTTGTCATTAGCAAAGCAGTAATAAAGAAAAAGATCTGAACTGAGCTTATGAAATGGAGATGTAAATAAATTGGCTCAGCTCATGAATACAATTGACATTACAAGATCATGGAAACTGAGAACTGGTTACTAACTCTGATAGTTGTATTTTCAGAACTTGTTCGATGGCCACATTTACAGATGAGAATAACAACAATCAAAGCTTCCTTGTATTAGTTCAGGTTTGCTTGTCCCTCTGGCTTGCATCAACTGCTCTGAGTGGCAGAGCCTTTTCCATCGTGATCCTTTAAAGCACAAATGCCTCAGATTTATTTGGGATCTTCTGTATACATAGAACTATTGAAGGATGGTCCAAGTGAATGAAATGATGTCACTGAAAATCCCACAGCCATTATCATATGTAAACCTAGCACTGATTATGCCAATCTACTGTCATAAAATATGGGGAAAAATAAACCATAATGTGTTTAAATTATATTTTGCTTTTTCCTCAAGATAGTTGAACTTGCTTCTCTTTGTTCTCCTATGTTGGGATGGATGATTCCCTGGAACTTGATTAGATGTCAATCCTTTTTCTCTCTGAGCTAATAACACCAGGAAGGTGCAGTATGTAAACTAATAATTAGCGTCATTGGTTTTAATGTATATACATAAAAGTTAGCTGTATACACTACCAAAAATTAGAAATATTTATAAGTCCCACATATTGCAGTGGTGGGTTTAAATGATTGCTGTTATGACACCCACTTAGGTGCCAGACATTCTTGTAGGATTTTAGACAATAAGCACACACTTATTGTCCAGAAGCTTATTGAAGTAATATTACAATATCTACTTAATATTACAATATCTACTTAAATGCACTTTCTGTTATAGGAACTCAGAAAAAGATTGTACACGGATCCTTTTCTGCTACCAGTTGGAACATAGCACCTTTCTGGCTAGTCTACACTGAAGTTCCCATTCTATTATGACTTCTCTTGGCATAAATACTTTTTCCTGAGTGAGGTGGTGGTGATCTAATTTAGTCCCTGCAGATGCCTGCCCAGAACATTCCAGGGGGAGATGCCTTTTCTTGGCATCTATCAATTAATCCTCCCTTTTGGAAAGTTATACAGCTGTTCATTAGAGCACTAAGGCTGAGATAAATAACAGAAGTTTAGGACAGTAAATGCTTATGCATGAAGGTCAACACAAGACAAGGTTATTAGAGGACAATTAAAAGAAAGTTGAAAATTGCTTATAGAAGCAAGATGAGATAGGCTAATATGGAGGTCATAGAAAGTACTACAGAAAAGGTGGATAACATCACTACAGCTTTTTGTTGTTCATTCTGCATGAATACTTCAGTGAGGTAATGTCTCAAATGACAATAAATATATTCAAAATAAGTGTTGTTAACATGAGCACAAACAGCTTGGTTTGGGCTTACAAATCAAATGAAAATGAGACATTGACTGATACAGTTGAAAGATGGAGAAGAAGAAAGCAAAACCACCAAAATTCTCCTGGCTTGCTCTTTGTTGTTAATGCGGTTGTTTCAAAAATGGACTCCTTTCTAGCTGATGGCCAGACCATTGGAGGTTAAAATGGGGTTCATGAAAATAGGAATTGGACCTGAGCAAAAGGGCAAGCAAGTTTTGAAAGGGGTTTAATAGATAGGGAATATATTGTGGGGATAGGCAAAGCTTAGCATGCCACTAAATTGTACACTATCAGTAGAGAGTCAGAGCATGAATTCTGTGCAGTAAATGCCTGGGAAGAAAGGCTAAAAAAAGTAACCATTGATTAGTAATTTCAAACAAATTGCAGGACAGGAAGGAAAAAGGTAAAACTCTGTGGATTTTACTCCACTAATCATTGCCAACTATAGGGGGCAGTACTCATCTCCATTTCAGGGCTATTGAGCCAGTGCTATCTGAAGCCATTTCCATGATCATGTGACTAGCATGATATCAAGGAACACTGTTATTTTCCCACCATAGGAGTATCTATTATCTATTCACATTTGCAGGCTTTTGAACTGCTAGGTTGGCAGGAGTTGAGGTAAGGACGGGAGCTCAGTCTGCTGTGTGGTGTTCAGATCTCAAACCTAGACTGTCAGACTTTCCAGTTGAGAAGTCCAGTGTCTTAACTGCTGACCATCATGCCACCCAAACAGAAAAAAGGACATCCTTAATTTTCTGTTCACATCCCAGTACCCTTTTAAGGCAAGGCTTTGCATTTTCCTAGTTTCCTATTACAGCTATTTATCAATTAAAACAGTCTTTTAAAAAAGGTAAGTCAGGTGAAACAAGATGTTAAGAAAAAGCTTTGGGAAACATCATTTCCTAATCTTGCTCCAGCATGTAATTGCCTCTGCTTCTTACTTCTGTTAATATTCTATTTTTCCGGGAGATTTTTAACACAGTAAATCCTGCTTCCAAACCAGTTAAGCTTATGTAATTAGAGGGATTTTCCAAACAAACCCCGGAAATCCCTTTGTCTTGGTGAAGTTGCTTTGTTGCCTGCCTGCCTGCAGACTGTGCCTTTTTAATAAAAGTCCTCTTCCTCTCACTCACTGTAGGATTCTGCTTTCTACAACTCCACTGTAATTACTCCTTTCCCCTGCTCTCTGGATAGCTCTGCACCAGTTGGTCTTGCAGAATTTGATTATTAATTTGTAGATTGTTTTAAACTCTGAGAAAATCCCACCTTCTTTCATTTATGAAACTATAAAATAGGAAATAATCCAAATATTTCTAGGCTTCTATCTTCCTGTCCTCTTGACAAGCACATCTAAGAGTGGCAACTGTCTAGCCATTTCTTCCTTCACTGTGAATTGTATGTTTGGGAAAATGGAGTTCAGTAGTGTATGAGAGTCTTCCAATGCATTTCTTTTGATGATAACAAATATGTCATCCATGTAGCGGCACCAATCATGTCATCTATGTAGCAGTGCCAAAATTTAGGTGTGTAATTTTGAAATGCATGTTCTAGTTTGTGTAAGATTGTTTCTGCCATGACTCCTGATGTTGGGTGTCCCTTTTATTTGCTCATGCATTTCCCTTTTAAACATAAAGAAAGTACATTGATAGTACTGCCATTCCTATGATCCAAGAACATGAATATGGATTATTCCTTCATATTTTAAAAGGTTGCATTTTGAATTAATTCATCTGGAAAGCTTAGTTTTAGATATCAGAGCACTGAATTCTATTTCATTTTTTATTCTGGCGTTCTGTAATTAAGAAATATTGATTTTCAACTTTAAGTATTACAATTATTTCTAAACTTGCATTTCTAACAAGTTTTTTTTTACAGGAAATCTGTCCTCTGTTTTTGTTTGCATTTTTTTTTATCAGGATAAGGATTTCTATTGCTTCTATTCTATCTACTGTTTTTGATTTCTTAATCTTTTCTCCAGGAACTCTGGAAAATAAATATTTTTCCTGGAACAGTGAAAGGACTATACATATCTTGGCTCAAATTCACATTCAAAAAATCACCAGTTAGGATACAGCTTGCTTTCCCCCTTTTTATTTATTAAATTTATATAGCTACCCAGATCATAAATGTGTCACTGAATGGTACACACAATTAAAATAACAAAACCAAACCATCAAAACCATTATTAAAAAACTATAATAAAACAAAAATGGAAGAGTGCATTCTAAAATATACAAATAATTATAGCCACTTAGCTATATATTGCCATGGAGTTACCCAGTGACAAAACCAAATTTTAAGAGCCTTCTGGAAAGTCAACATAAGAATGCTTCTTTTGAACTGTTGCTAAGATTGCAGAGAAGGGACTCCAGACAATAGTCATTGGCATGGGATGCAACATATCTGATTCATATATAAAATATTGGAAGATCTGATATTTTACATTAGTTCCTTGAGATACTTAGACCTGAGGCAATCTGAATTTGGGAGTATTTAATTCCATCAAGTGTGCTAACTTGGTAGAGGGATTATGAATGCTGGTTAGGAGTCAACAAGACATAGAGAGAAATTTGCCATTTAACCCAAGAGTTCATTGCATAAATTTGGAAAGGTTATTTTATTTATTTGATTAAATTTATATTATCAAATTTATATAGCTGCCCATCTCACAGAAAGTGACTCTTGGAAGCATATCGCAACCCAAATAGGTTACTCTTTTTGGTTCAGCATCCATTATTGGAGAATAAAATTAGGGGAGATCCATTCACACTTGCATCACATTTGTCAACATATTCAGAGATTTGTTGGGTGAAGAAGAAATTGATTAAGGACCAGATGTATTTCCAGTAGGGGCTAGGTCCGGCACCAGCATGCAAAACCTCCAGGGAGCTGCTCTGGTATCGTGGGAGGATTCTACTGACATATTCCCCCTTTAAAGTGAGCGAGCCTAGCATTGTCAAGAGATTGTACAAAATTAAACTGGTGAGTGTGCAATAGTATCTTATTCAATTAGGGGAAAAGTTAAAATGCCCATTAAAGCAGAGGTGAAATTGTGGGGCTACTGAGATAGCTGGGAAAATTGGAGGATTTAAGCAGTTTTGAAACTACTTTCTATGTCTGAAGTCAGAAATGGAAAGCCCAACCTGCTTTTCTAAATTTTACTTAGTTGCTTTATTTCCTAGTGAAGACAAATTAATGGTTGCACATTTTCTCCATTGACAAATGGGTGTCTGGGTGACATCCTGATTTCCCCGAATACCATTCATTGCCCATAAGTGATATAATTTCAGTACAGATTAACACAACATTGTAATATCAATCAAAGCAGCTATAAAGGCTTTTCAATTACACATGCGGTTACTCTTGAAGACCCATTTTCTGGGACCCCTGTCTGCTTCCAGTGCTGAGTCAAGAGAAGCCTGCCCACAAATGGAAGACCACAAACCTATTACAACAGAAGACAGCTTTCAGCTTAAAAAAATCTGTGCAGGGCTTGGTAGGTTTTCCCATGGTGTGGCTTAGCCATGAAAGCTACACAAATATGAGACACATGATTCATATCTGCAGCCAAGAATTCTAGACATAACGTAAAATAGAGAAAGACAAGATTGGTGGGAAAGATAGCACTTCTCACTTCTTGACTACTTCAGTTATAAAATGGGGGGGGGGGGGGGAGACATTAGAAGCCTCAGAATTACTACTGTTTTTATATGTGGGAACAAAGTGAGTGTAATATTTTGCCAAGTGTCGGGGCAGTGATCAGGTGCCCAGGCAAGTGGTTCTTTTGGATCCAGAGACAATCAGCACACCAGTGAGTAAAGAGGTTTTAAACTTTATTATTAACTCAACCAACAGATTTAAAAGCATAATATAAAAAGCTTACAATTTAAGCAAAATGATATCCAAATCTCTTATAAGCTGTCAGGAACTCCTCAGTAATGACAACAGAGACACCCAAAGGGTGGCCAATTTCCACAGTATCCAATGCTAGGTTTGGTGCAGTTTAAAGGGCAGTACTAAGGTTTGCATTAAAACCTGGCACCATGACATTATGGTCTGCTTGACTCTGGGATGGGAACCGAAACTCTGAAACTTTCACAGATAAGAAAAACTTTGCAGCTGTGTGAAGATTCTTCCTCCACCCCTCCCACTTCTTTGTTCAGCAAGCAAGAATGTAAAACAAGCAGGTTAGCTCAGCAGGAGTTCTAAACTTTTAGATTTAAATGAAGGAGAAATCAAAATACGTCACTAAACTCCTTGAAATACAATGGTTTACCTCATCACCCCACATGCACATGTGCATTTGCCTGAGCAACCATGGCTTTTTTTAACTGGGACATTTCAACTTGGCCAGTGGTAGGATTCAAATTTTTTTACTACTGGTTCTGTGGGTGTGACTTGGAGGGCGTGGCAGGGGAAAGTTACTGTAAAATCTCCAGTCAGAAGTGGTATTTGCTGGTTCTCTGAACTACTCAAAATTTCTGCTATCGGTTCTCCAGAACTGGTCAAAACCTGCTGAATACCACCTCTGGACCTGGGGTAATATCTTCAATTATGGTATCTGTTAAGTACTGGGGATCCCCTATGGCTACCTGCAAAGATGACCCAAGTCACCAGCCCCTGGTCCTACTGACTCGAGACCACCGACGGGAGGAAACGGCACATTGCTCATCTATCTTAGGTTTGAGTGCAAATGGCACTCAGCGTGGCTTGAGGCGGATGGGAGCAATGTCTGGGCTAAGATTGAAGGAGATTGGGGACCCCTTGTACTTGCCTAAAGTGTCATCGAAGACCTCTTGGAAGTCTTGTACGAGCGTCGCCTCCCAATCTTCTTCGTCTGTGTGATTGATCCTGCCATCTCGATCCCTAGCAGCGTGAACCATTGTAATCTGAGTAGGCTGGGGCGGTCTTTTTCCACAATTGTAAGTGGTAGAATATTGGTGCGGTTTTTGAAGGTGATCTTGAAATGCCCGATGCAAGGCACTGGGATGCGGTTCCCTTGGTAGTCCTTCAGGATCAATTTCTGGTCACTTAGTTCCTGACAGCGTATGCTGGGTATTAGATTCTTTATGGTGTGCCAGAAGACCATGGAGAGGTATGAGCCAGATTCTACCTCCATGGTGCATGGTTGGTCTTCGATACCGACCTCGATGCGTATCTTCCGTGCATCTATTGGTGAAGAATGGGCGATGATAACTGTTTGGTGTGTTTCTTCTCTTCGCAGTGCCTCGTTGAATCTTTTGTTTCGGCCGTCCCGGTTGCACCGGCTGCCAGTCTGTCAGCCCCAGTTTTTGGTGGGGGTGCCATCTTGTCTTCTCAGGCTGTTGCCTCGACGCCGGGGGCTGAAGTTTCTTTTATTATGGCATACCTTAGCGATATGCCCCTGCTTCTCGCAATATCGGCAAACAGCGTCCAGGAACTTGCATTCGGAATGCGGGTGATTTCCTCCATAGCTGGCACACTGGTACCCCGACCTCGCTGGTCTCGCCGATCGCGTTCTGATTGAAGTCGGTGAATCTCTTCTTCTTCACTGTCAGAAGGGGATTCGACATTGCCATGGTGGGCGGTGCAAGTTTTTCTGGTGTGGCAGTTGCCTCGCTGGTCAATTGATGATTGGTTCCATTTGAACGCTGCATTTGGGCTGCTGATTTGCGGGTCGCTTCGACTGTTGTTGCTTCGGCTATGGCGTCGGCGAGGGAGATGTTACCCTTGGCCATTAGTCTGCTTTGGCACTCCAAAGCAGATTAATGGCCAAGGGTGACATCTCCCTCTCTGACGCCATAGCTGAAGCAACTCAGGCCGAGAACGACCTGGTCTCGCATGGCCTCATCTAGGTTAGCGAATCCACATAAACCTCCAAGGTCCCTCAGGTCAGCCATGAATTCACCTATGCTGTCGCCCTCGCGCTGGTCTCTTTGATAAAAATCATGCCTTCGGATAAGAGTTGGTACGGCCGGAGCATAGTGGTTTCGGAGGATGGGAGCTAGGTTGTCCCAATCCATCGTTTTGACATCCGTGGGCTTTGCTAGCGCCTTGGCCATTTTGAAAATGGCGGGCCCGCGGTGTGTTAAAAATACCGCCCGTTTCTTGCTGCCAGTGGCGTCTTTCAAGTTGTTGGATTCCAAAACATTTGGAAACGATCAATGTAGGACTCCCAGTCCTCACTGGCTGGGTAAATGGTGTGGGCAGTGTGGGGCTGCTAGCCATTTCGCTGGTCGTCTCTGTGCCATTTGCCATGTGCCAGTTAGGCCTGTTGTCTCAGAATCCCACCTTTGTCACCAGTGTTAAGTACGGTTGGTGGGAGCTTCCGGTTTCGCGTGGCTTCGGGGCAGCAGGAATTCGCGACAGCTTGCGATTCTTGCTGTGCTAGCCGTTGAGGTACCCCCGATCCAGATGGGTCAGGGGGATATGGCTGCCCTGTAGGGACAGCTGAAGAGAGAGGGGAGTCGGACAGGGAGGTGGGGGTGTCGCAGACCCCCCCCTTCTCCGGAAAAACCCCTTTTTCTCAAGGCGGTGGAGCGGCGGTCAGCAATGGCCGCCACGAAGAAGCCAGCAACCGGGTAAGATTGCGCTGGAGGAAATGTGAAGAGTGAAAGTTTTGTCTGAGCCGGGTCAAGTAACATCCTTTAAATTGCGTGGAACTGAGCTGTTTGAATTGCTGGAGGATACATTGTATCCCTAAGAAGAGCGAAAGCGGCGGAGAAGCTGTTAAAGGGAACTTTTGTTTTTTCTTCACTCTCCCACCCCATGGAAACAGCAGAAATGTTTGGATTTATTGGACATTGAAAGTGAATTGTTTTGAGAGTTGAAGCTAAGGGACAAAAGGATTCTTGGACATTGAAAAATTTAAGAGATTGGAAAACCCTTGTTGGAGGTATGGATTTCTGATTATTTAAAATTGACATTGCAAGTGGGAAGGGAGAGGAAAAAAAATTGGAGCAGAAGCTGAAAAAGGAGGAGATTGCCTAGAATCCCAAAGAAAGATATATGGTAATTGGACCTCTTTGTTTAAACATTAACCCCAGAAAGAGAAAGAGAAGAAGGAAGAAAAGTATTAACTTTTGGAACTTTTTTTTAATTGTTTTTGATTAAAAATACTTGTGGTTGTTTTGGGAAAAGTTTCTCTTTTCATAATGGCATCGTTTGTGGATGAACTAAAGACTGAATATCAAAAATATAAAAAGGAAGATACTTTGGGCGCTTTGTTTCAATTCTTAGAAATGGCGTTATGTACTTATGAAAAGTTGATTACGCACCAGAAGGACTGGGACAAGGAAGAAGAGGAAGAAGAAGCCATCTTTGATGAACAATGGGTCCCTTCCGGAGAGGAGGAGAAAAAGGATAAGAAAAAGGGGATTTTAAGAATTATAAAAACAACCAAAAAAGAGAAAAATGAGCGAAAAGGTGGAGGCAAGGTTAGAAAGCAAAGGAAAAGGAGTAAGAAAAGGGAGGAGGAAAAACAAAGGGGTAAAAAGGGCAAGGAGAAGAATAAGCAAGAGAGAAAGGGGGGGAGGAGAAGCCTTAATGGGGGGAAGCAAGATCTAAAGAAAAAAAGTTTATTTAGAGACAATGGGTGAATTTAATTTAGGATAAAAGAGGGATTCTGGAGGGTACATAAGTTTGTGTTTTTATATGTGTATTTAGAGTATAAAATTCATTATGTAATTTTAGAATCTTTTAAACAGAATCCCAAGAAAAATTGTTATACGAAGTACTTTTAAGTTAGGGTAATGAGTTATAGACGTTACTCCAATTGATGTATAGGAGAAGTATAGTAAAAGAAAAAAGATGAATGGATAGTTGGAAATAGAACAGACAAAGTATGTTATTGAAAATGGTAATAAGATATGGAAGGATATATAAAGGTTTTGTTATGGTTTTTTTTTTGGATTTTGTATATTGATAAAAGGCAATAAAATTTTAATTAATAAATAATTTGGATGAAAAGGAGAAGTAGGGATAAGATATGAAGTTAAATAGATAAAGTATTGATACTATAATTTGGAATTGTTATGCTCTATTGGTTTTTTTATTATTATTTTTTCCTAGAAAAGAATTTATAAGCTGTTATGCCTTGCTTTGTTTTTATAAAATTGATAAAAATGGTTTTTATATATATATAAATAAAAGAAAATGATAATAAGATATGGAAGGATATATGGGATGAATATGATGTTTGAATTTGTGTCTGTGTGAAGAGTTTTAACCCGGGATCAGACAACCTTCAGAAAAGATCTTTTAGTTTTGTTTATGTTTTGTGTTTTGTATGTTTGTGTATTGTGTCTTCTGTAAAATTAATAAAATTTGTTTGAAAAAAAAAAAAGAATCAATAAAACCTTGGAGGAATGTTAGATGAGAATAATTGTAAACAAGTCAGAAAGAAATGAATATGATGACTATAAAATGGATAAATATAGAAAAGAAATGAAATTGAATAAGAGTAAAGAGAAATAATGAGAAATTTGTTGAAAGATATTTATGTGTCCATATGGAAATGGGATAAATTAGAATTATGTTGTATAAAAATAATGTTTTATCCGACTTGTAAAAATTTATAATGTTAAGAGGTTTTATGTACTTAATGGTTAATGATGTGTTGTTTGTCTTTAAAATTAATAAAATTTGTTCCAAAAAAAAAAAAAAGTACGGTCGGTGGGTCCCATGAATAGACGAGGCTTGAGTAGCGAACAACAGCTCTTTATTAAACAGATAGATTCTGAGACAAAAAACCCAGCGTGCGGCAGCTCTTCTTATAGAGCTGGCCATGGCTAGGCAGCCAATGACAACTCTTCGAGTTTGCCGCGCTCGGTTTCAGCCAATCGCGGCAAACCCTGTATGAGCCAATCAGGAACATTCAAACCATCCAATCACGATCCGGCTTGTCTGGACCAATAGGAACTTAGTTTTAAGCCTGCTAATATGGAACAGTATCTAATGAACATGTCCTGTCCTGATCCCTTACCAAAAGTATATAGTCTCAAGGCTGCAGTTTCAGTATTGGGGACCAGAGGTTTTCTAAAAGAAGTTGACAAATTATAACTTTGATATGACAGAAAGAGGAATTATATTCTATGCTTTTAACTGAATTTTAATTCTGTTTATATTGAAAATAAATGTCAGCCCTGGAACCATCTTTAATGGGAGTCTTCAGGGCTGCCACAATGATGGCTGGGCAAGCTGTGGGAATGGGAGGGGGGGAGGTGGAGATAGTGTGGGCTGTGTAATCATAACAACATGCTTTCCCCCAGGAGTCAAGGCCGTCTTGCCAGCACCTGGGGAGGCATGACTGGAAGTTGGGACAGTGACTGATTGGACCATGTGATGTACATGTGAATGAAGGGGAAGGAACTTTGACTTTACTTTGGGTGGGGAAAATGTTGGGCTTTCAGATTCAGGTTTTCCCCAGATGTACCAATATGATATCTCTAATAAATTTATACTTTGAGGAAGATGCTTGCCTTGGAGTTTTGATTCTATTGGGAGTGTTACTTGGAACTCTGACAATAAAAGGAATCAAATGTAGTTACCCTTACTCCATTTTTTGTCCTGTTTTTGCCTACTATTTGGAGTGTGGTCTCCTATATTCATTTAAAGACCAAGTATGACGTTCAGCTTAAAAAGATGAGTACCTATGCTTTATTGTAACCCCATATACCTCCTCTTCCTAACTTATGTATGTCTGTATTCCTCTTTATCAACTGGCACTAAAGATAAAATTAGTGACAGACTCTTGATTTAAAAGCTCTATATCCTTTGAAGATTATTCAGAAGAAATGCTCTGAAACTCATGGGAATATAAACCCAGTATTTCTCTGTTCTTGAAAAAACATTTTTAGCTTATAAAAACTATTTAGAAGTTTTATGAACTAGCCAGTAAAAAGTATAGCTGCTTTAAAAAGTGCAGTAATTACTTTCTTGCTTCAATAGATTGACTCATACAATACAGGACCATTTTTAAAAATGTTATTTTCCAAATATTCCTTCATTTTTAGCCAATGGAACTCATCCAAACTGGGATCTCTTGCATTGTTTTTTGAAGGGGGTATCATTTAGGAGCCTCGGTGGCGCAGTGGTTAGAGTGGAGTACTGCAAACTACTCCTACTGCAATTTGGCAGATCAAATCCCACCAGGCTCAATGAGTTTGACTCAGCCTTCCATCCTTCCAAGGGTAAAATGGGTAAAATGAGGACCCAGATTAGATTGTTGGGTGCAATATGTTGATCCTGTAAACCGCTTTGAGAAGGGCTGTAAAGCACTAAAAGGCGGTATATAAGTCTAAGTGCTATTGCTATTTATTCTTGACAACTTGTCAATCATCTGAAATGAGAACTTAATTTTTCCATTTCTTCTCTAATCCAATGCCTTTCCTGACTTTCTTTTTTTTTAAAAAACAAAACAAAACAAATTTTATTAATTTTACAAGAACAATGCACAAACAATCAAGGCATAACAGCTTACAAATTCTTTTCTAAAAAGAAAAATAATTAAAGAAAAAAACCAATAGAACATACAAAATGATTCCAGATTATAATCAATATTTACGTTCTCTATTTAACTTCATATCTTATCCCAACTTCTCCTTTTCCTTCTAATTATCCAAGTTATTTCTTACTAGTTAAAATTTTATTGCCTTTTATAAACATACAAAACTCAAACAAAACAAAACCTAAAACATCTTTTCTGAAGGCTGCTTGATCCCGAGTTAAAACTCTTCACACAGACGAAATTCACACATCATATTCACTTTATATATTTTTCCATATCTTATTACCATTTTCAATATCATTCTTTGTCTATTCTATTTCCAGCTATCCATTCATCTTTTTTCTTTTACTATACTTCTCCTATACACCAATTGGAGTGACGCCTTTAACTCATTGCCCTAACTTAAAAATACTTCATATAACACTTAATTTATCTTGGGATTCTGTTTGGTACATTCTAAAATTACACAATAAATTTTATAAGAGAGATTAATAACTAAAGGAAAAACCTATATAACCACTATCCATATCATTTAAAAAGAAGAGAAAAAAAAAACCTAATCATATATATTAATACTCATTTATATCTTAAACATTCTACTCTAGATACACATATAAAAACACAATCTTATGTACCTTCCAGAATCCCCCCCCCTTTTTTCCCAATTAGATTCACCCATTGTCTCTAAATAAGTTTTTTTCTTTAAATCTTGCTTCCCACCATTGAGGCTTCTCCCCTCCCCCTTTCTCTCTTGCTTATTCTTCTCCTTGCCCTTTTTACTCCTTTGTCTCTCCTCCTCCCTTTTCTTATTCTCTTTCCATTGCTTTCTAACCTTGCATCCACCTTTCCTCTCATTTTTCTCTTTTTTGGTTGTTTTTTCAAACCTTAAAATCCCCTTTTTCTTATCCTCTTTCTCCTCCTCCCCAGAAAAAATCTATTGTTCATCAAAGATGGCTTCTTCTTCCTCTTCTTCTTTGTCCCAGTCATTCTACTGCATAGTCAACTTTTCATAAGTGCATAATGCCATTTCTAAAAATTGAAATAAAGTGCCCAAAGTATCTTTTCCATCTTGTTCTTCCTTTTTATATTTTTGATATTCAGTCTTTAGTTCATCCACAAGCGATGCCATCATAAAAAGAGAAACTTTTCCCAAAACAACCACCCAAGTATTTTTAATCAAAAGTAATTCAAAAAAAGTTCCAAAAATTAATACTTTTCTTCCTTCTTCTCTTTCTCTTTCTGGGGTTACTGTTTAGTCAAAGAGGTCCAATTACCATATACCTTTCTTTGGGATTCTAGGCAATCTCCTCCTTTTTCAGCTTCTGCTCCAATTTTTTTTCTCTCCCTTCCCCCTTACAACAACAATTTTTTTTTAAATGATCAGAAATCCATACCTCCAATAAGGGTTTTCCGATTTCTTAAATTATTAAATCCAATATCCAAAGAGTCTTTTGTCCCTTGGCTTCAACTTTCAAAATAATTCACCTTCAGTGCCTTAATAAATTTCAAATCTTCATCTGTTGTTTCTATAGGGTGGGAGAGTGAAGAAAAAAAAAGTTCCCTTTAACAGCTTTCCCGCCGCTTTCCGTCTTCTTAGGGATACAATGTATCCTCCAGCAATTCAGACAGTTCAGTTCCATGGATTTTAAAAGATGTTGATTGACCCGGCTCAGCCAGCACTTTCACTTTTCTTGCTTCCTCCAGCACAATCTTACCCAGTTGCAGGCTTCTCCTTGGCGGCCATTACTGACCGCCGCTCCACCACCTCGGAAAAAAGGGGTTTTTCCGGATGAGGAGGGGGTCTGCGACACCCCCAACCCCCTGTCTGGCCCCCCTCTCTCTTTGGCTGCCTCTACGGGGCAGCCATATCCCCCTGATTCATTTGGAACGGGGGCACCTCGGCGGCAAGCGCAGTAGGAATCGCGAACAGTCGCAAATTCCTACTGCCACCGAAGCCACGCAGAACCGGAAACCGCTTTCCTGACTTTTTAATTGTTCTTCATGGATTGTAAAGTCTATATAATTTGCTTTAGTGGAAAACACTGCCTTTGAATAAAAAGGATTCAGTAAATGCATGCAATTTATTCATTTACTCTCAGTGCGATAGAAGAAGACTCTCCATTAAGGTTAATCATAGCTGTACCTCCCTACCCTTACAGTTAAGGTTACTACTTTCATGTGAAAATTTTCTTATTTTTCATAATTTTTCACCATTGTTCCTCTCCTTTCCCTATTCTAGAAAATTCTTCAGAAATTATTAAATTGTTGACATATATGTTCCAGGTCTGTGAAAAAAGGCAATTTTCCTCTCCTTTCAGGTGGCCTATCTGTACTCAATGAAGAATAGATGAGCACATCTATTTAGACCTGGTACAAGTGGTCCTCAATTTATGGTGTCTTTTTTTTCCAGTGCTCTTGTAACGTTGAATGGTCAGTAAATGAATTGTTGTAAGCTGAGGACTACCTATATAGGCTGCCTGGTGCCTTTCAGGGCTTTTGGCAAACTTGCATCCATCATAGCTGGCATAGCTAATGATTAAACAGAGTTGTAATGGAAAAATGATAAGAGTGCACCATTTGTTAGGTTTAGACTTTATTCACATACTAAAAGAGCCAATGAGATGTTCGTGGACAGAGGGTCATGTTAAAATCAAGGTAATTTAACTAAGCAAGTTCGCTGCTGGAATAAAACAATAGGATGATCTTTCATTTCAAAAGTAGCTGAGCATTAATCTCCTCCCCCCACACCCAAAATTGATGACAGATTCTTCTATTTCAGAAGAACAGTCTAACCAGAGGTCTTAGAATAATGTATCATCCAATACATTACAATACAATACATCAGCATCATCAGGCAAGGTCTCTGAAAGCCATTTCAGTCTGGGTCAAGGAAGAGCTAATTTTGATGTGAGTTTATTTGAGTCTGTCACTTGCAACTTGATGTACACCAAAAGATGTGAGAAAGGAATGCCCTATGTCAGTGGTGGCTAACCTTTTTGGGCTTCTGTGCCAAAAATTATGCACGTGTGCGTGCCACTACCCAGAAGCAATACGCGCGACACCCCCTGTGCATGCACGCACGATCCTCCTTGCTTACCTGCACTGCACATGTGCATAACTCCCAGCTGATTTTCAGCCTTTTTGAAGCCTTTTTCGGCCTCCCAGAGGCTTTTGTAGGCCAAAAAATGGGCCCATTTCATCATTTCTGGTATTTCCAGAAATACAGGAAGTACAGGAAGGAAGATGAAACTGGCCCATTTTTCGGTCTACAAAGGCTGCAAAGGCTTCCCTGAAGCCTCTGGGAGGCCGAGAAAGGCCTCAAATGGGCTGAAAATCAGCTGTTGAGGCCCGCACATGCATGGTGGTAAGTTTGCCTGGGGCTCTCATGCCAGCACAAATGGCTCTGTGTGCCACCTGTGGCACGCGTGCCATAGGTTCACCATCACGGCCCTATGTCTTCTCTTTTTAGGACTCTTTGAGATGAACATACACTGGCCAAAGGCATAAATAGCAAGGAGAGAGGGTGAGAAGATATTTTCCTTTGATGCCACTATCTGTCATGTGGGAAGCTGCCTTATATCAGGTCATTTAATCTAGTTGGCAATCTGGATGAATAGGTGCAGAATTTTTACCATCATTGCTTAAGATGATGGTTTGGGCCCAGGGAGTCAAATCTCTGCTGCTTGTTCTACAATCTAACTCACAGATACTTTAAGTAGCTTCATCGGTGACATTTAAGAAAGAAAAAGCATTTCATAGTGTCAGATAAGATTCAACACTGCAGCAGCAACCTGGCCATTTGCCATAAACATTATAGCTTAATATAAATTCTGGATGTGTGAAGATTTGATAAAATACTTAATCTGAATAAAGGGCAAGGTGAATTTTAATGCAGCTTTGGGAAATACATCATTATATTGTACAAATTCTTTCTTGGCATACACCATTCCCTATGCTTTCCATATTTCTTATCTTATTAAGACAAAGGTAGACCTGCTTGATTATTTTCATAGCAAGTTAATCTTTTAAAAGAAAAGGAATCATTTTTTTCCTTCAGTCTTGTGATTTTGCTTGTTGTGCTACTGACAGAATGACTTTTACAATGGTACTTTGAAACTTGATGGCTACAAATTTGTTAGTCTTTAATTATTGTATTTTAATAGCTATTTAAAAGCACAACAATGTAAGAAAGAGGAAAAAAAGAAATGGAGAAGTAAAAAAATAAAATAAAAGAGTTTTACAAGTTCCATATCACCTTACACTCTGATTCAAGTGACTCTGAGGATACAGATAAATCTTCAAGTGGCCTCAACAACTCTCAGAATGCTAAGGACCAGATGCCTGCAAAGAATATAAATAATTCCATTCCCTACCAGTCAGTTAAAACTGAAGAAGCTTCTTGGATAAGAAGTGAAACATTTTTAAAGAAAACACCAATAAAGTCGAGTTGCCTTTTGGAAAATGCACCTTTGGGACAATCATGACCTGAATGATTGAGACTCTCCATAGATACCAAATAAACCATTGATATTTTTGTCAATTACTACTTCTGAACTTTAAAGCAAAACTTAGATGTAGAATTTAGGATTGGATAGAATTTAGGAGTGGCACTTTTCTTTTGAAGTGCCAGAACTAAGCATTTGCCTGTTTCAGGTTGGCTTCCTCTTTTCATTGTATTCAAGTGCCTGGTGGAATGAAGTCAGCCTGCTTCACAGTTTCAATCTGAGGTATTGTGGTGCAGTGAATATTGAAACAATCCTATTCAAGGCAGGGGCTTAAGTCTAAATGTCATAGGTACCCACATGAATCTGATGGTCTGTTAAACTAATAATAAAGATCTTCTTCTGAGGGCCCTGCCCTAAGAAAATTGTTTGTAAACAGCCAAAGCATCTTAGTGATGGCATCTTAATTTGGATTTGCTTTATTTTTTGCTGTGGTTTTTTTTGGTTAAAGCTCCACTAAAGAAGGCTGGTATTTGTTCTGTGATATTGGGACACACTTTTCTTTTTCTTTTTTTTTGATAAAAGTTTTACTGATTTTAACAACAAATAACAAACATATAAGACATAAAACATAACATAAAAAAAATATCATTCTTCATAAATTTACAGTGTATCGGTTGGTTTACCACTCCCTTTTGTGCATCCATTTCATAGTCATCAAAATAATTATATTACATAATAACTCACATTATCAATCTTCAGTAAAATATCCCAATATCATTATTGAACAATCATTTGACTATAATTTTACTAATTCATATTTAAGCGAGATAACTATAATTAAGTTAAATTATTTTATAACAAATCATAGAATTATACCAAATCTATCTTAATAAAATATTTTAAAAAATTATCAAAACCAAAAAAAATTATGTATTCATTATTTCCTAAATTTCTAAATATTCTATTATTATATTGTATTATCTAACCATTGATTAAAAAGATCCCAAACTCCATAAAATTGTTTATCTTCTTGTTCTCTAATTTCAAATGTCAATCTGCTCATTTCAGCACATTCCAATATTTTCTAAATAATTTCTTCCTCTAATGGTATTTTCTCACTTTTCCAATGTTTAGCAAATACAATCCTAGCCGCTGTTAATACATTTACAATCAAATACTTTAAATTTTTATTATATATATCAGGTACAATTCCTAATAAAAAAATCTCTGGTTTCAAATTTATGTGTTTCTTTGTCATTTTTTCCAGCCATATGCGAATTCTAGTCCAGTATTTCCTAGCCTCCTCACAAGTCCACCACATATGGTAATATGAGCCAGGTATCTGATGACATTTCCAGCATTTTTCAGATTTATTCTTGAACATTCTTGCTATTCTTGTCGGGGGAAAGTACCACCTGTAAAACATCTTATACAAATTTTCTTTATATGCTGTTGACATTGTCATTTTATAATTTTGTGACCACAATTTTTGCCATTTCTCTAAATCAATCCCATATCCAAAATTCTTCCCCCAAGCAATCATTGTTTCTTTAACTTGTTCTTCCTCTAATTTAATTTCCAACAAATAACTATATAGTTTTTTAATCACTTTTTCATCAGTACCTGTCAAAATCCTATCTAAATCAGTCAATTTATCATAAAATCCTTCTATTTTAGAATCTTTAAGATACCTTGCATATGAAAACCAATTCATCTTTATACCTTGTTCTTCTAAATTTTGCATCGTTTTAAGTTCACCCTTTTCATCCAATATTTCCCCATATCTAACTGTTTGTTCCTTCTTATAAGTTATAGGATACGAAAAAGCTTCAATAGTTGATAACCAAACTGAAATTTTCAAATAACTTGTTTCTTAATTTTCTCCCAATTCAACCATAACGATTCCCGTATATAATGTCTTCTAAAATAACCCTGTAATTTAGTTCCCTTATACCATAAAAAAGCATGCCAACCCAATAATAAATCATGACCTTCTAATATCAACAATCTAGTCTTTCTTAATGTTATCCATTCTTTAACCCACATTAAGTTTGCAGCTTGATAATACAACTCCCAATTAGGAAGGCCAAATCCTCCTCTAATTCTAGCATCCTGTAAAAGTTTTAATTTTATTCTCGCTTTCTTGCCTTGCCATATATACTTCAACACAATTTTATTTAATTCTTCAAAGTAATCCTTACTTAACCTAATTGGTATTGTTTGGAACAAATATAAAATTCTGGGTAAAATATTCATCTTAATTGTTGAAATTCTACCTATCAATGACAATTGTAGGTTTTCCCATTTTTTCAGGTCGTATGCTATCTGCTGTTTAAGTTTAATACAGTTATTCTCTTTCAGTGTAGTACATCTTGACGTCAAATATATCCCCAAATATTTAACTTTGTTCATAACTTGAATTTTCAATAAATCTGCCAGCTCTTCTCTTTGTCTTAATAACATGTTCTTTGTCAGAATCTTTGTTTTGTCTTTATTTATTTTTAAATCAGCCATTTCACCATACGTCTCTATCTTTTCCAATAGTTTTAAAGCTGTCTCTAAAGGGTCTTCCAAAATAAAGACCAAGTCATCCGCAAAGGCTTGCAATTTGAATTCCTCCTTTTTGACTTTCATTCCTTTTATGTTTATATCCTCTCTAATATTTCTATTTAAGACTTCCAAGGTCAATACAAATAACAAAGGAGATAATGGGCATCTTTGTCTTGTACCTTTTTTAATATTGATAGAGTCTGTGAATTCTCCATCTATCATTACTTTTGCCGTTTGCTTATAATATACGGCTTCTATTGCTTGGATAAATTTTCTAGCAAAGCCCATCTGTTCCAATAGTAATAACATAAATCTCCAGTTCACATTATCAAATGCCTTTTGGGCATCTAAAAATATCAAAGCCATTTGTTTTTCCGGGTGCACCTCATAATATTCCAATGTGTCCAGGATTACCCTCATATTGTCTTTAATCTGTCTCTTTGGTAAAAATCCATTCTGGTCAGAGTGAATAAAGTTATTTAGGTATTTTTTAAGCCTTTCTTCCAAGATTGAAGCAAGGATTTTATAGTCTGCATTCAATAAGGAAATAGGTCTATAGTTCTTAATTTGTAATGGGTCAACCCCTTCTTTTGGAATAAGTGTAATATAAGCTTCTGACCATGTTTTAGGTATTTTCTTATTTATCATAACTTCATTCATGACTTCTAACAGTGGAATGCTCAATGATTCTTGTAATGTTTTATAAAATTCTGCCGGGAAACCATCTGGTCCTGGTGCTTTTCCATTGTTCTGTCTGTTGAGTGCTTCGGTTAATTCCATCATTGTTATAGCACTTTCTAACATTTTCCGAGTTTCATCAGGTATCTTAGGTAGGTTAGCATTTTGTAAATACTGTTTAATTTTTTCCTCATCAAGATCCTCCTGTTTATATAATTGTCCATAAAAATCTCAAATGATTGCCTTTTTCTCCTTATTACCATAACAAATTTGACCATGATCATCTATTAACTGTGATATTTTCCTTGATTCTTTCTCTTTTCTCAACTTATATGCTAACCATCTACCTGGCCTATTTGCATCTTCAAAATAGTTCTGTTTAGCACTTCTAATTTTTTGTGCCAGTTCTTCTTTCTCTGCTTGATCCATTTTATGTTTAATTATGTCCATTTTAAGTTTGATATCTTTTTTCTGTGGCATCTTCTGTAATTCTTTTTCCAGTTTTTTATGGTCATCTTCTAAAGTTTTAATCATTTGCCTCTTCCTGATGTTCTTTTTCTTTGTATAGTCTATTATTAATCCTCTTGCATATGCCTTCATTGTATCCCAAACATTCTGTATTGAAGTATCTTCTTTTTTGTTTTCATTAAAGAAGAAGGCCAATTCTTTTTCCATCCATTGTGTAAAATCTTTTTCCTTTAGAATAGTATTGTTTAATGTCCATCTAGATCTTCTTTTTTGTCCTTTCCATTTAATTGTCATTGGATTATGGTCTGCTCATGTACTTGTTTCAATATTTATTTCTTGAATATTAGATAATAATTCTGTTGATGTCCAAATCATATCTATTCTGGACCACAATAAATGCCTTTTTGAATAAAAAGTATATTGTTGAGTTTTAGCATTTCTTTCTCTCCATATATCTTTTAAATTTAGTTCATCTGTCATTTTAAAAAAGGATTTAGGGAGAGTTTTCCTATTTTGTCGTGTTGTTTTTACTGTATAGTCCAGTTTATTGTCTACAATTCCATTGAAATACCCCATCATAAGTATATTAACATAGTCCAGTTCAATTATTTTCATATGTAATTTTTTATAAAATTCTTCTTGTTTATCATTTGGGGCATAAATTGCAACCAAGAGTGTTTTTATATTATTATCCACTATTTCAACTATTAATACTCTTCCGTCTTCATCAGTATAAATCTATTTGGCTGGAGAGGTTTCTTTGACATACAAAACCACTCCTCTTTTCTTACAATGGGTCAGAGAAGTAAATATTTTCCCTAACTTTGGTCGTATCCATGTTGTTTTTTAATGTGTACTTCTTGTAAGCAAATTATATCAAATTTTAGTTTCTCTAATTTATGAAAAGTTTTCCTTCTTTTGATAGCTGAGTTCAGTCCATTTATATTCATGGAAATCAGTTTTTTTTCCCCCATGGTTATGCTTTATATTTAGGTCTAACAGCTCTCGTGGATCTTATTTCACGTTGTTCTTTGATCTCCATTTGTCCACCTATTGCGCCTTCTTCTTTTTCCATCTCCATTTGGTCCTCTTCAAATTCAGTTAAAATCTTTTCTTTTTCTATCTCCATTTCTCTTCTTTCGAAAAATTCCTTATAGAATATTTCTGCTTTCACAATTGCATCAATTCTGTGTCTCTGTTCTTGCCATGTAAACATTAATCCTTCTGGAATCAGCCATCTATAATTCACCTCTTTTTTCAGTAGCATTTTGGTCAAAAATCGATACTCTCTTCTAATCTCTCTCACTTTTCTAGGTACTTGTTTTAAAACCAGGATCTCTTTGCCTTTATATTTCAACCCCTTCTCTCTTACCACTTGTAATATTTGGTTTTTAATAGTTTTTTTTGGTGAATCTAACATGGACCTCTCTTGGTAATTGGTTCCTCGTCGCATATCTTGTGAAGACTCGATATATCTCATCTACTCCATCCATCATCTTTTCCTCTGTTATTTCCAAGACTCCAGCCAGAATTTCAATCATTACTGCCGCCAAGTTTTGTCCTTTTTCTTCCTCGATATTTTGGAATCTAAGATAAAATTCTGACCTGTCCATCTCCCACTTCAACATCCCACTTTTTTCTTGTTCGACCATTGTTAATCTGTTATCGATATTTCCAATTGTATCATCTCTTTGCTTATCTTTCTCTTCTATTTTTTGGATTCTCTCATCTCATCTTGTTTCACCATCATTTGTTGAAAATTTTCAAATTTCTCATCCATCTTTCCAATTCTTTGGTCAATACTCTCCATTCTTTGTTCAATATTCATTTTAAGATCTTGTATTCCTTGCATAACCATCGTTAAATCCACTTGCGCTTTGTCTTGCTTCACCATTGTTGAGAGTCGTCCTCCAGATGATGGGGAGACAGGAGCAGAAGTTGAGATGCCCGAAGGTAAAATTTTCTTACTCATTTCGATAACTCAGGGTCTTCTGGGTCTTTTAATCCAATTAATGAGGTAGCCAATTATAATCCAATTTAGAAAAAGGAAAACACCATAAAAAATGAAAAACAAAACCAGTAATAAGTAAAAAGCCCAAAATTAAAAAGAAAAAATTCTTCAGGTTCTTCAAGACCTTTATCCAATTGTGAAATACACAAATATAATTCAAAAGTAAAAATTAAAAAATGAAGAGGAAAAAAGAAGCAAAATAAAGCCCAATAATATCAAAAAGTAATAAGCAAAGAAAAAGGAAAAGACAAAAAAAAGAAAAAGAAAGTTCTTCAAGTTCTTCCCAATTGAAAAACCTCAGAAGATGAAAAAAAGCCATAAAAATAAGTCAAAAATAAAAATCAAAAGGCAGACATCCCCATGAAAAAAAGCAAAAAAGCAAAAAAAGAATATTCTGAGGCTTCCCCTTTAAAAAATAAAAATAAAAATGAGATATAATAAAAAATAAAAATAAATATATGACTATTACAAAATAGTGTGGGGTTAGAGGGGAGGGATGAAACAATTAATAAGGAGTTAAAAAAAAAAAAAAGACACACACTGCCTTTTATTTATCCAAGGCTCTTATTTGACTTCTCCACAAATTTCAAAGCCAAACTTCAGATGTTCATTTAATAATAGAAGTTCCAAAGAGCACCTGTGTAAACATCCTCCAGTACTCTTCCCTCTATCTTATCATTTCCAGTAGCCTTGAGAAAAGTTTTTCAAATAAAAGTTTTTCAACTTCAAACAGAATATTTTCAAGCCTCTAGTTGGCAGTGTTACAAAGTTTCTTCTATCCACTCCCCCTTCTTTCCCCCTGAAAAAAGCTTAAAAAGAGAAAAAAAAAGTATATGTGTATATTTATATATATTTAAAAAAAATATTAAAGGGGGCCTCTATTTTAAAAAATATAAACAGTCAGAAAAGCGAAGAGAAAGCAAGTAAATATAAAAATGTAAAAGAAAAAAACCAGTCTGATTAGCTAGATCGCAATAGAAATTCAGTAAAGAAAAAAAAAAGTAAAATAAAAAGCCAAGCCTCACTTTGACATTACTAAAAAAAAATCGCTGCTAAATCAAATTCTGTCAATAAGTTTACAGATTTCTTCTCATATTAGAGTGTTCTTAAGTCCCAAGCAAAAAAAAAGATCCTCACCAGCCGATACACTTCTTTCTATCCCAGCTGTCCCAGTTTCAGCAGCCTAATGGCTGCCTCTCCGCCGTTGGCAAAAGGGCTTCTTCTGGATCGACCAGGGATTTGCGATGTCCCCGGAATCTACAGAACGTGCCCCTGACTGTCACCGTCACTACGAGACGGTTTAGGTCCATTGGGACCGACCAGGGGTGAAAATATCAGCTGTGATCTCGGAGCCCCGAGATCGCAGCTATATCGCGGCGACGAAGCTCCGCCTTCTGCCAGGACACACTTTTCATCGTTATTTTGTCATTGTGGTTTGTTCACAATTGAAGACAGCTATATTCAAATATTTCAGTGTCAATAATACTTTGTTCATCTTTTTGTTTTCAATTCTTTTTAAACTACCACATTCAATGCACTCTAAATATAAGGGGACACTATGGCTAGAATCTGACCTTTCTTAGCAGTAATCAAATACTGATACTATTCAGATGCCCAAATGTTCAATTTGAGAAGTGGTCATTGCTGTTCCAGATGATGGACATGTACTGGAATCGAACAATCTTATTTTTATCTTCAGCATGCAGTCAATATCCTTTATCATTAGTATGATGATGAACAATACATTCAGGATATTCTGCTTAAGTGACAAAGATAGTTAGCTTTATATGTAATTGCAAACCAGGATCTCAATTTCCAGCAAACATTTGGAGGAAGGGAAGAATATATTATGAGATAAAATAGACAAATACTTGACTACGTTTAACTATTTTCATTCTCAGGAAATGCAGGTATTTCTATCTCTAAAAAATAAGCTAATTAGCTAGCTGATGATAGAATAGAATGGAACAGAACAGAACAGAATAGAATAACAGTTGGAAGAGATCTTGGAGGTCTTCCTGCTCAGGCAGGAAACCCTATATCATTTCAGACAAATGGTTATCCAATCTCTTCTTAAAAACTTCCATGGTTGGAGAATTTACAACTTCTGGAGGCAAGTTGTTCCACTGGTTAATTGTTCTGTCAGGAAATTTCTTCTTAATTCTAGGTTGCTTCTCTCCTTGATAAGTTTCTATCCATTCCTTCCTATCTTGCCCTCAGGTGCTTTGGAGAATAGCTTGACTCCTTCTTTGTGGCAACTTCTAAGATATGGGAACACTGCTATCATGTCATCCCTAGTCCTTTTTATTAAACTAGACATACCCAACTTCCACCAACCATTCTTTATATGTTCTAGCTTTCAGTCTCCTAATCATCTTTGCTGCTATGTTGAATGATATTTAAAAAAGCTAAGGCCAGACCTGGATATTTCTTGCATGGGATTCCATCAGGGAATATGAGAACTGTAGGTGACACTGGAGAATTGGGGGAAAAAAGCATTCTGGAAAAAGGTAATGACAAATCACTTGTATAATTTCCAAGAAAGCCATATGAATGTATCCACATAGTAACAAGGAACTGAGCATGAATTCCTTACCTTTTTATCTTTTAAAACTAACAGGTTTGGATGATAGGATTGTGCCAGAAAGATAGCTGGCATTTTTGGGCAGCAGCTATTTTCTGTATATATGATACATGTATAAATAAGCTAGTATAAAATATTTATACATGTATAAATCTCTCCCTTGACTATCAGAATCTTAAAAAAGGATACATCTGTGAATATTATATTTACTTTAGCAAGATGAGAAGATTATATCAAGTTGGATCAGATTCATCCATAAACATTGGTCTTCAGTCTTCAAACTATGTTTATGCACGTGTAGACATTTGTTTACAAACTATATACACATGATGTTCTAGAAGACTTTAGCTCTGTTAAACTGTAAGGAATGGAATGCACCATTGGAATAATAAAACAGAGGCTTCATTGATGTATTAAGAGTGAGATGACCTTTTTATATATCTGTTTCTCAATAGGTAGCTAAAACAATACTCAAAACTAAAATAGGCATGTCTTCCAATGTGCTTTACCTTGGAATATAGAGTAAGAAAAAAGGAACATGGATTTAATTCATACAGCAATAGCACTTAGACTTATATACTGTTGCATAGTGTTTTACATCCCTCTCTAAGCGATTTACAGAGTTGCCCCAAACAATCTGGGTCTTCATTTTACTGACCTTGGAAGGATGGAAGATTGAATCAACTTTGACCTGATCAGGATTGAATTCCTGGCAGTGAGCAATGAGTTAGCCTGCAGTACTGCATTCTATCCACGGTGCCACCATGGCTCTTTCATGTGGGAAAGAAGCTAGTTTATCAACAATATAGAATGAATGATATGTCAATAAGGAGTTTGTTTTAAAATAGCAGTCAAAGATCCATCAACAGGAACCTGATGAAAAAGCTATACCCTTAGAAGAAACAGGTTCCTCCCTTCACCCCCGGATTGTTAGGACTGCAAATGATGGAATTTGATTTCAATTTAATTTAAATGAAGTTCATGTTACAGATCAATATGTGTTTAAAAATTTACCCCTTTGTTGTATTTAAAATTACAATTCCATAAGAACCTTAAGAGAAGTTTAAGAAACCACATGTAAGGCCATTTTAATGCTTTGGATTATGTTCTATAAAGTCTATCCTTGATGCAAAGAGGAAACAATCATTTTTAAGAATGACAGATACATTGACTAAAGAACTGTGGGAGTTTTGTCTTCAGAGAAGAAAACTCTTCAGCTGGTTTAATCTTCCAGTAAATAATTTTCATTAAATACAGGAGGGTGTAAATTATGTAATCTAGTTACACATTAGAGTGATCATATTACATTTTGCACTCATGTTATATGGCCTGGAAATAATATGATGGAAATGCTTTTTAGTTCAACCCACAAACAATTTTTTTCCTTTTTTGAGACTGATCAGCACTGAGTTTGTATGAGGCATGAAAGTGGTCACATAAAACAAACATAAAAAACATGGATTTTAAAGAGTTTTCAACAAATAAAAGAAAGCTTCTATCATTGTCATATCAGGCATTAAATTATTTTTATGTGAATGGAAAACAAGAAGGTAGCTAAATATAAGATGATGATGACGATGGTGAGGATGATGATTTTATATTGAATGTATACTTTTAATATGGATTTTCAGTGGAGATATGGAGTTTGAGACTCATTACAGAGTGTAAGCCCCTGTCATGCCCCTGGTGGAGACTGACTCTGAGGGAGAGGAGGAACAGCCAACAGTGGAAGTGTGGCTCTGGAGGTTGTGGAGAAAGCTGAGGAAGGTTAGAGGCCGGCTGAGCAGTCAGAGGAGGACTCAGGTCCATCCCCTATCCATCCTAGGGCATGCAGGGAGGAGAGGATAAGGGAGAGACGTGATCTACTCAGGAGGAGAGGGCCTTCATCCTCTTCATGGGCTGCAGTTATGACAACTGAATAAGAGTATGGCGAACGCTGGAAACAAAGCGTGGAAATATCTCTATGATTCCTCTCTGAGTTTGGCGTCCTTCCTAGTGTGTGTTATCTATGGACATCCTCCTCCCCTTATCTTGCCTGGTTTGTGTTGCTTTTTCCCTTCTTCTTGTAACTGTGTGGGAGTTGTTTTGGCTTCCGTCAAGAATATTCAGAGCTTGGAAGCAAAGTGAAGGAATAAAAGGGGCTTCACCTGTTTTCTGTGACTATGTTTGTATTGTATCCTACCCTGGGTCATCATAGCCCCAGGATCTAGTAACTGCTGATATGGCAAAACGATAAGAAAAATCTTCCAACTCAAACAATATTTTCAAAAAAACAATTGCATCAGAAACATAGCAAAACAAGAAAACATTAAATTGCTTAAAGCAGACAGAAAACTAGAGATGCATTTGACATCAAATTTAATCTGGCATTTGGAGTTAATCAATAGATTGTCCAAAATCACATTAAATGCATTGCAAGTATTAAAATATGAGAGTTAAATATTTGTGAATGTATGAAGTTCCTACATAGAGAGAAGGAAAATATCAATTTGTCAGGTGACTTCTAGTTTATCTCAGGCAGAGATATGTAACAATATGTAACAAATTATTAAAATCAGTGATAATTCATTTAAATTGGGATTGCCACTAAATAGAAGCCTGTAAGCATTTCATGGGAGATAGAAATGTATCTGTTGTAATTTCTTCTCCAATGGGATGATTGAGCCAAAGACATGGACTAGACTCAATTGAGCAAACTACGGAATATAAACAGAAGGAAAGAAAATGAAAGGATATATCTGAGAATAGAACAATGCAATGTTTTAAGAGTTAATGAATCTTGAAAATATTCAAAATGAGCTCTTAGAAGCTAATTATGAGTTTTTGGAAAGAGTGACACAGTCAGATGAGGGAAGTAGCAGTTCATATGAATCTGATTTTGGCAATTAGTAATTCAGCCTGTACTGTTATAGCCTACGTTACTGACAAATCAAAGGTAATTCAATCTGTTTGTTATAAATAACAACAACATCTGGTTTTGGCTAACTGAAATCAGTCATGAAAGAGAACAACAGCAATCTGCTATGTGCATGTACGTGTATACTTGCGTGGGTTACATTCTGTATAGCATAACTTTAATTTAAGAAGGTAACAGGTGGTCAAAGGTTGGCTTGTTATCCAAATTGTACTTATGTCCCAGCTTGCCATATGCTCTCCCTCACCCCAAACCTAATTCAAGAAATTTTTATAAACAGTAGCATAGTTTTGAGTCATTCCAAATATAAAGAGTACTTTTAGGTGTTTCCTTAAAACATTGACTCAGCCTGTTGTGTATGCAAAATAACTAATAAAGTATGAACTTGGAGTCAAGTGCAGGGTTCTGGCCCTGCACTTCTAATTGGCTGTTAAGCGGCCGGACCGGATTGGCCCGTTCTGGGGAATCCGATTGGCCCTTAACAGAAATGTCTTATTGGTTCAAGAGCTAACGTTCCTAGCTCGTTATTGGTTAATCGTTACAAGGGTTGCCTATATAAGGCAGGTTTTACTGCTGTTCAATTGAGCAAGTTATGATGTAAATAAAGAGCTGAAGTTCACCGTTCAGAAGCTTGTCTCCATTCTTTCTCGCCCATGCTCAAAACTTGACACTGGTGATGAGGATGGGATTTGGAGACATCTGAACCAGCGGAACCCAGAAGCAATACCGAGCACGTGACAGATGGCGGCAACAACGGTACCATGTCCGGTGGCATCATACCACCCGCTCCGTTCGATCCGACACAAGAAGACTGGGAGTCCTACATGGATAATGTTTCTTGAGATGAACAATTTAAAGGACGCCACACCAGGAAAGAAACGGGCAGTGTTCCTAACTCATTGCACCGTTCAGAAGCTTGTCTCCATTCTTTCTCGCCCATGCTCAAAACTTGACACAGCCCTCTTTTGAAGAATGTGACTCCCACTATAAATCAATTGTCTTTATGAAGAGGTAAACTGGCATGAGCAGATTTTGCCAACAGATGTCCTGTAGACTGAGTGAAAGTCGGCTCAATAGCAGTACCTGTGAGAGGGATCTTGGAGTCTTAGTGGAGAACCAGCTAAATATGAGAAAGCAGTGTGCAGCAGCTGCCAAAAAAGCTAATGCAATCCTAAGTTGCATTAACAGAGGGATATAATCAAGATAATTGTTAAGTCTGGGCAGTGGGTCCCAAGGAGAGACGAGACTCAAGGTAGTAACAACAGCTCTTTATTAGGAAGTCAGATACTGAGACAACAACCCTAGCCGCAGCAGCCCTTTTTATAGAGCTGGCTGCGGCGAGGCAGCCTATGACATGCTTTTGAGCTTGCCGCGCTTGGTTTTACCCAATCGCGGCAGCCCGAATATGAACCAATCAGGATTGCTTATTTTGTCCAATCACGGCCCGGCCTTTCTGGACCAATAGGAACGCAGGCCTTCAAGCTTGCTAGTATGGAACACCCCTCCCCTCTTAGTTTCGTCCAAGGGGCGGGGTAATGTAGTCATACAAGTAGGCGGGTCTTCATACCTGCCTACTGGACTTGCGCAGTTCACAAAGTCTCTGTTCGCCATTGGGTTCAGCCGGACTCCACGTCACTCTCAAGTTGCTAGATGGAACTGCCTGGAAGGGTGAGCCGGTCCCATAGCTGCGATTCCCACCTGGTGATCCCGGGTCGGTTGAGTCGTTTGCTCTGCTGCTCCCGCCTGGGTTCTCTGGACTGGTAGAGCTTGTCCGGCTGCTGCTTCCAGGCAAAGTACCCGTCTGCCACGGCTCCCTTCTGGCTGGTAAGTATTGTTGGTTTTTATTTAATGTTTGTGGGGGGTGTTCTGCTAGCACAGGTGTTTGGTCTTTTCCTGCACTTGAGATCCCCCCCCTCTGATTTCTTGGTTAGAGTCTATGAGGGTGGAAGTGGCCAGTCTGGATCTTAGCTGGTCAATGTGGTGTTTCCACGATCTCCCATCGGTGGTTTCCTGTGATTTGCGTGATTTTTGCAGGGATCCAAATTGGGTCCCCTGCGAAGTTTTTGGCAAACACAGTGTCTCCTACCTTGAAAGCATGGTGTTTGCTGCTGGAACTGATGGGTTTTTCTGGAGTGCAGGCGAGATGCAGGCGGTCTAGAGGTGACCTGAGTTTTCTGCCCATTAGAAGTTCTGCTGTTGGTGGTGCTTTTCGGTGTGATGTGCTGTAGGTGAAGCATTTTGGTGATCTTCCCATGGATGTTGCCATGTTCCATTTTGTGCAGTGTTTTTTTTGTAAATTGAACCATATGTTCAGCTCTACCATTCGCAGCCGGGTGAGCTGGCGAGGTTAATGCGTGTCGGATGCCGCGGTCTGCCAAGTATTGCTCAAATGCCAAGGCAGTAAAATGTGGGCAATTGTCAGATACTATAACTTCTGGCAGACCATGTGTGGCAAAAAGTCTATTTAATTTTTTGGTGACAGCTTCCGTGGTGGTTGTCTTCATAGTGCTCATCTCGAGCCAATTGGAATATGCATCAACAGTAATTAAGAAGGTATGGCCCTTGGTTGGCCCTGCGAAGTCGATATGGATGCGCGACCAAGGGCCTCTGGGTGTTTCCCATTCCAAAGGTGGGGCTTTTGGGGGAGCCGAGTGAGTCTCTTGGCATCTGTTACAAGCGGCGACCCAGATTTCAATTTGCTTGTCCATGCCTGGCCACCAAGCATAGCTCCTGGCTAGGGCTTTCATGCGCACAATACCGGAGTGCCCTTCATGTAGTAAGTCTAAAACTTTTTTCTGCAGTGTCTCGGGTATTACTACCTGATCTCCCCACAACACGCAACCTTTCTGCGAAAAGAGTTCAGTTTGCCTGTTTTTAAAGGGTTTAAAGGGTTCGTTTGGCTCGGCTTCTGGCCATCCCCTCTCCACCCAGCTGAGCACTTGCGCCAAGCGTTTATCCTTTTTAGTTTCATGTGCAATGTCTTGCGCGGTGACTGGTGGCATTGGGATAGTTTCAATTTGCAAGACTGGTAATGTGGGTGCTGGGTTGAAGTATCAATTTGTAATTGTACATGGCAAGAAATTCAGACCATCTTGTCATTCTGGGTGACAAGATGTATGGAGTGGGTTTGTCATCCTGCAATATACCAAGTAGGCTTCCTGGAGTAGGGGCTTATGATCTGTAATAATGGAAAATGTCCTACCATAAATGTATTCATGGAATCTCTTTACTGCAGAAACGATGGCGCAGGCTTCTTTGTCCAGCTGGCTATAGTTCCTCTCCATCTTGGACAAGGTTCTGGAAAAGAAGGCAACGGGGGCTTCTGTTCCATTCGGTAAAACATGGCTCAGGATGGCGCCAACCCCAAACGGCAATGTGTCGCAAGTAACGGTCAATGGTAATGTTTCATTATATTGCATAAGGACTGCGTCTGAAGTCAAAATATTTTTTATTTGGTGAAAAGCATGCTCCTCTCTCCGTCCCCATATCCAGGAAGCCTTTTTGTCAAGGAGTCGATGCAGGGGTTCCGCAACAGTTGCTTTCTGGGGTAGGAAAATGTTATAAAAATTGATGAGCCAGAGGAATGCTTGGAAGCCCGCTTTGTTCTTTGGTCTGGGGGCGTTTTTGATAGCTTTCAATTTTTTGTCTGTGGGGTGAATTCCCTGCTTGTCAAGGAGGTATCCAAGAAATTCAACCTTTCAGTACATAATTGGCACTTTTCCTTTTTCACTTTGAGGCCAGCATCTTTGAATTTCTGTAGGACCGCCCTCAGTCACTTTTCTAATTGTTTTTTGGTGGGGGCTGCTACTAAAATATCGTCAAAATAGGGCACGACTCCTTTAATTCCCTGCAGCAACCTCTCCATCAGACTTTGAAAAATCCCAGGTGCAACGCTGACTCCAAACTGGATCCGGTTACACTTGAATGCCCCTCTATGTGTCACTATAGTTTGGGCTTCTGTGGTTTCAGCATCGACTGGCAGCTGTTGATAAGCTTGAGCCAGGTTGAGTTTTGCAAAGACTTTGCCACCCCCTAGTGAGTGTAGAAGATGTTGGACTACTGGCACTGGGTAGGCGCTCTGCTGCAATGCGTGGTTGAGGGTGGCCTTGTAGTCCCCACAAATTCTCAGGGAGCCACCTGGTTTGATGGGGGTGACAATTGGGGTCTCCCAACGGGCATGATCAATGGGTTCAAGCACGCCTTGAGCTATTAGTTTGTCTAATTGTTTGTCTATCTTAGGCTTGAGTGCAAAAGGCACTCGGCGCGGTTTGAGGTGGATGGGAGCGATGTCAGGGCTAAGATTAAAGGAGATAGGGGACCCCTTGTACTTGCCTAGATTTTCACTGAAGACTTCTTGGAAGTCGCAGACGAGCGCTTCTTCCCAGTCATCGTCTTCTGTGTGGTTGATGCCAGCCATCTCGATCCCCAACGGTGCGAACCACTGCAACCCGAATAGGCTGGGTTGGTCCCAGTCAACAAAGGTAGGATGGTGGTGTGGTTCTTGAAGGACACTTTAAAATGTCCAGTGCCTGCCACCGGAATGCGATTACCTTGATATCCCTTAATATTAGTTTCTGGTCACTGAGCTCTTGGCGGCGGATGCTGGTAATCAGTCATTTTATGGTCCTCCAGAAGACCATAGAGAGGGAGGAGCCGGAGTCTACCTCCATGGTGCAAGGTTGATTCTCAATGGTGACCTCTACATGTATTGTTCGTGCGTCTATTGATGAAGCGTGGCTGATGATGACTGTTTGGTGCGCTTCTTCTCGTCTGGGCACATTGCTGAATTTTCTGGGTCGGTTGTCCTGATTCCATCTGCTATCATTCTGGCGCTCCCAGTTCATGGTGGGGGTGCCATCATTCCTTCTTGGGCTGTTTCCTCGTCATCGGGGGCTTGAATTTCGTTTGTTGCGGCATACCTTGGCAATATGCCCTTGCTTCTTGCAAAAATGGCAAACAGCATCCAGGAACTTACATTCAGAATGCGGGTGATTTCCTCCGCAACCGGCACATTGGTAACTCGACTTACGACTACGCCGGTCTCATCGCCCGCGTTCCGACTGGAGTCTGTGAATTTCTTCTTCATCGCTGTTGGAAGGGGATTCGATGTCGCTGTGGTGGGTGGATACTGCGTTCTCTCTGATGCAGTTGCCGTCTCACTGGTGGGTTGGCAGTTGGTTCCGTTGAAACGCCGCATTCGCACCGCTGGCTTGCGGGTGGCTTCGGTTGCGGTGGCTTCGGCTATGGCATCAGCGAGGGAGATGTCCCCTTTTGCCATCAACCTGCCTTGTAGGGTTGGGTCTTTCAGGCTGAGGATGACTCAGTCTCGCATAGCCTCGTCTAGATTGGCGAATCCGCATAAGCCTCCTTGGTCCTTCAGGTCGGCTACGAACTCTCCGATGCTCTGGCCCTCACATTGATCTCTCTGGTAAAAGTCATTATGGATGAGAGTTGGTACCGCCGGAGTGTAGTGGTTCTTAAGGATGGGAGCCAGGGTGTCCCAATCCATCATCTTGACTTCTGCGGGCTTTGCGAGTGCTTTGGCCATTTTAAAAACGGCGGGTCCGCAGTGCATCAGAAAGACCACTCGCTTCTTGCTTCCTGTGGCATCTTTTAGGTTGTTTGATTCCAAAAACATTTGGAAATGATCAATGTAGGACTCCCAGTCCTCACTGGTCGGATCGAAGGGTGCGGGTGGCACGGCGCTGCTAGCCATTTTGCTGGTCGTCCCTGCGCTCTCTGCCACGTGTTGGTCAGCTCTTGTTGTCTCAGTATCCCATCCTCGTTGCCAGTGTTAAGTCTGGGCAGTGGGTCCCAAGGAGAAACGAGACTCGAGGTAGTAACAACAGCTCTTTATTAGGAAGTCAGATACTGAGACAACAACCCTAGCCGCAGCAGCCCTTTTTATAGAGCTGGCTGCGGCTAGGCAGCCTATGACATGCTTTTGAGCTTGCCGCGCTTGGTTTTACCCAATCGCGGCAGCCCGAATACGAACCAATCAGGATTGCTTATTTTGTCCAATCACAGCCCGGCTTTTCTGGACCAATAGGAACGCAGGCCTTCAAGCCTGCTAGTATGGAACACCAATACCACTCTATAAAGCCTTAGTAAGACCACA
The DNA here is from genome assembly GCA_033807585.1 of Hydrophis major. NCBI lineage: Eukaryota > Metazoa > Chordata > Lepidosauria > Squamata > Elapidae > Hydrophis > Hydrophis major. The sequence goes on from CM066328.1 coordinate 370,922,460, forward strand.
CCTAGAGTACTGCATCCAGTTTTGGTCACCACACTATAAAAAGATGTTGAGTTTCTAAAAAAAGTACAGAGAAGAGCAACCAGAATGATTAGGGGACGGAGACTAAAACATATGAAGAACGGTTACCGGAACTGGGCATGGCTAGTCTAATAAAGAGAAGGACATGATTGCAGTCTTCCAATATTTGAGGGGCTGCCACAGGGAGGAAGGGGTCAAGTTATTTTCTAAAGCGCCTGTAAGCCAGACAAGGAATAATGGATGGAAACTGAACAAGGAGAGATTTAACCTGGAAATAAGGAGAAACTTTCTGACAGTGAGAACCATCAACCAATGGAACAGCTTGCCCTCAGAAGTTATGGGAGTGTCATCACTTGAGACTTTCAAGAAGAGATTGGACTGCCATTTGTCAGAGATGGTGTAGGGTCTCCCGCTTGGGCAGGGGGTTGGACTAGATGACCTACAAGGTCCCTTCCAACTCTGATTATCTGTAACATCCGTGTTGAAGCCAGTAGTTTATAAATCTAGGAGGAGATTATGGAAGATTGATCTAGGACAGGGGTCCCCAAACTTGGCAACTTTAAGACTTGTGCACTTCAATTCCCAAAATTCTCCAGCTAGCTATGCTGGCTGTAGAATTCTGGGAGTTGAAGTCCACAAGTCTTAAAGTTGCCAAGTTTGGAGACCTCTGATCTAGGACCTGAATGACCTAGTTCACCCAGTCCTGTAACTCACAAACTGGGATTGCTTCTCAAGAAAACCTGGTTCCTTGAGCTGTTGCTTAGTTGAAAGGCACACTGAAAGAGTAATAAATGATAAGTTTTGTTGCACAGAATACTTTTAACACTTGTCTAACGCTATTAGATTTCAATTTCACAAAGTACTTATGATAGGATAGACCAAGTGCAACTTTTAAAGCACTTTCTGGGTTATGCAGTTGTAGACATTAATAATATGTGTAATTGAATACATCTGAACTGAACTGAATAAATGAGAAATGTATTTATTCTTCTGCAAAGCAAATGAATTAAAATTTCTGTCACCAGCATAAGCAGTTTAAAGTGAGATTGCAAATTTATTACACATCACACTTTTGAGCCTTTATTTTCCTTTTTAACTTTTTTCAATTTGACTCATTTATTTAGTTTATAATTCTGTTCATAGTCTTATTTATTACGGTAAATTCTTCATTAATTGACACCTTTTAAATTCAGTTTAATTTGTTTTAGATTCCACTTGCTCCTTTGTAAAATAAACAGAAACCTGCTATATTCATCTAGTCAATTTTTGTCACTTCCAGTTAGAAGCAGTTCTCTGTAGCTTTTTATTGGAAGCCTTTTCCTTCACTTGCTACCTGGCACTTTATATGGATGATGACAAGGATTGTCTCTAGTTCATTGTGTCTGAAAAAGATGTGTGTGATTAGTGTAGTTTTGGTACCTTTTGTTGACTAGATTGGTTATACAAACCCTTCACATGATGACAACGATCCAGAAAGGAAATTGTTTCATATGCTGCTTTAAGATAGGGACAAGACTTATGTTATGAAGATGTCATTTTTATCAACGATCCTGAAAATGTACTGTAACAATCAATATACTTTGTTTTATTATTAAAATGTTGCTGGCTCTGCTTAAGCAGCTTACATAAAACAGCTTATGATATGCATCACTCTGGCTTCTTTAGTTACCAGCAGTGAGACTAGCAAGCTGTACTATCCAAATGGCCATTTGGATTTGTATCTTCATTTTTATTTATTTATTTATTTGATTTATTTGATTTAGCAATCTCTTACAAGATAATAGGTATAAATATAAACATGAGTAAGAATATAAGAAATAGGTACGAACAAATGGGGACAATAGGACTGGGGATGTAGGCACGATTGTGTATTTATGCATGTCCCTTACAGACCTCTTAGGAATGGGGTGAGGTCAATAGTAGATAATTTAAGGTTTTTGCTGGGTTAAAACTGCATTAGCTCTCATATCCCATTTGAAGCAAAATTTGAGTTCACTGTATATCTCAATGGACACACATTTTCTCACAAAAAGGTTTTTCCTGTCTAAGTACAGAAAAGACAATTGCTTTTCAACCAATAATATCAAACGTGTCATTTTTTTAATATCCATCACAGAAATACAATCACTAGCTCACATACTTCTTGGCTGAAAGCAAAATATAAGAAACCATAGCATAGAAGAAAACAGTTATGCCAAACAATCAAGCTGCCATGAAATTAAATGTTCCCCTTATTAGAAGAAAATTGGGAACATATATCTCTAACTATGGTTATCTGATGGATTATTTCAGCCTAATGTGTGTAGAAAGTAAAGTTCAAAAAATGAGAAAGAAGAACTCTTTTAATAATAATGTTATGAAGTTTTATGTCATTTTAAAATCATAGTTAACTGACTTTTAAAGGTAACATGTACTTTTTCCAATGATTTAGGATCTTTAATCCTCTCCTGTGTCCAGTTTCTAAAATCATAAAGCTGCTTATTTTTGTTATGAATCAAGATAGCCAAAATAATTCTGGTTCCCATGAGAAGCTATTTTTTATACCTAATTACAAAATGTTATGTTAAACATCACTATTCCAAATTTAACTGGACACTTAATCCATTTTTAAATTTTAAAGATCAAAATTTGTTTAGTCTCTTGCTGATTATTTCAAATTACTAAAAATTTAAGCTTGTAATTAATTTTTCCTTTGTTCAGAATTGTTCAGAAACTTACCTGAGGACTTTTCAAACTTGTCATTCTGAAGGTCTCTAATAGCTTTAAGATGGTAAATAGGTAAAGTAATTACAAAGCCTTAAGAAGGTGGCCTTCCGGTTTTGAACTTCCCCGAAAACAGACCGCTGACCATGATTGTCTGTGGCTTTGGTCCGTGCTTCTTCATCGGAGAGACCTGATCGGTTAGTTTTGGGGCAGAAGCCGCCTCATAGGGGCAGCAGAGGAAGGGGAGACTGTCAGCCAGGTAGAGGGAAGTCGCAAATCCCCTGCCTGGCTTGGCTCCCTCCTGAAGACGTCTGAAGCGGTGGTCTAAAATGGCCACCCTGAAGGGGAAGATTAAGCTGGAATAAGATTGTGCGGGAGAGAGAAAAGAAGTGGACAGCAGGAGAAACGGGACACTATAATTAAATGGAAAGTACTCCAGGATTAATTTTTAAAGAATTTTTAAGAAAGGATTTAAAGCGGCAAAGAGAAAGGAGAAAAAAAAATGAATTGCTTTTGACAGCAGCGGGGCTTTGAACCATGAAAGATAGAAGCTGGAAGAAGCAAGCATCTAATTAATTTGGATAAGTATATTCTGATTCTATATAGGCAGTAATTAAGCTGAACTAGAGATTGTCAAAGGAAATTTAATACCAATTGGATTTGGTTTTTTTCTTGGAAGACTATGGAACTGTAGTTTAAAAAGCTCTAAATAATTGAAAAAAAAAGGGGGGGGATGAAGATCTGTTATAACACAGAATGCCATCTAATGGTTAAATCTAACTTGTTTTTTTTCCTAAAAGACTCTGTTTCTTAAAAATTGTAAAGAAAATTGAAACAATCAAACAAGAATTTTGAAAAACTGAAACATTGAAACAAAGAAAGAGACAGGAAGATTCTGCCCTTGGACTAACTGTTGATTCTGGCATGAATCTGGTATTGGATGAGCTGAGGACTAAAATCCGAGAGGAATAAAACAAAAGCTGACTGTTGGAAAATAATCTTATAGACATTATTTGGATTAAATTGTTAATCAGAAAGGTGTAAAATGGCGATATCTCTTCTGGAATTAAAAATGGAACTTAGAAACATGAAAGAAACATTACAAGAGCGAGGTGTATCATTGGGCCTTGCTTTAAAATTTATGGAAAATGCGATTACAGAATATAAACAACAAAGACAAAAGACAGAAGAGGAAGTGGAGTGGACTACAGAAGAGGCCATTTTTAATTACCGTTGAGAACAAAGAATTCTGCAAAGGAAGAGGAAAACAGTGGGAAATAAGTATAGATGTAAGGAGTTAAATAAAGAGGGGAATATCCAGAAAATTAAAAAAGGTAAAAAGAATTAGCAGAAAGTTGAAGGGTGGAAGGAAACTATAAATAGAGAGGGGGATAAAAACTGGAGAGAAAGAATAAAGGGGAAAATGGAAGGGAAAAGAAGGGATAAGAAACAGGATTTGGAAACAAAGAAATATGAGAATTGTAAAAAATGAAAAAAAAACCTGCTTAATTAAAAGACACAGAGATAATGGCTGATTAATATTTAAAAAGGGGATTCTCCAAGGTGATGGGGGGGGTAGCATAAACAAATATAAAGTTATGAAATAGGGATATATAGACTGACAAGATGGGAAATAGAACTGTTACTCTCTGATATTGGAATTTAAGCTCTTTTTTTTCATGTATAGAGATAACTGCAATAACTACTGGAATATGTTTATTAAATGTATTGAAATAATTGTAAGAAATATGTGTATTAAATATACTGAAATAAATTAAACGATATAGGAGGAGAGCTGAAATAGAATTAACATTAGGATTCAGTATCAAATGAGTAGATTAATATGTCTTATTTTTTGAAATTGTAAACAAATCTTATGGAATTAAGACGGGGGAAAACCATGCAGAATCTGATTTATATATACTATGTAGTTTTAAAGGGATTATCAATTTTAATGTTTTAGGTGATAAAAAATTAGACGTTTAATGGGATTTAAAAGGGGAGATAATTAATGAATATGTACCGTGTTTCTCACAAAGTAAGGCCGGGCCTTATTTTTTTTTGACCCCCCCAAAAATGGCTAGGCTGTCTTTTCAGGGGTGACTTAATTCCCCCCCTTGCATCCTTGGGTGGGTAGCGACAGCTTGGATGGGGCACTTTGTATCGGGAGACCTTCTGCCACCATTGCTTTCCCTTCTCCTCATGCTGCCGCGGTGTTTAGAGCAATGCTGCAGTGTTTAGAGCAATGCCAAGCAGCCACGTGTGGCCAGCCAGGGCTCCTCCCTGCAACCGGAGTCCGGCGGAGACACTTGGCTTCAGGCGCTCCTGTCGCCGCCTTCCCTTTGCCTTCGAAGGCAAAGCCAATGCTTTTAAAAACGATGCCCTACTACCAGTATGACAAAGCCTCCTCTGCCTGAGAGGGCAGCCCAACCCCACATGGGGAGGTGAATCTCCCAGGCCGCAGTGCAGGATCGGCCCACCCCGGGAGAAGGGCTGAGCCGCCATCCTTGCCTGGCACCGGGCAGAGTGTGAAGAGCTTCATCTGGGGTGCTCAGTGTAGCTGACAGGCAGGCACTCCTGCCCAACGCCAAGGCAGCGAGCGCCTCCCTGCCAGGCCCTCTGCTCATCCCGCCAGGGCCACGCCAGAGCCAGGAAAGTGAGCAGCGGGTGCGTGCCTGCCTGCCAAGCAAAAGAGCTGGGCTGACCCGAGCTTGGCTTCCTTCCAAAGTCCCTCCAGCCCGAACCCAAAGGGGCCACTGGGAGAGACCACCTGAGGCAGTGATAATGCCCACCCATCTGTGGATAGGGAGGCAAGGCGATGGCCTGCACCACGTCCTCCTCTGAGCTGAGCCCTGCTGAGTGAGCACTTCTGCCCGATGCTCATGCTGGTGCAGCGTTTGGAGCTGCCAGTGCATTTGCAGATGCATGGGGAGGGGATGGGCTGGGCGAGGGGTGGGAAGGACGGGCGGCTTTGGGCTCTCTTCGCCGGACCCACCAGCCAGGGAAGCAGCACTGCCGTCGCCTTGCCTCCCTCTCCGTGGATGGGTGGAAGCTATTACTGCCTCGGGCAGCCTCTCCCTTCAGGTTTGGGCTGGAGGGACTTGGGAAGGAAGCCAAGCTCTGGTCGGCCTGGCTCGTTCGCTTGGCAGGCGGGCGCGCACCTGCAGCTCGCTTTCCTGGCTCTGCCCAGCCCACCTGGCTCTGGTGGGATGAGCGGAGGGTCCGGCAGGGAGGTGCTCTCTGCTTTGGCAAGAGCTCCACCACCAGGTGTGTCAGGTACTCTGGGTGCCCCTGGTGAAGCTCTTTGCGCTCTGCCCAGCGCCAGGCAGGGATGGTGGCTGGGTGCTTCTCCCAGGGTGGGCCGATCCTGCACTGCAGCCCTGGAAGATTCACCTCTCCATGTGGGGTTGGGCTGCCCTCTTGGGCAGAGGAGGCTTTGTCGTACCAGTAGTAGGGCATCGTTTTTAAAAGAATTGGCTTTGCCTTCGAAGGTGAAGGGAAGGCAGCGACAGGAGCGCCTGAAGCTGAGTGTCTCCACAGGGCTCCGGTTACAGGGAGGAGCCCTGGCTGGCTGCTCGTGGCTGCGCCAAATGCCGCGGCTTTGCTTTAAACACTGCGGCAGCACGGGGAGAAGGGAAAGCAATGGTGGCAGAAGGTCTCCCGATACGAAGTGCCCCACCAACGCCAAAGTCAATGCAGGCAGTACCATATCTGGGTACGCGACAAAAGTACTTCCTCACGGCAAGCCCCCCGCCATTCCTTCCCATTTCACACGTTTAATATAGGCTTTAATTTGGGGGGATTAATTTGATTTTATGCCTATAAAACATGCTGGGACTTCCTTTTGGGGAAGGCCGTATTGTTGGAGAAACACAGTAGTACTTAGAGGTGGTGCACTTAAATTGATAATTCAAGGGGGAAACTATTTCTTAGAAGTATATCTAATTAGAATTTAAGATGGAATATACAAATGTGACAGTGAAAAGTATCAAAGTATAATAATTATGAAGTTAACATAGATAATAAAATAAGAGGTAAGCATTTGGAATAATAAAATAAAATAGAAAACGTGTAAAAGCATTGTTAAGATAAGAAGTTGAATACAAAAACTGAATATGTAACTATGGTCATATTTGTATGTACATGTGAAACCTGTAATCATGCTGTTCACTAAAAAGATATGTTTTTAAAATGTGGAAAACTGAATAAAACTTGTTTAAAAAAGAAAAGAAAGCCTTCAGAAGACTCTGCAGTGATTGCAAGCAAAATGGCCAATCTCCTTGTCTTCTGTCACTCAAACTATGCAAAAGCACTCACGTGCAATCTCCGAAGCATATGTGGGCATTCTCCCATTCTATCCCTATCTGGAGAAATTCCAAACAACTGGTTTACTCACTGTTTATGTTTGCTTTTTTTGTATTTGCCCAGACTCTGCTTTTGCAGAGACATCTTCAGTTCACTATGCCTCCCCTAGAAGACCCCCTCCCTTGAAAATTCTTAGGGAGTTGAATAGAAGTCTTCCTGAATCACTTTCTGATAGCATCTGATGAATTAGAGTGGATTCACCCCAAAGTGACATTTCCAATTCCTACTTCTTTATAGTAACTAAAGTTGCTTGTATCTGCAATAAGGTATGTTATTTATTCCATAAGGGAATTGTGTTATGTTCCTGCCAGAACCATTATTGCTCAGTGGAATGGGTTCATAGCAGGACATTTATGAAGATAAGATCATAACAATATTCACAAGGAAGCAACAAAGTGTATTAATTGATTCTTGGCTGCTTTATAAACTAACGCAATTTTTACCTTGGTATGTTTATTATTTAGAGACAAAGACCAAATAAAGATAGATATTTCTTAAAACATCTTTACATGCTGCCTCCCCAGTTATCTTGATTGTGCTGCCGAGCCTAGACACAAATGATATTAAGTCATTGGACTTTTAACCTAGAATGTTCTTTTAAAAAAAAAAATCTGTGAAATAACTGTCCCTTAATAAAAAAATGTTGAACCTTCATTCATTGGAGGTCATAACTATTCCAAAGAAGTATACAAATATGCAAATGTGTTTCTGCTAATTTGGATGATGTCATATTTGGTGCATTCTTCTGCTATAAATTGATTAGCTTGTTTGTCTGTGACATTTTTACTCCTTTACCATATTAAACAAACATTTATGTGATGAAGAAAACAGGAGAGCCATTCAGCTGAAAAGAGGCTGTTTTATAACGATCCTCATTCCACCTAATGTAATAGTGCATACATAGTTGGATAATAGTTTTCCATCTGCTTGGAAAGGAATATTTTCCATCATTCTTGTGACATTGTGAATTATATATGTTATATATGTTATAGAGTCTTGTCAGTCCACCTAGTAACAGTTAACAATCTTCAGGTAGAAACTGGTGCAAGTGAATTGAAGCTATAATGAAGCTGAAATTGCACTAAGCTTTTCTAAGTCTACATGTCTACAATGTCAGAAGGAACCAGCTACATCAAGGCTCTAACTCTAACCCTAACCCCAACTCGAACCCTAACCCCAACAATAATCCATTGTTTATCATCTTATTTGAGAATGGGAATGTCTATCTAACTCATTGCTCATGAGAATAGTATTGCAGGCTTAAAGTTGCCATGATTGGTAACCCCTGATATAATGAGTATTGGTTATAAATAGCTTGCAATACTATTCTCATGAGCAATGAGTTAGATAAATATTCCCATTCTCAAATAAGATGATAAACAATGGATTATTGTTATTTTTTCAGCAATATGTATATTGGAATGTATTACTTCCATACACGTTTCTCAAATTCATTATTATTCTGCACTTCAAGTCTCAGTCTACTCATCTAGCAACATCAAAGTCTGAGAAGATGATGGGAACTGAAGTTCAGAGCTGGAGAGAAACTGCTTGTAAAATTGTGCTTTAAGATATTATTGGTAACCTTTGGGGATATCCTTATTCCGCTCAGAGTATCTCAGAATAAGTATGGGTCCAGTTCCATTTTTAACTAATGAAATTGCTAAGAAATGTCTGCTGGGCATTGAGGAACACTCAATAAAGGGTTGGGGAAGTGTCAGAAAATAACTGCATAGAGCCACTTAGTATAGAACCATGCAGTTTGGGGATCAAGCCCTACCTCTGTCTTGTGATCAGCTTCTTGACCAAAGTGTAATAAGAACCTTGTATTCAGTTTTTGGCAAGTTACTTGTTCTTTGTAACTATAGCAGCTATCTAATAACAAGGCAGCTTTCTGAATGGGGAGCAGCTCAGGAGCCATTTCAGAACAGTTTCTGAACTGTCTAAAAATATTATGGGAGATAAATTAAGGACAACTTTTATTAGAACTTATGCTGTTAACAATAATAGTATTAATGTTGACTATTTTTGCTGGAAGTGCTAAGCTCCCTGTAGTGAGCTGATAAAGTAGATAGACCAGAGATAGACCAGAGATAGAATTCATCTTAAATTTAACTTGCTGCTGCATTTCAATATTGAAAAAAAACCCAAAAACCCACATTTCCTGTGATTCAGTGTTGAACTCTTAATCTTTTATTACTCTGACGTCAGTTACTTAGGGTACTTGCTTCTTAAAACTCTGGATTAGAAGCACAACGATTTGAGCTCATAAGGGAAGAGTTCATATCTGTCAGATATAGCTTTCTTCCTTCACTTTCTCTTTCTTATCAATTGCTTGAGTTAATCAGAATTTTATTTTTTTCTTAAAAAGAGCTTCCTCAGCCAGAATTAGATTGATTTTGTTTTTTGAATACCTAATGGAAAGCTTTAACAGCAGTGTAGGTGTTAGAATAGAGTCCCTGGTCTCCCAATGAGGAATTTACTGTGACCTATATTTTGGAATATAATTAGAAGACTGAACCGCTGATAAAATATGGATATTTTAATTCAGCCTATGTAAGCATTAACAGACTAATACTCATCTATTGGGTTCTTTTAATACATAGTAATCACCTCTGTTAATCTTCTGTTGAAGAAAGACAGAAGTTGCTTTCGAAATTTTGTTCAGAGAAGAAATGAATTTGAAGAAAGCTGTTAAGTGTGGAGCATGGGTGCGAAGAATGGAGACGAGCCAGTGAAAATAGTAAACTTCAACTCTTTATTTACATGGTGTGACAGCTCACACTGGATGGCTACTATAGCCTTCCTTATATAGACAACTTATTAATTATTCAACCAATGAAAACCTGGGAGCGCTAGCTCCATTGACCAATGATAATGGCTTGTTAACGGCCAATCAGACTCTCCTGAACAGACCAATCTGATCTTGCCATTTAACAGCCAATCGGAAGTGCAGGGCCAGAACCCTGCACTTGATTACAAGCTCTAGATAACTTTTATTACACATTTATTCATTCACAACACCCCTTCCCTCCGGGTTCTGTTTACAGGGTGCGGTCACATCGTCCTTGAGGTAGGATGGTTGTTTTGTTAGTCTTTTTTATTTTTGTTGTGCACCCGGTATTTGGCTGCACTCTTGTTGAGGTAGGATGTTGTTTGGCGAAAGGGGTGTCTCTGATTCTGAGTTCACGTTTTTGTTGTCACCAACATCTTCGGTATCACCCTGAGGTGAACTCACTCCCATCCCTGATTCCTGTTCTCGTGTTTCTGTTCCGCTATCGTTCCCTTCAAAAAGGTTTTCTGCTAATTGAAGTTCATCTTCCTCTGTATCTCCCCCCCCCCGTCAGTTTGGTTATTAGGGGACTTGGAGATCCCTGACTGCAGCCTTGATCGTAGTTGATCGATATGGTGCTTCCATAGTCTATCATCACGGCATTGTACAAGGTATGATCTCGGGCCGGTTACACGGACCACAGTCGCTTCTACCCACAACGGATCGCCTGATAAATTTTTAGTGAACACCAAGTCGCCTACCTGGAAAGTACGGCATCGGCCGCTGAATCCGAGTGATTTCTCCGGTTCGTACGCTGGGTGTAACCGGTCGAGGTGGGAGCGGAGCTTTCGTCCCATTAGCAGCTCGGCGGGAGTTTTGTTGGTGCAGAGTGATATGCTGTAAAAAGAGGATTCGGTTTATCTTTTCTTCGATGTTGTCATAGTCCACTTTCTGTAGCGTTTTCTTGACGAATTGTACCATGCACTCGGCCCTTCTATTGGCTGCAGGATGCACAGGCGAAGTCAGTGCATGTCGAATACCGCGGTCCATCAGGTACTGTTCAAAGGACAGCGCGGTAAATTGGGGCCCGTTGTCGGACACCAGAATGTCTGGTAATCCGTGGGTTGCAAACAGTCTTTCTAGTTTCTTAATGACCGCTTCGGTTGTTGTGTTCCTCATTCGGTGGATTTCGAGCCAGTTCGAGTAGGCGTCCACGGTTAACAAGAAGGTGTGGCCTTTGGTCGGCCCAGCAAAATCCAGATGGATACGGGACCAGGGTCCCTGCAGTGTTTTCCATTCGGTTGGGATTGCCTTTGGTGGGGCGTTGCTTACTTCCTGGCATCTATGACAAGCTTTGACCCAAGTCTCGATTTGCTTGTTGATGCCTGGCCACCACGCGTAGCTTCGTGCGAGGGCCTTCATGCGCACGATACCGGGGTGGCCATCGTGCAAGGTTCTCAGTACTGCTTGTTGGAGTCGTTCTGGGATAACGACTCTATTGCCCCAGATGATGCAGCCCTTTTGAGAAAACAACTCTGTTTGTTGACTTTTGAATGGTGTGAAGTCGTCTGCTACTTGGTCCAATGGCCATCCACGTTCCACCCAAGTGAGACTCGTGCTAAGGTGGGGTCGCATTTTGTTTCTTTCGCGATATCACGGGCGGTTAATGGCGGTGTACGAAGTGCCTCGACCTGCAACGTTGTTACTGTTGGCACGGGGTCATCATAGTCTCTGGAAGCGGTGCTCGGCTCAATGCGTCGGCATGGGGAATGGCTTTCCCGGGGCGGTATTGCAGCCGATAATTATAAGCAGCCAAGAATTCTGACCAGCAAGTCATTCTGGGAGATAATATAACTTTAAAATATAATATATAGGGGGTTGGCTTATCCCCAGCTATTATCCCCAGCAAAGGTTTGTGGTCAGTCACTGTAGTAAAAGCCTGGCCATACGCGTACTCATGAAATCTTTTGACAACAGACACAATTGCAAGGGCTTCTTTATCAATCTGGCTATAATTTCACTCAGTTTTCGAAAGCGTCTTTGAAAAATAGGCAACAGGGGCTTCGCTACCGTTAGCCAATACATGGCTCAAAATGGCGCCCACTCCAAAAGGCGATGCATCACATGTGATAGTTAATGGCAAGGTCTCATTGTACTGCATTAGTACAGCGTCAGAAGTCAGTAGTTTTTTCACATTACGAAACGCCTGCTCTTCTCTATGACCCCATATCCAAAGTGCTTTTTTGTCCAGTAAATGATGTAAAGGTTCAGCGACAGTCGCCTTGTGCGGCAGGAATATGTTATAAAAATTGATAAGGCCTAGAAACGCCTGGAGGTCGGCCTTATTCCAGGGTCTGGGAGCGTTTTTTATTGCTCTCAATTTGCTATCGGTAGGGTGACTGTCAATTAGGTACCCTAAAAATTCGACATGATCTGTACACAGCTTACACTTATTTTTCTTCATTTTAAGGCCTGCGTCTTTGAATTTCTGGAGAAGCAATCTTAAACGATCCCATAAAATTTTTGAAGTAGGGGCAGCAATTAACACATCATCAAAGTAGGGGACAACGCCTTTAATCCCTTGCAATAGTCTTTCCATCAGGCTCTGAAAGATCCCCGGGGCTACACTCACTCCGAATTGGAGCCGTGTACATTTAAAGGCACCTCAGTGCGTCACGATCGTCTGTGCCTGTGCCGTTTTTTCATCAACCGGCAGTTGCTGATATGCCTGAGCTAAGTCTAGTTTAGAGAAGACTTTTCCGCCCCCTAGGGAGGTGTTGCACCACCGGCACCGGATATGGGTTTTGCTGCAGGGCGTGGTTCAGGGTGGCTCGGTAGTCCCCACAAATTCTAATCGAACCATCCGGCTTAATTGGTGTCACAATTGGGGTCTCCCAGGGCGAGTGATTGGTTGGCTCTAACACTCCCTGGGCTTTTAACTTATCAAGCTATTTGTCGATTTTTGGCTTTTGGGGCAAACGGAACTCGATGAGGTTTAAGGCGGATGGGAGCTATTTTTGATTAAGGCTAAAGGATATCAGGGTCCCCTTGTACTTGCCTAGCTTTTCTGCAAAGACGTCCTTGAATTCATGGACAAGGTCCTCCTCCCAGTCACTGCCGCTGATTTGGTTAATGCCTGCCACTTCAATGCCAAGTGGCGCGAACCATTGGAGGCCTAACAGGCCAGGCTGGTCCTTGTTGATCACAGTCAGGGGTAAGTACGCTGTGCGGTTTTTGAACGAGACCCGGACTCGACTGGATCCTACGACTGGAATCCTATTCCCTTTGATAGTCTTTAAGTATGAGTCTTTGGGAACGGAGGTCTTGGCGCCGGATAGTAGAGATGAGTTGCTTGAGGGTCTTCCAGGAAACCATCGAGAGAGATGATCCCGAGTTGACTTCCATTTGGCAGGGCTGATTTTCGATGGCCACTTTAATTCAGATTTTCTTGGCATCCAAGGAAGAGGCCTGACCGATAGTGATAGTTTGGTGAGCCTCTTCTCACTTCGTTGGGCGATTTATGGTTCGGTTTCTGTAGGAGTGGTTTACTGGTTCTCGCCTTACAGGACGGTTTCCTGTTGATTGGTGATAGTCAGCCCCCTTCGAGGTCTGGCTGGGTCCTAGGAAGCTTCTACAGACCTGTCCGATATGGCCTTGTTTCCCGCACTCATGGCAGAGCGCGTCACGGAATTTGCATTCGGACCAGGAATGGTTGGCCCCACAGCCAGCGCATGGGTGTTGGGACTTCGGGTAATGGTCCCGATCGGACCGCAGTCGATGGACCTCTTCTTCGTTACTTTCTGACGATGAAGAGAGGTCCTCGTGATGGGCTGTCAAAAGCTGTCCTTCTGACTTAGGTGAAATGTTGCAGGTCGGTTGGTGTACCGGAGCGCAGTTGCGGTGCAGTTGGGCAGCCGACTTCCTGGTTGCTTCTGCTGCAGTAGCATCAGCGATGGCATCAGCAAGGCTAATGTCACCTTTCGCCATCAGCTTGCTCTGCATGTTTAGCGCATCTAATCCCAGAACTATTTGGTCTCTCAAAGCCTCTTCCAGGTTGGCGAACCCGCACAGGCCTCCCAAGTTTCGGAGGTCCGCAACGAAATCAGCAACGCTTTCTCCTTTCCGCTGGTTTCTTTGGTAGAACTCGTGCCACCTTACGAGCGTTGGTACGGTCGGTGCATAGTGGGCCCTCAGTAGGGGTTCGAGGACATCCCAGTCCATAGCCTTCACTTCAGCCGGTTTTGCTAGTGCCTTGGCCATCTTTAATATCGTCGGCCCACAATGCGTTAGGAATACCGCCTGTTTCTTCCCGGTTGTGGCATCCTTCAAATTATTGGTTTCCAAGAACATTTGGAAACGATCCATGTAGAACTCCCAGTCTTCTTGCGCTGGGTCGAATGGAGCACGTGGTATGATGCCGGCGGACATGGTTCCGCTGTTGTGCGTTTCAGCCATGTGCTCAGTTATCTTTTTCATTGTTCAGTCAGCTCTGACGTCTCCACATCCCATCCTCGTCGCCAGTGTTAAGTGTGGAGCATGGGTGCGAAGAATGGAGACGAGCCAGTGAAAACAGTGAACTTCAACTCTTTATTTACATGGTGTGACAGCTTAAACTGGATGGCTGCTATAGCCTTCCTTATATAGGCAACTTATTAACTATTCAACCAATGAAAACCTGGGAGCACTAGCTCCGTTGACCAATGATAACGGCTCGTTAGCGGCCAATCAGACTCTCCTGAATGGACCAATCTGATCTCGCCATTTAACAGCCAATCAGAAGTGCAGGGCCAGAACCCTGCACTTGACTTCAAGCTCTAGATAACTTTTAATACACATTTATTCATTCACAACAAAAGCACTCATGAAAAATGTGTTCTACTATTTAGTCAATAGATGTTCTGAGAGGATTTAGGTGACAGCTGTGATTTTCTTGTACAATTTTCTCTCCACTGATTACAGCTTCCCTGATCTCCCAATTAAATCCCAAGGGCCGGCATTAGGAGAGAACTCCTTGTTTGGGGAAGAATAGGCATCCAGGAGAGCTTCAGAGCAACAGACAGCAACATGAGCAGAAATTTCAATCATTCAGATGAACAAACCACAGCATCAACTGTTTCTTTTGAAACAACTTTGAAATATCCACAGCTGTACATTACTGAGATTAAAAACACAGTTCTGTTAAAGGCAACACATTTAAATGGGAACCAAATGCTCACAAATTCAGTTTGATTTGGAAAAAAATGAAATTTTGTACCTCTAATAGGTCTCGTGAACAAGGAAGTTTTCCAGTAGTGGATGAAGAAAAATATAGAGCAGCTTTATCCAAACACATATGCAGGTGCTGGATAGGAAAGGCTATATTAATACTTCCTATGTATTTAAGCTGCCTCAGATTGCTAGGACCATTTTTCAGAATGCTACCTGATCACAGTCTATGGTCCTATGCAGAATGTGAAAATGAGGCCATCAAAAGGAAGAGATTTGCTGATTTTTAATAGTGAAGTTTCTAATACAGGGGTGTCAAACTCACAGCAATACATTGTCGTCACATGGTGTATCATGACTTTTTCCCCCTTTGCTAAACCAGGAATGGGCATGGCCAGTGCGTGATGCATCCAGCCCTGGGCTGTGAGTTTGGTACCCCTGTTCTAATGCTTTGAAAAGTTCTTGTGTGTTGGGTTGGTGAGTGGAGCCTTCAAAAGAAGTATTAAATGGACAAAATCTTAAAAGGATGTTAAAAGTACTAAGAAAATGTTTTTGCCCAAATTTTCCCTTTTTGGTTGAACAATTGAAATAAGATGAGGAAGTTGCTGGAAGAACCTTTTCCCTATTTGGATGTTTTTTTTCTCTTATCTTCCATGCACTTCAATATACCATCACACTATCTTCATCACTGTGGAAAGGTAAGGGCTTAGCTGGAAAGCCTCTGATTTCCCTTGAAACATGCTCTGGCAATGATCACCTCAGGAATTATATATAGAAAAAGATCTAAGCAACATAAGTCATTTCTGTTAGGGATAACATTGTTTGCCCTAACTGGTTTAGGTAAAATAATAACTATGTAATCATAGTTTATAAGTTAAAGTGTCTGCAACTTTAAATATGGGAAAGTGATTAAGGGAGTGGTTGTGAAAGCACTTTAAAAGAAGCAAGACTGCAGCTTGCTCTCTCTCTGGCTTTGATGATCCCTGATTACTGCTTGGAATCAAGACTGCATTGCTCGAACGGGAGAGAAACAAAGGACTGATTTGTAAGTGAACTGACATAGGATATTCTGCACGGACTTTGCTAACTGAATATCCCTCAATGGACTGACTAAATGATACATGACTATTGGACTGTTATTTTGACTATGCTATGAACTCATAATGGAATAAACTATATTTTTGATAGCACAAGCGTATCTGTTATTTTTACTGTATGTTAATAAACATACAAGCTTAGCTCACTCATTTATCTGTGTGCCTATCTGACTAACGCTGCACATTCTGTTTAGCTTGTCTCCCTAACCCTGGTTGGGGAAACCAGGCTTAACAATTTCTGTCTTCTACCTACCCTTAGCAAAAGAAAGAAGGAAACGAGGAAGGAGGAAAAAGGAAAGAATACCACAGTGATGGGGATAACGGGCAGTCAACATTGTGGCTTTGCCCTAGTAGTCATGATATAATAATTTGCAAATTGTTTTTCATCTGGAACACATTCATCTAATTAAAATTGCATAGCTCTTTCCATTTTAAAATTGGTATACACTGCCAAATGCGGGGACTTAGAAATTTAGAAACTCACTATGATAAAACCTGAATTGACTGCTCTACCAATTTATAATCTCTAAATTAGCTGGGATAACTGCTCCACTGCATTTCTTCCTCAAGTCACAAATGAGCCAATGTGTTCTTTGCAGACATGCAAGATTGACAGATAGTTTGTGCTTATTCTTAACTACTCAGAAGAGTTCTGACAATATTTGTTCCACTGTGGTTGTTTTCCTGCTGACTGTTGACTATTGGTTAGAAAATTGGCTAGCATCATTCAAAATTGCCCCAGCATACTGTTTCGCATAGCATTTTAAATAGCATAAAATGACATCAAAGTATATCAAACCTAATATAATCTTGTTTGTTTTGGTTCCTTGTTATTCTGGGAGCAATGACTAAGAAGCTGTTTACTCAGGAACTCTTACTTAAAGTCCAGAGCAGGGTTGTCAAACTCCTGACCCATCGACTGGATGCACCATGCTGGCCATGCCCACGCCCGGTTTAGCAAAGGGGAAAAAAATCCCTATATGTCATGTGATGCCACCTTGATGCTGTGAGTTTGACACCCTTGGTCTAGAGTAATTTACATCAACATATGGATCTAACTGGAAGAACTTTTTGGTTTAAAATTTGTTTAAATTTTAAAATTGTGCACTTAATTCTAGTGTCAGGATTTCGGCAGTTACCCCAATTAAACAATGAGTAATATTTCTATGGTCTTTTTAGAGTTGCCATCTAGTTGGATTAATAGATGGGGATGGATTTCTTTGCATTTTTAGAGATGCACCTTATATGACCAAATTGCTGAGAAGTATCTACTGGGCTTACTTAACTACACTGAAAAGTAGATGAGTTTACCTTGATGTTTCAATTTCATGCTGATTGATTTACTTTGGAAAGAGATTAGGGGATGAATAGACTAAGATGAACTTACTCTGATATACTGTATCAGCTTTCACCATATAACCTGAAAAATTGTTTAAAGCTATTTAAGATTGAACAACAGGATATCCAAATATATGACAGAACAATAGAAGCCTTAATGTCATAACATATTTTTAGGAAATTTAAAAATTAAACTTTAATTTTTAAATTAAAAATAAATTCAGAAGTTGTGGGTGCTCCATCACTGGAGGCTTTCAAGAAGAATTATTATTATTTTAACCACCAAATTAGTAAAAGGGGGGGAAATGTATGGGGTTTTTTTCCCTTGTTTAAAAGCTTGTACAAATCTAGAATTAAGATAGACTATTAAGAGGAAGGAAAGACATTGATAATTTTTTTTATTAGGCAAACACATACTGTTATCCTTATTCTTAAAAAAAATATTAATGTTTAAGAATTATACGTGAAATAATTGAAATGAAATGAGAGGATGTTTAGATTGAGATTAATATTAGAGATCAGGATTAATTTGTTTGTTCTTCTTTACTGTAAAAGTTCAAATGGAAAAAGTAATAATAGAATTAAGTAAAAATTGGATAAGATACGAAGATGAATGTAAAAAAGGAATATATAACTATTGTCATGTTTGCATGTAAAAGTGATGACCTGGAAACATGTTGTCCACTGAAAAGAGCCTTTTAGTATTTGCAGTGTGAAAAATTGAATAAAACTTGTTTTAAAAAAAAGAGACTGGACAGCCACTTGTATAGAATGTATAGAGCAGAGGTCTTATTCTCGCGGCCCGCAGGCCAATTGCAGCCCACAGGACGATATCCTGTGGTCCCCGCCGTGATATGAAAGTATAATATTAGTGTATAATATAAAGTATAATATAAAGTATAATATTATGCGGCCCAGCCTCACCCAGACTCTGCCTCCAGCGGTCCCCAGGTAAATTGTGTTTGAGACCCCTGGTATAGAGTCTCCTGCTGTATAGAGTCCCTTCCAACTCTCTTATTCTGTTCTGTCCTGTAAACAGATGTTCCTCTGACATTTGGAAAACAGGAGTACCCAGCAGAAAGGAATTACCCAGTGAAGATTTCTAAGAAAATGGACATTAATTGTGCCTTTTGAGCAGGTTTGCCTTTTAAAAGGGCAACTGTGTATAGCCAATGCTGTGCAGTATGAGGCCCTTTACATGGCAATCATCATAAAACAGGTTGGAAGGGCCATCCTTATCATGCTATATGCTGCTGAAGGGGATCAAACAATCATGTTCATAATTGAACTTATAACCACATTAGAGCATTCCTAGATTTGATTTAGATCCAGTGTGCATTTGGTGGATGTTTCCCAATTGAGATTCAAGTATCATCTAAAAGAACTGAGTAAAAGCAGGTTTTTGAAATACCTTCCCTTCCCTCATAGCTCTCTTGTTAAATGAGTGAGGTTCAGTAATAATATGGAAGTCTACTTAAAGAACAGTCAAGAACTTTTTCCTTTTAGGATCAGCCATCAACATTAAAGGAACAAGCAGTCAAGAAACAGGCTGCAGACTAGCACTCGGTACAGCAGCCATGGAGGCCTTGGAAAAGATATTCAAATGCTATGATGTATCTATACCTACTAGGATAAGGATTGTGCAAGCCATAGTATTCTCTGTTTCACTTTAGGGAAGAAAAAGTTTGTGCTTTAAAGAAGCAGAGTAGAATATTGATGCTTTTGAACTTTAATATTGGAGAAAATTCCTGAGACTTTTGTGGACTGCCAAAAAGACAAACATGGAACAAATCAACCCAAAGTTGTCACTTGAGGCATAAATGATTAGGCTCAAATTATCCTACACAAGACACATTATGTGAAGACCCAGCTTTCTGGAAAAGGCTGTAATGCTGAGAAAGAAAGAAAGAAAGAAAGAAAGAAAGAAAGAAAGAAAGAAAGAAAGAAAGAAAGAAAGAAAGAAAGAAAGAAAAGATGGACTCAATTGCAGAAGCAATGAGTACACCCTTGAGAGATATGAAACAACAGGTTAGGGATAGTCTCAGAGAAAAAAACACTATGGTGTGGGTCTCTAACCCTCCAGGCCTCAGACTGGTATCTATCCATAGTCTGTTAGAAACAGGGTCGTGAGTGAGTAAAGCTTTATTTGCACATGTGCAGGATCTAGGCTGCATGTGAAACACCCCCTCCCCCGCTCTGTGGAAGAATTGTCTTCCACAAAACTGGCCCCTGGTGCCAGAAAGGTTGGAGACTTAATCTATGGGATTGCTAGGAGTTGAAAATGATATGTGGCACATAATCAATCAAAGTATGACACTTGCATGTCATACCAAATTACAATGGTTCATGTATCACTTTTATATATGTATTCTATCTTGTACATATATCTCTGAGACAGTTTCAAACAGTGATTTTCTAATAAAATCTGAAATTTCCACCTCACTTTCTTTTCCCTAGGGCAAAGCTGTGTGTGATGAATGAAAAATTAAATTGTTTTTGTTATTTGGCTTGCCAACAGAATGCAAGCCATTTCTGAGATGAATATCGAGTGTTTCCCAGATCAGAAAATTTTTTGCAGCTGTATTAAGACTGCTACAATTCCATTCAATTTTCACAATTCTACGATCAGAAGTCAATTTATATTTCATAACTGGGTTATAGATTGCAATGATTGATTTGCAAGGCTTCTTTATTATGGAGTGGTAGAACAGCACTTTAGAACAATACCCAAAGTTTCCACTTAATAAACCCATTCTCTACCCAACCAAAGAAATAAATTGCTCTGCCTTTTGTAGCGTTTATTCTTAGGATGGATTTGATGAAAGGGGAAGAATACATTCAGAATGACGGTTGACTAATTCATCAAAGGCACAATTTGCTTGCGGGCCTTAACGTGTCAATGCTTTCAGATGAGGACACATTGTGCAGTCATCTGGATTCATTGAAAACATTTTATAAGACATAAAGAGGTTGCCACCCTGCATTCTGTATTTCTTAACATTGCCCATCTTTGTATTGATCACAGAAATTTCTCTGCTTGGAAAAAAAGATGGAATAAGTCTCTAATACTTTTTGATTATCTTCACAAAGAAATAACTCTAAAAATATCATGTTTATGATATTGAGTGGTACTTTGTAAATTCATCTCATTTCCATAATATAACCCCAAGTGACACTTCTTTTAGTCATCATGCCTTAGTATGATTAACATACAGTATCTGTGCTTTATCTTTGAAAAATAAATGTCTCAGTTTTGTCATTCATCCTTATGGGATAATACAACCACTCCCTCCCTCCTCATGGACAACATGCCAGCAAATGCTATGAGGAAACCAGAAATGGAGGTGAAATATTACAGAAAAGAATTTTGCCTCCTAAACAATACTTTGACACCCTGACAGATTAGCTGCCCCATTACAGGTGGATGACAGCTTGAGGTACTGTAGATTATGACAGGTGCTAAGAACTACACATCTACTTATAGGCAGGCCTCCCTTCTGGTGGTACCAGCCAGAATATTCTACTTGAAAGTTGTTACCATAACATCTTTTTGGCCCCTGTTGGAGATTTCTCATCTAAGCCTGAAGAATATCCAATGTTTTTTTGTATCCTTTCCCTCAGTCAACTTCGAATAAAGATGGTTTTATAATTATTTTTATGGAATATTTTGATTACTTCATTCCAGCCATTTTTACTGTAAACCTCTTTGAAATGCAAATGTCCTGGAAGTGGTGTAGAAAACTGCATGTACTGTAAGTAAATATTTTAAGTGTGGTGGGAAAAGCTGCTCAGGATTGACATAACTGGCTTTAATAAAACTTTCTTCTCCACTGGAGGCAATTAAAGGTCTAGACTGATATAATTCCTTGGAGGTGGGAGATTTAATTTCCATACAGAACACCACAGTCTCAGTATTCCTCTCTTCTATATAGGCATTGTGTGAAATCTCTGACACATGTTGAATAGAGCAGGAAGAGGGAACTTTTAGCCTCCCCAGATACATCTTGATAGCCTTCCAGGGCTACTTCTGCCTCTGCCTCTGCTTCAGCTTCTTCAGCTGCTTCAGCTTCTGCTTTTGCTTCTGTTTCTTCTGCTTCTGTTGCTTCTCTTTCTGTCGCTTCTGCTTCTGTTACTTCTGCCTCTGCCTAGCCTCCCCCTCCTCCCTTCTTTTTGCTCTGTGCTCGCTTAGTTCTCACTGCAAAGCTATCAGTGTAAAATGGGACAAGAGGGTTTGTTTTACAGCCAGCTTGTTGCAGACATTGATGCTGAGGAGTATCTGGCCCAAGATCATCCAGCTATCTTCTGTGACTAAGAGAGAATGAAACCTAATTCTCTTTGCTCTAGCTTAGAATCCTGAATGCTACAGTATGTTGGCTTTCTCCTCCCTACTGTTATCATTATCAAAATCCAGAGGTTTGGTTTAAATCAGGGATGTCCAACCTTGGCAACTTTAAGACTTGTGGACTTCAACTCCCAGAATTCCTCAGCCAGCTGGCTGAGGAATTCTGGGAATTGAAGTCCACAAGTCTTAAAGTTGTCAAGGTTGGACATCCCTGGTTTAAATATACTTTTCACATAGCCTGCAGCCCTATCAAACATATCTCAATCACCCATCCCAGGCAATCTATAGCATGAAGAAAATTACTTACCCTTGTGAATGGAAAGGGCTAATAGACTGATTTGACCTCTACCTGCAACTGCTTGGCTTCTGCTAATAAGATAAATGCTTCTACAGTGGAAAGCTCATGTATTTCCTATAGATTAACAGAGTTGGAAGGGACCATGTAGGTCATCTAGTCTAACCCCCCTCCCAAGTAGGAGACCCTGCACCATTTCTGACAAATGGCAGTCCAAACTCTTATTGAAAGCCTCCAGTGATTAAGCTTCCACAACTTCCTCTTTGATCAGTTTCCATCCATTATTCCTTGTCTGGCCTACAGGCACTTTAGAAAATAGTTTGACCCCTTCCTCTCTGTGGTAGCCCTCAAATATTGGAACACCGCTATCATGTCTCCCCTGGTCCTTCTCTTCACTAGACTAGCCACAGCCATTTCCTGTAACCATTCTTCATATGTTTTAGTCTCCAGTCCCCTAATCATCCTGGTTGTTCTTCTCTGCGCTTTTTCTAGAGTCTCAACATCTTTTTTTATAGTACGGTGACAAAAATTGGATGCAGTATTCTAAGTGTGGTCTTACTAAGGCTTTATAGAGTGGTATTAGTTTTCACTTGATCTTGATTGTATCCTTCAATTTAGGATTGCTTTAGCTCTTTGGCTGCCACTGCACACTGCTGGCTCACATTTAACTGGTTGTCTACAGTTAGACAATTGAAAAGGACAACATCCAAATCTCTAGGGCCAAATTGCTCCACAATTCCAGCAATGTCCAGAAAAACCACAGATTCCCCATCCCAATCTCAATTTGTACAATATCTTTTTTTAAAATAGTAGGATATACAAGATAATTATTTCACTGGAAGCTAAAAAGAAGTTCTGAAGAAACTTTTCATTTTACAAACCTTATTTTAAACAACGGATACCTGTCTTATCTTTAGATTCTCCTACAGTTTGGAGATGGAAGAAAGAAAAGGCGTGTAGGTTAACTCTTTCTCCTTACCATGGGAAACTTGGACTCTGAGTTGAGCCTACTACCTTGAATGCATAATGAAGATTAAGGGAGAAATCTGAATTTTGATTCTTGTTTTCCTGGGAAAAGATCATATTAGATTTTGTGGCAGGTAATAATTAAGCTCCATTTGCACAGTGTTAGTGTAAAAAGAGAAATGACAAGCCATAAGGACAACAATCTAACAATGTTTATATATATCACATTTAATTTCACCCTTGACTTTTATGTCATTTCTATATTTGTTTCAATTTGACTTTCTTTACTTAAAGTCACTGGAAAAAAATTCATTGATGGAAAAATATTTTTTGTTTGGAAAGAGCAAAATAGTCGGTTTGTTTTGTTAATATTCAGATTAAAATATTCTCTCTTGGTGCATGTAAAACTTTTTAAAGGATTATTAAAGCACAACTGATGTGCAAAAACCTTTCCTGTTCACAGTATTAAATGATTTCTTGTTTAAATTTGGACAATGTATCATTTAGAAGGCACTGTTTGGTTATTCTGCTATGCAGGAGACAGGACCTGTTCATTGCATTGATTACATAACTTGTATCTGGCTTCTTGAATAAGTCTCAAGTTGCTAGGTTAAACCATCGTATTTGGTTAAACCAAGGTATGCAAACCACAATGGCTGTCTTTACACTTAATAATGTGACTTAACATGAACTGTGAGCCACATTCTTGACTGCTTAATATTACTTAGTACTTACCCAAATGGGTACTCTTTCTTCCATTTTTCTCTTTTTCTCTTCTGTGCTGCAGTTTTCCAGTTTTATTGGATTTTTCTTTCCTTCCTAGCTTGTTCATTTTGCTATTCTTCTCTTCATACATGAGCAGAGAAAAAAAATACTCTGTTCAGCATTCTGCTACTATATTTATCTTCATAATACAGTACAGTTCCTCAAGTGAACTTATGAATAAAAATATGTTTATAAGGACATAAAAAAGGCCTTATAAGGATCAGACCACAAGTATATCTAGTCTAGCATCCCATTTGTCATAATGGCCAATTCAAAAACTCCCTGAATGACTATAAGAGAATATAAGAGCCATCAATCATCTGTTCTTGCCATTTTCCCTCAGTGACTGGGCTTCTCCACAAAGTAGATTAATTACTACAATCTTGTTGACTGATGAAGGGAAGAGAAATTAAATGTAAAAGCTCAATTTCAGAATACAGGAAATAAAAGCAGGTAAAATACAGATGGAAAGCTTCTCTAGGATCTGCTGGATCCAAGTTGTAGTCTTAAATGAGTCAAAAAGTGGAAGGAGGACATAGATTAGAGAAAAAGGGAAATAAGTAGTGCTGCCACTTGGAGGCTTGGATGCATTGTTTTCCTTCCTTTCTTTCTTGTTGATACATTTGGTGTTACATTCAAGGACTCTGTGCTTTTCATTGAAAAGATAGTGGGAAGAGCATGTAGATTGTTTGCAGGTGCTCTTCTGTGGAACTACTGATAGCTGGAGTCTGGATTTGAAATTGAAGATAGAATATTGAAGTGACCTTGAAAAGAGAACTGGAAATTATGTTTTCTGATTTAGTAAAGAGCCTCGAACATATAGTGGCAGTGCTTTGCTTACTGACAGAATTGCATTTTCTCTTTCCTTTTTTTTTTACTCCCCCCCCCAGTTGGATTTTTATATTTGGACTTGAGCCCTTTGATGCAGGAATAAGACTACTTTTTCCCCTTTGCTCTACCTTTTTAGCAAGGGGAATATACAGATTTCTGTCTTTTTAATTTTTTTCCTAATTTTTTTTTTTTTCATCCTTTTTCCAGTTCCATTTTTTTTTCTTTTTTTCTACACAATTGGAACCAATTGGATTAAGGTATTTGAGCGCCTGGAGATTTTTTTCCCTTCCCTTTTTTATTTTTATTTTTTGCTTTTATTTATTTTTTACTGGAGTGGCAGTTGGCTGCTCTTGCTTTTTCTTCTCATTTTTCCTATTAAGTATTCTAAGATGAGCAGAAAGATACCAGCCTCAGCTTCTTCAATCCTGACTTCTTCCTCCTCACCATCTGGAGGACAACGATCAATACAGGTGATGTTACAACAAGAGAAGGAGAAAGAAGTGACACTGCAGATGATTATGGAAGGAATTCAAAAGATACCAGTAAAAGCAGATAATATTGAAAAGAGAACGGAGAATATTGAGCAAAGAACTGAAAAGACAGATGAGAAAATTGAAAATATTCAACAGATGATGATGCAATATGAGGACAGAATCAAGAAAATTGAAGAACAAGATGTATAAAGAGATACGAAGATTAGAAATATGGATACCCGATTGAGTGAGGTGGAAAGAGACAAGGGTAGATCTCTGCAATCATTGGGATGGGAAATTGATAGATCAGAATTCTATCAGATTTCAAAATATAGAAGAAGAAAAGGGTGAAAACCTTGCTGAAATGATGACGGAAATCCTAGCAGAAGCATTAGAGGTAACTAAAGAGAAGATGATGGATGGAATGGATGAGGTTTTCCGTGTCTATCCAAGATATGCAATGAGAAATAAATTGCCAAGAGAAGTTCATATCAGATTTACTAAGAAAATAATTAAATCACAAATGCTGCAGGTGGCAAGAGAAAAAACACTAAAGTACAAAGATAAAGAAATAGTGGTACTGAAACAGGTACCGAGAAGAGTGAGAGAGATAAGAAGAGAATATTTATTCTTGACCAAAGAATTATTTAAGAGAGGAATACATTACAGATGGCTGATACCAGAAGGTCTCATGTTTACCTGGCAGGAACAAAGACACAGAATTGATACATTTGAAAAAGCTGAGTTATTCTATCTGGAATATTTCAGAGGAAGGGAGGAAGATACAAGAAAAGAAGAGTCGTTAATTGAATTTCAAGAGAAATGTATAATAGTAATTGAAAAAGAAGAAGGAGCCGTAAGTGGTGTACCCAGAGAGCAAACTCATTACAATTAATACAAATGGACTTAATTCAGCTATTAAAAGAAGAAAAATATTTCATAAATTAGAGAAATTAAAATTTGATATAATCTGCCTACAAGAAGTACATATTAAAAAACAACATGATTATATATTGAAACAACAAAAATTAGGGAAATTATTTACAGCGTTGAGACAGTGTAAAAAGAGAAGAGTGGTGTTATACATTAGAGATACAATCCCTGTGGAACAAATATATACAGATGATGACAGAAGGATTTTGATGGTGGAGATAATGGACAATAATCTAAAGATACTTTTAATAGCAATTTATGCTCCAAATTATCATCAAGAAGATTAAAAATTACATAAGAAAATAATTGAGTTGGACTATGCTAATATCTGTCTGATGGGAGATTTTAATGAAATAACAAATGATAAATTGGAGTATAAAACACAAAAAACAGTAAAGAAAGCTAGAAAGACATTGCCAAAATCCTTCTTTAGAATGGTAGATGAGATAAACTTAAAAGATGCATGGAGAGAGAGAAATGAGGAAAATAAACAATATACCTTTTATTCAAATAGACATGCATCATGATCTAGAATAGATATGATATGGATGTCAACAGAATTGCTTTCTAACATACAAGACATTGAAATAGAAGCAAGTACCTCGGCAGATCATGATCCAATAACACTTGTATGGAAAGGACAAAAAAGGAGATCTAGAGGATACATCATTACAAAACCTCTGGGACACGATGAAGGCTTATACAAGAGGCTTGATAATGGACTATACAAGGAAAAGAAATATAAAACAGAAAAAACCTTTAAAATATTGGAAGATGACTACAAGAAGTTGGAAAAAGAACTACAGATATTTCCACAAAAAGGACATTAAAATTAAAATGGACACAACTAAACATAAAATGGGGCTAATGGAAAAAGAAAAAATAGCACAAAAAATTAAAAATGCAAGCAGAACTATTTTGAAGATGCAAACAAACCAGGCAGATGGCTAGCATATAAATTGAGAAAGGAAAGAGACTTGAGAAGGATAAATCAATTGATAAATGAAAAAGGATATGTATGCTATGGAAATGTGGAGAAGAAAATAATTATTCAAGATTATTATGGAAAACTGTACCATCAAGAGAATGTTCAGGAAGAAAGAATTCAGCAATACTTACAGGAAGCAAATTTGCCTCAAATACCCAAAGATAGTGAAATAATGTTAGAAAGTAACATAACAATGATGGAATTAACAGAAGTTTTAAAAAAGCAAAACATTGGGAAAGCCATCTGGACGGTTTGCCAGTGGAATTTTATAAGACATTTCAGGAAACATCGAATCTTAACTTATTAGAAGTTATGAATGAAGTTATGACAAAGAAGAGAATACCCAAAACGTAGTCAGAAGCATATATCACACTTGTACCGAAGGAGGACACAGACCCACAGCAAGTTAAAAACTACAGACCTATATCACTATTAAATTCAGATTATAAATTTTTTGCTTCACTTCTGGCAGAAAGACTGAAAAGATACTTAAACAATTTTATTCACCCTGATCAAAATGGATTTCTGTTGAAGAGACAGATTAAAGATAATATGAGAATAATTTTAGATACACTGGAATACTATGAGGCACATCCTGAAAAACAAATGGCTCTGATGTTTTTAGATGCACAAAAAGCTTTTGATAATGTGAATTGGCATTTTATACTGTTACAATTGGACCAAATGGGCTTTGGTAAAAATTTACTCAAATCATAGAAATGATATATCATAAACAAACTGCAAAGGTTATGATAAATGGAGAGTTAACAGACTTTATAAACATAAGAAAAGGGACTAAACAAGGCTGTCTACTGTTGCCTCTATTGTTTGTGTTAACACTGGAAGTGCTGAATGGAAACATCAGAGAAGAAAAAGAAATAAAAGGAATGAAAATTAAAAAAGAAGAGTATAAATTACAAGCTGTTGCAGGTGACCTGGTATTTATATTAGAGGATCCATTATAGTCAGCACCTAAACTGATAGAAAAGATAGAAGAATATGGGAAAGTAGCAGGTTTGAAAATAAATAAAGATAAAACAGATTTCAGCAAAGAACATGTTAGTAAGATGAAAGAAAGAATTAGAGGAAGTTTTGGGAATCCAGGTCACAAATAAGGTTAAGTATTTAGGGATACACATAACACCAAGATATAGCATGCTTAAGGAGGATAATTATCTTAAACTTAAACAACAGATTGCGACAGACTTGATAAAATGGGAAAATTTACAATTATCACTGATTGGGAGAATATCTACAACTAAGATGAATGTATTGCATAGAATCTTATACTTATTCCAGACAATTCCAATAAGATTAGGGAAAGAATTTTTTGAAGATTTAAACAAAATAGTGCTAAAATATATTTGGCAGGGGAAGAAAGTGAGAATAAAACTAAAATTGGTACAAGATGCAAGAATAAGAGGAGGATTTGCTTTGCCCAATTGGGAATTATACTACCAAGTGACGAGTCTGATGTGGGTGAAGGAGTGGATAACACTAAGGAATACTAGACTTTTGAATTTAGAAGGATATGACTTGCTGTTAGGATGGTCTCAAAATTATAAAATGACAATGTCAACTGCATATAAAGAAAATTTGTATAAAATTTGTTTTACAGGTGGCACTTACCCCGATGAGAATTGCGAGGATGTTCAAGAATAAATCGGATAAATGTTGGAAATGTCATCAGATACCTGGTTCATATTACTATATGTGGTGGACATGCTCGGATGCAAAAAGAAATTGGACTATAATCCACACATGGTTGGAAAAAATGACAAAACAACAAATAGACTTTAAACCTGAACTATTTTTATTGAGAATTATACCGGAAATATATTGTAAAGAATTGAAATATTTGATTGTAAATGTTTTAACAGTGGCTAGAATTGTATTTGCTAAAAATTGGAAAAATGAAAAAATATCTATGCAGCAGGAAATTATTAAGAAAATCATGGACTGTGCCAAAATGAGTAAATTGACATTTGAAATTAGAGAACAAGAGGAAAAACAATTTTATGTGATATGGGATTTATTTTATCAATGGTTAGATAAAAAGACATGGTAAAGAAAGAGATTAGTAAGCCTTACAATAAAAGTTAATAGAGTGATATAGAATACAATATAAAATATATAACCATTGAACGCTGTATAAGATTAAATCATAATGAAAATTAGAATATCTCATATAAAATGATGGAAAAATAGTTTAGTCAAATGAATGTTTAATAATTGATATTACACAAGCACAAGCTAGATTGATAAGGTGAGAATTTATATAACTTGTGAGTAATGGTAAAAAAAGGATAGCACAAAAGATTGTAACCAACTGACACCTGTATGTATATAATTGAAAGAGGGTTTTATGTTTTTATGTTTTGTTTATATGTTTGTTGTAAAAAATAAAAACTTTGTTTAAAAAAAGTAGCTTAATTGCTACAATCTTGTTGACTGATGAAGGGAAGAGAAATTATATGTAATAAATTTCAGAATACAGGAAATAAAATCTTTGAAGCAGGTAAAATACAGATGGAAAGCTTCTCTAGGATCTGCTGGCTCCAAGTTGTAGTCTTGAATGAGTCAAATAGTGGAAGGAGGACAAAGATTTGAGAAAAAGAGATAATCTTAGAAACATGTTAAGACCTCAATGTTAGGTATGGCAAAATGAAAAGGGGGAGAAGGAAAGGAGAAAGTGAGGGCTTTTGGAACCAACTTGGGAGGAGGAAAGCCACCCCTGTGTAGCAGAAATATAACACATGACAGCTTAAGAGAACAATGGGTGAGCAAAATGGCAGGCTATGAAACAATGTGTAAGAGATTATAAAACATAATTTGGCAGCTCAGCATGAGAAGCTGAAAGTTTATAAGACAATTATCCAGGTGAGTGATAAGAGGCAGGGGAGATCAAGGTGTGGATTGTCTCATTTGGGTTCAAATGAGCCAGATCAGTGGTGGGATTCCACTGGTGCAACAACTGGTTCAGTGAGCACACACATGTGTGCATGTGCATGCATTTGCACAGCATTTTAAAAACAGCCATTTTCAGCTAAAACCTATCTTCTGCTGCAGCCCTGGTGAGTGACACAGCTGAGGCACAGCAATCCAGAGTGCTGCACAAAACAGCTGGGCTTCAAAACAAGGAAATGAAGGATAGATTAGGGCAGGGGTGGGTTGGTGGGGCCAACTGATTGCCGGAACTACTGGTTCACCCGAACCAGTCCATATCAGCTGAATCCCACCCCTGAGCCAGAAGTGAAGATATCCAAGCCATTAAGGATGCATCAAGATTCCTGAAAGAAGATGTAAGGAAAACAACTAGACGAGCCTCCATAAGGAAGCTGTGGGTGTTTACAACGCAGGGGAAGAAGAATTCGAACAAACAAACAAAACTGTATTTGAAAAGTAACAAAAAACAAACAGCAGTTCATTATACCCCAAACCAATAAAATTAATGTGCAAGATAATATATTTACAATAAATATAACACTTATACAAGTACAAAATCCTTGCCATCATCTGATTAATAAGCTAATAAGATTTAGAGTAAAACACCCTACAGCTATTCCTGGCATCTTTCAACCAGTTCCACTAAGCAGTCAGCTTTATGAAATACAATGTAGGAAACAGGGTACATACCCTCTTCATATGTTACTTGTTTGTTATTGTTGCAATTACAAAAGTCTAGACCAGGGCTGTCGAATTCATGTCATCCCAGCAGCATCATATTATGCATCAGGACTTCCCCCCCCTTCACTAAACCAGACATGGGGGTGCCCAACGCATGACACATCCAGACTGTAGGCCGAGAGTTTGACAGCTCTGGCCTAGACTAACTGAAGAAGATTTTGCAAAACTTTGTGTTATGGTTTGGTAGTTCTTGATTTACTAGCTGTTTAGATGGCCAAGATGATCAGAAAGGACTTATGAAATGACAAGGTATTCTTTACTTCTTTCAGAACAGGGCAAGCCAGCCTCCTGCTGATTTTCTAAGTGGGAATTTGGACAAGTGTTCATAGGGTCTACTCAAGGTATGTTACTGGTAAAATAATTCAGTTATACTTCCACAAATAGACTTAGCAGAGATTTAATAAATAGTTAACTATAAGAATAATTTGGCCTTAAAATTCAATATTTTAGGTTGATGTCATCCAGCCTAAAAATGAGTTCTTCATTAAGATTTCCTAGGTAAGTTTATTCTCCACACTTAATATTTTAGTTGCTGACAGAAGTGTTTACATTGTTTACATTCATTAATTAATTCAACATACATATTAATCATTTGGTGTGAAAGGAATAAATAAAATTCACAGGAAGTCTGATGTGGAAACAATACTGAAAGTGTTCCTGGATAAGAACCCCCAGTTCAATCACAAGAATTCTTGTCCTCAATTTTTCTAATCATGCTCTTCTTTGAATTAAGCTATCAGATATCAGTTCATCATTTGCTATATGTGACTACAAAAGTGACAATAATGTTAAGCTTCATCACTAGAGCTTCTCCTGAAAATCCCAAATCCTAAAATGCCTCGAAGTTGAAGATACTCGACAGTTATTGTATTATAAGTTCATTTTTTTCTTTTTAAAATAAGATAGTTATATAAAAATTACAAACAGCATCCTCATGGTTTCCAGGACTTTGAAATAATGAAATATGGAGTATATAACATGGACCTGCAAATCTGGCAGTATTTTCTTAGATAATCTGTCATTTGACTCATCAAATTGATATTTGCATTGCAAATACATATTTTTCCAAAAAAAAAAATTATATAGTAGAAATGTATTTGAGATTACCATTTGAGAGGTTTATGAACCAGGGAACATGGAAATTCACTTCTCTTTCTAAAAGTAAGCTACCCAGTATTGTGGAGGCATCTCATTTGCGTATTTTTTTAAGGAGCAAGTCTTTTTGAGTTAAGCTAGAAGTGAACCCAGGAAATCTAAGTTTAAATGTAGAGTTAGTGGGATTTTGCAGCACTATGGTTGGAATATTTGATACTTCAGGGTTCAATAGTCATACCGATTTTACTTTTATTGAATATTATTATGACCTGCCTAAGATTATCACATATAAGATAGGCAGACATATAAGTTTCTGAATAAACAAACACTTCTGTATATTTTTTTAAAGAGAAGTTATGATCTCCTTCAAAATAGAAGCAAAACTTTTATGTCTAGTAGTGAATATCAGATTCCCTTCCCTTCTCTTTTCCTCTTGTCCTGTCCCATCCCCTAGCATTTTTGGATTTAATTTGGTCTAGGACTCTAGGATGCTTAGTTTCCTCATTGAAACTATAGTTGAGTCTATCCATGTGTTGTGAGATTAAGGAGATTTCATGTCTTCGGATTGTGTCTTCTGAAAACCAACCCACATTAACCAAGTGCTCCATTACCCAAACCAACCTCCCAGGAAAGGAATTGTGTAAGAAGATAATTCAAACTAGTACAAACACACTGCAACAACCTAGTGTAAGGCACCCAGAAAGTATCCATGATATCAGTCACTCCGAGAAATTTTCTTCCAATTGATTTATTTAGAAACAGATCTGGCATGTCAAAGGCAATTTCCCAAAGTGAAAATTTTTCGTGCGTTACACAGAATCCACCTTCTCTCCTCCCTTTTCTCCTCCCACTTCTACACTTCATAAATCACGAGAACCAATTAATTGCCACTGGAATTTCATAATACGACATACAGAATAACCTTGAACTTTTCAACTCCTCCAACTCTCTCTAAAAAAAGTGTGGCAGCTAAATTTCAAAGCTGACACCAAGAACACCAGAAAAAGGAAACTTTAAAAAACCCAAAAAACCCAAATGTGTTTATTTATTTATTTAGAAACTTGTATGGCAGCCAATGTTATACACAATAATCCAAGGTGGGTCACAATAATATTCAATAAAAATAGAATCCCTATGACCATTGAAACCTACATCACATATTCTAATCACAGTGCTGCAATATCCTATTTTTTGTTATCATATAGTATGTTCTGACTGCTAGTGGGTGCTTATGGATGCACTCTTCTACTCTTCTCTCTGCCTGATCTACATAGTGGCTGTTACAATCCTTACATTGTATGTTGTAAATGAAAACTTCTAAATCTCACAACATATGGACACAGTCAACTACATTTATACACTCCTACCAACATTGGCAGGGCAAGCTACTGTATATAAACACAGAGCAAACACCATATTCACTGGCACTGATGATGTCACCTAGTCAGGTGGGAAAATATCTGCAAGCAAATCACCAAGTTCAGAGAACATCAAAGACTCCATCGTTTAATCCTGAACTATGAATATTTTCTTCTATTAGAAATGTTTTCTCCCAAATTGCAGTGTGCAGTACGGTATCTCAGATATGCCTGAGCATTTTGCTAGCATAATAATGCCCATACATATGCAGTTCAACAGAGGATATATTGCTGCAGACCTGGTTTATGGTTGCAGTTTGCCAGCTTTAGTAATGAAAGCCTCTTTGCAATCCAGGAAAAAGAATGTGTGCTTTTTCCTGTCCTCAAAAGAAAACAAAAGCAAAATCCCCACTGGCTGTTAACCATCTTCAAGTCATAAAAGGGCCATTGCCAGGGATGATTTATTGTCCGTCAGATATAATAAAAGAAGAAACTTTTCCTCTGGCATTTACACTTCCTTGGTTAATCCTTTTGGCAGTTTCTTTTTAAAAAAGATCAACTGCAGCACTGAGAAATATAAGCACAAACTTGCTCTTCTTAAGAAAATTGCAGGATGAGCAAACGAGATTCTATCTGTATGAAACTGTACATGAGATTGTGAACTGTTTGGCCTCTATTTAATGATGAACCTGAATTGCAATTCCACAGCTCTGGAGATCAAAGGCAGGGAAGGTGGGCAAATAATTACTACGGTAATTCTGTGTTAACTGAATACACCATTTCATCCAAACGAGAGAAGAATTCTGAGATAATTGTTCCCTCTAGGATCATAAGGGTGGAATATTTTGCTCTAACATGGTCTTTCATATTCCTATTCAACAGATCAAGGAAACTATAATAGCTTTCTCTCACTAAAGCCTTGTAAACAATTAGCAGAAAAATCAATTGGGATGGGAATGTTCGTGTTTGCTTTGTTAAATCAATTGAGATTAATTTTCTGGGAAAGTTGTGAATAAACCTGAGATATAAGAGAGACAGAACCAGAACAAAATTCAAATCATTTATTTCACTTGGAATGCTATTTTCTAAAGCATCTGTAGGCCAGACAAGGAATAATGGATGGAAACTGAACAAGGAGAGATTTAACCTGGAAATAAGGAGAAACTTTCTGACAGTGAGAACAATCAACCAATGGACCAGCTTGCCCTTGGAAGTTGTGGAAGCACCATCACCTGAGATTTTCAAAAAGAGATTGGACTGCCATTTGTCAGAAATGGTGTAGGGTCTCCTGCTTGGGGTGGTGGGGGTGGTGGACTAGATGACCTACAAGGTCCCTTCCAACTTTTATTATCTGTTATCTGCTTAATAAGAGGCTTTTCCTCATTATCAAGTTATAATTCAAATTGCTGGTTTAAAGCCTTACCTGGCTTTGGGACCAGGCTATTTGAAGGAGTGTCTCTTCCCTATTACATCCACCTGGTCTATTGGGACAAGAAGGCAGGGTATGTTGGGGGTTCCATCATTATGGATATACATCTGGTCATGGGACCATAAAAAGGGTGGCCCCTTCTCTATGAAATATCACTGCCCCTGATTTGCACCCACTGTTATTTTTCTGCAAGCCCTGAAGATATAGTTTTGTCAGTTGGCCTAGGGATCACAAATAGAGATGGAGCTGGTAGGATTCAATTTTTTTTTACTATTGGTTCTGTGGGCATGGCTTGGTGGGCATGGCAGGGGAAGGATACTGTAAAATCTCCATTTGCCGGTTGTCCGAACTACTCAAAATTTCCACCAGTTTTCCAGAACTGATCAGAACCTGCTGAATACCACTTCTAGAGCTGACCAAGTAGTTGATTTGATTGTGTTGTTGCTGCTGTGAGGGTGGGTTTTTTATTTTTATGCTGTGGATATTTAATGTTGTCAGCTGCCTGCAGTTCATCTTGGTGTGTGTTGGGCAGCCATATACATTTTAAAATAAATAATACTATCTAGTCCCTCCTTGAGTGGGAAGAAAATTATACTGTCATGAAATCTGCTGTCCCAATTATTAATCTCTATCCTGCCTCTATTTCCTTTGTCATTGCCACTCACTCAGTTTCCATCCAAGGCAAAGGCTTTCAAAATTAATATACCTTGAAGTTGTCTTTGGACAATGACAGAATAAGGGGAAGAATATAATTTTAACACTGGATGTTAAGGATGATTTAAAGTAGCACCATTCTTGCCCTAGGGCATTGGGGATGGAGAGAAAAAAGATTCTTCCACGTAGGACAAGTGCTATCTATCATTCCTTCGGCTGATTGCAAACCTTATAGAGATCAACTTCGCTGTTCCTTTCTCTGATATGTAACCTGCACAGTACAGAGGCTGTCGAGTGGGGGGTGCGTAAAGAGCTTTGGCAGTTGAACCTCATGCTGAGTGAGGAGAAGAGCCAGAATAGGAGAGCTAAGCAGCTTCCATCTGATCCTTTACCTAAAGCTAGGAGATCAGAGACTTGATGAGTAAAAGCCACTACCCACTTTTCCTGGCATCTCTCTCAGCCTTGAGCTAGAAGATGCAGTATGCCACCTCAAAAATATGACAAGTACAAAGAAGTTTGATGGTGAGGCATGAGGGAAACTTGTGCTGCACTGTGGAACTTCCCTGCAGGCCTATCTCATGAAGTAAGAGCTAATAGCTAAGCAGGAGTGTGGGTTAGTGAGAAAAATACACGACTATCATGTGCATGACAAGTATTACCCATTAATAACTGAAAGATACACAGAAGGTTGCTCAGGGTGATGGGAGACAAGTTCCATCCTGCTATATTACAATTCTCTCTGGCATCTTCCAGATGTTGTTTTAGCTATTGATAAGGAAGAGTTTAGTGCTCTTTTAAAAGATAATTAAACTAGTCAAGATATGCTGCCTGAGAGTTGACAAATTCTTTGGAGGAGTGGGGTGGGGAGAGGGTTGCACTTAACTATATTTCAAACAATACAGAATTGCACAGTGAAGTTGCAGAGAGAAGTCATCCCTTTATCTCTTGCTTCACTCTATATGTCTTGCTCCTGTTTCACTTTTTCCAGTGTGACTGTGGAAAACTGTGCCTAGATACTACAGATGGGTATGCTGGGCTGATCCTACCCTTAAGGTCATCTGAAAGCACCGGTTGGTGAAAAATATCAGATTGTACCTTTAGAACCAGTTTGTTACAAACGTAAGCAGGATAATATAACTTGAAAACCAGAACAACTGAGGATGACATAAGGCTACTTCAAATATGGATTGGGAATCAGATGAAGGCAAAATTACTAGGACATGGGAGAAAAGAGAGGTTGATGAGGCATATTCAAGTAGTGGGAAGTGCAAGTGAGGAAAGGCTTATGGTTAGGTATTTGTAACTATTGTGAATAGATTTTTCATTGCAGATGCCTTAACTTTTTAATAGAATGCATGCTTGTATTATGGCTTATTACAAATGCTGGGCACATTTCCTTGCTTCTTGTGTGATGATAGCCCTCAGCATTGCCTCCACATTCCCAGCCTGGTAAAAGTTCCAAAGGGATCCCTGGGCAAGTCAAAATTCCTTGCATGGAGTTAAAATATTATGTGGTGTCCCTTTACTTGAAGAATCTGAGAAAAATTCAAATGAATATCATTCTGGTATTACATTTGACAAAGTGTTACATTGGACAAAACTTGATTTCCCTCAATAGATTTATAAATCCTTCAGCAATATTACTATCCCAGAACTGAACCCAGGGGAATTTGAAACAATGCTAGCTTATATTAGCCGAATGAACATCTGTGTGATCAAAATGAGATTTCAATCAGAGATGCTTAACTATTAAAGGACATCATATTTCCAATTTAACAATTTGCAGTTGAGCAGGGTCTTTAAAATGCCCAATGTTACAAAAGAATGTGCAATATCTGTAAACCCAAACTCTTCTTTAGGTCAAAAACAAACAAACATACACAACAGCAACAAAAAAAATAAAACAGAAGAAATGCTTTTTTTTAAAAAACATCAAACATTAGGCTAGTTGTACAGTAAGATTTGCAACTGAAACTTAGTTTGAAGATGGAGATGGAAGATAAAACTGATTAGTCATTGAGAGCTATTGCAGCCACCTGACTACAGTTGGTATTATGGGATAAAGATGCAGTGCTTTTAAACTTATAAGCCACTATTCTCTTGCCTTTGGCAATGCAAATTCCCGGCTTAGGGACAAGAGCAAGAATATCAAATCAGTTAAGGTAATCAATTGAGTATTTAAATATCAATACAGCAATTTGGTCCAGTTAGAATATAGGTAGTGGAATATATCAAGGAAAACAGATCTTTGGTGTTTCATTCATATCTCTTTCTCCAGGATCATGGAAGTATGGCAACACAGTGACTTCAGAATAGGAATAAAGGAGGACAACTCTGGTAACAAAAGAAGGTTGCATATAATTGGGTAGATACAACTCAAGGATATTATATAATAGAGCATTTAAGAAATGGCTTATCATCTTCCTTTTGTCTTATGTGCCACTCTAACTGCTCCTATTTAAGAAGAAGCCAAGCCTCTAGAGTCTGGAGCATTGGAACCAAAGCTTTCAGGAATCTTCCTTAGGAAAGCAAGAAAAGGATAGGGATTTGATTTCCTAGGTTGTTCTGGAGACATCTATTCCATGATGGAGCCTTACCAACCAAGCAAAAGTCCTCATCACAGTGTCAACCCTATGCTCAAATACTTTATTCCTTTGCAACTCTAATACTTAAAACTTGTTATCAAGTTTAAACAGGCAAACCAGATTCTTGGCTGCTGCTCAGCAATTTCCCATCATTTATATAGCAGTGAAGATGCAATAAGAAGAAGAAATACTTCTTATTTCAGCAGTTGGGTGTACAAGGAATATAAATACAATTTATGTCCTCAAAACAGCAAATAAAGTAAGTGGCAGAAAAATAGATTTAATCATGTCATCCTATGAGTCATTTGTTGATGAAGGCATTTCTATTATTAAACTTCAAAGTAATGGTCAAGGAATTCCTACCTCAAGCTCAGCACATTTATGTTGCTGAGATCTGAATATGATCCTTTCAGGTGCATTGAAGGTTGCTGGATGGAGTCATTTCATTCATGTAGACCAGGGGTCTCCAACCTTGGCTCCTGGAAGCCTGGCGGACTTCAACTCCCAGAGTTCCACAGCCAGCAAAGCTGGCTGTGGAATTCTGGGAGTTGAAGTCCGCCAGGCTTCCAGGAGCCAAGGTTGGAGACCCCTGATTGTAGACTCATTTTGTAGGGAGGAATTTTTAGTCGGTTTTTTTTTCTGGTCTGACTTTAATGTACCTATTTTATGGGTTATATTAAAACAATTCACCTGTTGTCAAATCAAAAGGTGCAAAACTATGTTTTCATGGGTTCAGGGAGGGTGTTTAATTGCATATATAGCATATGCATACGTAGCATATGGTTGCTTGTCTTTCATCTATGTCTACAAAGAATCGCACGATCTTTCAGACTTATTCCTTGTGGGTCCTTCACAAACCATAATGGATTGTGTCATACCCAGGCTGACTTCTTATTCTTTAATGTCAACTTGATTTGTTGGAATGAGCAATATAATTGTTCAGTCTGAAAATTAAGACAATATTTAAAAAAACAATAGACCAAGAGTTGCTGGCT
Organism: Hydrophis major; assembly: GCA_033807585.1. NCBI lineage: Eukaryota > Metazoa > Chordata > Lepidosauria > Squamata > Elapidae > Hydrophis > Hydrophis major. The sequence goes on from CM066328.1 coordinate 370,961,355, forward strand.
GAAGAATTATGAATTCTAATGGAGCTTCACATGAGATAGTATAGCATAGAGCCAATGTAGTGTAGAGGTTAAAATACTGGACCAGGATTAAATAAACAGAGGTTGGAATCCAATCTTAGACATAGAAACTCAAGGCACAGGTTCCCAATCTTTCAGCCAAACCTACTCACAAGTTGTTTTATGGGTAAAAATTGCCACGCAGCTTTGAAAGAAAGAAAAGAGATATATAGTCATTTTTTGTCTTGGGTTGCAACACATTCAGAAAAGAAAAGAAAAGTCATATAGGGAGAGACTCAGTTGGTGATCCTATAGCATTACTTATATGACAAGGTAGAGAAATATGCAGAGCATGACTTCTACAAACCTTTCCATCTCTTTTACTATCAGGGATCATAGGAGGCACCTGTTATCTTCTTTAATATGCAATGTCCATGTCTGTGTTTATATCTTTTGCTGCATCTCCATATCTCTGTGCGTGTGAACTTTCCCCCTGGATCATATGGTATAAGCCTAAGTATGGCCTTTATGTACTGGTATGTTTCTGCTGTTCCCTTGTGTGGCATCTATGTGTATATTGGGAAGCACAGGGCAGGAAGGGCATCGAAAGCATGCAAAGAGTGGTTTTTGGAAATCTTATTCAACTGTTTAACAGAAAATCTGGTCTGGATCACATGATCAGGAAGGAAGTGGGCTTGAGCATGGAGTAGCTGGCAGCATTTGGAGCAAGGCCCAGCAAGGTCTCCAATAAGGAATCACTGGGAATTTTTTTTTCCTTAATTTTTTTCTCCATCACCCTAGCCACCTTAGCCAATATTTTAAACCTCAGTCTTGGTTGTGTTTGGTTCTGTGTGATTAAGTTTTGGAGAGAAATTATGTTGGTGGACCAACTGAAAGACAGACAGATGAGCAATCCTTTTGGTTGATGTCAAAAACCTCTCAATAACACACATAAAACAGTATAACAACTTCCAGAGTGTTTCTGCTAAGATTATGAACAGCTTTAAATTTCTCAGGAGGCTTGATTCTTTTTTTTTTTTTTTACCCATCTCAGTTTCTGATATAACATTTTTAATGTCTACATCTGATAATATTGCAGTTATGTTCTGTTGCTATTAGCCCATGGTTATTACAAAATAAATACCCCTTTGTTTTCCTGTTACACTGCTTGCTATAAATCTACAAGGGGCATTACTGGAGAGCATTCTTTCTCAGAGCTGAACTTTTAGATAAGCAGCTCCAGTTGTATCTGTTTACCAGGGTTACCTCACCTAAATGATTTTAGAGAGCATAATTCAATGGTGAAGCAAGCAGCAATGAAGAATTTTCATTTTGGCAAAGGCAATAAAGGACCTAAAGAAGAGCCTTAGCTGCCTCTAAGTGTCAAGAGGCTGAGATCTGTATATATCAGTTGGCAATCATTAAATAGATAGAGTGATATTACGCAGAGAAAGGAGACAAAATAAATGAGCAAAAGCAGCCCTGAAAAGAAATAAAACCCCATGATGAGATTGCAACAAATTCAGTCAACTTTCCCTTATTTGGTCCAGTTCTTTTAAGCAGAGGTCCTAGCCTCCTTGCTTCCCTAAGAAATGCCTAACCCCAACTGTCCAGGGACAAAGAAACATTTAATTTCTTCTCTCCCTTAATTTCTCCATTCTATCTCTTAATGGGATGGTGTGAATGGTGATTGTAGATCAGAATGTTGTAGATTATAGATCAGAATGTAGATCATTAGCTAGCCAGAAGGCTACTCAAGCATCATCAGACTGCAGGTTCTAGATTTATTGCACTAGACTACAAGATTTTGATTGCATAAATTCACCTGACTACAATACTCTAAGGCAACAGAGAGATAAAGAAACTGGAAGGTGGAATATTCCCTTTGTCTGTTATACCCAAGGCAGAAGGAAAACTGTAGATCAGGGTTGCAAACTCACATTGTCATGGCTGCATCATGTGATGTATCGGGACTCTCCCTCCCTTTGCTAAACCAGGTGTGGGCATGGCCAGCATGTAACGCATCTGGCCCATGGACTGACAGCCCTGTAGATGATTTACCTACGTGTTAAATATCAGCTTTGACTTATCATCTTTACTATTTATGCTTCCTTTAAAAAAAAAAATGAATAGTCAACTCTGCCCAACACTTTTCTGACTATGTGCCTTGAAATTTTATTATAGTATGAGACTACCAGAACAAAGTAAAAAAGTCAGAATAACTAAAGGGTGGATGAAAAGAGAAGAGTTTACTGTTTTTCCTGCTGTTTGGTGGTCTTTTCCATCTGGTTTTGCTATTTTATTCATTCAGTCAGTTTACAAACAACTGGCATGTTCACACAACAGTTCACAAATTCTGGTTGCAAACAACTAACAAGTTCACATATTTATGATGACACAAAGCAAATATTGTCAACAGTCCTTGGATTGATTTCAGGGACGGTCTGTAAACTTGGATGGGAAAAAGGTTACAACTTTATTTTCATGTATATTGCTATATTAGGCATTTGTTATTTTTAATAGCTTGATAACTACATTTGTCCAATTTAATTGAAGTACACTTTACTGGAAAAGTGTGGATAGATTTCATCAAACTCTCAAAAGGGCGTACGGCACACACACACACAAAGAAGACTCTCTGCTATATGAAATGAGCACAGAGAATTACTGGCAAAACTGTGCTCACTTATCAAACTGGATACTTGATACTGTGAGCAATTTTTAATTGAAATTTTTGTGAAGAGAATGGATGTGTGTTTATAAATATCAACTTGAGGTTGCTGGACATCAGCAACCTCAAGTTGATATTTATAAACACACATCCATTCTCTTCACAAAAATTTCAATTAAAAATTGCTCACAGTATCAAGTATCCAGTTACAACATTGCATGAGTGTGGAGCTCATCTCACATAATTTCTGGGTCCAAAAGACTCCATAGATAATATGGCTTTCTCATTTTGCATGTGGGACATTTAAGTCTGTTTTGTTGACGTGTGTAATAGCTAATCTAAAGATTAAAATCAAAATAATTGCTACAGTTCTGCAAAGTATGACTCAAATGATTAATAATCCATTGGCAGCAATTTTTGTTTTGCTTCTGTTTCTTAGTTACGTTAGGGAGCTGACCAGTAAATTACCAAAAGAAGCATGTCTCTTGGAAAGTGCTGATTCACAGCCCTTTCAGTTTTGGCAATAAAGACCTTTGAAAGGAGTAGAACTTAAATTTTAGAATTCATTTCTGAACTGTTTTTCTTTTTCTCAGTGTTGTTATATAAAAAGATTTGATTCAGGGTAAAGTAATTCTCCATTACTTTGGAGAAGTGGATTCCTTGCAATGTGTACACATGTGTGCACACGCACACACTTTCTGTGAAATGTTAAGCTAAGTCCAGATTATTGAGGAAGAAGAGGAGATCAAATGGTAGCTAAAATTTTAAAAAGCGAAAAAGATAAGAAAAGGAAGGCAAATGTTTGTCTTGATGGTAGTTAAGGCTTTCACCCTGAGCATCTCTTTGAGAATTGATTTCCTGTTGGAGTTCATCCAGTTTTTCAGTTCAGAAGCAAAATGTAGAATTCAACAGATCCATTGTAAATGTTAATGAAAGAAGCCAGATCCTCCTTTTTGTAGGTCAAAAACTCTAAAGCAATGATGGCTAACCTTTTTGGCACCGAGTGCCCAAAGCATGTGCGTGCACATGCACTTCCAAAGTGCAATGCGCATGCATCCCCGTGTATGTGCCCTACCCCCATGCATGCACCCCATTCTCCCGCATGTGTGGCTGAGACCCAAAATCCAGCTGGCCGGTGGGAGGCACGTGCACATGCATGGTGAAGCTGAGCTGGGGTGACAGAGAGGGCTGTGTGTGCCATCTGTGGTACATGTGTCATAGGTTCTCCATCACAGCTCTAAAGAATTGCAAAAGCAAGTGAATGAAGAATGGAGGTGAAATTTATCATTCCTTTTTGGCAACATAGAAGGTGTGGAAACTTTCTTTTAGGATGAATAATCTGCAAACCTTTCATGCTTCTCCAATGAAACCTTTTCATGTTAGAGTTGCTGTTGCACTATGATTTCTGGTGCAATTTTCAGATAGAATTTCAGATATCATCTTAAATAATTTTCTCATAATATCCATAAGAACCCATAACATCCAAATGCAGCTAAATGGACATGAATGTAGAACCCTATTACAAGGTCATCTACCATTTGCAGAATAATAATACCAGGTAATAACTGGACTAAGAGAAACAGCATTCAACCTGGCTGCTTCTCTCCTTCTTCTTGGCCTCATACACACCGAGCAAACACATTTCATGGTGCTGGGACCAGGACCTTCAGTGTCAGCACGTGGGCAAGCAAGAAGTATGTAGCCACCGCTTTTTTTTTCAGCATGAAAAGCCAGTAGTCACCACTTTTTTCTGGCCAGAACTGAACTGGGAGCAGGAGCTGGAGACTTCTCACACCGATAAAGAGGTGGTGTTTGCAGGATTATCCTGCCACTTTTTGCCAGTGTGAAGGGCCTGCAGTGGCCAGCAAAGAGGCAGCTGCTGCTGTAGGCATCTCGTGACAAGGGGTGTGTATGAGATGCAGGCTGGAGGAGAGCCCAGCAGCTCAGACCTGGCTTGCCTTCCCCTCTGTCACCAGCCACAGAGGAAGTAAGGTCGCGGGACGAAGAGGAGGTCTTGGGGGAGGGGAAATGATGCCTGGCAAAGGGTGAGCAGGCAGCATCTAGGAGGAGACCCCAGGAAGGCCAGAGCCAGGGACTAGCATGTCCCTCAGCCCCAACCTGGCTGAGGTGAATGGCGATTGGGCAGAGACTTTGGGGCAAGGTCGGAGTGGGGGAATGGCACTTTCCCTGACCTGGCCTAGCCTAGGCAATGGGCAATTGGGTGGAGGCTCCAAGGGGCAAGGCCGGAGCCAGGGAATGGTGCATCCCTGGGCCCCGACCTGAGCCGAAGGGCAAGCGGGCTGCAGCAAGCTTACCTTTGGTGAGTAGAACAGGTGAGGTATGGAGGTGAGTCACGGAGATTAGCTGGTGGAGCGAAGGCAAGATACATAGGGCTTGGTGGGGTAGGCGGTGCCAGAGCTCTCTGAGAATCAAAGACACTCTGCGCTGGTGAGGTGAGCTGTTTTTTAGCTCAGCTGAGTTATGGCAATCTGTTCTGCCGCATGAATCAGCTGAGCTAATAAACAACAGAATATAGGAGAGATGAGATGTAAGAGCAGGGGCAGGCGGGTGGGGCCAATCAACATTTTCCCTACTGGTTCTATGAACCACTTAAAAATTTTCCCTAGAGGTTTGCCTGAACTGACCTGAACCCCCTCAATACCATCCCTGATGACAGGCTTATGTCTGCATCCTCTGGATATCATCAACTGTGGTGGAACTGACAGTTTGACTAGAATGAGGTGTTAAGTTTAAAGCCTTTGCACTGCAGAAAGTGGCATAGCCTATCCTTTCCCTTGAAGCCTTATCTGACAGTTCCCAAGGAAATATGGTGAGATTCTACTAACATAAATGGTGAGATTTTACTAACATAAATGACTAGCAATAAAGCTTTTGTTTGAGATTATTCACAAGTGGTCCTGACTGCTGAGTGTTCTCAGCTTGCTATTGAACAAGTGGAGCATTGTGGCTTTTGAGTTTGTTAACTCTAATTCTATTTCCTGTTGGTGCTTGCAGATATCTTGAAGCTGCCTGTGCTACTGTAGCCATTTCCATGTATTTTCTCATTCCCAGAGTGTCTGGTGAGATTAATGTTGTGCAAAAACAAGCAGAACAATTGGTAAATTGTTGCGTTGAGCGACTGGCTCGGCAGACCTTCTTCTTCTAGTCCGTTAAGTTTTGGCGGGACCCTCGCGAGGGTGGACCAGAATTTAGGCACCAAGAAAAGACACCGGACATTTAGATGCTTGAAGTGAGGAAGCACATTGCGCCTGGGGCAGATGGAGTGGTCCCGGCCCCGATTGCTCTGCTACAACCTCCTTTATTGTGTTCTTTAGGTAGGGAGGGGTTAGGAGTACAAAGAACAAAGAAATAAGCAGTTTATGCCATATAAGAATATCTACAGAACAAGGGAATGCACAGCTCATATATCATGACTATATATCACTGACATGTCTCAAGGATTTTTCAAGCTAGCCGGGCGTTATCTATGGCGTGATTAGGTAAAGTTGTCGTGTCTTTGCAAGATAAGTTTTCCTGTATGTCAGGGCATTTTTGTGGTTCTGATTTCCGTGTACGTGTTTTTTAAAAGAACACTAATGGCAACATTTTATAATACATTCACAATTCCTCCTTTTCTTTAAATTTTGGCACAAAGTGGTCCAGGAGAGAGTCCTGTTCCTCTAGAGTGGCGCCGCAGGAGGACAACAAGCTCTTTAGCTCAAAGTGCTCCCGCGGTCTGGTCTCGTCCAAGGTGGGAATGTCACACACTGAACCACCATCACATAAGTACCTTTTTGGAGGAGTTTCTTCATCTGACTCGGTGTCTGAGGACCATCCGAGTAGCGGTTGCTTAGCAGGATCTGTTGATGCAAGGGCAGAGGCTAACAAATTTATAGATTTTTGGGTATTAATAACTTCAGTATCTAGCACGTTCAAGCGATTTTTTAAGAAGCGAAGCACTCGGCCAAATATACAAGGGCCAATGGTGCAAATTAATACAAATAAAATAAGTGGCCCTATTAATGCAGAAAGTAAGGTAGTCAACCACGGGGAAAAATTAAACATGCCTTGAAACCAGGAATTGTGTTGTTGTCTCTCGTTTTCACGGTCTTTGAGGCGTTTTCTTAACTCTGCCATAGAGTCTTTTACAATACCTGAATGGTCTGCATAAAAGCAACATTCTTCTTTTAAGGCTACACACAACCCCCCTTTGTTTAGAAAGAGCAAATCCAGACCTCTTCTGTTTTGTAAAGCTACTTCTGCAAGAGAAAATAGTGAAGCCTGTAAGGCGGAAATGGAAGTTTCAATGCGTTTTAAATCTTCATCTATTTGCAAGCTGAGAGTGGCTAACTGTTGATGCCCTACAGCTAGAACAGTCACTCCTGTGGCAGCTCCTGCTGCGCCTAACCCGAGGAGTACTGATAATGTTAATGCAGTGGCTATTTCTCTTTTTTAGTGGAGAGGGAATTGAGGAGGTTCTAACATTGTAATCAGTTCAGGGCCTGGGTAATAAGAAATCTTTGGAAGTAATTGGACTTGTATGCAAAAAGCGTTTTCTGACAATAGAACATCCCCATGTACACAGGCAGTGGCGCCCGTGGAGCAAGCCCAAATAGAATTATTACCAGGAATAAAAAAATAGCCAGTTAGACGGTCTGTGAGGTTACCTCCTGATGTAGTATATAGAGCGCCCATGGCTCCGTGTGTGTCTGGTGATTTTTGTAAGGCTGAATTTCTGTTTTTTGGGAGATATACATCACAGTGATACCTGGAAGAAGCATTGTAACAATATTGAGAATAATTGGTAGGTATATTACCAATGCAACAACCTGTGCCTATTATATCTGTGATAGTGATGGAGGAGGTATTCCATCGGCAGAGTGTATCGTTTGTGGAATTGGAGATTGCTTCCCCCAATGCCACTGCTTCATAAAAGGGAGGTGAATCAGAAATACAAAGCCAACATTCATTGGTTTTAGCTGAATCATTAAGGATTGCCTTGAGTAAAGAAAGGGAAGAGTTCACTAATTGAAAAAGTGGGTTTTGGGCAGAATCCTGTTTCTGTAGAAAAGTTGATTTAAGATTAAGATTGGGACCCATATCGTATTTATTCAGTTGAATAGAAAGGCGTACCGTGAAGATGTTGCCCTCATCCTTTTCCCCATCCCACTGGCGACCCCCCCATGTGAATCCAGACATCCATTTGGCCCGTGGTAGTGCCTTTCCGACCTCAGTAAAGGTAAGGATAAGAGGGTTTAACCTTTGGCCACAACACGGCCATGGATTGCATGGTATTTGTTCTCTAGTTCTAGTAATGTGTAAATAGTCATTTTTGGTAGGTGGGGTCCACCAGATGTGACCCGTAGAAACACAGTCCCATTTTTTACAGTATCTATCCACAACCCCTCCACATGCCGCACGTGAAGATCCAGTAGAATGAGATGGACAAAAATACAATCCGTAGTTGTCTGCAGGGGCAGGAGAGCAGGATCCTTGTTTGTCCCATACATCAGCTTGTAGTTTCTTGTCACTGAATTTGATGACTCCTGTACCCATTTCAGCAAAATCCATGTACAATGGCAGGAACCAGGGCCACCTGGTGTAATTGGTGGTGGAGTTCAGCACTTGTCCTTGAAAATCAAGGATAGTCCAGGTGTAAGTCTGCGGTTGGTGCTGGTTGGAGGATGCTGGAACGGATCGGCGGAGGCGAAGTCCCCTGGGACGTAGTAGGCGTCGGTACCAGGTAAGCATTGGTCTGGAGGCGGAGGCATATCCTGTGACCATTTCTTTGGAGGAGAGGTTAAAGTTCGGAAAGACAGGAAAGGACAAGAGAAGCAGGAAAATCAGAATGATGTTAGGAGAAGCATTAAATTGTGAAGAGACAGGAGAGGTCCAGGGAAGCAAAAAGATCACAGGGAGCATCTTTGGGAGGCTTGCCATGATAGGGCCTGACACAGCGACCAGGAACCCAGAGCACCCGGTCAGGAAGTTGTACGGCAGCATAACCTCTTCCCCAGGTGATAAGTTGTACAGGTCCTTTCCACTGTGGATCTGGAAGTTGTCTGAAATAGACAAGGGGACGGGAAGAGGGGGCTGTTGGCTTAGAAAAGTGACGGGATGCTGCAGTGCAGGGAGGGTTCCCAGTAAGATTAAGAAAGTTAAGAGTATATAGAGTGATATTTAAGAGATTTTGTAACGTCGGGAGGTTCGGGGGGCCTAATGCCTTTTTCCCCATCTGCCGGTCAAGGGCTTGTTTCAAGGTCTGATTAGCCTTTCTACAATAGCCTGTCCTTGACTATTAAAGGGTATACCAAATGTGTGCATGATGGTCCACTTACGACAGAACTCTGCAAAGGGAGAACTGGTATAAGCAGGTCCATTGTCTGTTTTGAGATTTTGTGGACATCCCAGCGTTACGAAAGTCCGAAAAAGACAATGATTGATTACATTTTTTGTTGCTTCTCCCCTTTGCAAAGTTGCCATGATAAACCCAGAGTAAGTGTCTACAGACACATGAATGTACTTCCAGGGTGCAAAGGAAGAATGGTGGGTGACATCCATTTGCCACGTGTCACAGGCTTTAGTACCCCTAGGGTTGACACCTTCGGGAATGCCCTTGGCTTGTAAACTGCAGGTTGGGCATTGTTGGATTATTGCAGTGGCCTCTTGGTTCGTGATGCCAAATTGTCGAACCAAGGCCTTTCTATTTTGGTGGAAATAGTCATGACTTTCCCCAGCCAAAATTGGTTGAGAGCATGGGGAAGCAGTCATAACTTTGCAGGCCTCATCGGCCATTTGGTTTCCTTCAGAAAGGAATCTGGGCAGTTGTTGGTGACTTCTAATATGGGCAACAAATAAAGGTGTCTTTCTTTCTTTGAGCAAGGACTGAAGCTGTAAAAAGAGTGTCATTAGAGAAGGAGGGGTCATAGGGGAAATATATGCATCAAACATATGTACAACCATTTGAGTCACATACAAACTATCAGAGATAACATTTAAAGATTCATTAGAAAAGAGGGAGAGAGCCAAGATAAAGGCAGCCAATTCAGACTGCTGTGCGGATGGCTGGGGAGTGGTCAAGCGTTTATGCCACTGGCCATCCCTGTACCATGCGCATGCTCCAATGGTCTTGGATCCATCTGTAAACACAGTAAGTGTTTCCTTTAATGGCTGCTGAACAAGAGGAGAGGTTAGCACAAATGGAACGGTCCTGAGTACCTGTAAACGGGGATCTGAAGGGAGGTGGCATGATACTTGACCGCACCACTCTTCCAGAGCATCCTGTAAAACGGTCGATGCTTGTAGGAGGGGTTCCCATTGGGTAATCTTAAAGGGAACATACAATGTAAATATATCCAACCCCATCATGGCCTTAGCCCTTTTCCTTCCTTTTTCAATAAGAGAAGCCATTTGCATTGCTCTTGTGAATATTGAAGTTCTAGGAGTGTGTGGGAGATGTAACCATTCTAAAATGTGCAGGCGTTTGGTATGGGAGAGTTGAACTACAATTGCGGTTAAAAGGTGGTGTGTGGAAAGGATGGCAAGGGAGGGTGGTGTATTTGCAAGAGCGCGGTCCACCCACTGGGTGGCCAGGGTTTTGTTTACTTGTTGCAAGGCTTGCAAATGTTCCTCGGATAGGATGACTTTGTCTGCTGGGTTCTTCAAGCCTACAAGTGCTTGGAACAGAGGCGATAACATGTGTGTTGTTAGGGCAAGATATGGTCGAGCCCAGTTAATGACCCCCAAACACTGTTGTAGTTGGACCAAGGTGGTGGGTTGAGGGAGTGTGAGTGCGGGGATATGGGGAGATGCTGTGGACATCAGAACTTTGTGGCCTAGATATTGCATTGGGTATTGGGTTTGAATTTTTTCAGGGGCTACGTGCAGTCCTGCTTGTGCTAATATGTTTAGTAGTAAAGAAAAGGTTTTTTGAATTGTTCCTTTTGGGCCATTTGCTGCAATTAAAATATCATCCATGTAATGATACACAAGAAAATCAGGAAATTGAGATCGATAGGGGCATAAAGCCCTGTCTACAAAAAATTGACACATTGTGGGTGAGTTTAACATACCTTGAGGCAAGACTTTCCATTGGTATCGCGAGGTAGGTTTGGAATTATTAAGTTCAGGAATAGTGAAAGCAAAAAGCATTCTATCCTTTTGTGCCAATGGTAAGGAAAAGAAGCAATCTTTTAAGTCTATGATGACCAGGTCAAACCCTTCAGGAATAAGATTAGGATTGGGCAGGCCACATTGTAATGGCCCCATGGGTTGAAGTATGGAATTGATGGCCCTGAGATCCTGCAGGAGGCGCCACTTACCGGATTTTTTCTTGATAACAAACACTGGGGTGTTGTAGGGACTAGTAGATGTTTCAATATGACCCTCATCCAACTGCTGCTGAACAAGAAGGTGTAAGGCCTGCAATTTTTCTTTAGTGAGTGGCCATTGATCAACCCATACCGGAATGGGTGTTTTTAGGGAAAGATCAAGAGGAGCAATGTATGTTTGCGTAGCCATGAGTGTGATTATGGCAGTTGGATAGAAGCATGAAATTGAGAAAGCGAGTCACGACCCCACAAATTGCAATGCAAGGGTAAAATGTAGGGTTTTAGATAAGCAGTGATGTTAGAATGCTTAGTGACAGCAGAAAGCCAGTGAGAGCTGACCTTAGCAGCCTGTGCTCCGCCCACACCCTGCACCGAGGATGCTTCCGCAAGGGACCAAGAGGAGGGCCATTCGGCGGAGCGGATGACGGAAACGTCAGCGCCGGTATCAATCAGACCCTCGAAAAGACGACCATTAAGCGTGACAGTAAAGTTTTTTGAAGCCTGCACTGGTTGCTCCAAAGCAAACAAGGACGGAGCGTCAGAAGGGGGCAGAAGTATAAGAGTAGCGATGATCGTCCCCTTTTTTAGAGAAAAGCATCTATCCCCTATTCCGGCCAAAGAAAGCTGTTTTAAGTCTGATGAATCATACAGATAGGGAGCAGTGACCACGCCCTCAATTATGAGCGAGGAGTTAGGAATGAGCAAAACAGAGTTAGAGGGAGGAAGGGGTTTAAGAAATGTGACGACAAGGGGAAGAGAATACACAGCACCAGGGTCATCATACACAAGATCTTCGGCCAATTCTACCGGGAAGGTGGTGGCGGAAAACTCAGCCTTTGTGGCGGGGTTAGCTGAAAACCCCTCAATTAGTTTCCCGGAGATTGGGGAAGAGGAGGAGGATTGCTGTGGCATTGCGAAGCCCAATGATACCCTTTACGGCATCGGGGGCAGATAGTTTTAGGTTTGGATGGAGGAGGCGGCCCTTTTGCTTGGCCACGAGGTGCACCTCCCCCCCCGGCATTCGACATTGGTTTTTAAAGTGTCCAGGTTTTCCACAATTAAAGCAATTGCCATTGCGCGCTACAGGAAAAGCATCAGGAGCACAATTACCAGAGGGGGAGGCAGTAACAGAGGAAGGTAAAGAGGTAGTGATAGCAGCGGCAAGAGCATTCATTTTATGAGAAGTTGTGCCCACAATTCTACAAAGTTGCAAAAATTCAGCCAGGGTTGCTCCTGGTTTGTTGGCCACGGGTTGAAGGATTTTTTGGCAATCATGATTAGCGTTGGAAAAGGCAAGTTTCATGAGCAATTCTTGTTTGGCTGTGGAATTATCTATTTGCCTATCCAAGGCTGTTTGCAGGCGGCTGATGAAAGAAGCATATGGCTCATTTGGTTTCTGCATGATTTTTAAGAAAGTTTGGGTAGACTGAGAATCCGAATCATCCACCCGCTTAAGAGCATTCATGGCACACATGTGAATTATGGCAAAACTGCGACGGGGGGAATTTTGTTGTTGGACTAGCGTCGCGGATTACCCTTTCCCCAATAGTTGATCTGCAGTGACTCCTGCGGGTAAGCCTCTTCGAATTTCTGCTTCTACCCCTTTTTCATATTCAGATTGCCAAACAACATATTGAGCTGGAGTCATGAGCATTGAAAAAAGCATTTTCCAGTCATATAGTAACATAACAGTGTTAGTAGTAACTAAGGAATCAAGTATCCCCCTCGTGAAAGGAGAATGTAGACCGTAGGTGGTTACAGCATCCTTAATCTGTTTCAAAACTTTAAATTCGATGTTGTTATACACGTTTCCTCCCGCCGCCCCTGGGACAATGGTCATAGGAAAAGCCGAAGGGCTTTCAACTTCCAGAGAAAGAGGAGAGGAAAGGAGTTCAGTAATAGTGCCTCTGAGAGGTTGATGTGGAGAGAAATCGGACACAGAGGCTGAAGGGGAGGGGGAGGTGTCAGGGTAGGGAGGAAGAGGTAGAGAAGTGGAGTCAAGATGGGCAGCGAGAGGGGCGGTAGTTTTGGGATCGGAAGTGGAAGAAGAGGATGGTTCTAGAGACGAAGAGGGAGGATAGAGGGTGTTGATGGCTGCCATAACAGCCTTCCAGGAAGTCAGAATATCCATGGGAGCCTGTGGGGTATCATGAAGATATTTTCCTATCCGCTCCCAAGTGGAGGATTTGAGCGTTCCTCCAGAGGGATAGACAGGACAATATTTTTCTATGTAAAGTAAAAGATTAGTCAGGGATTTTTTAGAGATAGAGAAAATTGTAGTGCCATTAGATTTTTGACAAGAATTAGCCTTCTTCACAAGTGCGTAAAGTTCGTCCCTATGTACTGACGAAACTTTGGAAAGTGGGGAGCCCATTACTTACGATTGTACAAAGCCTTTGCCAGGTGCGTAGTAATAGGAGTGAAGGCAGTGTTCCTCTAGACAGAGGCAACACCGTGAGACCAGAAGACCGAAGGACGAAGGATCCCGGACGAGCCCCCAGCTGTCGCGTTGAGCGACCAGCCCGGCAGACCTTCTTCTTCTAGTCCGTTAAGTTTTGGCGGGACCCTTGTGAGGGTGGACCAGAATTTAGGCACCAAGAAAAGACACCGGACATTTAGATGCTTGAAGTGAGGAAGCACATCGCGCCTGGGGCAGATGGAGTGGTCCCGGCCCTGATTGCTCTGCTACAACCTCCTTTATTGTGTTCTTTAGGTAGGGAGGGGTTAGGAGTACAAAGAACAAAGAAATAAGCAGTTTATGCCATATAAGAATATCTACAGAACAAGGGAATGCATAGCTCATATATCATGACTATATATCACTGACATGTCTCAAGGATTTTTCAAGCTAGCCGGGTGTTATCTATGGCGTGATTAGGTAAAGTTGTCGTGTCCTTGCAAGATAAGTTTTCCTGTATGTCAGGGCATTTTTGTGGTTCTGATTTCCGTGTACGTGTCTTTTAAAAGAACACTAATGGCAACATTTTATAATACATTCACAGTAAATAGTCACAAACAGAGATTTTTATTGGTAGTCATCTTATAAGAATCTCACCAGACTGACTGCATTCCCTTGGGAAAGGTCAGATAATACTTCAAGGATAGTGCAGGAGGCCAGGCCTGTGCCATTTTCCTGTAGCACAGACTCTAAACTCGCCCCTCTTAACACCTCCCTCCAGTCTAACTGGTGATTTCACCACATCAACCCATATATTGATCTTTCATTCACAGATGCACATGAGGAGTCTTGTCATCTGCTCCATTCACTGGTGGATGGTCCTTTCCAAACATTCCAGGATAATTTATGCATTGATCACCTAATAATAATAATTATCAGAATCTCCCACAAACAGGCATCCCCATTTGTCTATTGAATCTTCTGTTGAACTAAGCCAGGCTAATCCTTCCTGATCTTTTGGACTACAATTCTCATTACTTTAACCATCATGGAAGGTTATTTTAGGACATAGTAGTGATGATAAAAAAATTGCTTTAGGCAACAGAAGAATTTGGTAGAAAATTTCATATTAATATTTTTGGAACTGGAAATATACAAATAATGCAAATAAAAAGTATTGCCAGTGTGGAAAATGTGAATTACTTTTGCACTTAGCACAAATTATTCAATAAAAATAGACAAATGGAGCTGATTATAGATAAAACTTTTGAATTGTACAGCTGTTGAAAAACAAAGTTCAGGATGCTTGAAATGTCAGCCAAGAGATTCTCTGAACTGTTTGGAATATTAACAATATCCATTTAGAATAAGTCACACAGGATATCTTATTTGTACAGTTAAATAGGGATTTGGTTCTTATGAACATTGCCAAAATAATTAAACTCTTCAATGAAACAAGGGATTTCCATGAACAAGAATGTAAAATGGAAGGCTTCTAAGTAACTTCAGCTAAAATTTCAATGGAGACTGCTAGAGTTTTAGGAACATTTGATGGGTTCACTAAACACATACAGTATTGATTAATCCCAGCTGAATGTCAGCTAAGAAGAAAATCTCTTTAATGTTAAGCAAAAGCCTAGGGATGGATGGACACCCCACAAGATGTTTTCTAGTTCTGGAGGTTTATGCAATTCATTCAATTGGAGGAACGGTTGTGAAATGGGATGCCAGGCTGGATATAATGATGGAGCAGAGAGAACCTCATATCAGATAATCAAAGTTGGGGGAAAAAAAACCACTCCAATACATGTACATATTACTTAGCAATATAAAAAAGCCCTGGAGGATCAAAGTATAACTTAATTGCTTTTATAGGAGTTTGTTTTACTCTATTGTTAGTCACTTTGACTGTTCTATGGATGCACTACAACTGTATCTACTATCCATTATTCTCCTGCTCCTGGACTCACCTTTGACTCTTGCCTATATCAAAAATGTCTTCCTCCACCTCTTACCTTTTGTGGGTGAGAGGAACAGCAACAAGTCCTGTAGCTGAGCAATCTTCTGGGGCAAGGATCCAACAATCATTAGAAAGTGGTTGCCTTCATGATTAGTACTTCTTGCAAAATGCAAAGAGATTTTGGAATTTCTTATAACTTTATGATGCTAAAATATAAGACTGCATTTATAGGTTTGGTGATAAACTGATAGGCTTGGCTACACGTGAATACCATTGTACTGGTATGAAAAGGAGGAACTGATCTTTAATAATAGTAAAGTGTAGCACTTAAGGAGATGGACTACAACCGAGGAGTTTGTCTTCAAGTCCACCCTCATCCTGGAAGCTCTTTGCATCAGTCATTCTTTCTCAGCCAAATTTCTCACTCAGATTTGTTGTGGAGAAAATTACAGCAAGAAGTGCTGCATATGTTGACTTGATCTGAAGGAAAGATGGAATATAAATCTAGAAAGAAATAAACGACACATGATCAGTTTGAATGCTCTGTAGGGCTACTGTAGGGTTGGACTAGAACTGTGATGGAGAACCTATGGCACGCATGCCACAGGTGGCACGCAGAGCCATTTGTGCCAGCACGAGAGCTGCAAATTTACCTCACTGCGCATGTGTGTGCCTCACAATTGATTTTTGGTGGGTTTGAGGCCTTTTTCGGCTTCCCAAAGGCTTGAGGAAGGCTTTTGCAGGCTTCTGGAGGCTTTGCAGGCTGAAAACTAGCCCCGTTTGTCACTTCTGGTATTTTCAGAAAAACAGGAAATGATGAAACGGGGCTAGTTTTTGGCCTGAAAAGCCTCCAGAAGCCTGCAAAAGCCTTCCTCAAGCCTTTGGGAGGCAGAAAAAGGCCTCAAACCTGCCAAAAATCAGCTGTGAGGTGCAGTGCAGGTAAGGGGGCGGCGGGGTAGGAATTGTGCATGCATGGGTAGGGTGTGTGTGTGTGTGGGGGTGCAGATTGCCTTCTGGGTGCTGGCACGTGAGTGTGAGTGTGCAAGTGCGTGCAAAATTTTTGGCACAGGAGCCCAAAAAGATTAGATGCCAAAGTCCCTTCTAATTCTGTTACTTTGTTATACCATATTTGGGCTCCAAAAATCACTAGGGCCACTAGATGGGATTAAAGACTTAGGGTTATCTGAATCCATTTGCTTCCATCTTGTGGTCATTCCAATTTCTTCAGTCAAAATGCAAGCATCTTTCCATGTGAAACATTCACTTTTATGACTTCTGCTCATATAGTTCAGGCTGGAGAGACTAAAACTGCTATGTTGTAGAGGCAACATATTTTAAAATCCTTTCTTTTCCCCTGTGGAAAAAGTTTAACTGAAATTATAGACCAGTTTGGTCTTATAGACCAACTGGCTGGGGAAGAGCAGATATTTACCATGCTGGTAAATTAAGGGGTCAAGAGTGTGTGTGTTAAACAATAACTAGAGAAAGAAGAGGGTGAAGAGGAGGCCAGAGCATAAAGCTCTTTGCCTGATTCTGCATCAAAATGCATGTGCTCCACTGAAGCAAAATTCTGCTTTACATAAACTGCTTGATGGACGGCTTGCAGGTGTTTTCAATTTGCAGGTGTTTTTGATATGAGAAACTGTTGTGAATGAATAAATGTTAAATAAAGTTATCTTGAGCTTGAAGTCAAGTGCAGGTTCTGGCCCTGCACTTCTGATTGGTTGTTAAATGGCAAAATCAGATTGGTCCGTTCAGGAGAATCTGATTGGCCATTAACAGACCATTCTCATTGGTTAACAGAGCTAGCGCTCCCAGATTGCTATTGGTTGAATAGTTAATAAGTTGCCTATATAAGGAAGGCTATAGCAGCCATCGGGCTGAGTTGTCACACCATGTAAATAAAGAGTTTGAAGTTCACTGTTTTCACCGGCTCGTCTCCATTATTCGCACCCATGCTCCACACATAACACTGGCGATGAGGATGGGATGTGGAGACGTCAGAGCTGACTAAAACAATGAAGAAGACAACCGAGCACATGGCTGAAACACACAATGGCGGAACCATGTCTGCCGGCGTAGTACCACCCGCTCCGTTCGACCCAGTGCAAGAAGACTGGGAGTCCTACATGGATCGTTTCCAAATGTTTTTGGAAACTAATAATCTGAAGAATGCCACAACCGGGAAGAAACGGGCGGTATTCCTAACGCATTGTGGGCCGACCGTATTCAAGATGGCCAAGGCACTAGCAAAACTGGCTGAAGTGAAGGCTATGGACTGGGACGTCCTCGAACCTCTACTAAGGGCCCACTATGCACCGACCGTACCAACGCTCGTAAGATGGCATGAGTTCTACCAAAGAAACCAGCAGAAAGGAGAGAGCATTGCCGATTTCGTTGCGGACCTCCAAAACTTGGGAGGCCTCTGCGATTTCGCCAACCTGGAAGAGGCCTTGAGAGACCGAGCAGTTCTGGGATTAGATGCGCTAAACGTGCAGAGCAAGATAATGGCAAAGGGCGACATTAGCCTTGCTGATGCCATCGCTGATGCTACGGCAGTGGAAGCCACCAAAAAGTCGGCTGCCCAACTGCGCCGAAACCGCACCCCGACACACCAACCAGCCTGCGAACTTTCACCTAAGTCAGAAGGACAGCTTCCGACGGCCCAACATGAAGACCTCTCTTCGTCGTCAGATAGCGACGAAGAAGAGGTCCATCAACTGTGGTCCGATTGGGACCATTACCTGAAGTCCCAGCAACCATGCGCCGGCTGCAGGGCCAACCATTACCGGTCCGATTGCAAATTCCGCAATGCGCTCTGCCATGAGTGCGGGAAACGAGGCCATATCGGACGGGTCTGCAGAAGTCTCCTAGGACCCAGCCAGACCTCAGAGGGGGCCAACTATTGCCAATCGACAGGAAACCGTCCTGTAAGGCGAGAATCAGCAAACCACTCCTACAGAAACCGACCCATGAATCGCTTAACGAGGCGAGAAGAGGCTCACCAAACTATCACTATTGGTCATGCCTCTTCATTGGATGCCAAGAAAATCTGAATTAAAGTGGCCATCGAAAATCAGCCTTGCCAAATGGAAGTGACTCGGGATCGTCCCTTTTGATGGTTTCCTGGAAGACCCTCAAGCAACTCATTCCTACTATCCGGCGCCAAGACCTTCAATTCCAAAGACTCGTACTTAAAGATTATCAGGGGAACCGGATTCCAGTCGTGGGATCCAGTCGAGTCCGGGTTTCGTTCAAAAACCGCACAGCGTACTACCCCTGACTGTGATCGACAAGGACCGGCCTAGCCTGTTAGGCCTCCAATGATTCGCACCACTCAGCATTGAAGTGGCAGGCATTAACCGAATCGGCGGCAGTGACTGGGAGGAGGACCTCGCCCATGAATTCAGAGACGTCTTCATGGAAAAGTACAAGGGGACCCCGATATCCTTTAGCCTTAATCCAAAAATAGCTCCCATCCACCTTAAGCCTCTTCGAGTTCCATTCACACTAAAGCCGAAAATCGACGAACAGCTTGATAAGTTGATAGCCCAGGGAGTGTTAAAGCCAACCGTTCACTCTCCCTGGAAGACACCAATCGTGACACCAATTAAGCCGGATGGCTCAATTAGAATTTGTGGTGACTACCGAGCCACCCTGAACCATGCCCTGCAGCAAAACCCATATCCGGTGCCAGTGGTGCAACACCTCCTCCATTCCCTGGGGGGCGGAAAAGTCTTCGCTAAACTAGACTTAGCTCAGGCATATCAACAACTGCCGGTTGATGAAAAAACGGCACAGGCACAGACGATCGTTACGCACCGAGGTGCCTTTAAATGTACATGGCTCCAATTCGGAGTGAGTGTAGCCCCGGGGATCTTTCAGAGCCTGATGGAAAGACTATTACAAGGGATTAAAGGTGTTGTCCCCTATTTTGATGATGTGTTAATTGCTGCCCCCACTCCAAAAATTTTACGGGATCATCTAAGACTGGTTCTCCAAAAATTCCAAGATGCAGGTGAAAAAAAATAAGTGTAAGCTGTGTACAGATCGTGTCGAATTTTTAGGGTACTTAATTGACAGTCAGGGTATTCACCCTACCGATAGCAAATTGAGAGCAATAAAAAATGCTCCCAGACCCCGGAATAAGGCCGACCTCCAGGCGTTTCTATACCTCATCAATTTTTATAACGTATTCTTGCCGCACAAAGCGACTGTCGCTGAACCTTTACATCGCTTACTGGACAAAAAAGCCAATTGGGTATGGGGTCATAGAGAAGACCAGGCATTCCGTAATGTAAAAAAGCTACTGACTTCTGACGTTGTACTAATGCAGTACAATGAAACCTTACCATTAAATATCACGTGTGATGCATCACCTTTCGGAGTGGGTGCCATTTTGAGCCATGTATTGCCTAACGGTAGCGAAGCCCCTGTTGCCTATTTTTCAAAGACACTCTCGAAAACTGAGCGAAATTATAGCCAGATTGATAAAGAAGCCCTTGCAATTGTATCAGCTGTAAAATGGTTTCATGAGTACGTGTACGGACGGGCTTTTACTATAGTGACTGACCACAAACCTTTGCTGGGAATAATAGTGGAGGATAAGCCAACCCCTTATATATTATCTCCCAGGATGACTCGTTGGTCAGAATTCATGGCTGCTTATAATTATCAGCTGCAATACTGCCCCGGAAAAGCTATTCCCTACGCCGATGCGTTGAGCCGTGCACCGCTTCTAGAGACTATCAACGACC
This sequence comes from Hydrophis major, assembly GCA_033807585.1. Lineage (NCBI taxonomy): Eukaryota > Metazoa > Chordata > Lepidosauria > Squamata > Elapidae > Hydrophis > Hydrophis major. Next base: position 370,981,468 of record CM066328.1, read on the forward strand.
CCATGCCAACAATGACAACGTTGCAAATTGAGACACTTCGTATACCGCCATTAACTGCCCGTGATATCGCGAGAGAAACAAAATGCGACCCCACCTTGGCATGAGTCCTCACGTGGGTGGAACACGGATGGCCATTGGACCAAGTATCAGACGACTTCACACCATTCAGTTGACAAACAGAGTTGTTTTCTCAAAAGGGCTGCATCATCTGGGGTGATAGAGTCGTTATCCCAGAATGACTCCAACCGGCACTACTAAGAACCTTGCACGATGGCCACCCTGGCATTGTGCGCATGAAGGCCCTTGCACGAAGCTACGCATGGTGGCCAGGCATCGACAGACAAATCGAGTTGTGGGTCAAAACTTGTCATAGATGCCAAGAAGTAAGCAACGCTCCACCAAAGGCAATCCCAACCGAATGGGAGACACCGTGGGGACCCTGGTCCCGTATCCATCTAGATTTTGCTGGGCCGACCAAAGGCCACACCTTCTTGCTAACCATAGACGCCTACTCGAACTGGCTCGAAATCCACCGAATGAGAAACACAACCACCAAAGCGGTCATTAAGAAACTAGAAAAACACCCCAGGAAGAAAAAGTGAGAACTTTGTGCGTTGTTTGGACTGATTGATGTCTCTGGGACTTTGAGGAATTCTTTTAACTTTTGAAACATTTTGGTTGCTCTAAGAAGAACAAAGAATGGCTTTGATGATGAACTTAGAAAGGAATATCAAGAAAGTAAGGATGCTGTGAAAGAAGCTTTCCTTTCTTTAGAAATGGCGCTTGCTATTTATCAGCAAACACAACAACAGATGGAGGAAATAGAAGGAGAAGAAGAAAAAGAAGAAGAAGACGCCATCTTCAGTGAATCTAAAAAATTAACTAAGAGAGAAAGGAGAAAGGAAGGAAGGAAAATGAAGGACTTAAGACTTAAAAAAACACTTAAGAAAGGAAAAAATAAGATGCAAAACCAACTCAATGTTACTGAGCAAAAGGAGAAAGGATTACAACAGAGAGGGAAAGCTAAAAAGGCGGAGGTTAGTAGAGGGGGGGTGTAAAAAGGCCAGGGGGCATAAGAAAGGAAGGGAAAAGGGAGGGAAAAGCCACAAAGGTATGAAACAAGATGGGAAAAAAGGAATTTTTTTAGGAATAAAGGGTAAGGTATAATTTCTTTAAAAAAGAAGATTCTGCAAGGTACATAAGATGGTATTATGTATTAGAAATATAAAACTAGAATGTTATAAAAATTGATAAAAGATTAAAATATTGAAATGTTTAGTAATGATAGATTTTAAAATTTAATAAAATTGTAGCACTTGTTTTTTGAAATAGACAATCGGAATGTTATAAGATTTAATATTTATATTTATTATCTAATTATATTAATTATTATGAATTTATTATTTTTTCTCTTTAAAGGTTAGTAGGTAGAATGTACTAAGCAGAATCAGATTGGGTATCAGGTGTTATTTTAAATATTAATTTAGGGGGAGGATAGAAAGGCATCATACTCTGATCAGTGATTTCAGGAGAAATTCTTTTTTTTTTTTTTTTTTTTACAAAAGGAAATGAGATAAATGGATAATCTGGAAAGAATGGACAAAAAATACAAATATAATGATTTAAATTAAAATGAATTAAATAAAATAGAAATAAGAAGAACGAAAAGCGGGGAGAAGTTATATAGAAGATATAAAATGGTAAATAAGATAGGTAATGGTATACAAGATGAGCACGAATTTAATTGAAGTCCATACAAAGAGAGGTAATCTGGGGCCAAACTACTTTCTTAAAAGAAGTTTTATATTTTTGTGTTTTGTGTGTCTATGTTTTGTTTGAGAATTAATAAAACCTTGGAGGAATGTTGGATGAGAATAATGGTAATCAAGTCAGAGAGGAATGAAGATGATGATTATAAATTGGATAAATATAGAAAATAATAATAATAACAATGAAATTGAATACGAAAAGAGAAATAATGAGAAATTTGTTAAGAGATATCTATATGTTTATATTGAAATGGTGTAAAAGAGAATTATGTTGCATAAAATATTTTACTTGATTTGTAAAATTAATAATAGAAAGAGGTTTTATGTATTTAATGGTTAATGATGGTTTGTTTGTCTTTAAAATCAATAAAATTTGTTTAAAAAAAAAAAGAAACTAGAGAGACTGTTTGCAACCCATGGATTACCAGATGTTCTGGTATCCGACAACGGGCCCCAATTTACCGCGCTGTCCTTTGAGCAGTCCCTGGCTGACCACGGTATCCGACATGCGCTCACCTCGCCTGCGGCCAACAGTAGGGCCGAGCGCATGGTACAATTCGTCAAGAAAACGCTACAGAAAGTGGACTGTGACAACATCGAAGAGAAGATAAACTGAATTCTCTTTTTACAGCATATCACGCCTCACAGCGTCACCAACAAAACTCCAGCTGATCTGTTAATGGGACGGAAGCTCTGCTCCCACCTCGACTGGTTACACCCAGCCTACGAACCGGAGAAACCACTCGGATCCAGCGGCCGATGGCGTACCTTTCAGGTAGGCGATTTGGTGTTCGCTAAAAACTTATCGGGCGATCCGCTGTGGGTAGAAGCGACTGTGGTCCATGTAACCAGCCCAAGATCATACCTTGTACAATGCCCTGACGATAGACTTTGGAAGCACCATATCGATCAACTATGATCAAGGCTGCAGTCAGGCAATTCCGAGCTCCCTAATAACCAAGCTGGGGGGGGGAGATACAGAGGAAGACGATTTTCAACTAGCGGAAAACCTTTTTGAAGGAAAAGATAGCGGAACAGAAACGCGAGAACAGGAACCAGGGATGGGAGTGAGTTCACCTCAGGGTGATGCTGAAGATTTTGGTGACGACAAAAATGCGAACTGTGAATCAGAGGCACCCCTTTCGCCAAACAACGCCCTACCTCAACAAGAGTGCAGCCAAATACCAGCGAAAATCAAAAAGACTAACAAAACAACTGTCCTACCTCAAGGACTAAGTAACCGCACCCCGTAAGCGGAACCCGGGGGGAAGGGGTGTTGTGAATGAATAAATGTTAAATAAAGTTATCTTGAGCTTGAAGTCAAGTGCAGGGTTCTGGCCCTGCACTTCTGATTGGCTGTTAAATGGCAAGATCAGATTGGTCCATTCAGGAGAATCTGATTGGCCATTAACAGGCTGTTCTCATTGGTTAACGGAGCTAGCGCTCCCAGGTTGCTATTGGTTGAATAGTTAATAAGTTGCCTATATAAGGAAGGCTATAGCAGCCATCGGGCTGAGCTGTCACACCATGTAAATAAAAAGTCACTGTTTTCACCGGCTTGTCTCCATTATTCGCACCCATGCTCCACACATAACAGAAACTACTTAAGACAGTGCTAAGAAAATTTCACTTGTTTTGGTCCATCTGGATTCTTTCCTCTGAGAAAAAGGTCTTGTGAATGGTGATGTATCTGAGGGCTGCCGCAAACCATTGTTCCACTCCTCTCCTGTTTTTTTTACATTTGCTTCTTTGAAACTGTTAAATTCTGCGCATGGGTGGAAGGAATGGAGATGAGGCAGTGAACAGTGACTTCAACTCTTTATTAATCATTCTGAACAGAGCAAAATCCTAGGGCAGCAGCAGCCCTTTTATAGGGTAGGCTGCTGACCTATTGGCCAATGAGAAACATAGAAGTGTTAAACTCTTGAACCAATGGGAATTGGCCCGTTAACAGCCAATCAGATTCCTCAGAAAGGACCAATCCGATATCGCTATTATCGGCCAATCAGAAGTGCAGGATTAGAACCCCTGCTTTTCCTTAAGGTTTGTTAAACTTTATTAAACACCTTTATCAGTTCATGACACCGCTTCTCCCCAGGTTCCATTTGAGGGGTGTGGTGACGTAATCCCTAAGATATGCAGGTTGTTTTAACTGTCTATTAGATTTGCGCTGTCCCACCAGTCCCTGTGTGTAGTCCGGTTTTGGCGGGACGTTTTTGGGTATATCTGGTACAGGCGGTTCTGCATCCTCACCGGACGACTCAGTGCCACTAATTCTCTCGTTGTTGTCCTCCGATCTTTGCGGGCTTGCCTCTGTTGAGGTATTGCTCTGTGGCAAGGCCAATCCCCTCCCTGATTCTTCTTTATGTATCACGCCCGATTGCTGACTTCCTTCGATTCTGCTTTCCACCATCTCGAATTCGGTTTCTTCGACATCCCCTCCCCCCTCCATTTTGGAGTCACAGGAGTCGCGGGAACTGGGTTGTAGCCTAGAGCAAAGCTGATCTATATGGCGTTTCCATATTTTTCCATCCCAGGTTTGCACACGGAACGATCTGGGCCTGGTGATTTGAATTACGGTTGCTTCAACCCACAATGGTTCGCCGGAGAGGTTTTTAGCGAAAACTAAGTCACCTACCTTGAACTCACGGCATTTTCTACTAGATCCGCAGGGTTTCTCTGGCTCGTAGGACGGGTGGAGCCAGTCGAGGTGGGAACGGAGCTTGCATCCCATCAACAGTTCAGCTGGGGTCTTGTTGGTGACGCTGTGGGGAGTGATGTGTTGGAGTAGGAGTATTCTGTTTAGTTTGTCATCAATGTCCCCATAGTCCATTTTGTGGAGAGTTTTTTTTAACAAATTGGACCATGCGGTCGGCCCTGCTGTTAGCCGCAGGGTGCACTGGCGAAGTTAGCGCATGGCGGATACCCTGGTCCACTAAGTATTGTTCAAACACCAGGGTGGTGAACTGGGGTCCGTTATCAGAGACCAGAACGTCTGGTAGCCCATGCGTTGCGAATAGCCTGTTCAATTTTCGGATGACGGACTTGGTTGTAGTATTCTTCATTTTGTGGATCTCGAGCCAGTTGGAATAGGCATCCACTGTTAGGAGGAACTTATGTCCCTTATTAGGTCCCACAAAGTCAATGTGGATGCGGGACCACGGCCCCCGGAGGGTTTCCCACTCTGTTGGAGTTGCTCTTGGTGGGGCACTACTGACTTCTTGGCACTTTAGACAAGTCTTTACCCAGGCTTCGATCTGCTTGTCAATGCCTGACCACCACACATAGCTTCGTGAGAGTGCTTTCATACTCATCATGCCGGGGTGACCGTCATGCAATGTTTTCAATACTGATCATTGTAACTGCTCTGGGACGACGACTCTATCTCCCCATAGGATGCAGCCTTTTTGCGAAAAAAGTTCTGTTTGCCGGTTTCTGAAAGGGGTGAAGTCATCAGGGGTTTGTTCTACTGGCCATCCTCGATCGACCCAGCTAAGAACTTGCGCCAAGGCAGGATCTTGTTTTGTTTCGATCGCAATGTCTCTGGCTGTTAGCGGCGGTGAATGTAGCGTTTCAATCTGGAGTGTCGTAAGGGTTGGAGCTGGGTCGTCGACGGTTTCTGGAAGTGGGGCATGGCTCAATGCATCATTGTGGGGAATGGCTTTCCCCAGGTGGTGTTGCAATTTATAGTTGTATGCAGCTAAGAACTCCGACCAGCGAGTCATTCTAGGTGACAATATATAGGGGGTTGGCTTGTCTCCCACTATAATCCCTAGCAAAGGTTTGTGATCAGTAACAATAGTAAAAATTCATCCATACACATATTCATGAAACCGTTTCACAGCAGATACAACAGCAAGAGCCTCTTTGTCGATTTGGCTATAGTTACGTTCAGCCTTTGATAGGGTCCTTGAAAAATAGGCAATATAGGCCTCACTACCATTTGGTAACACATGATTCAAAATGGCTCCTACTCCAAATGGTGATGCATCACATGTAATTGTTAAAGGCAAAGTCTCGTTATACTGCATTAAAACAGCATCTGAGGTTAGTAAGTTTTTCACTTGTCAGAATGCATGCTCCTCTCGGTGTCCCCAGACCCAGGTTGCTTTTTTGTTGAGAAGTCTATGTAGGGGCTCAGCTACGGTCGCTTTCTGGGGCAAGAAGATGTTGTAAAAGTTAATGAGCCCCAGGAAAGCTTGGAGGTCAATCTTATTTCTGGGTCTTGCGGCATTTTTGATTGCTTTTAGTTTGCTATTAGTGGGGTGAATGCCTTCTTTGTCGATTAGGTTCCCCAGGAACTCTACTTTATCTGTACACAGTTGACATTTATTTTTTTTAACCTAAAGGCCAGAGTCTTTAAATTTCTGGAGAACCATTTTAAGATGCTTTTCTAGTACTTCTCTATTTGGGGCCGCAATTAAGACGTCATCAAAGTATGGCATGACCCCCTTGATCCCTTGCAAGAGTCTCTCCATCAGACTTTGAAAAATCCCTGGGGCTGCACTCACTCTGAATTGGAGTTGGTTGCATTTAAAGGCACCTCGGTGCGTAACAATCGTCTGTGCCTCTGCAGTTTTTTAATCTATAGGCAGTTGTTGGTATGCCTGTGCTAAATCCAATTTAGCGAAGACTTTTCCGCCCCCCAGGGAATGGAGAAGGTATTGTACCACCGGCACCGGGTAAGCGTTCTGTTGAAGGGCGTGATTAAGAGTGGCCCGGTAGTCCCCACAAATCCTTAACGATCCATCCGGTTTGATGGGTGTTACAATTGGGGTTTCCCAACGAGCATGGTCAGTTGGTTCTAAAACACCCTGGGCTATTAATTTATTGAGCTGCTTGTCAATCTTTGGTTTAAGGGCAAAAGGTACCTGACGAGGCTTAAGGCGGATGGGGGCTACTTCAGGGTTAAGGTTAAATGATATCGGGGTCCCCTTATACTTGCCTAGTTTGTCTGCAAAGATGTCCTGGAATTTCTGGACGAGGGCCTCCTCCCAGTCGTCGCTTCTGGTTTGGTGAATGCCGGCTACCTCGATCCCGAGTGGGGCAAACCATTGAAGGCCTAACAAGCTAAGCCGGTCACGGTCGACGACGGTCAGTGGTAATGACGCAGTACGATTTTTGAATGATACTTGGACTTGGCTGGATCCAACGACTGGAATTCGGTTCCCCTGATAATCCTTGAGTATAATTCTTTGAGCTCTGAGGTCTTGACGCTGGACGGCAGGGATTAATTGTTTAAGGGTCTTCCAGGAAACCATTGAGAAGGACGATCCTAAATCGACTTCCATCACGCAAGGCTGGTTTTCGATGGCGACCTCCACTCGGATCTTCTTTGCGTCTAGCGATGAGGCGTGACCGATTGTAATGGTTTGGTGTGCCTCTTCTCATCTCGTTGATGTGGCCAGTATTTTATTTCTATAGGAGTGGTTGTTCCATTGGTGGTTCAAATGTTCCCGACTCACAGGACAATTCCCTGTGGTCTGGCGGTAGTTGTTTCCCCTCTGAAGTGGTCTGGATCCTTGCTTGTTTCTACAGACCTTCCCGATGTGGCCTCTTTTCCCACAGAAATGGCAGAGCGCGTTGAGGAATTTGCAGTCTGATCGCGGATGGTTTGCCCCACAACCCGCGCATTGGTGTGGTAGTCTTTGATTCCGCTGGTGGTGTTGGTTACGTTCGGACCGGAACCGGTTGACCTCCTCCTCGTCACTTTCTGATGGCGATTCGAGGTCCTCGTGGTGGGTTGCTGTTGTGTGCTTCTCTAAGTGAGGTGAGGTATTGCTGGCGAGTTGACGGAGCGGTGCATTGGTGCGGCGCATTCAGGCAGCCGACTTCCTGGTTGCTTCTGCTGCAGTAGCGTCCTTGATGACATCAGCAAGGTTGATGTCCCCTTTGGTCATGATCTTGCTCTGCGTAGTGTGGTCATCTAATCCCAGAATTATTCGGTCTCTCAGAGCTTCTTCGAGGTCTGTAAACTGACAGAGGCCTCCCAGGTTCTGGAGATCCGCGATGAAATCTGCAACGCTCTCTCCTTTCTGCTGGTCCCTCTGGTAAAATTCATGTCTTCAGACAAGCGTTGGTACGGCGGGTGCAGAGTGGGCCCATAGAAGGGGCGCGAGGATGTCCCAGTCCATGGTTTTCACCTCAGCCGGTTTCGCTAGTGCCTTGGCCATCTTAAAGACGGCAGGCCTGCAATGGGTCAGGAACACTGCTCGCTTTTTTCCCGTAGTGGCATCCTTCAAGTTGTTGGTCTCCAGAAATATCTGGAACCAGTCTATGTATGAGTCCCAGTCTTCTTGTGGTGGGTTAAATGGAGCAGCTGGTATGGCACCGCCGGACATGTTTTCCGTTGTCGATGCGCCTTCAGCCACGTGCTCTGTTTGGTGCTCTGTAGTGTTCAGTCAGCTCTGATGTCTCCGAATCCCACCTTCGTCGCCAGTGTTAAATTCTGCGCATGGGTGGAAGGAATGGAGACGAGGCAGTGAACAGTGACTTCAACTCTTTATTAATCATTCTGAACAGAGCAAAACCCTAGGGCAGCAGCAGTCCTTTTATAGGATAGGCTGCTGACCTATTGGCCAATGAGAAACATAGAAGTGTTAAACCCTTGAACCAATGAGAGTTGGCCCGTTAACAGCCAATCAGTTTCCTCAGAAAGGACCAATCCGATATCACTATTATCAGCCAATCAGAAGTGCAGGATTAGAACCCCTGCTTTTCCTTAAGGTTTTTTAAACTTTATTAAACGCCTTTATCAGTTCATTACAGAAACACTGATATTCCACCTGTTCTTATTAATCTGTCATTAATCTGTCATTAAGATTTGCATCCCAAGAACAATCAATTCCTTCAAAAATGGTTACACTAAAGATTTCTTCAGTTAGGAAATCTGGAGTCTTCTCCTCAGTTAAAGCAGCACTAAATAATGAATTCAAAGTTATCACCTTTCTGCACTGAGCAATCCAGGTGAATAAGGAGGGACAAAGTCTTTCTGATCAATGCCATTTTGTATGATTAAAAAAGATACATTTTTTGTTCTATTTTCATGTACATCTGCTTTTGGTTTTTGCTATTTTTTACAAAAGGAAACTTTTGAAGTATGTATTTTGAGGAGGGTGGGAGCTAAACTTACTACTTTCTTCCAACTGGCCAATTTTACAAGTGGAAAACTAGTGTCAGAGATTTAAGTTCTAATTTGGGAGTTGCAAATTGACTCTCTGATTCACCTTGTGAAATGAATGAGAAAGATGCTTCAGCATTTGTATATGCCTACGTAACAATAGCAATAGACTTATATACCACTCACAGAGCTTTACAGCCCTTTCTAATATATAGTTCTGAAAGAGAGCGTTATGGGAGGAGGCATCTTCTGAAATGTTCTCCTCCCTTCATTCATAGGTACTGGAAAGCAGAGCTGCTTCAGTTTGAATTGAAGAAAGTTCTCAGGTGAGAAGCAAACTGTTTTCAAAGAAAAAACCCAAGGAAGTCCAGCTGCCTTTTGAAAAGCACCTTTGGGACAACCATGACCTGGATGATTGAGAATCTCCATAGACATTGTTGGTTTGTGTGATTCAGGCCTTAAAGATGAAGATGAAATGATAATACTCTAAAACCTGATAATCTTGCATAAAATCTGATAAAAGTAAATCCTTAAGTTGTCGAAAGGAACAGATTCTGTCCCTCCTTTTTGCATCTTTTCTTTAATGATTTTATTTCACCATTTCTTTGATATTAGTGTAACTCTTGTCCCACAGTGAGTTGTCCTGTGGTGAGTTGGTTGTGGCAAGTTGGCTGTTGTGAGTTGGCCATGGCAAATTGTCATAGCTCCCATGCTGGAGCCCATCTTCTGGGAACTTCTCTCTCAAATACTCTGTATTAATGTTGCTTCCAGACAAGTACTTCATATTTTTCTAAGCGGCGCAAATCATTTTATTAATTGCTCTTTGCATATTTCTTGCAACATTATTTTATTAATAGCTCTTTGCATATTTCTTGCAACATTATAATACTTAATTATATTGCTGATTTTAATTTTCACTGCCTAGCATTTGACAAATGAACTTATGTATAGTATATGTGTAAAGCTCTTTCATATGAAGCGCCTGAATTACGCATTCACAGATTAGTAAGAAATGAGGATGTATTCTTATGTATGCTCCAAGTATGTTGGGAACCCACCTTATATGACTATCCATTTCCTGGATACATTGTTACGCATGTGACAACATCCTGAACCAAAGTGCTTCAAGGTATTTCATGCAACTTAAATAACAAAGTGTTTGTAATATCACACACAATAACAACAAAACAGTAAAACCAACCAGAATATCTCCAAATATTCAATATAAGGTAAATAGTAGGGTCTCACTGACCCTGTTTAAAAACTTTGGCAGGATCAGATCTGGTTATTGTAGTACTTGAATGGGAGACTACAGTGTTGTGAATGAATAAATGTGTAATAAAGTTATCTAGAGCTTGAAGTCAAGTGCAGGGTTCTGGCCCTGCACTTCTGATTGGCTGTTAAATGGCGAGATCAGATTGGTCCGTTCAGGAGAGTCTGATTGGCCATTAACGAGCCGTTCTCATTGACGGAGCTAGCGCTCCCAGGTTTTCATTGGTTGAATAGTTAAATAAGTTGCCTATATAAGGAAGGCTATAGCAGCCATCCAGTTTGAGCTGTCACACCATGTTAATAAAGAGTTTTGAAGTTCACTAATCTACCGGCTCGTCTCCATTCTTCGCACCCATGCTCCACACTTAACACTGGCGACGAAGGTGGGATGTGGAGACGTCAGAGCTGACTGAACAATGGAAAAGATAACTGAGCACGTGGCTGAAAACGCACAACGGCAGAACCATGTCCGGCGGCGTCATACCACCCGCTCCATTCGACCCAGCACAAGAAGTCCTACATGGATCGTTTCAAATGTTCTTGGAAACTAATAATTTGAAGGATGCCACAACCGGGAAGAAACGGGCGGTATTCCTAACGCATTGTGGGCCGATTGTATTCAAGATGGCCAAGGCACTAGCAAAACTGGCTGAAGTGAAGGCTATGGACTGGGACGTCCTCGAACCCCTACTGAGGGCCCACTATGCACCGACCGTACCAACGCTCGTAAGGCGGCACGAGTTCTACCAAAGAAACCAGCAGAAAGGAGAGAGTGTTGCCGATTTTGTTGCGGACCTCCGAAACTTGGAAGGCCTCTGCGGGTTCGCCGACCTGGAAGAGGCTTTGAGAGACCGAATAGTTCTGGGATTAGATGCGCTAAACATGCAGAGCAAGCTGATGGCAAAAGGCGACATTAGCCTTGCTGATGCCATCGCTGATGCTACTGCAGCAGAAGCAACCAGAAAGTCGGCTGCCCAACAGCGCCGCAACCGTGCTCCGGTACACCAACCGACCTGTGACATCTCACCTAAGTCAGAAGGACAGCTGTTGATGGCCCACCACAAGGACCTCTCTTCGTCGTCAGACAGTGACGAAGAAGAGGTCCATCGACTGCGGTCCGATCGGGACCATTACCCGAAGTCCCAACACCCATGCGCCGGCTGTGGGGCCAACCATTCCTGGTCCGAATGCAAATTCCGCGATGCGCTCTGCCATGAGTGCGGGAAATGAGGCCATATCGGACTGGTCTGTAGAAGCCTCCTAGGACCCAGCCAGACCTTGAAGGGGGTTAACTATCGCCAATCGACAGGAAACCGTCCTGTAAGGCGAGAACCAGTAAACCACTCCTACAGAAACCGAACCATAAATCGCCCAACGAAGCAAGAAGAGACTCACCAAACTATCACTATTGGTCACGCCTCTTCATTGGATGCCAAGAAAATCCGAATTAAAGTGGCCATCGAAAATCAGCCCTGCCAAATGGAAGTCGACTCGGGATCGTCTCTCTCAATGGTTTCCTGGAAGACCCTCAAGCAACTCATCCCTACTGTCCGGCGCCAAGACCTCCGTTCCCAAAGACTCATACTTAAAGACTATCAGGGGAATAGGATTCCAGTCGTAGGATCCAGTCGAGTCCGGATCTTGTTCAAAAACCGCACAGCGTACTTACCCCTGACTGTGATCGACAAGGACCGGCCTAGCCTGTTAGGCCTCCAATGGTTTGCGCCACTCGGCATTGAAGTGGCAGGCATTAACCGAATTGGCTGCAATGACTGGGAGGAGGACCTCATCCATGAATTCAGGGACGTCTTCACAGAAAAGCTAGGTGAGTACAAGGGGACCCCAATCTCATTTAACCTTAATCCAAAAATAACTCCCATCCGCCTTAAGCCTCATCGAGTTCCGTTTGCCCCAAAACCGAAAATCGACGAACAGCTTGATAAGTTAATAGCCCAGGGAGTGTTAGAGCCAACCGATCACTCTCCCTGGGAAACCCCAATTGTGACACCCGTTAAGCCGGATGGTTCGATTAGAATTTGTGGGGACTACCGGGCCACCCTGAACCACGCCCTGCAGCAAAACGCATATCCGGTGCTGGTGGTGCAATACCTCCTCCATTCCCTGGGAGGCGGAAAAGTCTTCACTAAACAAGACTTAGCTCAGGCATATCAACAACTGCCGGTTGATGAAAAAACGGCACAGGTACAGACGATCGTTACGCACCGAGGTGCCTTTAAATGTACACGGCTCCAATTCGGAGTGAGTGTAGCCCCGGGGATCTTTCAGAGCCTGATGGAAAGACTATTACAAGGGATTAAAGGCGTTGTCCCCTACTTTGATGATGTGTTAATTGCTGCCCCTACTTCAAAAATTTTACGGGATCGTTTAAGATTGGTTTTCCAGAAATTCAAAGACGCAGGCCTTAGAGTGAAGAAAAATAAGTGAAAGCTGTGTACAGATCGTGTTGAATTTTTAGGGTATCTAATTGACAGTCAGGGCATTCACCCTACCGAAAGCAAATTGAGAGCAATAAAAAACGCTCCCAGACCCCAGAATAAGGCCGACCTCCAGGTGTTTCTAGGCCTTATCAATTTTTATAACGTATTCCTGCTGCACAAGGCGACTGTCGCTGAACCTTTACATCGTTTACTGGACAAAAAAGCACTTTGGGTGTGGGGTCATAGAGAAGACCAGGCATTTCGTAATGTGAAAAAAACTACTGACTTCTGACGCTGTACTAATGCAGTACAATGAGACCTTGCCGTTAACTATCACATGTGATGCATCGCCTTTTGGAGTGGGCGCCATTTTGAGCCATGTATTGCCTAACGGTAGCGAAGCCCCTGTTGCCTATTTTTCAAAGACGCTTTCAAAAACTGAGTGAAATTATAGCCAGATTGATAAAGAAGCCCTTGCAATTGTGTCTGCTGTCAAAAGATTTCATGAGTACGTGTACGGCCGGACTTTTACTATAGTGACTGACCACAAACCTTTGCTGGGAATAATAGTGGAGGATAAGCCAACCCCCTATATATTATCTCCCAGAATGACTCGCTGGTCAGAATTCTTGGCTGCTTATAATTATCGGCTGCAATACCGCCCCAGGAAAGCCATTCCCCACGCCGACACATTGAGCCGAGCACCGCTTCCAGAGACTATTGACGACCCCGCGCCAACAGTGACAACGTTGCAGATCGAGGCACTTCGTACACCGCCATTAACCGCCCGTGATATCGCGAGAGAAACAAAACGCGACCCCGCCTTAGCACGAGTCCTCACTTCGGTGGAATGCGGATGGCCATTGGACCAAGTACCAGATGACTTCACACATTCAAAAGTCAACAAACAGAGTTGTTTTCTCAAAAGGGCTGCATCATCTGGGGCGATAGAGTCGTTATCCCAGAACGACTCCAACAAGCAGTACTGAGAACCTTGCACGATGGCCACCCTGGCATCGTGCGCATGAAAGCCCTCGCACGAAGCTACGCGTGGTGGCCAGGCATCGACAAGCAAATCGAGACTTGGGTCAAAGCTTGTCATAGATGCCAGGAAGTAAGCAACGCCCCACCAAAGGCAATCCCAACCAAATGGGAAACACCGCAGGGACCCTGGTCCTGTATCCATTTGGATTTTGCTGGGCCGACCAAAGGCCACACCTTCTTGTTAACCGTGGACGCCTACTCGAACTGGCTCGAAATCCACCGAATGAGGAACACAACAACCGAAGCGGTCATTAAGAGACTAGAAAGACTGTTTGCAACCCACGGATTACCAGACATTCTGGTATCCGACAATGGGCCCCAATTTACCGCGCTGTCCTTTGAACAGTACCTGGTGGACCATGGTATTCAACATGCGCTGACTTCGCCTGCGCATCCTGCGGCCAACGGAAGGGCCGAGTGCATGGTACAATTCGTCAAGAAAACGCTACAGAACGTGGACTATAACAACATCGAAGAAAAGATAAACTGAATCCTCTTTCTACAGCATATCACTCCACACAGCGTCACCAACAAAACTCCCGCCGAGCTGCTAATGGGACAAAAGCTCCACTCCCACCTCGACCAGTTACACCCAGCGTACGAACCGGAGAAACCACTCGGATCCAGCGGCCGATGCCGTACCTTCCAGGTAGGCGACTTGGTGTTTATTAAAAATTTATCGGGCGATCCGTTGTGGGTAGAAGCGACTGTGGTCTGTGTAACCAGCCCGAGATCATACCTTGTACAATGCCATGATGATAGACTATGGAAGCGCCATATCGATCAACTACGATTAAGGCTGCAGTCAGGGATCTCCGAGTCCCCTAATAACCAAACTGAGGGGGGAGAGGGAGATACAGAGGAAGATGAACTTCAATTAGCAGAAAATCTTTTTGAAGGGAACGATAGTGGAACGGAAACACGAGAACAGGAATCAGGGATGGGAGTGAGTTCACCTCAGGGTGATACCGAAGATGTAGGTGACAACAAAAACGCGAACTCAGAATCAGAGGCACCCCTTTCGCCAAACAATGCCCTACCTCAACAAGAGTGTAGCCAAATACCGGGTGCACAACGAAAATCAAAAAGACTAACAAAACAACCATCCTACCTCAAGGACTACGTGACTGTACCCCATAAACGGAACCCGGGGGGAAGGGGTGTTGTGAATGAATAAATGTGTAATAAAGTTATCTAGAGCTTGAAGTCAAGTGCAGGGTTCTGGCCCTGCACTTCTGATTGGCTTTTAAATGGCGAGATCAGATTGGTCCGTTCAGGAGAGTCTGATTGGCCATTAATGAGCCATTCTCATTGGTCAATGGAGCTAGCGCTCCCAGGTTTTCATTGGTTGAATAGTTAAATAAGTTGCCTATATAAGGAAGGCTATAGCAGCCATCCAGTTTGAGCTGTCACACCATGTTAATAAAGAGTTTTGAAGTTCACTAATCTATCGGCTCATCTCCATTCTTCGAACCCATGCTCCACACTTAACATTCAGGAAAAGATCTGGACTTTAAACTAGCCAATATTTCTCAGCCTCAGCAATGTTAATATATGTAAATGTTTTGGTTGGGGAATTCTAGGAATGAAAATTCACACATCTTAAAGTTATTGCGGCTGAGAAATATTGAACTAGAATATTAAGTCAAAAAATATCCTGGAAGAAAAATGGGGAATCACTTTCACCCCTTTGCCAAGAAAACTGCATGAACATCTTCATGAATTCTCAAGTTCAACTTCAAAAAGTCTTTCTCACCCTTCTTACCCTGGGACAACAATTACTTCCCATTTGTACAGAGAAATTTGTGAAAGCAATTTTGCAGGAAAGCAATTTTGCACTTGTAGAAGACACCTTGACCTTGATCCAGGATGTAATTACTGTAAAAAAGACTGCCATGTTTGGAAACTTTAGGAAAAGAATGCAAAATAAAATTGATGGGGTTAGGTGGCTTTATGCTTTGATTCCATGCACTCATAAATTTGCCCAGAATAACATAAAAGTAATAGCATGGTTCTCAGAAGAAAATAAGCATGACATCAATTGAAATCTGACTTTTATGACACTGAAAACATTAGCACTGGTAAATATTTGAAAGCAGTTACCCAAATCTTTACATCAGTCTTTTGTTTTTCTCTACAATGTGAACGTAGAAAGGAATGGACATGCCATTGGACCTATCTATTGCTTTGTCTCCCATATTGTAAACTCAAATCAACTTTATAATAAAGTTGAATGTATTCATTTCCCTATCATGCACCTAATCTGGCTAGGATTTTTTTTGACTGTATGCTAATCCTGAAGCCATCTTCTAATAGTATCTCTTTAATATATGGAGGAGCACAAGGAGTTATATGTTGCTCTACTGCAATTGTATCATTAGGATTCATAAACGCCCTTGGTAAGAACCAAGTATGGAATATATTAGGGGTTTAGATCTATTTCCTATTGAACAGTTTTCAGTAAATTAAACCAAAGGAATTCTTCGTATTTTAGAGTAGTAATTTCTAAGTATCTCTATTCTAGAGTTTAGAAAAAAAAAAAGTTTAATCTATGAAATGGGTTAGTGAAAAAAAATCAGTTATATTTGCACAGGACTGCAAACAATGAGCGTGGATGGCAGCAATAAGTACTTTCTTTTCCATTTAACTGCCCTACAGGCCTTTCTGCAGATGTGCAAAATACTTATGGCTTCCTTATTTGGATAATTCATTTATTTTTATTTATTTATTTTGTCAAGTGATTAATAGATAACAGGTATAAGTATAAACATGGTTATGGATACATGAAATGGATACGAATAAGAAAAAAAAAGAAACAATATGACAGGAATGGTAGGCACTGGTGAGCTTACTCCTGGTAAAGTCTCTCTCCTTTTCAAGTTGCTCCATTTTTGCACCTTAATATTGTGAGCAAATGTTTGAGAAGGACTTAAAAGCAAATCAGAAATAAACCAGGAAACTTGAAACAAACTATGCATTTAATTCCATGTCTTATTAGACCACAGCTTAAACCATGGTTTTAAACAGGTTTACTGCCCTAAAACATCCACAGTTTATTTACTGTCTATGGGTGGCACTAAGCCAAAACTATCGAATCACAGTATGATGTATCTATAAAGGAGAGTATTTGTAGACCAGGTTTGAAAAGAAGGGCCGTTGGTGCTCTCTGAACTTGGCTGTTTTCTCTCAGATGTTTCCAGGCATTTCCATAAAACACCACAGCCAAGTGAAACAGCAATGCTTTATGGGTAACAGTTCCAAAGAAGATGAATCAGTTTGGCAGTTGGACTTAGCCAATCTGATGGGGGTGAAGTGCTTTAAAATCACTTTATTTTAGAACATCAGAACATCAGAGGCATTAAGCATAGAGCAGGAGTGCAAGCAGCGCCTTATTTTATACCACTGTTTCTCAACCTCAAAAACTTTTAGAGATGTGTGACTTCGTTCCCAGAATTCCCTGGCCAGCATGCTGGGTTGAAATTCACACACATAAAGTTGCCAAGGTTGAGAAAACTCCTTTATAATCTCCAGCACAGTTAGGAATGACAGGAGTTACAGAACAAAAGACAAGTCTTTGCTTCTCAGAGAAGCCATGTGTCAACCTCTCAACCAAAGAAGAAGCTATAGCAATGTAGTAACAATTGTAGATACACCATGTAAGCACTTCCAGACAGACTTCTAAATGGTTAAATGTGAAAGGAGAAGTTCTTCTGCTTACAAATATGTGCTGTCTGACTGGAAAAACCACCAAGTCTTGAACAAAGAAATATGATATCATTCCACTGGCCTCTGAACTTTAGACAACCTTCTAAAACTTCTTCAAACATGCAAAGATTGACCCAAAATAAGGAAATTATTATGTCTAGAGTGTTTTGTGGGTGCATTTTTAAAAGATCAGTTTACACAAAAAGCTGCCTAATTAACACAACATAAACATATTTCTCAATCATGGGGATGCTTGAATAGGCATATAAATACTATAACATAAAATCATCATACTATATCATTGTCTCTGAGCTTCTTTTCTTTTCTTTTGTTTTATGCTTCAAATCTTAGAAACGGATAAAGGGTGACTACTCCTAAAGATAAAATTTTGAACACTCCCTTCCCCCTCCATGTGTGTGTATTATCATAGCCATCATGCAAGTCTACTGAGCCAGAGAGATCCAATCTTGTAGGAAGAAATCTGACCTCAAAGATGTCTTCCTATTCCTATGAGGCCTATTTTTTCCAAAGTCAGAATTCTAACAGTAGAACAGGAAGAGAAAATTATCAGGGGAGATGGTCCATGTTGGTAGTGATGGATGGATTTGATCTTTCGAAGCCTTAGGCACTCTGGGCATACCCTCAGACTGATACTGTAAAAAATGACTTCCCTTTTATTTGTTTCACAGTGGGGAATTTCTTTAGATAAACAAAGCAAGCTAGGAGGGGAGGATGAAGGGAAGGGGACTAGAGGGATCAAAACAAATATTGTAAGCAGGGAAGAGTTCCCATCAGAATGGCCCCAATGAATGTCAGGTTTTTTTGTCTATTTATCTATAAAATTTATAGGCCACCCATCTTACATCAAGGTGACTCTGAAGTCCCAAAGCTCAAGAAGTCTATTGCAGGGGTTGCCAACCTTTTGGACCTCAGGGACCACCAAACTCATAATTTTACTGACTACTAATATGAATTTTGACTGACAGTGGCTTGCTGACATTGGTGTGTGTGTGTGTGTGTGTGTGTGAGAGAGAGAGAGAGAGAGAGAGAGAGAGAGAGAGAAAGAGAGAGAGAGAATGAGATCTGATCTAACCTCAGAGGGATCAGATCTCTCTCTCTTTCTCTCTCTCTCTCTCTCTCACACACACACACACTCCAAGGCAGCCACATTCCTTCACCAACCTGCTTTTCAGCTCTGTTCTCAGGGGAGAGAGAGAGAAAGAGAGAGAGGGAGAGAGACAGAGAGACAGACAGAGAGACTGACTATCTGCAGAGATGAGCACTGCCTAGAGCTGGAAATGACTAGCATGTAGTGCGACCAGAACCTTTACCTTTACCTTAGCAGTATGTTCCAGTCTTGGGTTTCATCACACCAAGTTTTGGTAATGGCAACAATATTGCACCT
The DNA here is from genome assembly GCA_033807585.1 of Hydrophis major. Lineage (NCBI taxonomy): Eukaryota > Metazoa > Chordata > Lepidosauria > Squamata > Elapidae > Hydrophis > Hydrophis major. The sequence goes on from CM066328.1 coordinate 371,000,221, forward strand.
TCACTCATATACTAGGACTTCAACTTCTGCCTTGCTCCTCAAACTCTGAGCATTAGTGTATAAGCACCTGAGCTCTTTATGGCTAACCCTATATTTACTTCTTATGTCACCTATTTTATGCCAAATTCTCCTTCCTTCCCACTACTCCCTTCCTTATTGTCTGATTTGTTGTCTTGGGGCTAATACTTGGACTTTGGTCTTAGAGACTGGCCACACTCTTCTTCCTTCTGTAAGCCAAGCCATCCCCCCCTCTCCAATACTTTCTTCTTGAGGTGCAGCCCATCTTTTGCCAGAAGCCTTTCCTGTAGGCAATGTAAACTATTGTCTAGCTGCCCAAAGTTGTTTGCGCCATCCCTTGAACCAGCAATCCTCCTTTTACAATCCTCCATTGCCTCCTTTGTTGTTGATCTTTGGTTGGCAGCATGGAAGAGAAGATTACCTGTACCCATATTGTTTTACTTTCCTGCCTTGTTTCTTGTAGTCCCAAGATATTATTTCTTAGTTCTTAGGCTTATTATTTCTTATTTCTTAGGCTCTTAGTTGTATTGTTTGTTCCAACAAGAAAGAGAAGGGATAGTAATCAATGGACTTGATTATTTTGGTAAGCCTCTCTGCCACATCTTTGATCTTAGCTCTAGGGAGACAACTAAACTCTCTCACTAGATTATAAGGCTACTGATTGCTGATTCTGTTCCTCTAAGCAGTGAGTCACCTGTCACCAAAAATGTCTTTTTTCCTTTGGGGAAATCTGAGCTACTGTAACATTTGAAGGAGGCTGTTTTCCCAATGTGTGCATATTAACCTCCAGAAGGGGATTATGAAAATGATTGTTCAGTTCCAATAGTTTCTCATTTTTCTTTGTCCTACAAGTAACATGTTGCCACGTTGCGCTTGGGGTTCATTTTCCCCCATAGTTTTTTCCTTATTGCTGTGTTCAGTTTGGAAACAGACCTTCACCTTTATTGGGAGTTTTTTGTGTTCACAGACGAATTCCAGATTACTAAGAATCCTTCCGGCAGCATTTTTTCCCACATCCAGTATTAGCACAAAATAGAAAATTAACGGGTGTAAATACTACTCTTAAACATTATCCTTTAGGATAACCTCTTGGAATAATTTCTACATCCTAGGAAAATTGGTGAAATATGTATACTTAGTGAAAAGATGATGTTCGTCCATCATGTTCAAAGGGGACCTTGACACCTAGCAGATTGTGGGCTGTCCACGGTGTGTCCGCACCAGTGTGTCTTACTTAGAAGTGAAAAGATAATAACAACAACAATAGCAACAACAACTACAATATATCTTAAAGAAAAATATAAGCTTTTTTTCTAAAGCATATGTACTGCAAAAATATGTCATCCTATTTTTATTTTTTCCCCCTCTTTCCTTTTTCAATGTGAAGCTTTTCCAGTCCTTAAAGACACAAAATAGGTAGCCAGGCTTTACCACTTAAGATATTTTTATGGGTAAAGAGTATTGGGTATGAGAATGTAAAGGCATATATTCAAATGCATGTGTTCATGAAACCAGTATGCTTAATTTGAGATCCTATCTCATACAAGTAAGATAGAGTGAGCTAGATAGTTTCCTTCAATATTTAGACTGTGGCATGGTTTTAAAATGACATCACTTACAAAACAGCTGCCAAGTTGGGAAATTCTAATTTATTTTTGGCAGGCCAACAAGATATGCAGGCAAAGGGCAAAAGTTAGTTTTTAAAAAATATTTTTTATTACAAACATGTTGCTTTTGATTTTGGTCTAAATGTTGAAACACTTTTTATGGTACTGTTACAAGCCCTGGAGGAACTTTTTCAATTCTTCAAGAGATTATCTGATTAAACAAAACAACACAAATTGTGTTCCTTTTACTGAGCCAGATTTTCTTCCCTACTTGGGCCTTCATAAGAATAGATGTGGAAAAGAAAAAGCAATTAACTATGAACTATTATAGGTATATAGGTTGCTTGCCAACCTAGCTATGTCTACAGACCAGTCTGCCCATACATTTCAGTCTATATTAGCATCATCACTTCATCATGTGGTGCAGAATTTGGTAAGGCAAAGTCTTCTTCATGTTGAATTCTTGGCGACCTCTTACACTCATCCATGAAGTTATCTTGGCAACAGTACAGAGGTGGTTTGTCACTGCCTTCTTGGACATTTTTGACCTGGTGATCTAGCCTACTGCTCTAGAATTTCCTGACTAGGACTATTGAAAGTTGTACTCAGTAGGACTACTAAATCTGGAAGATCACAATTATAAGATATAACAATGTTATAATTGGCTAAAAATGAACTTGAGAATGCTTCTTCCATATTGATCATGTAAAAACAAAATTGGTCATGCATTTGTCAAAATGCATTTAATCAGCAAATCTATGTAGAAAACATGAGGAAACTTTCCATCAAGATCACCCTTGAAGCAAGTGAGCCAAGTTTGCTATGATAAAGAATCTCTAATGTCATTCATTCTTCCAGCATCTTAAGCCATGTGTGTGGACTAGTGAGAATCTTCAGTTTATTTATATGACTAATCAACATGTTGTTTTTAATTAGTTTTGTTATGACATGATCATCACTTTTATTAAAAGTGTAATCCCCCCACCTAGTAAATTGGATAAAGTGCAGTGGGATATTTTATGTCCTCTGAAAATGTTATATCCAGACAAGATGTAATTTTCAGAGCAGTTCAAAATTGTATCAAAGAAGCAGAGAAAAATGATGATGATATCTGTTATGGATTAAACCATCGCAGCGATACAACCGAAACAGCTTCATCTTACAACAGGCTTGTAATCCTGCAATTTTTATTGGCCCATGAATAGCGAGTCGCGATTGGTCAGGCTTGGCCAGTCTGATTGGCTGTTAACGGAAGCCCCTGATTGGACGCTTGTGAAAGCGATAGACTCAGTTCATTGGTTGTTTAACGGCAGCAAGCTCTATAAAAGAGCTACTGCTGCCCAGGTTTTCTGCTCCAGTCTTTCTTGTTAAATAAAGAGTTGAAGTCACAGTCCGATGTCTCGTCTCCGTTCTTACGCCCATGCCCAGGACTTAACACTGGCGACGAAGCTGGGATTAGGAGACGATAGAGCTGACTAGAACTTATCGGACAAAGAAAGAGCACGTGGCGAAAGAGCGCACGAAACAGACGGCAAGATGACTAGCGGCGCCATACCACCCGCTCCATTCGACCCAGCAACCGAAGACTGGGACTCGTATATAGACCGCTTCCAGATGTTCCTGGAGACCAACAATTTAAAAGATGCCACGTCTGGCAAGAAACGAGCGGTGTTCCTGACTCATTGCGGCCCCGCCGTTTTCAAGATGGCTAAAACACTAGCAAAACTGGCAGAAGTGAAGACCATGGATTGGGACACCCTCGCTCCAATCCTCAGGGCCCATTACGCACCTGCCATACCTACACTAATACAAAGACATGAATTTTACCAGAGGGACCAATGGAAGGACGAGAGCGTTGGTAATTTCGTAGCCGACCTCCGGAACCTAGGAGGCCTTTGTGGTTTTGCAAACTTAGAGGAATAGAATAAGAGACCAAATAGTTCTGGGATTAAATGCACCACACGTGCAGAGTAAGCTGATGGTGAAAGGCGACATCAGCCTTACAGATGTCATCGCTGACGTTACTGCAGCAGAAGCAACCAGGAAGTCAGCCACTCGAATGCGCCGAGCAAATGCACCACTTCGCCAACTCGCCGAAGAGGCACCACTTGCCGCTGAGAAGCACGCTACCGCTACTCACCACGAAGACCTCGAGTCATCCTCAGACAGTGATGAAGAGGAGGTCAATCGGCTCCGCTTGGAACGAAAGCAAAGGAACCAGTGACATCTGCGCCAATGTGCAGGTTGCGGGACAAACCACCCATGATTGGACTGCAAATTCCTCAACGCACTCTGCCGTAACTGTGGAAAGAAAGGCCACATCGCGAAGGTCTGCAGAAGCAGACGAGAATCCAGTCCCAGCCAAAGGGAGAACAACCTCCGTCGGGAGATAAGCAAATCTCCTGAAAATTGGGACCGTCTGAACCACCAATGGAACAACCACTACTACTACAGAAACCAATTGCCTTTTCAACGAGACGAGAAGAGGCCCACCAAACCATTATCATCGGCCACGCTTCGTTGCTCGATGCAAGGAAAATACAAGTGAAGGTTACTATTGAGAATCGACCATGTGTGATGGAAGTCGATTTGGGATCGTCCCTGTCGATGGTATCCTGGAAAACCCTCAAGCAACTGATACCTGCCATCTCCCGCCAGGACCTCAGCATGCAGCGAATCATCCTGAAAGAATATCAGGGAAACAGAATCCCAGTTGTCGGTTCCAGCAACGTCCAAGTATCATTCAAGGATCGCACAGCAACGCTTCCCCTAACTGTCGTCGATTGTGACCGACCCAGCTTGTTAGGGCTACAGTGGTTCGCCCCACTCGGAATTGAATTAGCCAGCATACACCATACTAGAAATGACGACTGAGAAGAGGCCCTCATCCAGGAATTCCAGGACGTGTTCACAGGAACATTAGGCAAGTACAAGGGGACCCCTATATTGTTTAATCTCAGCCCTGATGTAGCTCCCATTCGGCTTAAACCCCATCGAGTACCTTTTGCCTTAAAACCTAAAATCGATGAGCAGCTAGATAAACTGATAGCCCAGGGCGTGTTGGAACCGATTGACCACGCCCGTTGGGAAACCCCGATAGTAATGCCCATGAAGCCAGATGGTTCATTAAGAATTTGCGGGGACTATCGGGCGACCCTAAATCATGCTCTTCAACAGAGCGCTTATACAGTACTGGTGGTTCAACACCTTCTTCCTTCCCTGGGTGGCGGAAAAATATTTGTGAAACTGGACTTAGCTCAGGTGTACCAGCAGCTCCCTGTGGACGCAGCAACTGCAGAAGCCCAGACAATAGTTACACATAGAGGTGCTTTTAAGTGCAATAGACTTCAATTTGGAGTAAGCGTGGTGCCGGGCATTTTCCAAAGTTTAATGGAGAGACTATTACAAGGCATAAAAGGCGTCGTGCCTTATTTTGACGATGTCCTAATAGCTGTCCCCACTAAAGAAGTATTAGTACAACGGCTCAGAAAAGTCCTGCAGAAATTCAAAGACGCGGGTCTTAAGGTAAAATGAGACAAATGCCAACTTTGTACGGAGAGAGTGGAGTTCCTGGGATACCTTCTCGACAGACAGGGAATCCACCCCACCGAAAAAAAACTAACCACAATAAAAAAAAGCCCCGAGACCTAGGAATAAGACAGACCTTCAAGCCTTCCTGGGACTCATTCACTTTTATAACATTTTCTTGCCCCAGAAGGCAACTGTAGCTGAACCCCTACATAGACTCCTCGATAAAAAGGCTCCTTGGGTTTGGGGACAGCGTGAAGAGATAGCGTTCAAAGGGATAAAAGGCCTTTTAACCTCCGATGCCCTATTAATGCAGTACAACTAAACTCTCCCTTTGACGGTCACCTGTGATGCCTCACCATTTGGAGTAGGAGCCATCCTAAGCCACGTCCTCCCAAATGGAAATGACGCACCCATTGCGTTCTTTTCGAGAACTTTGTCTAAAACCAAAAGGAACTATAGTCAACTTGACAAAGAGGCCCTCGCTATTGTATCCGCAATTAAACGTTTCCATGAATATGTATATGGGAGACCCTTTGCCATAATTACAGACCACAAGCCGTTACTTGGGATCTTGGCAGGAAACAAACAAACTCCCCATATATTATCACCAAGAATGACACGTTGGTCAGAATTTTTTGCCGCCTATGATTACCGATTGCAACATCGCTTGGGGAAAAGCATTCCCCACGCTGATGCTTTGAGCTGCTCGCCACTACCAGACATTATAGAGGACCCTGCTCCGACTGTTACCGTACTATAAATAGAAACCCTCAAATCACCGCCATTAACCGCTCGAGACATAGCCTTAGAGACAAAAAAGGACCCTGTTTTGGCACGAGTCCTCAGCTGGGTAGAACGGGGTTGGCCGATAAGTGAAACTGATGACACGTTCAAGCCATTTAAAAATCTTCAAACGGAACTGTTCTCCCAGAAGGGTTGCATAGTATGGGGAGACAGAGTCATAGTCTCGGAAAAGCTACAATATAGGGTGTTGAAAATGCTGCACGAGGGACATCCAGGCATTGTGCGGATGAAAGCATTGGCCAGGAGTTATGCATGGTGGCCTGGTTTAGATAGACAAATAGAAACTTGGGTAGCAAAATGCAGTAAATGCCAGGAGATTCGCCCCACTCCTCCAAAGACTCCCCCAACTTAGTGGGAAATGCCTCGAGGTCCGTGGTCCCATATCCACATCGATTTTGCGGGACCCACAAAAGGACACACTTTCCTCTTAACGGTGGATGCCTATTCAAACTGGCTTGAAGTCCATCACCACAGAGGCGGTCACTAAAAAACTGAATAAACTATTCGCTACCCACGGACTTCCTGATGTCCTCGTCTCAGATAATGGCCCCCAATTCACTGCTCTGCCATTCGAACAATACCTGGCTGATCGGTGCATCCGCCATGCTTTAACATCGCCAGCTCACCCTGCAGCCAATGGTAGGGCTGAACGAATGGTGCAATTTGTAAAACAGACCCTGCATAAAATGGACCACGGCAACATTGATGACAAAATAAACTGAATGCTTTTTATGCAACATATAACCCCAAACAGCACCATGAACAAAACCCCAGCAGAACTCCTGATGGCCGGAAACTTCGCTCACATCTTGATCGCCTCCACCCAAACTACACACCAGAATAGCCCCCGGGATCTAGCAGTAAGTGTTGGGCATTCCAGGAAGGTGACCTCATGTTTGCGAAAAACTTCTCAGGCGACCCATTGTGGGTCCCCGTTACCATAATGCAACTTACGGGACTCCGATCATATCGTCTACAAACGGCAGACGGTAAGATATGGAAACGCCACATAGACCAACTCTGTTCCCGATTAGCGCTGGAACCTCCAGCTGGGAGAGGAAGGAACATGGAGGAGGACGAAGAAGAAATCGAAACCCAACAGCCCAGGGTATACTCACCATCTGAGGGAGAACCGGACCGGGGAGTGGCCTCGCCCCGTGACAACACCGCGACGGAGGCGGATCCAGGGAACCCAGAAGACAGCACCGACGAGAGCAACCCAGAACTACAGTCTTCACTATCCAGCCCAGCGAACAGCCCACCGGAGCCAGAACCAGAACCAGAACCAGAACCAGAACCAGAATGAAACCCGGTGGAACAGCGCAGGTCGAGCAGACAGGTGAAGCGGCCTGCCTATCTGCGTGAATACGTCACCCACCCCTCAGACGGAACCAAGGGGGGAGGGTTGTTATGGATTAAACCATCACAGCGATACAACCGAAACAACTTCATCTTATAAGGCTTGTAATCCTGCAATTCGTGAATAGCGAGTCGCGATTGGTCAGGCTTGGCCAGTTTGATTGGCTGTTAACAGAAGCGCCTGATTGGACGCTTGTGAAAGCGATAGACTCAGTTCATTGGTTGTTTAACAGCAGCAAGCTCTATAAAAGAGCTACTGCTGCCCAGGTTTTCTGCTCCAGTCTTTCTTGTTAAATAAAGAGTTGAAGTCACAGTCCAATGTCTCATCTCCATTCTTATGCCCATGCCCAGGACTTTACAATATCCTAGAATCATTTCCACTCCCATGCTGCCAGATGGGCTAAGACTTACCATTTCAGTCGTACCATGTAGAAATACAAGTTGTGATCTGGAGGGCACAAGCAGGGATGGGATTCTACCAGTTTGCACCTATTCGCTAAAACCAGTTGTTCACATTCTAAGCAGTTTGGAGAACTGGTTGTTTGAAGAAATTACTGGCCTAATCCTGTAGGAAGGCAGGAAGGAAACATTCTGGTGTTGCTTACAGAAACTGCCTCTTCGTTAACCCTTATTACTTTCTTGGCAGGACTAGACTTCCTGTCTCAGGAACATCTCTGAAATTTTTTTCTCCTCCTTTGCTGATACTTTGCTTGTGTGGAATGACCATACAAAGTTACAATGGCACTGAAAAAAGTGACTTATAACCATTTTTCACAGGTACGACTGTTGCAGCATCCCCAAAGTCATGAGAGGCCAGGCAAGGAGATGCATGCCTCGATGTGAGTGATATTGAGTTGGCCACACCCAGCCAATAATATGACCACCAAGTCATGTCCACCCAGTCACATGACCACCAAGCCATGCCCACCACCTAAGCCACGCCCACAGAACCGGTTGTTAAAAATTTTGAATCCCACCCCTGGGCACAAGACTCTCGAAAGTGCTCCATAACTTAATTGTTTACAGTTGCCATCAGAGCTATATTCTGAATGGTTAATTGTTGGTAAAGTTAGTGGGTATTTTGGTATGGTTGCAGTCAGAAGCTATTATAAAATCCCTACCCAAATTGTTTCTTGAGGTAATGAAGCAATCAGAGGAAAAATGCATTGCTGTGGGAAAAATAGAAATAAACCAACCATTTGAATGCAAGAATATTTGTATATTTGGAATGGTCAATTTGTTGCATGTGTGGCAGATATACAGAATGATGTTAACATGGTATTTATACTACTTTTATTGCTTCCCTCCATGTGTGATATCATTGGTTCTAAGACACACATCTTTCATTTATATCCAATTACTGTCATGTTTTCCATTCAAAGAACATACAAAAGTATTTGTGTTTAATTAATGACACAAATCAACCAAACATCCCTCACAGAGCTTGTGTTTATACTTCCTTAGACTAGGACAAGAGTACATCATAACTCAGGATAAAATTCTTGTTTTGCTTTGTGTGATGTATGGTTTTTGAGTTTCTTTAATTTCTCCTGGCGTGTAACAAGGGCATTTAGGGGCAAGTCATACAAAGTAATGGGCACCCTCTTCTTTTACAGCTCAGACTGGACCAGGGATTGAGAATTAAAAGCCAGGGGTGAAAGAATGAGATCGAGAAACCAATGAAACTAAAGAGGGCAGCTAGTGACCCAACTGAAAAGCACAAAAGTACAAAAAGTACTTTTCAGGTCCAACATATTTCATGCCACACATTTTGTTGAGAGGCTATTAAAGTGATAAGATTGTCAGTTGCATCATGTTACTGTTTCTTGGTATGCTCACTTTGGCATGAGGTATGAGTTGAAACACAGGCTTCCCCTTGCAGGTTAGCAATCTCTGTTTGTCATTAATTATGTTAATTCCTGGAAAACAAAGAGGAAAAAGGAAGAAAACGAAAAGGAAATAACATGAGATGCAAACTAAAGATGAACTATGTTGCTTGTTTTGCTGCTTTAATACAAATAATGTTTCCCAGCTGAGAATATGTCAGAGGCATTCTAAAGAAGGTCCTGGATCCAGATAAAATATAATTATCAGTCATTAAAACAAGGCCAGAAAAATGTGACATTCCAGATGTTGGTGGAGTTCAACTCCCATGATTTTCATAAAGCATTATCCATAATTAGAGACTGTGAGAATTTTAGATCAATAAATTAAAGAAGTAGACTTTATATATATTTTTTTAAATCTATAATCAGCTTTATTTTATATCCTGGTGACACAAGTTGCCATAACTGCTTGGAGTGCTTTTTAAAAAAGAAAACACCTTCTTTGTATGCAATATTAACTGAACTGATTTTTATAAATGGCCAAAAAGATATCATGGATTTTAATTATAACTATTTTTTTATAAACAACATCAATACATATTGTCCTTTGACAATCAACATTTTGTGACTTGAAATAATTTGAACTGTCTACCCTATACATAATATTCTTTTATTTCTCCATTATAGGCTATCGCTTTAGACTGATAACTTTCAAGATCAGTAGATGAAAACTGGCCTTGGAGAATTTCTTTGTATTTATGTCTGTTTCAGGAGGAATTTACCTTTATGTTTTGCATGCATTGTACTCCCTATTTAGGAATATTGCTTGTTACATTTTTTCATTCTTAGTGGTAGTTTGGTGGTTTCCTGGCCTGTTTTAGATGCTGTTGGATAACTTCATAGACAACCTGAAAAACTGCCATCTAATACATATTAATAAGCCATCAGTTACTGTGTAATCGATACAGATAAAGTTCAAGAGCAAACATAGACAAAGTAGGAACTGCAAACGTAAATCAGTAATATGCTTTGAAGATTAATGGTATACCTTGTAACTCCTAACTCCTTTATTTCTGCTTCCAAGGGATTCATAGCACAATGTCTAAAATTCAGTATTCAATTCATTTTATTCCAAATTTGTTTGATGTCTTCAGCTGAGAAACAGCACTTGCCTTACAGCAAACATGAAGTTCAGCTAACTTGGATCAAAAGAATGGGTGCTTATCCCTTTATTCTGTATAAATCATGAGCTGAAGTTTAATCATGTGTAAATAATATTTACATATTGTTAACCAAGAGCAATGATTCTATGATTTCATAGAATCATAGGGTTGGAAATGACCTTGGGAATCTTCTAATCCAAGCCCTTGCCCAAGGAATCTTCATATAATTCTGGATAAAATCCCTAATTTTTGTTTGAATTATATCGATTATTCCAGAAAGCAGACTGTTCCACTGTTTAACAGCTCTCATGGTCATGTAATTGCTCCTTATTTTGAGTTGGATCTCCCTTAAGCTTCCCTCCATTAATTTGGATCCTAGGACTACTATGGAGAATAAATCCAAGTCTTCTTCCCTGTGACAGCCCTTCAATTATCATTTTCCCCCTAAGCACTTATTTCTTTATGCTAAATAAACCTAGTTCCCTTAACCATTCTTCACATGATTTAGCTTCCAAGCTCCTAGCTTACCTTCATCACCCTTTCCCTGGAATATATGCATAATAATTTTCATTTAAAATCGGTAAGATTTCCAAGAACCTTGTTTTGACAGATCCTGTCATCTTGGTTGTTTACTGAAAAGAACATAATGGGTTAAAATAATCATAACATATTTGTGCTTTTTCTCTGAAGGCTGTAAATGCTTTTAGGATATATTGCAAAAACTGTATTTTCTACTTCCCTTCAGTAGTTTATTTGACATTCAAAGTCACAGTGAAGGGGGGCATGATATTTTCAGAAAGCATTTCAATTCCATCTTCTAAAAACAACTATTTTCTCTGGATAGACTTTAATAGCTTGCAAGCTTGACTAAGCAATTTCTAAAGTGGTTTCCAGCTCTTTCTTTTCCATGTTGTTATTTATACATAACAGTTTGTGAAAGCTGATCACAAAATCATAAACCTCAAGACTTGCTCAGTTTGGGATTTGCAGTGTTGGATTTACTTATAGAAGTCCTATATTATCTCTTGAGGCAGTTTCATATAGTTCTTGTTGGGATTTTTTTTTTAAATTTTTAACAAAATATGCATTACTTCCAACCTTGTCTTTTGGAACAAAAGAGGAAAAAAATCTGCTCCATCTTCCATATAAAGTATTAATTTTAGTTAATACTTAGGTTAGTATTTAGTTTCCTTCTCTATCTAGATAGAGAGGGCATTGGATTGAAAGACCATAATTAGAATCCTTTGTTATAAAGCAAGTGTATTGGCTGCCGGTTAACTATTGATCCAAGTTCAAGGTTTTTCAATGACATATGAGGCTGTAGGTGACCAAAGTACCTACCAAATTCATCTCACTATTACAGATCAAATATATTCTTACTGAGGTGATTAATAATATTGAATAGCACAGTGTTTTGATAGAATTTAGACTAGAAAGAAGAAAAACATGCTTTTTGTTGTTTTAGCTACACTATACACATTCTATAGCCTTAAAAGAATCACAGAGAAGAATCAAGATGTCTCTTATTAAACCAGGAACAGGGAATCTGTAAATTTCCAGATATTGTTGAATCATAAATCCCAGCATCTATCATATAAGTATCACTATAATGCTCTTTGCAAATTTGCTAGCTAAACAATATGACACCATTAGTATATATATATATTCCTTTTATTTCTCAGAACCTGGTAGTCACATGAACCTCCTATGGCTGAAATTTATTGATTTCCCAGTTGCTATCACTATTTCTCCCTGATTCAATAGCCATATGCATTTATAAAAACTCATTCATCTTAAAAACATTTATGTGAATCAGTGATGAGTTTTGGTGATTTATAAATCTAAAAATTTGAGTCTTGTAGCCTGTTAAATTTATATTGGTAAGGCTCTAGTCTTTTCCTGAGAGATATGTGATATCTCGATGTCTGAAAGGAATAACAGATGCTGTGATATATGGCTGGTGTATGTCTGTTAAAGCTAAGGGAATCAAGCAATTGTTTGAAGAGGTTTCTCACCTAGATTCCTTCTAGGTCCCTTTCATCCCAGCCAACTTTCTGGAAAGATTGAAAAGGAAAACCCTTCCATGACATTATTGGGTTTCTGAAGCTGTCCTACAGTTAAGCTGATTACTTTCAATGGAGCTGTGGTACAGCAGGAAGCAGTAGGAAAAACAATTCTGCAGTGGCAACACTGAAGCTGTCGATTTTTAGCTCTGACCATCCATAAGGCTGACTTTACTTTGTCAACTTTGTCTCCAATTATGAGCTTCACTATGCTCAGTCTATATATTCTATTTGTAAATAAATATTAATATTTTGTCTTATAATAAAAACTTTTCAGACCTTTTTCCAGAACAGCTTACAGGTAAACCTGAATCTTTATCATCCTTGAGAAAAAAGTAATTACAGTAATATTTTTTTTCATATTTAAAGACTACTGATCTTGCTCCAAAACTTATCTTTATCTCTCCCCCTACCCAATCTGTGTTAATAGCAAAAGTTGGGATCAAACACTCAACATTATTATCTTCTGACACACTAAATTCAGTAAAAAGCAGCCCATATTGTCGTATCCGCAATTAAGACTCGTAGTCAGTGACTTTCAATTCAAGCTCTTTATTAACACTGGTGGAACCGAACCGCCAAAGACAAAAAGCTTGCGGCTTTTATATCTTTGGCTTCGGCGGCCGCGGCCAATGGCAGCGATTCAAGTCTCCCGCTCTTGGCTTTAACCAATCGCGGGAGACTCCAATCGGGCCAATCAGGCGCGGCTCGCCTGGCCAATCAGAAATCCCCGCGCCTTAGCCAATCAAGGCACGGGGATTTCGAGTAGTCCATTTGCATACATGACACCCCTCCCCTCTTGGTATGGTCTCTCACGTGGTGTAGTCGCGCAGGTAGGCGGGGCTCCGTCGAGTCCTAGATGACCTGCGCAATTCATTTTCTTGTTGTACCTCGGTAGGGGCGGTCATCTTTTTGGCTGCTCCTGCCTCTGAGCGAACCGGCTGGATGATCGGGCCGGTTCCTCCGCCGCGGCTCCCGCCTGGGCCTACCGGGTCGGTTGAGTCGCGGATTCCGCCGCTCCCGCTTGGCTTCTCCGGGTCGGTAGAGCTGGCCAGACGGTTCTTCTCCGGCTGTGACTCGTGAAGGCTGCGTTCTGGTGAGTTTTTAATTTTTATTTGTTCTTGCGGTTGTTTAACCGGGTGTTCCCTCCCCCCTTGGTTGGCGTCTTGGGGGTTGAGGTTAGTCAATGTTCGTGACCGGAGCTGGTCGATATGTCGTTTCCAGGCTCGCCCGTCGGTGGTTTGGAGCCGGTACGACTTTGGACCAGTGATCTGAGTTATGACGGCTGGGATCCATAGGGGGTCCCCCGTCATGTTTTTGGCGTATACTAGGTCGCCTGGTTCAAATGTCCGATACCTGGAGCTGGAGTCTGGGGGCTGTTCCGGGTTGTAGGTTGGGTGTAGGCGGTCGAGTGGGGATCGCAGCTTTCTGCCCATCAGGAGCTCTGCAGGGCTCTTGTTGGTGGTTGTATTTGGTGTGATGTGCTGTATGAAGAGCAGCCTGTTGATCTTGTCGTTGATCTCCCCGTGGTCCATTTTCCGGAGGGTCTTTTTTGTAAACTGGACCATCCGCTCCGCCCTACCGTTCGCCGCCGGATGCGCCGGTGCCGTTAACGCGTGGCGGATGCCTTTTTCTGCCAGGAACCGTTCAAAATCGATGGATGTAAACTGTGGCCCGTTGTCCGAGACAACGACGTCTGGGAGGCCGTGGGTGGCAAACAGCTTACACAGTTCTTTAATGACGGCCTCCGTGGTGGTGGATTTCATGTCGGCCACCTCTAGCCAGTTTGAGTATGCGTCAACTGTGATTAAAAAGGTGTGGCCATTTGTGGGGCCGGCAAAGTCTAAATGTATTCTGGACCAGGGTCCCCGAGGTGTCTCCCAGTCCCGGATAGGTGCCGTGGGTGGGCTGGATCTGGTCTCCTGGCACCGGTGGCATTTGGCGACCCATGTTTCAATTTGTCTGTCCATGCCAGGCCACCAAGCGTAACTCCTGGCCAGGGCTTTGGTCCTGACGATGCCAGGATGACCCTCGTGCAACATTTCTAGGACCCTGTTCTGTAATTTAGTCGGAATTACCACCCTGTCTCCCCAAAGGATACATCCTCTCAGTATTGAAAGTTCCGTCTGGCGCTGGCGGAAAGGTTTAAAAGTCTCGTTATCGTCTTTTTCCGGCCAGCCTTTTTGCAACCAATGTAAGATTGGCGCTAAGTGTTTGTCCTTAACCGTTTCCCTCGCTATGTCCGATGCGGTAATGGGTAAACACTCGATGGACAGGGTATTTGTTGTTGGTGCAGGGTCAGGGTCAGAGTCAGGTAAGGGGGAACGGCTTAAAGCGTCCGCGTGCGATATCTTCTTACCTGGCTTGTGTAGCAGTTCATAGTTGTATGCTGCCAGGAATTCAGACCATCTTGTCATCCGGGGTGACAAGATGTTTGGTGTGGGACGGTTTCCCGCGAGAATGCCCAGCAACGGTTTATGGTCAGTCACTATTTTGAATGGGCGGCCATAAAGGTACTCGTGGAAACGCTTAACGGCGGCCACTATAGCCAAAGCTTCTTTGTCCAGCTGGCTATAGTTCCGCTCTGGTTTAGTCAGAGTTCTCGAGAAAAATGCGATAGGTGCTTCTCTCTGGTCTGGGAGGGTATGGCTGAGGACAGCGCCGACGCCGAAGGGTGATGCGTCGCAAGTGACAGCTACAGGCAGGGTCTCGCAGAATTGCATTAGGACGGCATCAGAGGTGAGGAGGTCTTTGGTCTTTTGAAAAGCTGTTTGCTCCCGTCTCCCCCAAGTCCAGGCTGCCTTCTTGTCCAGGAGTCTATGTAAAGGTTCCGCTGCCGTAGCCTTTTGAGGTAGGAAGACATTATAGAAGTTTAGTAAACCTAAGAACGCTTGCAGCTCTAATTTGGACTTTGGGGTGGGGGCTTCTTTGATGGCCTTTACTTTTTTTGTTGTGGGGTGGATGCCCTGCTGGTCTAGGAGGTAGCCCAGAAACTCTACTTGTTTTGTACAAAGTTGGCATTTTTCGCGTTTGACTTTAAGTCCTGTTTCTTTAAATTTCGTTAAGACTTGTCTTAAACGGTTTTCTAGTTCAGCTTCATTTGGCGCCGCCACTAATACGTCATCGAAATAGGGCACCACCCCCTTGATGCCTTGCAGCAAACGTTCCATCAGGCTCTGGAAGATGCCTGGTGCCACGCTGACCCCAAATTGAAGTCTGTTACATTTAAAAGCCCCCCGGTGGGTCACTATTGTTTGGGCCTCTGCCGTTTCCTCGTCCACAGGTAGTTGTTGATAGGCTTGTGCGAGGTCGAGCTTAGCAAAAACTTTGCCCCTTCCCAGTGAGTGCAGTAAATGTTGCACTACCGGGACTGGGTAGGCGCTTTGCTGCAACGCGCCATTTAGGGTGGCCTTATAGTCCCCGCAGATTCTCACGGACCCGTCTGGTTTTATTGGGGTCACTATAGGGGTTTCCCATCTGGCGTGATCTGTCGGTTGTAACACCCCTTGTCTGACGAGCTTGTCTAGCTGCTCGTCGATTTTGGGCTTTAATGCAAAGGGTACCCTTCTTGGCTTAAGCCGCTTCGGGGGAACCCTTGGGTCTAAATCAAATGAAATAAGGGGCCCCTGGTACTTGCCCAATTCTCCATTGAAGACCTCCTGGAATTCTTCGGTTAGCCGCTGTTCCCAAGCTTCAATGGATACGTGGTTGACACCTGTCAGCGCGATGTTAAGCGGAGCAAACCATTGTAACCCCAGCAGGCTAGGGCGGTCGCGGTCGACTATTGTGAGTGGAAGTTGTTCTGTGTGGCCTTTGTAGGTTATGTTAAAGTTCTTGGTGCCCACTACCGGAACGCGATTACCTTGATAGTCTTTTATGATGATTTTTTGGGCAGGTACGTTTCTTTTTTGTAATGTAGGCACTAGTTGCTTGATTTCGCGCCAAGCAATCATAGAAAGGTAGGAACCGGAGTCCACTTCCATCTTACATGGTCGACCCTCTATGTGAACTTCTACGTGAACCTTTCTAGCTCCGTCGGAAATGGCGTGGCCAATGGTCACCGTCTGGTGGGTTTCCTCTTTGCGCCGGCTGTCACTGCTTCTTTGCGATCGTTGTCTCTGGTCCCATCGACCCGTTGGCTGGCGCTCTCTGGCTCTGGGTGGGGAGTTTTCTCTCTTCCTGTCAAGTTGTTCTCGTTTGGGCGGGCTGCGGGGTTTTTTCTGGCGGCAAACTCGGGCGATGTGGCCTCGTCGGTCACAATGCCTGCAGATAGCGTCGAAGAATCGGCATTCTGACCTGGGGTGGTCGCCGCCGCAACCGGCGCAGTTGGTCCTCGACCTGCGACCTCTTTGGCTTCGCTGTTCGCCTCGTCCCATTTGTACACGGTGTATGTCCTCCTCGTCATCTGACGCGCTGGAGGTTGATTGGTATTCACCGTAGTGTGCGGTCGCTTCACTTCTGGTGTCGGCCGGCCTCGCGGGGTTGTTGTTCCCGCCCTTCGCGTCAGATCTTCGCATGGTGTCTGCTGACGTGCGGGTGGCTTCTGCTGCTGCGGCCGCAGTGAGGGCATCGGCTAGGCTGATGTCGCCTTTTGCCATGAGTCGGCTCTGGAGTGTCGGATCCCATAGCCCGAGCACGAAGCGGTCTCTGATGAGACTATTAAGCCCTTCAAACTCACAGAGTCCTCCCAGGCGCCGTAATTCAGCGACAAAGTCGCTTAATTTCTCGTTCGGTTTCTGGTTTCTGCGGTAGAACTCGTTTCGCCGTATCAGGATGGGGACCTCGGGGGCGTAATGGCGTCTCAGTATGGGCTCGAGGACGTCCCAGTCTATGGCGGTTGCGTCTGCTGGTTTGGCCAATGCCTTGGCCATCTGGAAGACCTCTGGTCCGCAGTGTGTGAGAAAGACGGCGCGTTTTAGCGGGCCCGGGGCGTCCTTCATGCCGGCGCATTCCAGATACATCCGGAATCGATCCGAGTACGATTCCCAGTCCTCGGCGGCAGGGTTGAAGGGAGCGGGCGGTGCTATTTTCGCCATCTTCGCTGTCGCTGGTTCTTAAACGGATACGGGGTTCGGTTCAAAGGCGAGATCCCACCTTCGTCGCCAGTGTCGTATCCGCAATTAAGACTCGTAGTCAGTGACTTTCAATTCAAGCTCTTTATTAACACTGGTGGAACCGAACCGCCAAAGACAAAAAGCTTGCGGCTTTTATATCTTTGGCTTCGGCGGCCGCGGCCAATGGCAGCGATTCAAGTCTCCCGCTCTTGGCTTTAACCAATCGCGGGAGACTCCAATCGGGCCAATCAGGCGCGGCTCGCCTGGCCAATCAGAAATCCCCGCGCCTTAGCCAATCAAGGCACGGGGATTTCGAGTAGTCCATTTGCATACATGACACATATAATTTCAATTATAGAATAAAAAGATATAACCATTTTTACAGTAATGAGATCCACTTTGGAGAAGTTGAACTTGATCAATTTTTAACTATTTCTGTTCCGGTTCCCTGCCTCTCTTCCCCACCTTGTAGTTGCTCAAGATTATCCCTGGAGGGGGATAAAAATGACTAGTAGTTTAAGAATCTATATCCAAACATTTTCATAGAGCCATTTTCAAAATAAGCATTGATTTTTGCTAATGCCAAAAAAAAAAAGGGGGGGGGGTAACTGGGGCAAAAAGAGCTAAAATAGGACTCAGAGACAGAAAGTTATGAAGTCATCTTCACTTGAAGTAACCCAGTCCGGGTTTGGAAATAAATCTGTTGCTGAACAGCTTTTAATGCAATGTAGAATGACTTGTTTTACATAACCGTGCCCTAGGCCTTCTAGACAATACTATATCAAAATATCTGTGTTCCTGGAGGCTATGTATGTTCAAAGCTGAAGAGCCTGCATTTTGTGTAAATAAATATAAACACATATTTTTCATGTTATTCAAATAGCTAAGACATTTGAAACGAGAGCAAAAGTCACAAGTAACAGGTTTGGGCTGTCCTTCAATAATAGCTTTCTGTGTATTGTTCTTAAAAAAATCTTCTGCATTAACATTTCAAATGTAGCTTTGTCCATGTTCACTTACATGCCAAAGAAAGATTACAAAATCCAGCTATAGTTTCTATGTTCACTAACCAATCTTAGCAGATTTCTAGTTAAATTGTACTTGATTAAATATTTTTTAAAGAAAGTACAAGCATGGGACAAGTGGTAATCCTTTCCAAAATTTCATTCTCATGTAGAGACCTACTGCTATACCATCATGCTATGTTCAAGCAATTGCTGGGCTCCTTCACTTATATTATGCCACAATGTGGTGTGAGCTATTATAGATTCTGAACCAGAGGGTAGATAACTTATTTGGATTTTGGGCAAATTGATCAATTTTTGGTTTATTTAAGAAGCCATGGTTTCTTAATGTGCTGTAGGAAGTCAGTAATATTTACACCCCAGATCCTGCAATGTGAGAACATGTGTGAAAAAGATACTAGTTTGTTAAAAACCCAGAAGCCAATTTTTGAGAAGATCCTTCACTGTGGCCAAGTTGAGAGTTAGGTTGTTGAGTATTCTTTGAAGCAATGATGCAGGAAGTTAAGTTAATGAGTGGAAAAAATATGTGTAGTTTAGGGTTGACTTGTGAAGTCCTTGATGCTCTTAGAGCTTGGTTATTTTCTTGCTAATGTTTTGTTACCAAATTAGATAATATTTTGGGCACCAAAGATATTTCCTAGTCTGATAACAAAGCTCCTGTAAGAAAACAACCAAGCTCAGAGAGCACCAAGGACTCCACAGTTGTTAATCTTACATCAGTTAGACAAAATGTGGAAATATGTAGAAATGTAGAAATATATTAATTTCGGCACTTCTAGATTTTGTATACAGGTAGTCCTCAACTTACAACAGTTCATTTAGTGACAATTCAGACTTACAACAGTGCTGATAAAAGGGACTTATGACTGTTTTTCACACTTATACAGCACCCCCATGATCACATGATCAAACTTCAGATGCTTGGCAATTGGTTCATATTTATGATGGTTGCAATATCCCAGGATCACGTGATCAGCTTTTGCGACCATTTGACAAGCAAAGTCAATGGGGAACCCAGATTCACTTAACAACCATTTTAATAACTTAACAAATGCAATGATTCATTTAACAACTGTGGCAAGAAAGGTCATAAAGTGGAGCAAACTCACTTAACCAAAGTTTCCATTAGAAACATAAATTTTGGGCTCAGTTGTGGTCGTAATTTGAAGGCTGCCTGTACAATTGACAATATTGGTATACTTGTGCCCAGACAATTTGAGTTTGTGATTATTCAGGCCTCAATCTGAACAAAAATACATTCTTAAAATTTTTAACAGCTATTACGAGTGAAAATGTGCATCTTTTGGTGATTTAAGAACATATTCATAACTTTGAAATTTATGAGAAATACATTCTTCCTTTGATGTGGGTCATCAGCCACACCTTGGTTCACTGGGAGAGGATAACAAATTCCAAGAGAGAGAAGCATGTTACGACTAAGCGTGCAAGAAATGAGGCTTATTTTCTCATGGAAGGACATCGATGGCATTTGCTCTATGACTCTCGGTGATCTGCAAGCAAACGCTATGAACATCAGCTTCAGAAAAAAAAAAATCAATCAATCAATTTGGGTAGTCATAGGATGCCCTTTGTACAAAGTGCCTCTGGTCACTTGCTAAAAATACTACCATCCAATGGGATCTGTTTGAAACAGAGTAGTCAGAGAAATTCAAAACAAAAACTTTAAAGCTAAATGCAGCAGAAGATTTACTGTCAATTATCTTATCAATCATTCAGTTTCATGGCCATACTGGTGTAAGAGAAAGATATAAATGTTCCTCAGGTTGAGAGAAAACTACTTTTCCATATCTTGCTCCCATGCTTCTGGGGGAACATGGAGTTTCCCACCAAGAAAAGCAGGTCCACTATGATTGGCATCCTTTCTCCATATGATGGCTGGAGCTGCAAAACTGGCCTGTTTTCCAAGAGCAGAAGGGAGAGAGCATATTTTCTAGAAAGCTGGAATATCAACAACATGGTAGCAAAAAGAAGCAGAGCATGACCTTCTAGAGTTCATCTGGATTTTTACAACCAGACATAGTAGCCTTATTCTCACTTTGATTGTATTTATTTGCATGTTTATAAATAATTATGCTCTTCCTGTACAGAGGGATTCTGAATATGAATAAAAGAAGGAAGAAAGCCACATACTTAGTTCAGAGGTATAACTGAAGAATTATGAAAACGTTCAAGAATATCCAGAGTATTCAATTATTAAATTAAGTGATACATATAATAACAGCTGCGAGATTGATGCATGCCCAAAACTGAAAGAAAGAAGATACCCCTACAGAAAGTGAAATAATAAGAAAAATATTAGTCTGTGCAGAGATGGACAGACTAACTTTAGAAATCAAAGATAAGGGTGAGACAGAGTATTATGAAGTCTGGTGTAAAATGTATCAATGGCTAGAGTCAAGGAAAAAAGAAAGAAGGGTTGATGCTTTATAGGAATGAAAGCTAAAGTTTTTATAAACTAACGAGAATGGAATAAAATGAACAAATATGAGATGATACGCATGCATGAGAATAAAAGATGGTTGTAAACATATATATAATTGTAGATAAATGTAGATAAATGTAAATAGAAATAATATTCAGCTAGCACTATACTAATAACATAAGGGAAAAGGGAAATTAACTGTTATACATATTTCTATACTATAGCTTGTATGGCCAAAATGATGGCCAAGAAAGTCACACTGTGTTCAAATGTTTTTAATGTTTATTCAATAAAATTTAATTTAAAAAAATTATGAAATTAAGTTTGCTCACAGTATTCCCATCGCATTTGTTCTGTATCCCAAAGCCTATCATTTTACATAGACATGGTATCTTTTATTTTTACTGTTTGCTGGATTTCACCAGTTTTAGTGTTCATACAGAGTAAGGGTCACATTGTGTTTATTTGAGTCTAGGAATCTTAACTGGACTGTGAAAAATGGACTGGATGAATGGATGGACGAATGTGGTGATGCCATTAATGAGAAGATACTGTAATTTTCTATCCTTTTCTGAATGGAAAGGGTTTTAAAAAATGAGAATAGATACTTTAAATATGTCATGAGCTTAACACATTTGTTTGGGGACTCCTTTCATTGAAGAAGTTCATTTAAAATGCAGCTTTGAAAATAATTGTTTTATTTCCAAATATTAGATAGGATGATCATGGCAGATTCTTGGACAGCAAAATAAGACTAGGGAAATTGTCCACTCCTGCGACTATAAGCTTTAAGTGGATATTACTGAAAATTAAGTGATTTACAAAAACTTCTCAGTGGAAAGAACTTACTCAAACACTGCCTTTTTTCACAAACATAAAAGCAGTAAGAAAGGTGTTTTATTCCTTTCACTTGTGCATACATATATGGTCTGTCTTAGAGCAAACAGACTTCAAAAATCTTCACTGCTTATTTTATCAACAGTCACATCAAATCTGAACCAAATGAAAGAATGTTTCAGTGATGGATGCTCAAAATCCTTTCTGTGCTCAGTCTAACCTTCATCCCTCTGTTTTTACCTCTTAAACATTCTACTAAATAGAACAGAAACATGGTTTTGCATTAGGGCAGGGCTTGCTCTGAAAAATGTTTCGGAAGGTACTGTATGGTTTAAAATGTATGGGCACAATGAGTACAGCACTTTTTCATACAGCCAGAGCTTTTTTTCAGATTTATCTCTGAGGCTGAAAATAGATGTAGCTGCTTCAATGGAGGAAAATATAGTGCACATTATATACAATGATTTTTTTTCATGTTTCTGATTTTGTTGTTGAGCTATTAAACAGTTACCGTTTATTTATTCTTACTCCTTTATCACGTATCTTGCATGTTCCTAGGGAACTGTAACATACAGGATAGGTTCTTCCACCTTGACATGTAAAAATATGTTCTTATGGAAACAAATATAGGGATCCTTTTCTTATCAATATTACAATAAAGTCCTTTGGATTTATGGTGTAATTAGTAACTGTATCTCAAATCCTTCCTATAATTTGTTGAATCATAGTATTTGCTAACATATATTCACATATGTATTGGAATCTGTTGTGACATAGAAGTTCCTGTTAGAGAAAGCTTGATAGATTCTCTTGAAATGTAAATTGACTGCCTATTCTAGGCTGGTGCACAATAAGTCTATTGTGTTGTGTAGAATAAACTCTAACATGTTCAGATTCCACTCAGCAAGGTTGATAGCATTGTAGGCATCCAGGATAGGGACATTTACAGTATGCTACATGCTACATGATGGTTTGAAACCATGTTGGGTTTGTACAACAATTGAAACAATCCAGACTTATCATATATGAACTTATATAGAGAGTAACCTTGAAGGAGATGAGTTGGCTTTGAAAGTCTATCTTTCTTAAAAATCACAGGAAATAGTCTGAGTACAATGGTACATTGTCTTTTATTGCTGAAGCACAATGCATTGCCACATAGCAGGAATTACATAAAGAACTGTTTCTTCAGTTTAAACATTCTACGCACACAGTTACCTCTCTACACGTCATTGGTTACCCTCACAATTACCTTGTGTATACAGAAACTGCAAGCACATACACATTAGATTATAAACATTATTTTTGGTGCAGGGTGACATTTGAGGTTTTGATGTCAGTGTATGATATTGGTATTGAAAATTCAGCAGCATACACCTCAAATACGCACACAGGATGGGAAGTGGTTTCTCTCTAAAATGTGATACCACAGCACACTTAGCATTTTCCCCCTTCTTCAAATATGCACAATAACATTAATATGTAATTACAAATATAGACTCCCCTCTTTGTATTGATTTATGTATTAATTAAAGGACTTATTAGCCTTCAGTGTTTTTCATTTTAAGTTGCACAAGAATTCCATTTGCTAAAAGCTGCTGAGATTACTTACTCTCCAAAACCCATTATACAAGGAAATTGTGAACAAAATGTCGCCATGACTTGGTAGCCCTCGGGAAATGTGATAAGGTGTGAAAATGAGCAAAGCTCAAGGAAAGTTCTGTGCTATGATGAAAAACCATGATCAGTGCCAATGATCTGTGGCAGCCAACCAGAAGACAGGGACAAGAACTGATGCTAAATAAGAAGACAATTCTAACCTGTTCTTGAAGTCAATAGGTTGGTTTACAGGGCATAGATATGCGACTTTTCTTAATTATCTACCAACAACTTAAAAACACTTTCCAGCTTCCAGCATCTGCTGTCTCTGGCAAGCAGCAATGATTCCTGCACTCTGGAGAATTTCCAAAGTGAGGCAGTTCATTCTCAGAAAGCCTAAAATCTGAAATTAATCTTATGAGGAAAGGCACAAAAGCTTGCCCATTTTATCTCAATCTTTTCCTTAACCCCAAGTATCTTTTGCACTAAGAATTATATCTTTGTGAAGAACTCACTAACCCAGCAGCCCCCAACCTTTTAAACATGGTTGTGCATGCTGCCTGCATCCCGTGCATGTGTGGATGGAGCTTTGCTCATCTGCACCATCTGGTTTCTGGTGTGCTGCAGCTCAATGCTAGTCCATAGTCTGGGGTTGGAGACCCCTGCCTTAATCTTACTGGTAAATCCTAAACCCAGTCCCACCCAACAAAGCATATAACCTTAGGAATCAGTACAGGACTTTCTGACCCAATGCCCTCTTTAGCTTGAGTGCCAGTGAGCTTGCAAATAAGCAAAAGGCAAAGTATGCCTGCGGGCTCTGTCTCTCACTTTCTTCAAGGAATCTTAACAGATTAAGTTGTTAGGTAGGACACCTACAATACTGTGGCAGGCCAGAATGGGATCCAGCCAGAGAGCCTCCTCTGAATCTTAGCACATTTCTAGAATTATTGTACTAGGTGTCACAGTGTAAGTAATTCAGTTTGAATTACAGAACAAATTAAGTCACATTCAAAAATCCTTAGAACCCCATAGGAAGGCAATATATTGTTTAAGGAAGTTATAACAGCAGCAACTTACACAAACAGTAAGCAAATTATCACCTAAGAGAATCTCATAAAGGAAGTATCCCATGTACATATATACAAAAGGATATGGTTTGGGCCACAGTTACTTGAATGTTCTACCAACTCCAGAAGTACTTACTTCCAAGTAAATATGCACTGCAAGGGTAAGGGATCTAGCGCACAGCATGATACACCTTTAAGACAACCAAACCAAACATCTAAGCTGTATCCTCAGTGTTCAAGCTGTATAAACAAATGAAAAAAACAACAACCCTTGCTTTCCTATTTGAAATACTTAGTTTAACTTCCTCAACTTAAAAAGCTGAGTAACTGTTTAAACCAGAGGTCTCCAAACTTGGCAACTTTAAGACTTGTAGACTTCAACTCCCAGAATTCTCCAGCCAGAAAAACTGTCTGGAGAATTCTGGGAGTTGAAGTCCACAAGTCTTAACGTTGCCAAGTTTGGAGACCTCTGGTTTAAAGTTATACTGGCACTGAAAAAAGTAACTTCAGACTGGTCCTCACACTTATAATTGTCACGGTCTCCCTATGATCAAAATTTGGTTGCTTGGTAACTGGCATGTATTTATAACAGTTGCAGTGTCCTGGGGTAACATGATCTCCATTTGCAACTTTCCTAGCAGGCTTTCAATAAGCAAAGTCATCAGAGGAAGCCAAATTTGCCAAACAATCATGCAATTCATTTAACAACTAGGGTGATTCACTTAACAACCATTGCAGAAAAGGTCATAAAATAGTCTGGCTCACTTAACAACTGCCCCACTTAGTAACAGAAGTACCACGCCCAACTGTGGTTATAAGTTGAGAACTGACCTTAATAATAGTCTGAAATTGACAGCTGATATGCTGCTGAACATTCTTGTGAGAGCTAGGAGCTCATTTCAAATAAGGTATTTTTCTTTAAAGCCCATAAATAAAGAAATCATTTAAAACAGTGTCATGGCAAACTAGAATATAGTCATACCTATTTCAAAACACAAGAACTGTATAATAAACACTTTAAAAGGCAATTTTCAGCAAAAGAAACGAAACAAAATAGCAGAGGTAGATACTAATCAGAAAGAAGGTTTTATTTTTTCTTTTAAATTTAGCATTCTTCCCTCCCCCCCCCCAACTGTTCTAGATCACATGTATAAGACTGTAAAGAAAATGGCTTTTATAGTTTCACATCATCGTTTTGCTTGATAGTATGCCATTAAGAGTGGCCATTTGTGATCCATACCAAACAGTCAGATTTCTTTGCTCTGGTGCCTGCACCCTTCATCAGATGACTGGCTTACTGGGTCATTATCAGGAAAATTACTGCATTCATTTTGCTATCCTGAAATGTATTTTACGCATCACAGCTCCAGACTGAGGAACCTGTCATTTTATTGAGGCTTCTTCCCTTCCCCTCCCCCGCCCTGCAAAAAAAAAAAAACACTGTTTCACAAATTGTGGTTGTTCTCATTTACAGAAGGTCTGCTATTAAAAAAGGAAATAGATATACAAGAATCATGTGCTGCTATCTGAGATGATAAAGGGAAGTTGTTTTATATTGATTTCTGCTTTGACATGCACGGCAAGTAGAAGACTGTCAAGTCACAAATGGACTTGATTAACAAAAAGTATGATCAAGTGTATAATTCCCTTGGAGCAAGAAATATACTGCAGGCAGCATTACAATAATATAACATTAAAATTGAGCCCAAAATTTCCATTGATAAGAAAAGCAGTTGTTAAGTAAATTTTGCCCCATTTTATGATCTTTTTTATCATAGTTGTTCAGTGAATCACTGCAGTTGTTAAGTGAATTATGCATTCATTAAGCAAATCTTGCTTCTGCCATTAATTTGACTTGTCAGAAACCATCTGGGAAAGTTACAATGGTGATCGCATGACTCTGGGGCACTACAACTATTATAAATACATACAGTTGCCAAGTACCTGAATTTTGATCATGTGACCATGAGGATGCTGCAATGAGTGTGAAAACCAACCATAACAGTGGTGGGATTCAATTATTTTACTACCAGTTCTGTGGGCATGGCTTGGTGGGCATGGCAGGGGAAGGATACTGTAAAATCTCCAGCCAGAGGTGGTATTTGCTGGTTCTCTATACTGCTCAAAATGTCTGCTACCGGTTCTCCAGAACTGCTCAGAACCTTCTGAATACCACCTCTGAACCATAAGTCACTTTTTTCAGTGCTGTTGCAACTTTGAATTGTTATGAAATGAATAGTTCTAAGCTGAGGGCTATCCAGGGGTGGGATTCTACCAGTTTGCATCTATTCGCTAGAACAGGTTGTTAACATTCTAAGCAGTTTGGAGAACCAGTTGTTAGAAGAAATTACTGGCCTAATCCTGTAAGGAAGGCAGGAAGGAAACATTCTGGTGTTGCTTACAGAAACTGCCTCTCCATTAACCCTTATTACATTCTTGGCAGAACTAGACTTTCTGTCTCAGGAACTTCTCTGGAGTTTTTTACCCCTCCTTTGCTGGTACTTTTACTGAAAAAAGTGACTTATGACCATTTTTCACACTTACAACTGTTGCAGCATCCCCACAGTCATGAGAAGCCAGGCAAGGAGATGTGTGCCTCAATGTGAGTGATATTGAGTTGGCCATGCCCAACCAATAACATGACCACCAAGCCACGTCACTCAGTCACATGACCACAAGCCACACCTACCACCTAAGCCATGCCCACAGAACTGGTTGTTAAAATTTTGAATCCCACCCCTGGGACTATATGTAATAAAAGATTAATAGGGGAGGAATTCTTTTACAGAAGCCCATTTTAAATTATTTCCTATCCTTCCTAGGGAGGAGATTTTCAAACATCAATACCCTAATATCATTACTTATTAAGGTTCTGTGGCTTTGGAAACGACTATAGCTATTCTTCTATTCTATATCCTTTATCATGATATAAAGCGAGAACTTATTCAGCCACTGTTTTTTATTTTATGTCACTTATTTATTGTATTTATTTATATCCTGCCTTTATTAGTTTTATAAATAACTCAAGGCTCTGAACGTACATACCTAATACTTCTTCCTTTTATTGTTTCACAGGTTCTCTTTTTCTAGCCTGGTGCCCTAACCATTAAACTATTAAACCAAAGCATCTTTCAAGTTGTGATATGAACCTTACAGGATTTTTAAAATATGTTATTGAAAGGAAAGTCAGTTATTGTTTATCTATCCAAGATCATAATGTTATCCATTCAGTTGTGTTTGGAAGCAAAGTCTATGGGCCAGATTGCTCCATGTCTTCCAATCTTGCAATCTTGAGTTGTTTTATGCTCTGGCTGGTGTCAGCTTTGATGGTGCCCAGCCACTTGTTCTTTGGCAGCCTGGTTTCTTTGACTGTTATTAAGCCAACATTTTAAGAATGTTACTCAACTTGTGGCATTTATTGTATGTGTTGGTTGGCCAAAAGCTGTAAACAAATAGAATCATGCTTCAACCAACAAGAACAAAAAGAAACCCAACATCCTTACTTGCCAATATTTACTTCAGATTTTTAAAAATTACATAGTAATGATCTAAGACTAAAGTTACACAACCTTTTTACCACAGAAAGGTGGACAAGCTTTAGATTTGTCAAAAAAACAAAACAAAACCTTATGTGCGTGTTAGACTAAGTAAATTAGAAAGATGAAAAAAAAAAAATCCTCTTCCATAGTGAGAGATTCCAGACTGAATGCAGATACTCATCACGGTTTTAAATCCAAGTATTAAAAAAAACATTTTTTTTCTTTCTTATAACTGATGACAGACATACTGCAGTATACGTCCACATAATGCATACCTAATTGACAGAATTCACTGTTATGAGTGTTATGTCCTGAGCATGGGTGCAAGGAACGGAGATGAGACATCGAACAGTGACTTCAACTCTTTATTGTGAAATAAGAACAGAGCAAATACTTGGGCAGCAGCAGCTCTTTTATAGAGCTGGCTGCTGTCAAAACAACCAATGATTTGAGTTTACCGCTCTCACAAGCGTCCAATCAGAGAGGCCTGTTAACAGCCAATCAGACTGGCCAGAAACGACCAATCACGACTCGCTATTCGCGGGCCAATGAGAAGTGCAGGATTACGAACCTGCTACAAGTAAAGCTATTTAGGGTTGTTACTGCTGCGTTGGCTTAGTCCACAACAATGAGGTAATTCCTTTTTACAGTGATTCACTATTCTTTCTCCAAGGTGAGAAACCAAGTGAACAGTTCTTTCCATTTTCCTTGTTGTTTCAAACAATTCCATGAAATAGTTTAGCTACAACAGAGGGAGAAGAAGAAAATATGCCCAAGGAGCTTCAGTGCTGAGGTAGGATTTGAATGCTTACCTAGCATATCTTAATCCATGGGTGTCAAACTCACTACATCACTTTACTGTCATACAATGTTTCATGTCTCCCCTGCTTTAAATCTTTCTTCCCATTGAAAATAGAAGGGGTGGGTGTGGCCTGCATATGATACATTCAGCCAGAGGGCCATCAGTTTAACACCCTGTAAATAACCAGCCCTCCAATTGCTACCTTATATTGGCCTGTCTTTTGTGGTTGCTGCAAGAAGAGGACTAGTAAAAAAATCATGTGAAGTGGTCTATCAGGAATTATAGGGAAACACCCTTCTGCCCCCATTCAGAGTCAGTCTGCTAATCAAAGTTCCTGAGAGCAACTTAGAAAGGACTTTTCCCATCAAACCTCCCTTGCATTCTTCTTAGATGCTTTTAGTTAGTCTGTTGAAAAATTGTTAGATTTGGGTAAAACAAGTCAATTTACAGCCCAGCAAATGGCTGAATGCCTCCATTTCATATAAGAAAGGATGTTGTATTTCCAGGTGTTCAGGGTTTAAATATTGCCACTGCCACAAGTACTGAATAAAATCAGCTAAGCCCAGGGCTCTACCAGATGTTTGAACTTATATTTCCCATATTCTTGGCTTTGGACACTACACTCTGTGATTTGAGAAAGTCATGGGCCAAAGCAACTGGAGGGCACCAGTCTGTCTCCCCCTGCTTTAAATCTTTCTTCCCATTGAAAATAGAAAGGAAGGGGGAATACCCAAGTCATCTCTGCAATCAACAAAAATTGAGCATGGATTTTAGAGTGTGGCTTTGGCCCATCAGAGTGTTGGATTTTATTGATTCAAAACATTTTCCAATCTGCCCCGCCACCCTGCTGATCAATCCTCTTTTAACCCTCTCCAATAGCCATGGAATATTTTGCAGAGAAGTGAAATCATCTGAAGTAGAATGTTCCCCCTTCAAGAGTAGAATTATAGTCCCATCCAATCCAATCTTCTCTGAAAGTATAAAATTGAAGTCTGCTGTCTCACTCTTCTTTAAGTTACAATTGACTATGGAAAATGACAGAGAAAACTTTTTCAATATTCT
This sequence comes from Hydrophis major, assembly GCA_033807585.1. Classification (NCBI taxonomy): domain Eukaryota; kingdom Metazoa; phylum Chordata; class Lepidosauria; order Squamata; family Elapidae; genus Hydrophis; species Hydrophis major. Next base: position 371,030,020 of record CM066328.1, read on the forward strand.
GAGCATTGTTTGCATGTAACACAGCAGCTGTGGATCTGTCCTTACCTGAATGAATATCTTAATTGAAGTCTCCTGTTCACTGAAGTGGAACTGACTGATTCATAGCTTGCCTAGGTTTACATCCAGTATAAGATATCATGTAATACAAATAAACATTCAGAAAGTCACCATATGGCTGGTATAAATATAAACAATAATGATTACAATAATACTATAATAATATAACCTAAAAAAAGCCTTGCACTTCTTCATTTTCAGTTCAAATTACAACTCTTTATGTGGTAAAATTTTGCCTAAAGAGCTATATATACTAGATTATACAAATTACTACCAGTAATTTATTTGAGGGAGTAGAGGTGAGAGGTTTTTCAGTAAGAAATTGACTATTTCTCATTTTTGATGGCTTTATGGGACTTCCAGCAGAACTGTATCCTGAACTGCTTAGGTTGCCTTCATTTTCTTTCATTCACAGTTGCTTTCATTTATCAGAACTGATTGTTTGCATAACATTGTGATTGTTTTCTTCCTAGTGTATGAATTCTGTTTGGGCAAGATTAGAGGTAGGATTTATGAAGAAAGGAAAGGGGAGCAAAACTAAAGAAGTAAAAAATGCATCTAGGAGAAACAGTGGTGGCAAAATGATAAAAATGATTTTTTTATATAATGAAGGAATAATATATCATGAATAAATGCATACAAATGGAGGTTAAGAAAGAAACTATGGATAATTTTGCATATCATTTTGGATGCTACAGGTGAACTGTGGTAGATATGAAAAATACATTCAGCTCCAACTATTTGCAAGAGAAAACAAGGGAAAGGGACAAAGAAAGAGTGCTTAGGATAAAGAAATAATAAAATCACAGGATGTTATGCCCAATGTTACCCAGCTGGCTAAGGTGGGATTTGAACTGATGGCATCCTGTTTTAACAGTTTTAATGTTGACATTCTCTGCTTAACAGTAGGATCATCTGGGAGATGACAGGAATATCTCCTCCTATACACAATTTAACAAGCTGAAGAATTCCAGAGTCTGTCTCTCTAACTGTCATAACTGCTTGCATCTCACAATCTCAAGATGTTGAGGGTTTCTCTCACTTCCACAGGTTGTTACTCCACCATGAAATATTTGAACAGTCTGACAGCTGATGCTTTTGATTTGACAGTAGCAGACAGCAATGGAACAGCAACATTTGAAAAAGAACAATTTATTGTTTCAATTATTTTTGTGAAATCAAGTAACAGGGACTAATTATGGCAAAAACACTTATGAATATGATACCTAACTGTCCTACAAATAATGGAGTATGAGAAAAGCATGGTCATCTGGGTTGATTTTTACACTGGAGACTCCATGAGGAGTCTACTTCTCCATGAAGAGAAGTAAACAAAGGTGAGATGGGATTCTTTTATCACCAGTGAAATAAAGAAATATTGCTAAAGAGTGCATGAGGGAGAATGGCATCTACTCACTAACATTATGCCTGTGTTGGGTTTGCAAAGGTCTCCTGTTACAAGCAAGGGATTGTTTTACTTCAGCACGATGGCAATGGTGCTACATCAGCACCTTTATTAAGTATTGATTACCATTTTGTTCTGATGGAGAAGGCAGTATCGAGGAATGTGAGTCTGATCCACCTAGGCATAAACAGGCAAAACCAGGTGCTCCTACATGGTACTGGATATTATGACATTAATAAAACATGATCACAAGGCCCAGATTAGCCTTCCATCCCAAGGCCTGCTCCTTCTCAAGTTTCTGTTCTGTTACTCATGCATGCAGTTATCTTCAAGTTGGAAGCTTTCAGAATTCAGAAATTTACTCATTTCTCTACTCCAGTAGTGGAGGAAACCTCTAAAATATGACGATAAAGAGTAGGTGGAAAAACTTTGAATTCTCTATATCTCAATGCTCTAAAATTAATTCATACAATACCTTTAATGACATCATCTTCAGGCTTGGGCTTCAGCTCTGTGCTTCTCAGATTGAGGTGAGCTTGCAGCTGCTTCTTCCTTTTAACTGCTAGTGGGGGTGTGACTTGATTGGGTGGGGGCTTGGCTATGTTCTGATTGGTGGGGGTGTGTTCTCATTGGTTGGGTGGTTGGCTGTGTTCTGATTGGCTGGAGGCGTGTTCTGTTCAGGTGGGGGCTTGGTTGTGCTCAGGTTAGTCTTAGTTGCTGGGGGATTTGAGCTGGGGAGCTGTGATCTTGCTGTTTGGCTTCGAGTTCGTAGTCGTGCTGCATCTTCATGGTGGGGGTCAGTTCGCTTCATGTATGGCTCAGAGGGGTTTGAAGTGGGTAGTGATTCAGCTGCAGTGCGGCTTCTGGTCCGTGGTTGTGTTTCATCTTCTGTGTGGGTGTGAGTCTGCTTTCTAAGTGGAAGTATGGTGGTGGCATCTTGTGTGGCTCTCAGGGGTGTGGGTCTGGTGTCATTCTTCACGTTAGGTACTCGTCTGTTCATGAGGGCGGGTTTCCAAATGGCTGGTAGGCAGGAGGTATCATCTCATTTATTCATGCTGTGTGGGCATTTTTCTATCTCTATGGCTTCTCTGATTATTCTGCTGCTGAAGTGTTCAGTTTTGGCGATAGGTCTGGTATTTTTAAAGTCAATCTCATGTTCTGTGGCTTCGAGGTGTTGGACCAGGGAAGAGGTCGGTTCTTCCTTTTTGATTGAGTTCTTATGTTCTTCAATGCGTGCACTTATTCTTCTGTTAGTTTGTCCAGTGTATGTGTTGGGGCAGGCAGTGCAAGGGATTTCGTATACTCCTTGATTTTCTAACTCGATTTTGTCCTTAGGGTTTCTTAGGATGGTGGATATCTTTCTGTTTGTGCAGAATGCTGTCTTAATGTTATATTTTTGGAGGATCTTGCTGATTTTGTCTGTAGTGCCTTTTATGTATGGGAGGAGGGCTTTGCCATTCTCTTGTTCTCTGTCTTGGATTTTGGTTGGGGTTTCTTTTTGGATTAGGTGGGTGATCTTCTTTCTTTGGAATCCATTGGCTGTCAGCACGCCGGTGAGAGTGCGTAGTTCGGTCTCTAGGTGTTGTTTGTCGGCTAAGCATTTTGTTCTGGAGATGAGTGTCTCGGCTATGGAATTGATCTGTGCTGGGTGGTGGTGTGAGAGTGCGTGTAGATAGCGGTTTGTATGTGTTTTCTTCTGAGCACAACCAAGCCCCCACCTGAACAGAACACGCCTCCAGCCAATGAGAACACAGCCAACCCCCCAACCAGTCAGAACACAGCCAAACCCCCAACCAATGAGAACATACCCCCACCCAATCAGAACACAGCCAAGCCCCCACCCAATCAAGTCACACCCCCACTTGCAGTTAAAAGGAAGAAGCAGCTGCAAGCTCACCTCACTCTGAGAAGCACAGAGCTGAAGACCAAGCCTGAAGATGATGAATGAGACTTCATCGAAACGTTGCCTAGATACTTCCAATCTTACGTGGGAGAAAACCTGAATAACCAAAGATCCACATATATATTATATATATATATATATATATATATATATATATATATATATATATATATATATATATATATATATACATACACACAGATACATACATACATACATATCTCCATGTATAATGACATGGGAAAATACCCAAACAAAGCTGAATACCACACACACACACACACACACACACACATATACAAATACATGTGAGAACGTCAGAAAACATATATGTATGTATGTATGTATGTATGTATGTATGTATGTCTGGCATTCAGCTTTGTTCGGGTATTTTCCTACGTCATAATAGTGGTGCTTTTAAAGTTGTAGCAACGTTTCAGCAGAATCTCATCTGCCTCATCTGTAAAAGTCTGACTCACAGACAAAATATATATGTATGTATGTATGTGTGTATATATATATATATATATATATATATATATATATATATATATATATATATATATATCTGTTTAGGAAATTGTTTAGGTTTTCTTTTCCATGGGGCCAAATCACAAATGTGTCATCGATGTATCTTAACCATAGTTTGGGTTTGTGGATGGCATTGGCCAGGGCTCTGGATTCGAATTCTTCCATGAACAGGTTTGCAATGATGGGTGACAGTGGTGATCCCATAGGGGCTCCTTCAATTTGTATCTTTGTCCTTTGTATATGAAATATGTGTTGGTTAAGCAGTGTTCTGTTAGTTCCATGAGGTGTTTAGCTGGTTGGTATTTATTTTTGATGATTTCAAGGGTCTCTTTTATCGGGACTTGAGTGAATAGTGAAACTACATTGAAACTTACAAGCAGATGTTCTTGCTCCACATGTAGATCTTTGATCATTTCCAAGAAGTGGTATGAGTTTTGTACATGTGAAGCTGCTGTTTCAGCATGGGGCTGTAGCTGTTTTGCTAAGTGTTTAGCTAGGTTTTGTAGTGGTGCTGCTCTGGAGCTGACTATGGGTCTGAGAGGTATGCCTTCTTTGTGTATTTTTGGGAGGCCGTATAGTTTGGGGCATCTGGAAGATTTTTTTCTTGGGATGATTGTCTGTTGGATCTCTTTGCTCATGTGGCTGGTTATAATTTTCTTCTTGGTTAATTTTTCCAGATATGTGGTTGGGTCTCTGTTTATGGGTTTGTATGTGGTGTCTTGGAGTAGGTCTGTCAATTTTGTTTCATAGTCTTTCCTGTCCATTACTACTGTGGCATTCCCTTTTCTGGAAGTATGATTATGCTGCTATCTCTTTTCAGGGTTTGTAGCGCTTTAATTTCTTCTTTCTGCAAGTTGCTTTTGGGTGGTTTGCTTGTGCATAGGATGTTGGTAACTTGGTGTCTTATTCTATCAGCTTTATCTGTATTTAATTTGGTTAGGCTGGATTCTACTGCACATATGATGGATTCTGTGGGGATTTTTTTGGGTGCTATAGCATAATTGAATCCTTTGGTTAAGACATCTCTTTCTGTTTTGGTGAGTTCTCTGTTGGAAATGTTGTATAGTAATTGTTTCAGGTATTGTTGGGAGTTGTTGGGAGTTTTCTTGTCATATTCTAATTTCTTTAATTTTTTCAAGAGTTTATCATTTTTGTAAGTGGTTTCAGATTCAGCTCTCCAAGTTGTAAGTTGTTTTATCTTGTCCCAAAGTAGAGGGTGGATTTTGCTGCTCAATTCCAGGTATAGTGCTAGCAAATCTTTGTTTAACTGATCTAATTGGAATCTCTTACTGTGGAGCTCGTTCCTTAGTAGAGCCATTTCAGTTCTTTTCAGGATACGTTTAGTGGCTGCTGTGCTTTGATGAAATGTTAATTTGAAGCAGGTTGGTGTTATATTGTTGTCTCTGCAGCTGCGTAGGAATTGGAGGTCACATAGTATTCCTGCTCTTTTAATTTCCAGTTTCTCATAGGTTTTGATCTGGCTGTTTATTTCCTCCCCGTAGAGGTTTGATATTTGTTTTCTTAAGTTTTCGCGGGTACTTACATGTATGGCATTCAGCTTTGTTCGGGTATTTTCCCATGTCATTGTAGTTGTGCTTTTAAAGTTGTAGCAATGTTTCGGCAGAATCTCATCTGTCATCATCAGGCTTCTGTATAGTGTTCATCTGTAAGTTAGACTTTTATAGTGGTTTCAGATTTAAATTTGGGGCAGCCTATTGCTGTGCCAGAATGGTTTTTTCTTTATCCTGATTGGTTGGGAGTCTTGGTCTGTGTTTATTGGTCTTGAACAATACAGAAGCCTGATGATGGCAGATGAGATTCTGCCGAAACGTTGCTACAACTTTAAAAGCACAACTACAATGACGTGGGAAAATACCCGAACTAAGCTGAATGCTATATATATATATATATATATATATATATATATATATATATATATATATATATATATACACATATACATACACACATACACACACACACACACATATACATACATATACATATACATATACATATGTATATATTACACTGTTCTATCAGCATTGTAATGGAAGAGCTTAGTTTTAGCCTGAATAGCCATGCAGAGACTTAACTGCTCTGGTCAGTGTTTCATGCCCAAAAAATGGAAAAGATTAACTGAGATTTATCCTTCTATCTTTGCTTTTTAAACAGAAATGAATTGCTTGAGAAGCCTAGTTACAACTGGGTTGCTCTAGGCATTCCACTTCTCTCTTGTCCTATTTTTCACAAAGAGAGTTATGTCCTCAGGTTTGTCCTCTGGTTCCATCTGAAGTGAGGTCAATCTCAAATGGGTCACCAGGGTTTTCTGTTTTCTTTTATGAAAGAAAGAACAGCAGCAAACCAATAGAAACGGGGATGTTAAAGCGACAGCTGGGAGTATGTCAAACATGACTGCTCTACATTTGACTGAGACATTCTTTAGAGTACACCGTAGGATGGGGATGACTTATTTGCCCTGGGGAGTAGCTACCTTAGTCACATTGTCAGAAAAAGGCACTGGGTGCCTTGTGACAAAATGGTATCTTCTCGATTTCCATATTTTAGAGTAGTGTTTCTCAGCCTTAGCAACTTTAAGACATGTGGACATCTACTTCCAGAATGTTCCAGCCAGCATGCTTTACAGTAGAGGGCAGGAGGGACTCTATATATTAGTTTCACCAAATTAGGGCACTATCCAGAAGTGTGGACATCACATGTTTAAAGATTGCTTAGCTAGGATGATGTGTATCTTCTGCTACTAGTTATGCTGGATGTTTGAGCATTGTAAACCTTACATATCTGGAAGGAACCAGATTGGAGAAGCCATTTGTGTACGATGATCTAAAAATGAACTCTTTGATCTTAGTGGGAATTGCTGATGAACAGGATTCAACTGGAAAGGTGACTGGGTGTATTTGTACAAAACTGCCCCCCCCCCACTTCAGTCTGACTCAGTCCCAAGGAAGTGCGTATCCTAAGAAAGTAGAAATCTGTAAAATCTGATCAATATCAGTTTACCACTAGTGATAAAAATATGAAAGCATTATTCTATCTACAAATGTACTGAAGAGATTACAAAACAACATAGATAAGAAATTTCAAATTAGGATTATTAGTGAACTGTCCCATGTACACAAATTATTTTACAGGCAGTAAGGCAATCATCAAAATATAAACAGTATGAATTAATATACAATTGAAGATAAATGTCTCTCTCTTTTGTAGCTAAATATGGCTCATTCTGGATTACTTTGCAGCTGAGAATGATATGAGAAACAGTGTACTCTAATTTCTTCTTAATTGTTCAGTAGATGGCAGGCAGCTGCTTTAGGTAAGATTAATATTAGGTTTATTAGGTCTGCCAGAATTTATCTGCAAAAATCCAGATGATATCCATAAAATGATTTTTGCATCTTAAGTATGAACGCCCTATCAGGCAAGGATATCAGACAAGAATTTCATGTTAAGGCCATAATGTGAAGTTCTCTGTTTAACAAAATATAATGCAGTATGTATTGCAATATTTTCAAGCAGTACAAGCAATTCAACTTAATACAGCAGTAAATAATTTCAAGGATTCTATTAGCCACATATTTAAACAGAAAACTGGAGGGAATGAAATAAGCAGCCAAAACTTTTATTCTAGCATTATTGAATGGTTAACATCCCATTAAATTTTATGACTTTGATCTAGAGATCCCAGAAATGGAAGCTCCTCTTTAAAAAAAAAGAATTACTATCCCCATTGAGCCATCTCCAATCTATTCCAGAGAGTAGTTTAGACCTCTTCCCAAGTAGTAGTTTCCCCTATAAATATGGAACAAAAGGAAACTGCAAAAATCTTATTCCACTTATTGTCAGGAGATGGTGTTTTTGCTATATTGTCTAGCCTTTCCCTAAAGGTAATGCTATTTTAATATAATAAAATAGGAAATTTCTTTAAAAAAATCAATAGTGTTCCAAGTGCTATGATTCACAGAAGATTGTCTCATTTTAGAATAAGCACAAATAGGATTTAACTGCAAATAAATAGCAATGGTCAGGTTACGCAGTCGTGTAACTATGTCTAGAGGAGAGATCCATCTAAAAGTTTATGTACTGTAGTATATCTAAGTGTCTAGCAGGAAGTCATTGGATCAGGCTACTGCCACATGGGGTCCTCGCTTCACTCAAGTATCAGTTACACTTGTGTGATCTCAGACTGTCCATGGTTATTGAGCTGACTTGATTCTGACTCAGCGACAGTACATTTAAGATGTCTCTGATCTTTTGGGAGTGCTATTTTTGTTTGTTCGAAATGCTGTGACTTTATAGAGTTTAGAGGGTTCCCTGATTCTTCGTTTGAAAAACTGTTGTTTCTCTCTATGTCTTGGCTCCTATATTTTATCTAGGCTTCTGTGATCTTAGCAGGTGTTTCAAAGAAAGAGGTGGCTTAACTAGTTTATAGCTCTCAATAGCTACAGCACACATTTTATTCTTTAATGCATTTAATCAGACAAATGCATAGAATCCAAAGTAAGAAACTGAATATAGAAACAGGGTAGCTACAAGCAATTTATTACATTTGGAGTTGGACGGTGAGGATTTCTGACAGTTTGGGCAACAACAGTGAATTAATGATACCGCCCCACTCTTCCCGCACTTCCACTCTCCAGCATTCTGGCATTAGTAACATATGGATCATCTTATTTTTTTTACCTACATAGAACATGTTACAAGGAAAACTTCCAGATCTCTGTGATTTTGCAAACAAGATACTTACACTAAACCCACAATGTAAAGAAGAAAACTACATAGCACCTTGTATTTAAAGCAAAAAGTTCCTTCTGCTACTGGAGCATTTGTCTGCAACACCTTAAAGCAGCCACCACTCTTCCCACAACAGTGCAGCTGTCTGATGCTGGGAAAAGAATGGTTTGGTTGGAGTAGTCCCAGCCAAATGCCATCCCAGCAGCTCTGAAGCACTACAGAGCCTTAATGGAAGTATAAAGGGTTGTACAGAGAATCAAAAGGTCAACATGGTAGTTGCAAGTGCACAATCAAACCCTTGTTCCTTTTTATTGCACTGTACATGGCATGCATGTGAAAAAAGAGCAGGGTTTTGGTCACATGGCCATGGCTACCATCTTGATTTTTTTAAACCCCCAGTGGACAGAGTTGAAAAGATGCCATCTTGTTTTTGAATGATCTACCCTTGCCTATGTGTGATCTTCATAGAAGCAAATCCATATTTTTTTTAAATCAACTTTTCCGGTGGATCCATTTTGAGGAACTGTTTTTTTGGAATTGCTTATACAAAGAATATTTATCCTTTTAGATAAATGAACTGATTGTGCTAACCAAAGGTCATTTAAATTAATCATTTAAGCATCTGGCAGCTTTGCTTAGTAAAGTAATCTTTGGGCTAAGGCTTAACGCTAATCTATTTTCTGACTCTGAATTTCTAACCCTTCTCATGTATTTTCCATTACTTCCATTTCCCCATTGCCTTCTATATGTTTACTAAAGGAATTCCTTGTTAAACCTGCAAGGATTAGATCATTACTGTGGATTAAAAACATGAGCTTCAGCAAGCAAAATCAGGTGCAAATTTAATCCTCAGTAGATCAAAAACTTCAAAAATAATGTAAGAAATGAAAGAACGAATTTTGTCATGTCAGGAAAGAAGTCAAAATAACAGTCTTAGAATAAACTTTTCTGATGAATCTCATAAACAGTTTCCATTTAACTTCTGTTAATTTCTTCTTTTTGCATGTATGAATCACAGTAATGTACATATTCAGTTTTATGAAGGGAGATGGCCAAAGAGAAAGTGATGTTAGGAATACTAACATTCCTTTTTCTAAGTGAAACAAAGTATCTAGAAATGGAACTGCTGTTATTAACAGCAAACTGATGCAGCCTGATTTGGAGTGGAGGGTGGGGATGGAAAAAATCTTGTAAGACTTTATTGCTTTATGTGACATGAATGACTGATGCAGTGAACATCCAGGCACTTGTGGTAGTGGTGGGATTCAAATTTTTTTCACTACCGGTTCTGTGGGCATGGCTTGGTGGGCGTGGCAGCGGAAGGATACTGTAAAATCTCCAGTCAGAGGTGGTATTCTTCGAACTACTCAAAATTTCCACTACCGGTTCTCCAGAACTGCTGAATACCACCTCTGAATTGTGGACAATCTTTATGATTTACACAATTCATAGAAGATGGCTTTGCCTAACTTCCCTGTGGAAACAATCTTAGCATATATTTAGGCCTGCGTCAGTATTTTAAGGCTAAGGTTCTGGTGAAAAGCAGTTATTAATGGCTAGTCAGGATGGTTCATACCACTATCATGATTAGTGTTAGATCTGGGAGTGTGGGCGCAAGGAATGGAGACGAGGCATCGAATAGTGACTCCAACTCTTTATTAGTGACTTCAGAACAGAGCGAAATACTAGGGCAACAGCAGCTCCTTTTATAGAGCTGGCTGCTGTCATAACACCCAATGATTTGAGTTTGCCACTCTGGGAGCGTCCAATCAGCAGCGACCCTCTATTAGTCAATCAGATCAGCCAAAACCGACCAATCATGATCTGCTATTAGTGGGCCAATCAGAAGTGCAGGTTTACGAACCTGTCATGGAAAGAAAACTATTAGAAGTGCAAGCTAATGAGTTTGCTTAGTTCGGAACACCCCTCCCCCCTAGGTTCCGTCTCAAGGGTGGGGTGATGTATTCTCGCAGGTAGGCAGGTCATTTCACCTGCCTACCTGATCTACATTATTCCACCAGTCTTTGGCCGGACTCTGGTTCCGGTGGGCTGTTCGTTAGACTCAGCGATAGCGATGATCTGACTTCACCGTTGGGTGACTCAGCATTGTCATCTCTACTCCCGTCAAGGCTCTTATCTGGATTCTCTGGGATTGCTGATGCCGCCGTGCTGCTACGTGGTGAGCTGACCATCAGGCCTGGCTCTTCTTCGTAAGGTGAATATTCCAGGCTTGGCCGCGCTGATTGCTGAGTTTCGCGAAGTGGATCAGGTACTGGTTCGTTTTCAGCCCCCTCAATTTCCCTTCCCCCCTTGGTTTGGAGTTCAGGGCTTGTGAAAGGGGTAGGTGCCAGCCTGGAACATAACTGGTCGATGTGGCACTTCCACATTCTCCCATCAGCAGTTTGTAAATGGTAGGAATGGGGACCCGTAAGTTGAGTTATGGTAGGGGGGACCCACAATGGGTCACCGGTAAAGACCGGGTCACCTACCTTTGCAAAGACTGGGTCGCCTACCTTGAACGTGCGATACTTGCTACTGGAACCCGGAGGTTTTTCTGGTGTGTAGGCAGGGTGTAGACAGTCAAGATGTGATCGAAGTTTCCGGCCCATCAGAAGTTCGGCTGGGGTTTTGTTTGTGGTGCTGTTTAGAGTAATATGTTGGAGGAGAAGCACCCTGGTTACCTTGTCGTGGATGTTCCCTTGTTCCATCTTGTGTAAGGTTTTCTTTATGAACTGGACCATTCATTCAGACCTACCATTGGCCGCAGGGTGAGCCGGCGATGTTAAAGCGTGGCATATCGCCCGGTCTGCTAGGTACTGTTCAAATGCCAAGGCGGTGAACTGTGGGCCATTGTCTGAAACCAAGATGTCTGGCAAGCTGTGTGTGGCAAATAGTCTGTTTAGTTTTTTAACGACTGCCTCTGTGGTGGTGTTCTTCATTTTGTGAACCTCAAGCCAGTTGGAATAGGCATCCACTGTTATGAGAAATGTATGCCCTTTTGTGGGTGCTGCAAAATCGATGTGGATATGGGACCAGGGACCTCGGGGTGCTTCCCATTCAGTTGGTGGTGCTTTTGGTGGAGCTGAGCGTGTTTCCTGGCACTTGTTGCAGGTGGCCACCCAGGTTTCTATTTGCTTATCTATACCTGGCCACCAAGCGTAGCTCCTTGCTACTGCCTTCATCCGCACGATGCCCGGATGTCCATCATGCAATAGTTTTAGGACCTTATGCTGTAGACTTTCTGGGATGACGACTCTGTCTCCCCATAACACACATCCTTTTTGGGTAAAAAGTTCTGTCTGCCTGTGTTTGAAGGGCTTGAAGGTGTCGTTGAGTTCGTTGTCAGGCCAACCTCTTTCTACCCAGCTGAGGACTCGTGCTAAACAAGAGTCTTTCCTTGTTTCAGATGTGATGTCTTGTGCAGTCAACGGTGGTGAAGGGAGTGTCTCGATCTGCAGCACAGCTAGGGTTGGAGCTGGGTTGTCTAGGACCTCCAGTAGTGGAGAGCGGCTCAGGGCGTCAGAGTGGGGAATGGCTTTCCCCGGTCGGTGTAGCAGTTGGTAGTCGTATGTGGCTAAAAACTCTGACCAGTGTGTCATTCTTGGCGATAAGATATGGGGAGTTGGTTTGTCCCCCACCAAGATGCCCAGTAATGGTTTGTGATTGGTGATTATAGAAAAGGACCTTCCATATACGTACTCATGGAATCGTTTGATTGCAGCCACAATAGCGAGAGCCTCTTTATCTAGTTGGCTATAGTTTCTTTCAGTTTTAGATAAAGTTCTGGAAAAAAATGCAATGGGTGCCTCAGTGCCGTTTGGCAGGAAGTGGCTCAGGATGGCTCCTACTCCAAACGGTGAGGCGTCACAGGTGACGTTTAAGGGTAAAGTCTCATTATATTGTATCAATACAGCATCTAATGTCAAAAGGTCCTTTACTTGCTGAAAAGCTCGCTCCTCTCAACGTCCCCAGACCCAGGAAGCCTTCTTATCGAAGAGCCTATGCAGGGGTTCAGAATAGTCACCTTCTGGGGTAGGAAAATGTTATAAAAGTTAATAAGTCCCAGGAAGGCTTGAAGATCTGTTTTGTTTCTAGGTCTTGGGACGTTTTTTATTGCAGCCAATTTTTTCTCAGTAGGATGAATTCCCTGTTTGTCAAGAAGGTAACCAAGGAATTCAACCCTCTCCGTACATAGTTGGCACTTGTCCTTCTTGACCTTCGGGCCAGCATCATTAAATTTTTGGAGGACCATTCTCAGCCGCTTTTCTAGTAGACTTCTAGTGGGGGCAGCTATCAAGACATCATCGAAATATGGCACGATCCCTTTTATGCCTTGCAGCAATCTCTCCATCAGACTTTGGAAGATGCCTGGTGCTACACTCACTCTGAACTGGAGTCTATTACACTTGAATGCCCCTCTGTGCGTGACTATAGTTTGGGCTTCTGCGGCCTCTGCATCTACAGGTAGCTGTTGGTATGCCTGGGCTAGGTCCAATTTTGCGAATATTTTCCCGTCCCCAAGGGAGTGAAGTAGGTGTTGGACCACAGGCACGGGGTAAGCGCTCTGCCGAAGTGCGTGATTTAGGGTGGCCTTGTAATCCCCACAAATTCTCAGAGATCCATCAGGCTTTATGGGGGTTACAATTGGGGTCTCCCATCGGGTGTGGTCAATCGGTTCCAACACGCCTTGGGCTATTAATTTGTCCAATTGTTTGTCAATCTTTGGTTTAAGTACAAAAGGCACTCGACGGGGCTTAAGGCGAATGGGCGCAATATCTGGGCAGAGGTTAAACGATATGGGGGATCCCTTGTACTTGCCTAGTTTCTTGGTGAACACTTTCTGGAATTCTTGGACGAGAGCCGCTTCCCAGTCATCGCTTTCAGTTTGGTTGATACCAGCTAGTTCGATTCCCAGTGGCGTGAACCACTACAAGCCTAATAAGCTGGGTCGATCTTTATCGATGACTGTAAGTGGTAGAGTTGCAGTGTGGTCTTTGAAGGAGACTTGGACGTGGCTGGACCCGGCGACTGGGATCCTATTTCCTTGATAGTCCTTTAATATAATTTTCTGAGGGCTGAGATCCTGGTGACGGATGTCAGGGATCAGCTGTTTGAGGGTTTTCCAGGAGACCATTGATAGGGAGGACCCAGAGTAGACTTCCATAACGCATGGATGATTCTCAATGGTGACCTTTACTCGGATCTTTCTTGCATCAAGGGATGAAGCGTGGCCGATGGTGATGGTTTGGTGTGCCTCTTCTCGTCTGGTAGAAGTGGCTGGTGCTCGATTTCTGTAGTTGTGGTTCCATTGGTTGCTTGGGTGGTCCCGATTTATTGGTGGGATGCCTGTTGTCTGCTGGAAACTATTTTTTCTTTGGTTTGGACTGGACCCTCGCTTGCCTCTACAGACTTTTGCAATGTGGCCCCTCTTTCCACAGGAACGGCAGAGGGTGTCTAGGAATATGCAGTCTGATCGTGGGTGGTTTCCCCCGCATCCAGCAAACTGATATGAGGGCTTACGAGTCCGTTGATCTCGCTGATTGTGGTCTGACCTGAGTCTGTTGACGTCCTCTTCCTCGCTTTCTGAGGAGGATTCAAAATCTTCATGGTGCGTGGTCATTGCGTGCCTCTTGGAAAGGGGCATAGGGTTACTGGCGAGTTGGTGGTGCGGTGCATTTGCTCGGCACATTTGAACTGCCGATTTCTTGGTTGCTTCTGCTGTAGTAGCATCGGCGATGACATCCACGAGGGCGATGTCCCCCTTTGCCATGATTTTGCTCTGGGTTGTGGGGTCTTTTAGACCCAGAACAATTCGATCTCTCATGGCTTCTTTGAGGTTTATGAAGCCACAGAGTCCCCCCAGGTTTCTGAGGTCTGCGATGAAGTCTCCAACACTTTCGCTTTCCTGTTGATTCTTCTGGTAAAACTGGTGTCTCCTGATGAGTGTTGGCACCTGTTGTGAATCAATAAATACTTGAATAAAGATTATTAAGAGCTTGAAGCAAAGTGCAGGGTTCTGGCCCTGCACTTCTGATTGGCCAATAATAGCGACATTGGATTGGTCCATTCAGGAGAATCTGATTGGCTATTAACGAGCCTCTCCCATTGGTTAATGGAGCTAGCGCTCCCCGTGTTTCATTGGTTAAATAGTTAAGAGTTTGCCTATATAAAGGGGCCCATTGCGGCCATTGAGCTGAGCTGTTTTCACATGTAAATAAAGAGTTTGAAGTTCACTGTTCACCGGCTCGTCTCCTCCTTGCGCCCATGCACAGAACTTAACACTGGCGACGAGGGTGGGATGTGGAGACGTCAGAGCTTACTGAACGACGAAGAACTATAACCGAGCAAGTGGCTGAAATGCACCAACAGTGGAACCATGTCCGGCGGCGTTATACCACCTGCTCCATTCGACCCGGCACAAGAAGACTGGGACTCATATATGGATCGCTTCCAGATGTTTCTGGAGACCAACAAGTTAAAGGATGTCACTACCGGAAAGAAACGAGCGGTATTCCTAACTCATTGCGGGCCGACCGTATTCAAGATGGCCAAGGCACTAGCGAAACTGGCAGAAGTAAAGTCTATGGACTGGGACATCCTCGAACCCTTGCTGAGGGCTCACTATGCACCTACTGTGCCAACGCTTGTTAGAAGGAATGAATTTTACCAGAGAAGTCAGTGGAAGGGCAAAAGTGTTGCTGATTTCATAGCAGATCTCCGGAATCTGGGAGGCCTATGCGAGTTTGCCAACCTAGAAGAAGCCCTAAGAGACTGAATAGTTCTGGGATTAGATGCACCAGGCACTCAGAGTAAACTAATGGCAAAGGGCGACATTAGCCTTAAAGATGCCATAGCTGAAGCTACTGCAGCAGAAGCAACCAGGAAGTCGGCTGCCCAAATGCGCTGCACCCACGCCCCGCTTCGCCAATGCGCCCGCAAAATTTCACCTCAGTCAGAGGGCCAGCTTGAAACAGCCCACCACAAGGACCTCTAATCATCGTCAGAAAGCGATGAAGAAGAGGTCCATCGACTTCGGTCCAAACGATACCAATGCCAGAAATCGCAGTACCAATGCGCTGGGTGTGGAGCAAGTCACCCCCAGTCAGAATGCAAATTCCTCGATGCGCTCTGCCATGTGTGTGGGAAAAGAGGCCATATTGGACGGGTCTGTAGAAGAAGCTAGGGCCCAGTCAGCCCTCAAGGGGGGCTAACTATCACCAACCAACAGGAAGTCGTCCTGCGAAGCGAGAACTCGTGAACCACCAATGGAACAACCACTCCTACAGAAACAAAACCCTAAACCACCCAACGAAGCGAGAAGAGGCTCACCAAATGATCACGATTGGTCACGCCTCATCTCTTGACGCCAAAAAGATCCAAGTGAAAGTGGCCATCAAAAACCAACCCTGCCTGATGGAAGTTGATTCAGGATCGTCCCTCTCAATGGTTTCCTGGAAGACCCTCAAGCAGCTCATCCCTACTATCCGGTGGCAAGACCTCAGATTCCAAAGACTCATACTTAAGGACTATCAAGGAAATCGAATCCCGGTCGTTGGATCCAGCCGAGTCCAGGTATCGTTTAAGAACCGTACAGCATTCCTACCCCTGACTGTAATCGACAGGGATCGGCCTAGTTTGTTAGGCCTCCAATGGTTCGCTCCAGTTGGAATTGAAGTAGCCGACATTCACCGAACCTGCAGCAGCGATTGGGAAGAAGACCTCGTCCATGAATTCCAGGACGTCTTTGCAGAAAAATTAGGCGAGTACAAGGGGACCCCGATATCATTTAACCTCAATCCCGAAATAGCTCCCATCTGCCTTAAG
Organism: Hydrophis major; assembly: GCA_033807585.1. NCBI lineage: Eukaryota > Metazoa > Chordata > Lepidosauria > Squamata > Elapidae > Hydrophis > Hydrophis major. Next base: position 371,046,492 of record CM066328.1, read on the forward strand.
CCTCGTCGAGTTCCCTTTGCCCTTAAACCAAAGATTGATGAGCAGCTTGATAAATTAATAGCCCAGGGTGTGTTAGAACCAACCGATCACTCTCCCTGGGAAACCCAATCGTAACACCCATCAAGCCGGATGGATCAATAAGAATTTGTGGGACTACCAAGCCACCCTGAACCACGCCCTTCAACAAAACACTTATCCGGTACCGGTGGTGCAACACCTCCTCCATTCCCTGGGGGGTGGAAAAATCTTCGCTAAACTAGACTTAGCCCAGGCATACCAACAATTGCCTGTTGACAAAAAAACGGCAGAGGTCCAAACGATCGTTACGCACCGAGGTGCGTTTAAATGTAACCGACTCCAGTTCGGAGTGAGCGTAGCCCCGGGAATCTTTCAAAGTTTGATGGAAAGGCTATTACAAGGGATAAAAGGTGTTGTCCCATATTTTGATGATGTGTTAATCGCTGCCCCAACTCGGAAAATACTCAAGGAACGCCTGAGGTTGGTTCTCTAGAGATTTAAAGACTCAGGCCTCAAAGTTAAAAAAACCAAGTGTCAATTATGTACGGATCGTGTAGAATTTTTGGGATATTTAATTGATAGTCAAGGCATTCACCCCACTGACAACATACTTAGGGCAATCAAGAACGCCCCAAAACCCCGGAATAAGGCCAACCTCCAGGCCTTTCTAGGCCTTATCAATTTTTATAACATTTTCCTGCCTCACAAAGCAACCGTAGCTGAACCCCGACATCGTTTATTGGACAAAAAAGCAACCTGGGTATGGGGACGCAGAGAACAGGTGTTTTGACATGTGAAAAATTTATTGACTTCTGATGCTGTTTTGATGCAGTATAACGAGACTTTGCTTTTAACAATCATGTGTGATGCATCCCCATTTGGAGTGGGCGCCATTTTAAGCCATGTTTTGCCAAATGGTAGTGAAGCCCCTGTTGCCTATTTCTCAAAGACGTTATCAAAAGCAGAACGCAATTACAATCAAATTGATAAAGAGGCCCTTGCCACTGTGTCTGCGGTTAAGAGATTTCATGAATATGTGTATGGCCGAGCCTTTACTATAGTGACTGACCACAAACCTTTGCTGGGAATAATAGCGGGAGATAGGCCAACACCGTATATATTATCTCCCAAAATGACTCGCTGGTCAGAATTCTTGGCGGCATGTAATTACAAGTTGCAACATCGCCCGAGGAAGGCCATTCCCCATGCTAACGCATTGAGCCATGCACCACTTCCGGAGACCATTGATGACCCCGCTCCGATGGTTACAACACTGCAGATCGAGATACTTCGAATGCCGCCATTAACAGCCCGAGATATCGTGATGGAAACGAAACGCGACCCCATTTTAGCACGAGTCCTCAGTTGGGTCGAGCAGGGATGGCCATTGGACCAGATACCTGACAACTATGCCCCATTCAAGTATCGACAAACGGAACTATTTTCCCAGAAGGGCTGCATTATCTGGGGTGATAGAGTTGTCATCCCAGAGCGGTTGCGACCAGCGATACTAAAGACTTTGCACAATGGCCACCCCGGCATCGTGCATATGAAAGCCCTCGCACGAAGCTACGCGTGGTGGCCGGGTATCGACAAGCTGATCGAGACATGGGTAAAAGCTTGTCACAAATTCCAGGAAGTAAGCAACGCCCTTCCAAAAGCAACCCCGACTGAATGGGAAACACCGAGGGGACCATGGTCCCGTATTCATCTGGACTTTGCGGGACCTACCAAGGGACACACATTTTTATTAACGGTGGATGCCTACTCGAACTATCTTGAAATCCATGAGATGAGGAATCAGTCATCAGGAAACTAGACAGACTCTTTGCGACACACGGATTACCAGACGTTCTAATATCCAACAATGGGCCCCAATTTACCGTGCTGTCTTTCGAACAGTACCTGGCGGACCGTGGTATTCGCCATGCGTTAATTTCACTGGCGCATCCTGCGGCCAACAGAAGGGCCGAGCGCATGGTACAATTCGTCAAGAAAACCTTGCATAAAATGGACTATGGTGATATAGAAGACAAGATTAACTGGATACTCCTTTTGCAGCATATCACTCCGCACAGCGTCATCAATAAAACTCCCACCAAGTTGTTAATGGGATGGAAGCTCCGCTCCCACCTCGACCGTCTGCATCCATCATATGAACCTGAAAAACCACACGGTTCCAGCGGGAAATGCTGTAACTTCCAGGTAGGTAACTTGGTTTTCGCTAGGAACTTTTCGGGCGATCCGTTGTGGGTCGAGGCAACTATAGTCCAAATAACCAGCCCTAGATCGTACCGCGTGAAATGTCGCGACGATAGAATATGGAAGCGCCATATTGATCAGCTGCGTTCAAGGCTACAGTCGGGGATCTCCGAGCCCCCTGATTTCCAAACCGAGGGGGGAGGAGATACCGAGGAAGCTGAATTTGAAGCAGCAGAAAGTTTAAGCGGAAGTAATGGCCACTCAGAGGCAACACGTGAAGGATCTGGAATGGGGGTGGTCTCACCTCAAAGAGATGCCGAGAGCATTAGCGGCAACGAAAATTCGAATACGGAATGGGAGGCACCCTCTTCACCAGATAACGTCCTACCCCAACAAGACTGTAGCCAAATACCTGGAGAACAACGCAAATCAAATAGACAATCAAAACAACCTGCCTACCTCAAAGACTACGTGACCGCACACCTTAAACGGAACCTGGGGGGAAATGGTGTTGTGAATCAATAAATACTTGAATAAAGATTATTGAGAGCTTGAAGCAAAGTGCAGGGTTCTGGCCCTGCACTTCTGATTGGCCAATAATAGCGACATCGGATTGGTCCATTCAGGAGAATCTGATTGGCTCCTAACGAGCCTCTCCCATTGGTTAATGGAGCTAGCGCTCCCCGTGTTTCATTGATTAAATAGTTAAGAGTTTGCCTATATAAAGGGGCCCATTGCAGCCATTGAGCTGAGCTGTTTTCACATGCAAAGAGTTTGAAGTTCACTGTTCACCGGCTCATCTCCTCCTTGCGCCCATGCACAGAACTTAACAGCACTGCTGGGGCATAATGGGCCCGGAGGATTGGGGTGGGGTTGTCCCAGTCCATCGTCTTGACTTCAGCTGGTTTTGCAAGTGCCTTTGCCATTTTAAAAACGGCAGGCCCGCAGTGAGTCAGGAACACAGCTCGTTTCTTGCCAGGCATTGCATCCTTCAGGGTGTTGGTCTCCAGGAAACCTGTCCATATACGAGTCCCAGTCTTCATTAGCCAGGTCAAATGGAGCGGGTATTGGAGCGCCGCTGGTCATTCTGCCGCGGTTTGTGCGCTCTCAGCCACGTGCTCTGTTATCGTTCAATGAGTGTTCATTCAGCTCTCTCGTCTCTGCATCCCATCCTCATTGCCAGTGTTAGATCTGGGAGAGTGGGTGCAAGGAACGGAGATGAGGCATTGAATAGTGACTCCAACTCTTTATTAGTGACTTCAGAACAGAGCAAAATACTAGGGCAGCAGCGGCTCATTTTATAGAGCTGGCTGCTGTCACAACACCCAATGATTTGAGTTTGCCGCTGGGAGCGTCCAATCAGCAGCGACCCTCTATTAGTCAATCAGATCAGCCAAAACTGACCAATCATGATCTGCTATTAGTGAGCCAATCAGAAGTGCAAGTTTACGAGCCTGTCGTGGAAAGAAAACTATTAGAAGTGCAAGCTAATGAGTTTGCTTAGTTCGGAACAATTAGTATCAGAACGAATATGCTAAGGGAAGATAAGCAGCAAAATATGCGTGCACTTTGTGAAGCTGTGTAAGATTGTAGGCTTTTGGGGAAGTAGACTAGTTACCTGGAAACAGAAACAATTTTAAAATCTCCTTACGGTCACATTAATGAAAAGAAGGGGCACATGCAAGTCAAAGCCTTATGCTTATAAGAAAATGAGAATTTGGTGTTGTGATTGAGACAGGCCAATGTGTAAACAAGGCTATTTTGTACTGGAAATATTTATCCCTTAGTTTCCCAGAACTGTAACATGGTAATCTTCATATAAAACACTGCTGTTGTTTCACATTAACTTGCTCATAGTTAAATTGATTTTGAACAACACATTGAAGTTAGAGGGTAAGTAAGCACAGCACAGTAGAATGAAACGGGCTTAGCTAGTTCAAGGTCCAGTACAATCACAACTATTGAGTTCTGGATGTCTAACTTTGCAATCACGAGAGAGAGAAATACAATATGCCACTTGGCTTTTTTTCCCTAAAACTGACTCTTCCAGATGCTATTACACTTCTCATTACTTAGGGTAAAAACTTAGGGTGAAAACGAAGTGGAAGTGTAGACATTCTGGTGCCCTTCATATGTTTGGATTATAGTTCCCATATGCTCCAGCTAGCATGTCAAAGGAATCCAAGTTGTCAAGATCAGATGCAATGTCTGTCTGTCTAGGAAATTCTATACAGGGTTCTCTAGAGCAGGGGTCTCCAACCTTGGCCACTTTAAAACTGGTGGACTTCAACTCCCAGAATTCCTTCTCCAGTCATGTTAGCTCAGGAATTCTGGGAGTTGAAGTCCACCAGTGTTAAAGTGGCCAAGGTTGAGACCCCTGCTCTAGAGTGTAGTGATCACACAATAGTAAAGACAATAAAGCTCATCCTGGAACTGCAATGATTAGCTGCTTTTATCAGCCTTCTATATATATTGCAGTCCCTAAACAAGTCTCCAATGGATTTAGAAATAATCCATTTATATGAACTTGGTCTTAAATTCAAATTCCAGATCCACAAAATACTAGTTGGTTGAATGAGATGTAGTCATTATCACTTACTTGCAGCATACTTTTTAAAAAACCATTAAAACAAAAATGATTGTCCCATAGTTTCTTTTCATTCCTCTGTCATTATTTAGGCTAACTGAGTGAGATAAGGTCAAAACTAGTTCTTCCACATAGTGCAGTTTAAAAAAATACCAAAATGACTATGGAAAGAAATGTGCCATTCCATTCTCTGTTTCTTCCATTATTGTTTTAGCTAATATTTATTTAAATGTATTATAGCCATCTACTCCCCTAAACTGTGTTTATGATCGTCCTATCCCAACAATCTTTTGCCATAGAAATACTAAGAATACTTTAGCTAATAAATATGCTGGTGCATTTATATGACAGGAAGAAAGAACTGAAGAGGGTGGATGAGTTCTGAAAACTAAGGTTGATGCTATGAAATTTATAAAGAGAAATTATACAGAACATACATTTGTTAGCATTTTCTTAAGATAACTGAATGTATTTTTTGCCAGGCTTTTCAGTCATGGTTTTCTGAAATACATGCAAATCCAAAATATTATGCACATACACAAATACCATCTTTCCCTCTGGTTTTTAGTGCCAATTTTGAATTACTCTCCAAATCTTCCAGCCTGGATGCCTGTATGACTGACTCTAGCATGGAGTTCTCTACTTTTTTTCATTATCTCTTTGCTGTCAGACTCAGAATCTCCAAGAAGAACCTGCTGCATGACTCATAGTGAGCACAGCTTGTGGACAATATGGATTTAAGACTGAACTTCAGACTAAGTCTGGAAGAGATGCTTTGAAAGGCTCGGGATCTTAAGTGCATCATCTTGGTTGTGACTCATTAAAGCAGCCCCCTGTGTTTCCAAGGCCTGATGGATTCAACGTAAGCCTCTCTGTAGCAGCCACATAAATTTAGAAAATGATGGGATTGTTTTAGTGAGTCAAACAGATGCTGTGTTCTCAATCCCATGTCTTCTACACAGTCCTAGCATGACTAGGGAAGCTGCCTTTGAGTTTGAGGAGCAATGAGAGATATGTCACTGGGAATATAAGACTGCTACAGAAAGAATGGACTATTTATCCCATCAAGTCCTACCTGGCTGTTGTAAGCATTTACTCCTTCCTGTATCAACTTTCCAAGTATTTATTTATTTATTTATTTGTAAAATTTATGTATTCGTTTTGCTGGAACTATTCATGAAATGTGCTAGGCAGGATTGTTATTGATTGTTCCCCAGCATCATCCAGAAAAATGACAGATTGGTGCCTGGCATGGTGAAGATATTGCATGAATAAGACTGAACCAGACATTTTAAGATGTTTTTCTGCCTCTAGCAGGGACTTATGGGTCTTGTCCTGGCCTATAATTGGCTGAACTAAATCCATAGCTACCATAGATTAACAATGTCTACAATGAGAAGCCTCAGGTTCATCTGGAAGCAGTAGAAAACCATAAACCAACCAACGAACTGATGCTGTTACAAATAGGCATCATTTTTATGACCAAGTGAAAAAAACAGAGTCAGTTTGTTCTGGTGGTTAAGTCACTAGGCTAAAAACCAAAAGAATATGAGTTTTAGTCTTGCCTTATGCAGAAAGCTGGCTGGATGACCTTGGGCAAGTCCCTGTCTCTCAGCTATATTCACTCACAGGGTTGTTGTGGGAAAAATGAGAGGATGAAGGAATATTGGGCATGTTCATCATGTTGAGTTATTTACTAAAAACTAATAAAAGCAAGGAAGGTGAAGAACCCTCTGCAGGATACATCTCTCTCTTTTTCTCTTCACATTGCACCACTTTGCAGTTCATCATTTCAAGTACTGAATTATTGCAATCAAATGGTCAGAGAATCATCAAAGCATATTTGCTGCAAAGAAAGGCTAACGGGCTGAGGAATTTTTGATTAGGGAAAAATATAGACAGTTAAAGACAGAAAGCATAGAGATTTATGAAAGGATTCATGCTGTAGAGAAAATAGACTGGTGATAAAAATGTCTCCTTTCATTGAACTTGTGTTCAGGGTCATCCAATTAAATTGGGAGAAGATTAAAGATCAACCAAATAAAAGATTCCTCTGAACAGCACAGAATTAATTCATGGTTGGCAGACATCAATTATGGTCATAGCTTAAAGACTGCATTTAAAAGGCAAATTAGTCAAATACATGGAATAAAATTGTCAGTGATTTTCTCCAAGGTCAGTATCACAAACATCAACCTCATTTTAACTACTGACAGTCTTAGCTATGGAATACATAGACTTATAAAACTGGCCACCAAATTCTTTATATATATATATATATATATATGTTTTCTGAGGTTGACCCATTATCCAGAATTAATGTTTCATAATGACCAGTATTCCTCAGATACCCGATCCAATAGTCTATGGACCATGCTTTTGGGGAATAACTCTAGTTGTTCCAACACAGCTTGAGGAAGTGAGGCTAGACATGCCTCATGCCTCATGCTTTTTATATGACATTCATAACATGGTCATCTACAGGTGGCTAACTTTGAATGGTTCCCCAGTTCAGGGTTAGTTAATAGAAGTACTGAAATCTACTAGCTGTATCTGTTTGCTGACTCAAAATTAAACAAGTCATGGCCATCACTTCAAAACTAAGAGCACCAGTTTAATTCTCGGAATCATCCTAGGCCTGGTGAAATCTGAGAACAGGAAGCATTATTTGCCCATTTCTCAAAACTGCAAGGTGCATCGTTATTTTCAGTTCTCTATTTAGATCTTACTAACTACTAGCGTAGTTATTTGCTCTTTGATTGGCCCCCTTTCTTCTGTTGTACTGCCTTAAAAATCTCACTTCATCCTCCTCTGTGGTGATCGCTAAGAATAATTAAAAGACTCAGAGGGGACCGTGGTCTTCTTATTTCTCTTGTCCTTCAAGCAGTGGTGGATAAAGATACGATCTGGACAAAACGATTGATGTTTCTGCAGGGCTTTTCCAAATGAAAAGCTAATAGTCATTCAGCGAGAGGCTCCGGTGCCGTTGCCTGTTGGAGAAGAAGAGTTGAGTGGTTGAGAGATTCATTCACCGATTGATTCATTCATTCACTGAAACAGTGGGAGGGAGGGAGATCTTAAAGGGAGAGTAGTGGACACGGGAAAGTAGTGGTGAACTTCCTGCAAGAGTAGAAGAACCGTAAAAGAAAAGGAGTGAGGAGAATCAAGGCAGCCAAGCCACTTTGACGAAAAGTAGTTAGGGGCGCGACTGACAATTCTGTGCAGGAAAGGGTTAAAAAACCACATCCTCCTGGTAAAGTTTACATGTAAATAGGGAACAGCTGCTACTGCTCCTCTCCGGCTGAGGCTGGCTCACTGGAGCTTTTGATTGGCCTTCAATGACATCACTCGCTCCGCAGGTTACACCACAGAAAGCCCGAAGCGACTGCGACCAAACCATCCCTTAAGAGATGAGAGGGCAGTCGCCGGCTCCGCCCACTCACTCATTCTCTCCCAATCATTGGCATCTCCGCGAGAGGCGGACAACAACCCTCCAGGAGAGAACGCCTATTGGGTGAAGGCCCCGTCGATCTCTTCTACCGCCTCGCCCCCTTTTTCGAACCTTACATTTACTGGGTAGCAAAAGAGAAAGTAAGTATGTTGCAGCTGGAGATCAATGAAGCCTAAGTGAATGGGGGCTCGATGTGTATATTAAATCGATCGCCGCAGCCCCGCGCCAGGTGTTGAAGGATAGCCATTCATTAATGAAGTAAGTAAGTAGATGACTTTCTTTCCTAGGGGAGAGGGGTCGTGCCTGCGTGTTTATGTAGACGACTGAGAAGCTTCGAAAAGAGTTTTTCTTCTTTAAAGAGAGGGAGAGTTCGGGTCGATAACATTGAGAGTGCTGCCTCTCTCCCTAAACCCCACGTATCTCCTGTCGTCGTTTGTGCGTTTCTCTCTCCAGCGGATGTTCACCGAATGAGTCGGATGAAAGCGAGCTGCTCTCGTTTGGGATTGCTGCAGTATCCTTGGGGGCGGGGGGGGGGGGGGCGAGAGATGTGTGTTTGGAATCAGGATGCATAAGAGGTATCCAGCTTCACAGCATCCCCGACATATAGATCCTCGGAGAAGACGTCTTCTCTTTCCTGGGACCTGTGGAATGATGTAGATGAGCCCGAGGAGTTGTTGTTGTTGTTGGCTGCGATTTTCTTCAATCGCAACACTGACTTCGTGGGTTTGGTTGGAAAATACAAACTGCCTCTGCTGCAGAGACGCAGATCTTCACGAACAGCTTTGCATCGGGAGAAAGGATCGGTGTGGCCTCCCGCAAAGTACTGTTTGTCTTTCTAAGGTGCACATTTTCGCGCACAGAGATTTGTGCTTCGACAAAGTGGGGGGAGAGGAGTTAAAAAGCTGCTTCTGTATATTTCAGATTTCTTGCCTCTGCGTAGCGTTCTTGGGCTGCTTCTTTCCTTTCCGCCCCGGTGACAGATTATTTTGTCTTTTGTTTGTAGCAGCAGCAGCGATTTAAATTCATCCTGCAAATACTCTCTCCCCTCTGTAGAGAGAACATTACTTACCTTGACTGTTGTCTTAAGATGGGGACCGTAAGGAAGGATAGTCGTGCTGCTGGTGGAGAGGATGCTTTGATTTTAGAAGACGAATAGGGAAGAATTATTTTTTTCCTTTTGGGGGAAAAAAAAATCCTCCTCAAATAAGGTTAAAAATCGTTTTTGAGGTACAGTTCTTTGGAGGAGATGAGGACAATTGCCCTATCTTTTTTTGTTTGATCTTGGGCAAGCTTCAGTTCTTATGACTTGAATGGGAATTGGTTACCCATAAGTATGGTTAAGTTTTCAAGTTTCAGAGTCTCAGAAGGTGATGCAGTAACCTGAAAAAAAAAAATCAGTGACATTTTTGACCCCTTTCAATTCGACTGAGCCAGTCCCAATGTAATTGGCCACTCAGCAGTGCTCTAAAGCTGATATAAGATATGAACTTCCAAGGTAATAGGAAGATTTAATTTTTTTTCCTATTAAGATAAATAATTTCAAGCTATGTAATCATGTGTTCAGCAGTAAGCAGAAGAGTTTGGGTACCTTGAGGCTTGGATGTTCCAGAGCTGTCATTAAATGATTGCATTAGCATCTGACTAAAAAACAGTTCCAAAATAGCAATTCCACTGATAAGAGACATGACACCCCCTTCCATTTTTTAAAAAAATCCTCTTACATTTCAGTGATTGTTTTCTTTGCCAAACAATGTATTGATGCATCCTCTGGTCTTCCTTGGCAATTCTGAAAATGTCTTCTTAAAGAAAAGTTGTAACATTTTCGTTTGTGCTCAGATTTATTTTTCTTGCTTTCTTGAGATGCTATCTTCGTATTAATAACTTTTGACTGTTTCATTTATGGATTATGTAGATGTAGAAGAAAGCCTGGGATTTTTTGTATAAGCTTTCTCCTTTTAGACCAGGGATAGCTTCCTTGTTTGCTACCTGCTCCACAGATACTGTGATAGGTTGTCTATTAAAGTAAGATGTGTTAGGTGAATTTATTTGCCAAATCTCTATTTTTTGTTCTTTAACATGGTTGTGTAGATTATCCAATTAAAATAACATGATAAATTTGAAACCAAAATTCAAATTTTCATTTTTTTTCTGATTGAGAGAGCAAGAAGCTATTGTGGGTGGGTTACTTTCAAGCAAAAAATGTTTTCAGTAACTCCATTGGTGTCTGGTACTTATTATTTACTCTCAGACATATGCACTCATGTTACTCTTTAAGGTTTAAATGTGAGATAAAGGGAATATTCTGTAGGAAATGCCACCCTTGTGCCCATATGAACTTAGTATAAAATCCTAATTTGCAAAGAATTACACTTCTGCAGTTCCATAGGGGTTGGGCTGAAGGAGTTTCTGATTCATTTACACTCTTGCTTCTAAATTAAATAAGCAGGAACACATCTTTAGTTTTCTAATCTTTCTTTGCTAATTGATTACAACTGCTAGTGGTGTTTTTTTTTTTTTTTTTGCTTTTACCAATCCCAAACAGCTTTTGGAATGGTCATTGTTAAGGGAGACTCCCACACAAGTCTAAGAATGAAAGCTTGTCCATCACAGATAACTTAACTTTTCTCCTTTTCTTTTGTTTTTTACAGAGAGAGCTTGAGTTCCTTTGACTTCCCATTCTCAGCCTCCTCATGCCTCCTTCTCCATTAGACGACAGGGTTGTTGTGGCACTCTCCAGGCCTGTAAGACCTCAGGATCTCAATCTTGGCTTAGATTTCAGCTACCTTGAATCTGCTTCCTCGGCCACTGAAAACACTGTGAGTCTCCTCAGCACGGCCGTTGTGTCCATCAAGGCTGCTAATCTGACGTATATGCCCTCATCCAACGGCTCTGCCCGCTCCTTGAGTTGTGGATGCAGCAGTGCCAGTTGCTGCACTGTGGCAACATACGACAAGGACAATCAGGCCCAAACCCAAGCCAGCACCAGCAGCATTTCTGCCAGCATAGGAACCTTGACTACTTGCTCAGCAAACCAAATGGTCAACAACAATGAGAACTCTAGCCCTTTGAGTCCATCTGGTGGTGTGGGGAGTCCAGTCTCAGGTGCAACAAAACAACTGGCAAGCATCAAAATCATCCATCCCAATGACTTGGCAAAAAAGATGACCAAATGTAACAAAAGCCACCAAGGCCCAGTCATCATTGATTGCCGGCCTTTCATGGAGTACAACAAGAGCCACATCCAAGGGGCTGTTCACATCAATTGCTCCGATAAGATTAGTAGGAGAAGGCTTCAGCAGGGCAAAATCACTGTCTTAGACTTGATCTCTTGCAGAGAAGGCAAGGACTCCTTTAAAAGAATCTTTTCCAAAGAAATAATTGTTTATGATGAAAATACTAATGAGCCAAGCAGAGTCATGCCTTCACAGCCATTGCACATAGTGCTGGAGTCTCTCAAGAGGGAAGGCAAGGAACCACTGGTTCTCAAAGGTATTTATAACTGTTAATCTGCTTTTTTCTCCTCTGGACTCAATTCAAGATCTGGGCCAAGTTAAATATGACAGGGTTCCTACACACGTGTACTGTTCCTTACTTTCTTTTAAAATGGAGTGATGTTTAAAAGAGATCACACCAATCCAGAAACCTTCTAGAGCCATGATGGTGAACCTATGCCACGCATGCTGGAAGTGGCACTCAGATCCATCTCTCTAGGCACGCCAGTTGTCTTCCATAGCTCTTCTGGGTTCTGGTGTGTGCATGCATGCCGGCCAGCTGATCTCCACGCGTGAAGGAGCATCAGAAACCAGAAGAGCAGCTCCCCAGAGCACATCCACATGCTGGTCAGCTGGTCTTTGTGCATGCATGCACATTAGAAACCGGAAGACCAGGTGGCCAGTGTGCATGCGACCACAAGGAAGCTAAGCTTCCGGTTTCCAGCACGCATATCGGGGAGCTGCTCTTCCGGTGTCCGAAAAGATTAGCCACCTGTTCTAGAGTTTCTGTGTTTCATAGGAGGGGAAAATACAAACCATATAAAACTCTTATTTAATAATAGTTTTCTGTGGTAGTGTTAATAGAAAATACCCGGATCAGGAGTCCATCTAAAGATCTCAAAGTACAGCTATTTCATCATTTCTGGAGCTCACTGTTGCTGGGAAGAGGAACTGTTGTACATGGCAGGGACAAAGGAGGAAGTTCAGGCCATTCATAGTTCCTTTGGGGGCAATTTTTCCTCCTGGCTTCTGAAGGACAAGAGTTTATTTTTTAACACCCTAATGTACTTTATGAAACAGGGGTTTAATGTATTTCAGACCTGAAATAACTGCAGTTCATTTCTGCTATTCATTTAGTAGCCCAACTTTTTTCACACTTTTCAAATTTGAGCAGAAGCCTGAAAAAAGGAGCTATTTTAATAAATAGATGTTGCACTTATTTGAGGTCTGTGTGCGGTACACTATGTGTGTGTTTGTATACACCTATTCACACACCTATGTGTGTGTTTGTATACACTATGTGTGTGTTTGTATACACATATACCTATTCAGGCTTGTTGGTTATTGACTCAGTTACATAATAGAAAACATCTGGTGATTGGTTACTTCCATGCTTATTAACTAAAAGCACAATTAAAAAATATTTGTTCTATTGCTTGTTTTTATAACATATCTTATGGTAGCATAATGCAAATGCTAAGACCTCTAATGTAAAGTTTTGGAGTATTTATTTTATCATCATTATGTCCTACAAAATATAAATCCAATCCAAACAACATTATTAAAATTGTGGGGTATGTATCTGATTACTTCAGCAATTTATTCACAATATTTATAACTCGCAACATGATAGATGAGAAGTGTTCTTAAGAAAATCTTTGCAAAATTTGTACATCATTCACATTTTGAAATCTGATGTAAAGAAGCTGAATTTAGGAGCAATAAGGATTTCAAAAATCTGTCCCTTGGGCTTCCATTCTAACTGATTTTATGGGCAGGGGTGCACATAGAATCGTCAAAGTACATAGGAAGCAATGGTAGAAAATGGTGAATTACCTCTTATAGGCTGATTTGGACTAGATATGTCTAAGGCAGCTGTGCAACTTTGAAACCAAGCTGCAATTTATTAGAATATTGTCATAGTTTATTGTAAATGTATTCACTTGAAAAATACTACTTTTAATGAAGCCATTTTTTTCACAGGTTGCCTTCAGACTACATCATATAGTGAAGTCACTCTAAAATTAATGGGATTTACAATCCCCAAACAAATGGCTATCAGAATTGTGAAATTTAGCATTTTTAATGAAATGAATAGCAGTTAACTTTTGAATAATTTAAGCAGCTTTGAAGCAGGAGATTAAAGTAGAAGCTGCCTTTTGCATTATGATCCATCTTCCAAAGGCCAAAAGAAAGAAACAGAACAAACTATGTTGTTTGTTAATATAAAAAAGAGAAGTAATTGTCAACTGAAGTTTCATAATTCACTAATGAGGAATGGCATGCTCTAAGTACGCAAGGTTTTTAGTCAAAAGTTCTACTCATTTTAGAATATTTTCAAAAGACCAAAACAAGAAACTGGAAAAAGTGGAGAAAAGGTGTCTGGCTTAAAAAAAAAAGATGTTTAGATGTGCAGTTGTGAGAACTTTGCAATTAAACTTCATAGTAAACTGTCTTTTTGACTGAAAAGATTTTTTTTTAATATAAGAAAGTGTGTTTTTAATGTGTGTGATAATGCTCTGGGGAATTGTGATTGCAAATTCTATGGGAATTTGATTCCCTTGAGAATCTGTGTTGATAGAGGGTAATTTGAATTATCCTCCTGGGAAGTTAGAGAAAGGTTTGTTGGTGATGAATGATCTTTTCCAGCAAGACTTTTTCAGCTGTAGTTGCATATTTCATCTACTAATTAGTCCCACTGAATGGATGGGAAATGATTTGTAAACATATATTTTGGGTTGTACCCCTATTTTGTTTTCTAATGATAACAACTGAACCTAGCATAACTAGGTTTAGTCCCTCTGCCGCTGACCTCAAGATTTTCAATGCTGTCTGCCGTGGTTCTGATAAGGCAGATATTGTTTTGGGAACCTTATTTAGCAAAACAGTTGTATTCCATTGGGAGACAACCTTTTTAGTTGCCACAAGTAAAATTTAATTCTGCTAATAGATCTTGCAGATTTCTCATGAGTTTACTGTTGGAGAACTGCATAGCAGCATAATTTATGCAGGAATATTGATTCTTTCACCATTTTTAATTGTGTGGCTACCAATAAGGGCAGCATATTAGTCACATTCATTTAATTCTATTACTAAGGAAGTCAATGGTTTTCCTCCCCCACCCTTTTTTTTTTTTTGCCTCTTCAGAATTGATTCCAGGAGGAGGCCTTTAGGAAAGCACCTTGTTGGCTAAGCCCTGTGTATCTTGACCAGTGGAAGATTATGCTTGTGCCTTTATAAATAGAGCATCTCTTTGTAAAAATTCATACAGTTGTGATATCTTTGGGAACCATGGCTGTGATTTTAAAATAATAGTATTCTAAGATTTCCACTGGTGTCAATGAACATCATTTTCTAGATGAAATGGGAAAAAAAACACTTTAATATACTCGTAGTACTGTGCTTTGATGCCAAAGATTACTCCATTTGTAAGTGTGCTTAGGACCTTTACAATAATATAGCAATAGCACTTAGACTTATATACCGCTTTATAGTACTTTAGAGCCCTCTCAAAGTGGTTTACAGAGTCAGCATATTGCCCCCAACAATTTGGGTCCTCATTTTACCCACCTCGGAAGGATGGAAGGCTGAATCAACCTTGAGCCTGGTGGGATTCGATCTGCCAAATTGCAGTAGGAGTAGCTTGCAATACTGCATTCTAACCACTGCGCCACCAAGGCTCCTCAAATATATTTGTCTAGGATTTTTTTTCCAGTTTAGGAAGTGAATTCAAATTATTTTTTAGGCAAAAAAACCTAAACAACAGCCCACAAATCATTCCTGGTAAGCTTCAGGAATTTTTAATGAGGAAAATTGAATTTGATGTTAGTAAACATCAAATTCAATTTTCTGTTGTAAACCTGCAGAGATCTACATGCGGATTGCACTCTGTTTTCTGCTTTTTCTTGTGTATAGGAATGATTTGCTAGTCTGGCTTCTGAAATGGGAGGTGTTCACTAATTACGAAAGGCTTTATGGAAAATACAATTAAAAATGGCTTTTACTGTAACTTGTAGATTCAAACTGGGATGGACTCCCTTGTCTCCATTGGAAGAAAGCTAGCTACTCTTTGACCCATCTTCAAACATTAATTCATCTTATATTAGCTATGGCAACGACTGCATGTTCTCTTAAATTGATAATTTTTTATTCAAGCTTTAGAGCATTGATTAGGAAAAGGCTATGTGGTATTGCAGAATAATCAAGATGGCCACAACCACTAGATGGTAGCCATCTCTATTAGCAAAAGAACGTCAAAATCCTTCTAGTACCTCTATAGTCCTGGAACGATGAGAAAGGAAGAGGACTAATACTTCGATGCTGTGTATCCGAGGGTACATGTCTACAGTCATTTCCCCTCAATCTGATGCCTTTCAGACATCCCATAGTTCTCCAAACATACTGACTAAGGATTTTGGAGATTGGAATCCAAAGCAGTCAGAAAACATTAGGATGGAGAAGCCTGATCTGCAGAGAGAGATTGTAATCAAAAGAATGGCACTTGGTTTTAGTCAAGAGTTAATTTGGAGGATCTGCTTAAGTGATCAAAGTTTAAGGAATGTTAACATTGGTTCTTGCATTTACATACATTTTAAACCATTTCCACTTTGAAAAAAAAAGGAATGTAGAAAATAGAATATGGAAATGAAATATAAAAAAAAGGAACATGGAAAACAGTAATTACTCCCTAATCAGCAAATGGAGCTTATGGGTTCATAATAGTGTTAGTCATAATTATTAAAAACTTCATTAAATATAGTAAACTTTAAATTATTTTGATGTGGAGCATAAAAACCTTTCTGCTGATGTGCTCTTTTAATTGACAAATAATTATAACAGTCCTAATTTTGAAAATTAATTCTTGTGATTCAAGCTCAACTCTTAGTGCTTTCATGGGTCTATATTTGCAATTTTATTGGCAATGGTAAACAAGTGATTTATCATTGCCTTCTGGAAAGTTATTCAACTTTTCAGTTGATCCCACAGTTCTGGTGTTCCCTGGTGGTGTCCTAGCCACAACAAACAGGCATAGGAATGCTTTACGAGTTGACATTCAGGTTACAACTATCTCCAATCTTGTTTAGCTTCTGGTTACTCCATTTCAAGACCTGGTTTCTTACTGATGAATAATTTTGAATCCAGGAATAATAAAAGGAAATTATACCACTTTTAAACACATACTGTTCCATAAATTCAGTCCTGATTTTAGAAGACTGAAATTGAGTTCAGTGTGATTTCTTGGTGAATGTATGTGTATGAAGTCTGACAGAGAACCAAGAGTCCAAATCTTTAGAAGTAAGGACCCATAGAAAAGCTAAAACCCATAGAAAAGCTTCCCAAAACCCTGGTTTGAGGTAAAAGCATTGTCACATCATCTGCCATCATAACAATACTATATTGTATTGTGAAGTTGGGAAACTAAAATTAGCAGAAACATAAATCTAAAGATGCTTTAGAAAAAAGAGATTATTTCCCCCCCCCCCTTTCCCAATTGCTGGTTGAATCCTTTTTTAAATTTAACGATAGCAGAAAAATACAAGCAGGAAAAAGAATGTTCCCAAAATATCGCAATTTGAAAAAAAAAAAATAGCAAGAGAAGGCCTTGTTTGGAAGTAGGATTTGGACCATGGATGCATATTATCACAAGGTTCTGCTTCAGTCTCTGTGCTTGCAGTGTGGTTGGAGAGGTGTTTGTTATTCAATTTCACTTGTCAGATGGAATTTTTTCCATCATGCTTCAGTAGCTCTTAATGCCCTGTGTGTGATGCCATTTTTGTTTTTAGATATTGAACTAAAACTGAAGTCGGGCTATGGAGCTGCTCTGCTTTTTATGTTGAGTGAGGCTTTTTCTTGACTGCAATCCAGTCATAATTTATGGCTGGCCCATCTGATCTTCCTGGTTTATGTTTGTAAACATTGGTTGCTAACTGCCCCGTCCAAGTTTGTCTCTACTCCCTCCCTCCTTGTCTAGGACCATGTTCTCCATGTTTGGTGCTGCCTGTCATGCAGACTGCGCTGTTGCCATTTCAGTGGTTCAGTGTCACACAGAGGAGAAACTGATCAGAGAGACTGTACCGGCCTCCCCCCCCCATGTCTCCCCCCCCTCTCCTGATTAAGTTACAGGCTTAATTTACAGCTCTGCCTGGTGACCTCAATCAAATATATTTTCACTCTTCTAGACGTCTGGTGCATTTTGTGGATTTTTTTTTGTTTAATTATAAAACAAATATACAGCTGGAGCCATATAGAAGACCAGAATATTACAAAAAATAATAAAAGTTTAACTACTGTAATGTATAGATAAAAACTCTTATTTAATTATTTGAGCAGCAGTCCTCCCTATCTTTACTATGTGAATTTTAGATGTTTGTATTCTGTCTCTCCTATTTCTCTTAGCATAGTGTTTCTGTAGTATATAAACCTATAGTACTATTGCGATCCAACTCTGCTGAATAGCTCATAGTCCCTTCATAAAACAGAAGTAATCTATCTTGATTATTAACCTACTTATAGCATTGACAAATGATCTACACAGATGATTGGAATACAGAGTAATGTTTTCCATATGCCATGTTGGCTATGAATTATGGATTGGAGGTCCAACACATTGGATTGATAGTGACTAACTAATAATTTCAGATGTTCTTATATTGTACAATTGTACTATTGATCCCTTTAAGTTGATACGTGCAAATGAACCAATGGTATGATGTAGTAGGAATCTTTGACTAGGAACTTAATTTCCAGATCCAGACATAAAAGTTCAATAAAGTTAGTTACTGGCTCTATTTCCTCATGTTTGTTTGGATCAATGAGGGACAGTGTGTTCTGGGAATATCAAAAGAGAAGAATTAATTTATGGCTATATTTAACCCTTTAAAAACTTAAATTGGACACTTAAATTAACTCAATTCAATGTTATGTTGAAGAATACCCATGTGACCCATTTTGTGCTTTAGTTGATATGTAGAAGAATTGGTTTCAAGCCCTGGCAAAGAAGAATGCATGTCCCAAACAAAGGCTTCAACATACAAGCCAAGGATTCAGTAATGAAGCTTTTGCATGGGACATGACGCTTAGGACTTCCTATAAAATGTAATAAGAGATTGTTTCTTCCCCAGATGGTGCTTTGGACTTTAAGCATGCCCTGACAATGAATGTGTTTCTTATTAGTGGATAGATGGATTAGATAGAGTGGGGCCACTATCGGTCTAATCTAGTCTACTTTATTTTAATAAATAAAATAAATTATTGTAATACATTTGGAGAATATACTTAAGGGTATGGCCCTGGAGGGCAGATGTAACCCAAACCCAGTGAATAAATATAACAATGGTTGCAACCATTGGTACTGATAATTCAGATGTGTTGTCTACACACTACATCACACCCATTAACAGTTAACAAAGTACGTTGAGATTTGACTGACTGGTAAGTAACAAAAGCCTACATAGCAATAGAAGAAATATGATAGTTGAGAATATGTCAGTGGTGGCCTGCTGCAGGTTTGGACCAGTTCTAATGAACCCTCTGGAATGATGATCAGTTGGCCCTGCCCACTCACCCCAGCTCTATCCTGTCTTACATTTCCTCCTTTTGCAGCTCAGCTGATTTGTGTGGCAAAGTCGATTACCATGTCTCAGCTGTTCTACTTACCAGGGAAGGCTAGAAGGTGAGCTGGAGAGGTTCAAATTGGTGTTTATTGAATGCTGTGCCCACATCTGTATGAAGTACACACTCACAGAACAGGTTGTTAAATCGGTTGCAGCCTACCCCTGAGACTATCCCAACTAACTACCTGTAATTTTAATTTGGTTTCATGTAGTTATTATTCTGTTTGGTAATATGCTGTAGTATGAGAGCTCCTCCCCTTTAATTTTTAAGAACCAATGGTGCATCATGGGACTTTTTGAAACCAAAGCAAAAAGTTTGTTTCGTGTTTTTCTTAGTCAGAATATCATGTTTTCTTCCTACAGTTCTGTATAGAGAACTGCTTATGTGTGCTATTTGTAACATGACAGCATATTTATTCTTTAGAAATTGCTTTCTCAACAATTTTCTGAAATTTGTCAACTCTGAAGTGACTACTTCTGATCTTACCAAACATCAGGTAGTTGACTGAGATGGAGAACACACAGGCTCTCAAGATCATACCAATTTAAAAAGTGTCATTTCACTGGAACTCAGCCATAAGAGAATAATGGTGTATTGAAACCTGTTTTGCAATTTCTTCACAATTTTCTTGCTTCATAAAAAATGCTCCTGTTTTTCTACTTTTTTCTAGACTACTTAATATTTTCTTTCAGTTTTCTCTGGTTGGTACTTTTGAGTTGAATATTGGTGTTATGCAGTTCCCCATCACCACACAATCTTCCTGGCTGCCCAGTCATTCCAACTTGAAGAAATCCCTTGAAAATTTTCCCTTTCATTCTGCTGAAAAGTGTTAAGTCAGGCACCTGCAGTTTAATAGATCATTGATTAACAATTGAATACAGCAACTACCTTGTAATTAAGAATGTCAAGATCACTAAGAATTTCTCTTCTTGGAAAGAAACATTCCAGAATGAATTTTCTTTTATCCTGTTGAATGAAAACTGGTACGAAGAGAATATAGAATCATGGCACACAAACATATTTTCTCATTTCTTATGTATGGGAAGTGATTAGTGTGTGCTGTGAACTTCCACCTATCTCCAGTGCAAGTCTTGCTGAAATTTTTGTTACTGATGATTAAATGCTAGATCTTCATCATGGGTGATGTTAACTGGGCCTCCCCTCTTAATTGGAAGTGGAGAAAAATTGATCAGTATTGTTAAGAATTAGTAATTTTGCCACGTAATGCTGAAATATGCTGAAACAATATAGGAGTACTTGAACTGGAGAGCACAGGAAGAGAGAATAATAAAATGAAAAGCAATCGTGGTGAACAAGAAAGAGGCAAATGATTCTAGCACAGGGGTGTCAAACTCATGTCATGGCGGTGTCATGTGACATATTGGGACTTTTTCCTCCTTCGCTAAATTGGGTGTGGGCAGTGCGTGACACATCCGGCCTGCAGGCCAGGAGTTTGACAACCCTGTTCTAGCAGGAGAATTAGACAGCCTTATACTTTTGGTATGGCAAGGGACAGTAACATTTAAAACATAACACAAGTTTTTTTAGCCCATTACTTTAAAACACAAGGATTGTAGCAAGAAAGTTGGTGAATAATTAGATGAAGTGTTGATTTAAGGCAAAGGAATTAACTACAATGAGAATAGAGAAACTACTTACTTCTGTTTTCTATACAGTATAACCAACTATTTGGAAAATCTTGGTAATTGTCATGTTCAGTTACTGAAACTTAAAACACACCCCAGGTAAATTTTATCTTATCTTATGGCTGTATGGGACTGAAATGGCTACAATTCTCAGCTAATCACAAGAAAAAAATAATAATTATACTCCCAGCACTTCCAAAAGATATACTGTTTTGGTAAAAGCATGCCCTAAATTGTATTGAAACCCTCAGGAAAGATCTACTAATATGAGACATACCCTTATTGAATAGGATAATACAGGCTGAACATTTATCCTCATGTGAAGTGTTATCAGTTATTTGTTGGTAGTTGCTTTTTACTTAAGGTATCAGGGTACCTTTATTTTCATGCAAGTATTTAAGGAATGTTTATTGCTAGAAACCAGATGGCAATTTATTCTGTGCTGGTGACATATCCTACCAGGATTTTCTATCCTGCATTCATCGTATTGCAATCATTATTTATTTATTTTTATTTTATATGGGCTACAGTTTGGAAAGTGTTATTAAAACATGCATTCATGCTATTCTCTTTCTAAGTTCTTTCTGTAGCTTTATCGCTTAACGTATATTCTGACTTGTGATACAAAGGGCAGTAGCTTGTTGAGAGAGAAAACCTGTGGGTATTTCTTTCTTAGGTAAATATAATTTGTTTTGTCTGAAGTGGCAGAGTTATTATTTAGCATTATCATGTGCCTCATTGGTTCACTATCTAAACTGCATTCTTGCTTTTATTTTCTGCTTATTATGGGAAAACACAGGATTTAGGGCAGGTTTGATCAGGCTTGGTGCTCCTGTGGTGGTATGTGATACATTTTCGCCTTAAGAATGCTGATTTGAAAGTTCTTGTTTCTTTTATCTATGTAAACAGAAGTTGAATATGTTTGCACAGCTGACTGTTGGATGGAATTGAACGATAATATATTGATTCTTATATTATATCATTATGTTCCTTGAATTGACTTCATTTGATTTCAGAACAACTGGAGCTTTGTTCAGGTATTTCTACTTGTACATTTTCCATTGCATTGGGGGTTGGAACATTATCTGCTCAGCATGGAAAATTAATTTGAGAAATTGCATCACGGTTCTAACATCGTTGTACATTGTAATTTTTTTGAACGGGCATAAAAGCCCAATGGAAATAAAGTTGTCAACTTTAGCAAAGGAGACGTATTTACATTTCATTAAAAGTGAACATTCACTGTGTTAAACGTTCCAGATTGCAAAATTCATCCAAGGGGCTTCTTGTTCTGCCCCTTTTCCAAATTTCTGAATGTTGCCCTTTGTGTTCTCTTAATGCTTGCATAATCCCCCACATGACAAGCACCAACTGCTGATTTTGTTCCTGAACCAAGGCTGCAATGAAGGGCAAACAGTGTTGAATTAGATACCAATACAGTGCTGGCTGGAAGAAGGAATCAGCGATAAAATCTCCAAATGGCTGTATTAATATTTCACACAAGTTGCTTTCTATGTATGTTCCTGCTGACTAAATCTGGGCAAAATGATAGAGTGCCTTTAGCTGGAGCTAAAATAAAATGTGTGCATAAATTAATGAATTGCCTTGTGAATTCTCCTTCACTCTTTATAAAAACAGTTGAAACTTTTCTGTATTATGAACCATGTGATATTTATTGGAGGAATTCTGACTTAATTGATTTAATTGCAGTCACTTTCTCCTTTTCTCCAATAATTAGAAAAGGACATCCTTACTGAATGTCAAAAACTGAGAAGGAAAACAGTATGAAATGTGGATCAGTTAAAACTCTTTATGTTTCAGTTATAGAAAGAAACTCACCCATGGTGTTGAATGTCTCTGAAAGAAGGATTCAAATGATGCAAATGTTCTAATGCTTTCTGCTATGTCTTTCCTAGTCCAAATGGAGGAGCATCATTTTGGGAAATTAGGTGGGGAGGGGGGCTTCAAGAAATTAGTGGGTGGAGAAGAGTAAAGGCAGAGGGTTGCTGATTCTAGGTAGCATTTATCTGCCTCATCACAATAACTCACAAAGTGAGCTTACACAGGTTGATCCTCGTATATTCAATTTTACCTACTCTCTGAATGATCAACTCAGTGATCATCTAGCTGGCTTTGACTCATCTCCAAAAGCTAAGCAAGATTACGTCAGTGGGAGACTACTGTTAAGTTCTGCGCATGGGTGCAATGAGTGGAGACGAGGCAGTGAACAGTGAACTTCAACTCTTTATTAAGCATACTGAACAGAGCAAAACCCTAGGGCAGCAGCAGCCCTTTTATAGGGTTGGCTGCTGTCCTATTGGCCAATGAGAAACATGGAAGTGTTAAACCCTTGAACCAATGAGAGTTGGTCCATTAACAGCCAATCAGACTTCCCAGAAGGGACCAATCCGATGTCGCTATTATCGGCCAATCAGAAGTGCAGGATTAGAACCCTGCTTTTTCTTAAGGTTGTTAAAACTTTATTAAACGCCTTTATTAGTTCATAACTAATAAAGGTTCTGTTTGAGGGGTGCGGTGACGTAATCCCGTAGATATGCAGGTTGTTTTAACTGTCTATTAGATTTGCGCTGTCCCACCGGTTCCTGTGTGTAGTCCGGTTTCGGTGGAACATTTTTTAATTTATCTGGTACAGGCGGTTCCACATCCTCACTGGATGACTCGGTGCTGCTAATTCTGTCATTGTTGTCCTCCAGTCTCCGCGGGCTCGCCTCCATTGAGGTATTCCTTTGTGGCGAGGCAACCGCTCTCCCTGATTCTTCTTCATGTAACGCGCCCGGCTGCTGACTTCCTTCGATTCCGCTTTCCACCATCTCGAATTCGGTTTCTTCAACATCCCCTCCCCCCTCAGTTTGAGAGTCACAGGAGTCGTGGAAACTGGGTTGCAGCCTAGAGCGAAGCTGATCTATATGGCGTTTCCATATCTTTCCGTCCAATGTTTGCACATGGTACGATCTGGGCCTGGTGGTTTGAGTTACAGTTGTTTCAACCCATAATGGTTCGCCAGAAAGGTTTTTAGTGAAGACTAAGTCGCCTACCATAAACTCGCGGCATTTTCCGCTAGATCCACAGGGTTTCTCTGGCGCGTAGGACGGGTGGAGACGGTCGAGGTGGGAGCGGAGCTTGCGTCCCATCAACAGTTAAGCTGGAGTCTTGTTGGTGGCACTGTGCGGGGTGATGTGTTGGAGTAGGAGTATTCTGTTTAGTTTGTCGTCAATGTCCCCATAGTCCATTTTGTGGAGAGTTTTTTTAACAAATTGGACCATGCGCTCGGCCCTGCCATTGGCCGCAGGGTGCACCGGTGAGGTTAGTGCATGGCGGATACCCCGGTCCACTAAGTATTGTTCAAACGCCAGGGCGGTAAACTGGGGACCGTTGTCGGAGACTAGAATGTCTGGCAGCCCATGTGTTGCGAATAGTTTATTTAATTTGCGGATGACTGAATCGGTTGTAGTATTCTTCATCTTGTGGATTTCGAGTCAGTTGGAATAGGCATCCACTGTTAGGAGGAACGTATGTCCCTTAGTAGGTCCCGCAAAGTCAATGTGGATGCGGGACCACGGCCCCCGGGGGGTTTGCCACTCCGTTGGAGTTGCTCTAGGTGGAGCACTGCTGACTTCTTGGCACTTTAGACAAGTCTTTACCCAGGCTTCGATCTGCTTATCGATGCCCGGCCACCACGCGTAGCTTCGTGCGAGCGCTTTCATACACACGATGCCGGGGTGACCGTCATGCAATGTTTTCAAAACTGCTCATTGTAACTGTTCTGGGATGACGACTCTGTCTCCCCGTAGGATGCAGCCTTTTTGCAAGAAAAGTTCTGTTTGCCGGTTTCTGAAAGGGGTGAAGTCGTCAGGGGTTTGTTCTACTGGCCATCCTCGATCGACCCAGCTGAGAACTTGCGCCAGGACAGGATCTCGTTTTGTTTCGATCGCGGTAGTTCTTTTCTCTCCGAATTGGGCTGGATCCTTGCTTGCTTCTACAGACCTTCCCAATGTGGCCTCTTTTCCCACAGGAATGGCAGAGCACGTCGAGGAATTTGTAGTCTGATCGCGGGTGGTTTGCCCCACAACCCGCGCATTGGTGCGGTAGTCTTCGATTCTGCTGGTTGCGTTGGTTGCATTCGGACCGGAGCCGGTTGACCTCCTCCTCCTCACTTTCTGAAGGAGATTTGAGGTCCTCGTGGTGGGCCACTGTTGTGTGTCTCTCTAGGCGAGGTGAGGTATCGTTGGCGAGTTGACGGAGTGGTGGGTTGGTGCGGCACATTTGGGCAGCCGACTTCCTGGTTGCTTCTGCTGCAGTAGTGTCTTTGATGACATCGGCAAGATCGATGTCCCCTTTGGCCATGATCTTGCTCTACGCCATTTGGTCATCTAATCCCAGAACGATTCGGTCTCTCAGAGCTTCTTTGAGGTCTGCAAACCCACAGAGGCTCCCAGGTTCTGGAGGTCTGCGATGAAATCCGCGATGGTCTCTCCTTTCCGTTGATCCCTTTGGTAAAACTCATGTCTTTGGACAAGTGTTGGTACGGCGGGTGCATAATGGGCCCATAGAAGGGGCGCGAGGACGTCCCAGTCCATGGATTCCACCTCAGCCGGTTTCACTAGTGCCTTGGCCATCTTAAAGACGGCAGGCCCACAATGGGTGAGGAACACTGCTCGCTTTTTCCCCGTAGTGGCATCCTTCGAGTTGTTGGTCTCCAGAAACATCTGGAACCGGTCTATGTACGAGTCCCAGTCTTCTTATGCCAGGTCAAAGGGAGCAGGTGGTATGGCACCGCTGGACATGTTTTCCATTGTCGATGTGCCTTCAGCCACGTGCTCTATTTGGTGCTCTGTGAGTGTTCAATCAGCTCAGATGTCTCTGCATCCCACCCTCGTCGCCAGTGTTAAATTCTGCGCATGGGTGGAATGAGCGGAGACGAGGCAGTGAACAGTGAACTTCAACTCTTTATTAAGCAGACTGAACAGAGCAAAACCCTAGGGCAGCAGCAGCCCTTTTATAGGGTTGGCTGCTGTCCTATTAGCCAATGAGAAACATGGAAGTGTTAAACCCTTGAACCAATGAGAGTTGGCTCGTTAACAGCCAATCAGATTTCCCAGAAGGGACCAATCCGATGTCGCTATTATCGGCCAATCAGAAATGCAGGATTAGAACCCTGCTTTTTCTTAAGGTTGTTAAAACTTTATTAAACGCCTTTATTAGTTCATAACAACTAGTATAGCATTTGCTGGATACAGAGCAGTTGGGAAAAAAAAACACAGAACAGAAATGGTATTGGCAAATAATTTCTGTGTGGTTGCTTAAAAAAAATAGGAACTGAGCTTGAGTCAAAGGAGTCTTGATTTGTAAGAATAAGATCTAAGAAAATTGGAAAGAATAATAGGCTGGGATCCAGCTGAAGTTAAAATTGGAAAGAACCCAGGACTGCTGGAGTATTGCTTTCATATCTTGTTGGCTACTAAATTGTTGGTCACTGAAGATACCACACTATATAGATTGGAGAAGGCAATCTGGGATTTGTCAATGTTTTGGTTCTCAAGTCCCTTCAGATTTAAAAATATTTTAGGGTACTTTTGTTACTATTGGTTCAAGTACATCTATGCCATGCAAAGCTTTCTGGGGAAAATAGGTTTGAGAAGAACATTGACAACTATAAGTCAGGGATCTCCAATCCCCAGTCTGTGGACTGGCACCGGGCCGTGGTATGCCAGAAACTGGGCAATACAAACAAGCAAAGCCCAATCTGAGGGGTACAGGCAGCACATAAAACCATGCGCCCTTCAATCTGCACAAAAACCTCTCTCCATAAAATCGCTCCCTGGTGCCCAAAAGGTTGAGGGCCACTCCTGTAAGTAGTTTAAGTATGTAAAGGAACCTAGAGGCATTGACAGGTTGTAATATAACTGTTGGTTGTATGATTTGTGAATTCTGGAAGCTGTCAAATTGGGTAAGGGAAAATGTAGTTTAAAACAGTGTTGGAATTCACATTTTGTTTCCTACCAGTTCTGTGGGCATGGCTTGGTGGGTGTGGCAGGGGAAGGATACGGTAAAATCTCCAGTCAGAGGTAGTATTTGCCAGTTTTTTGAACTACTCAAAATTTCCGCTACTGGTTCTTCAGAACTGGTCAGAACCTGCTGAATACCACCTCTGGTTTAAAGAGTTAAGCAAAGTTCAACACAATTTAATATTACATAACTTGAAGAAACAGGAGGAAGTCCCAAGTTGTTCTTTGGAAAAAGCCACATTTTTAAAAATTGTATATATTCTTTTCACCTTGCCATGATTAAATTCCATTTGGTTGGATTTTGGTCATGAATGACTGAGTGGATTGAGGCAACTGTTGCTTGAATTAGAATATTATTTTCTTTCAAAAAATAAATAGCACAAGAGTTGCCTCTAGCCTCCAGCTTTATAATTTAATATTATTTCTGTTTGCAGTATTTGCACAGATATGATCTATCAAAATATTTGTTTTTTTTCCTTCCTGGACAGCTATTCTCTCCCTCTCACCATATTCCCACTGCTAATATTTTGAAAACTCAAGGGCATGCCCTATTACAGATTAATTGCTTAAGTATGACCATAAAATTTGGATGTGCTACTTCAAATGCAGTGTCCTTTGTATGTGGTCAGGAGGTAATCCAATCCTAAAATTGTTGTGGCTAATATGAATCGTCCAATATAACTGCCAGCTCATATATAGCCAATTGATGTACAAAAGTTGAAAACAGAAAACAGGTGAATAATTTCTGGAATGGAGATCTGTAAAATCTTTTATACAAGATTGGAAGCTTCTCTACAAAACACTTCATCTGAATTAATTCTGTGGAGCTGCAGTTTCTTCAGATAGTTTGAAAAACACTACTTTAGATAAAAGTTTCTTAAATTACAATAGATGGTTGGTGAACTTGGTGGATAAAAGCCATATTTTGCAGGACTGGATTATCAAACTGCCTAAGAAGATCCTGATTTAAGGTCTATGGTGATATTGCTGCCCTTCAAGGTCACATTTCAAATTCTGAGTAATATCAAGATTGCAATCACAAAATTACTTTGTAGCGTCATAAAAATTAATAGCTCAGAACTTTCTTCATTTGAATAGTATTTTCTTTAATTTGGTGCTAGAATTTTTAGCTAACACAGTTGTCTGTCTTCATTTACAGTCGAGTTTTTCTATTTCTTTTTCCCCATCACCTAGAACAATGCATTTGCTTATTGATATTTAAAAAGCAATGGTTTTAATTGCTGCTTCTTGTCCAATGTTACACACTTCTGTCCATAGTTCTTCAGGCACACTGTCAACCACATCTAATCCGCTAAATCTACTCAGCACCTCCCCTGTATATTTATAAGTGATGTGATTTAGTTCATACCTCTAAGTTAAGATCTGCTTCCACCCTCCTGGCATTCTGCATTTACTAACTATTAAATAATAAAGGGAAATGCATTATGAGGTGGATTTAAAGAAAAAAAATCTTCATTCAACATCATCATAATTTAATTAGTTGCTGAAAGAACAGTTGTTAGTTGAGGATTATTTATATATACAACTTAGTATTACAATGTGGGAATACATTTCTGTATGTATGTATACGTGTGTATATATCTTTGCTTACATTTGGAAATATATATGGACAGACAATATATAGGAAGTCCTCATTTAGTGACCACAATTGGAAATGGCAATTAAACAAAGTGTTTGCTAAGTAACACTTTCTGATTTTATGATCTTACTTCAGCTTTCTCTTGCTTTACAGAACTGCAAAGATCATAAATGTGAGGATTGGTCACAGAATTACTTTTTCCACACCATTGTAACTGCAAGCAGTTGCTAAATAAGGCAGTCACTAAAGGAGGACTGTCTGTAGAATATTCCTTGATTATTAGGAATTTATTAATTTTGGTTTTGTACATTTTCTCAGTTTCTCAGCTTTATTTTTTATTTTTTCATTTCTGCATAGTAGCTCAATTTTAAGAGGCACGCCCATGTTTTGACTAAGGTCTACATAAGAAAGTGACTGCTTTTGATTTTAGTTATATTTGAAATCCATTGCTTCCTGACTCTGACAGTGGGAACTTTTTCCACTTCTTACAGGATGTATGGAAAGAAGGATCAGACTTGCAACCTTACCACCTCAGGTGACATTTAGGGAGAGTGAAAAACTTGAGGATAGTAGTTTAGAATCATTTTCTTGTCCTGAATTTACATCTATTTTACTTCCAATTTTTAACAGCTTCCTATTGCTTATGAGTGAGCCATTAGCTACTTCAAAAATCAAAAAGGAACTGCTATGCAATTTAGATTTCTCATGAACTAATTTAGGATGTAGCTTGTTTATAAATCAGCTTCTACAGCTAACAAGTATATAGGGGATGAAAGGGTGGTGATCTTGCATATTTATGGAATGCTCAAAATTTAGTTACTGTAAAGTAATACAAATGAATCATCCTGGAAGATTCCTTTGGGAATAGGTAAATGGGAGGAGTTGGCTTGTGAAAGTTCCTGTACTGTCCATGCAAATGATTTGATTACAAATCTGATAATTGCAAAAACAAAGGACAGATGGAAACAAGTAAGCCCAGAAGGGCTAAATAGTGCATGAAGAAAGCAGGAGCAGGAAGAAAAACAAAAAACGCGAGGGCATGATTATTGTTTCTCTTGCCATGCCATTGTTAATGTCTTCTTTCATATAAGGACCAAATGGATCTGCTAGAATGACTCATGTAAATTTGTAGATTAACCAGTTGATCGAAACGATGTGATTGCACAGCAAACAGGGAAAAGTCCAGCAACGACCAGTTGCTGCACAGCTTTGTGCTACCTTGTTACATTGCTCTGTATCGAGTACTAGAGAGATTTAAGACATTCATCACTTAGTATAAATTATACATTTGCTTAAGACAGGTAGAATTCCTCTCTAAGTATTCTCACATAGAATTTGTACTTGGATTTTAAATAAGAGGAGCAGGTAAATGAGCAGTTTTACTTCTGGAAAATAACAATCCTGTCCAGGAGAGTTTGCTAATTTTATGATTATACTGAGAGCTGTCTTGACAACATTGTTGGAAGAGTCATAGCTAGTCATGAAATTAACAGTTTACCACAAGGTAATTGCTAAGTATAGCCATATAATCATGGCCTGCTATATAAACTTGATTAATAAATATTATTGATTTGAGATATGGAGTGGAATGAAATGGCTTAGGCTGATTAATTAAAGGAAGTCCTATTTAGTGATCTGTGAGAGAAGCTGTTTCATAGATTGCTCAAACTCTTAAGGAGGATTATTTCAGTGAATAACTATAATTGGAAGAACTGAAGGACAATGGCATACTATGCATACAAAAAAGGCAAAGTTGCGCTATTATCTCTCTATGTACTCCCTCACCCTCTTCTGATCAATATTTTCAAATGTCAATCCCATGCAATTTATAGCCAATGGATAGCCTCACTGATGGCTATAGAAAAATAATGCAAATATAGGTCTTTGCTAATATTGACGAGTTTAGGGGCATTTGGGACCAACTTTCTAGAATAAATATTCCTATATTGAATTGACTGTGAAGTATCATAGTCTGGCTTGAAGGATTATTTTCCAACTAAGTATTCTATTCACATGAGCCTACTTTGCTAGAAAATGACATAGTTCTT
This sequence comes from Hydrophis major, assembly GCA_033807585.1. NCBI lineage: Eukaryota > Metazoa > Chordata > Lepidosauria > Squamata > Elapidae > Hydrophis > Hydrophis major. Next base: position 371,076,896 of record CM066328.1, read on the forward strand.
TTTGGAGTGTCAGGAGCAGGGGTCATCTAGCAATTTAAGGGACCTCAGTCATACAGTGCTTTATACTACCTATTGCTCTTCAGTCTCAAAGTTTATAATAAATCTGAAGCCCTGATTGATTCAGGAGCCACAATCAATTTCATAGATTGTGCAATTACATACAGATATGTCTTGTCTAGCCAGTCAGAAATCAGTGGGGGTGGGAATGACTTATTGCTGATTTCTGTACTTGAGGACTGGTTTCTGAACATAGAGCCATCTTCAACTCAACATTTTTATCACCAAAATATGCTACAATCATGTTTGATTTTTTTTACATCTCCCTGTAATATTGGGATGGGTTGGCTTCATATTCACAGCTGAGAAATTTATATAAGATCTGACATCTTGTGCCATTTTATTCTGGGCAACTGCAACAAAGGAGAGAGAAAGACAGAGACCAATAACACAAGCTCCTATTTTTCCCAGAGAAAATATATATGCAGCGTGAGAGAGAAAGAACAGAGAACAGAGAGGACATGTATGCATCTCCATCCAGTTTGCTTCTGGAATGTGAACCCTAACAGAATTAAGTTAAGATAGCATAAACTAACGCTAGGCATAAGAACTGCTTAATTTGGTATGGTTCCCACACTGTGGAATCTTCCCCTCCCACAAAGTAAGGACGGTCCCATCACTTCTAAGGTTATGAAGTTTCCTCAAGACATGGTTATGCCAGCAGGCCTGGGGACTGCAGGGGGTGTTTGAACAAGTGAGGGGTCTCCATTACTATTAACATCCTCTGATTTTTATTCTTGTTTAATTCTTTTTATAGTTTCAAAATGTGAGTTACTTGCTTATGAGATGGACAGCCCTATTAGATAGATAGATAGATAGATAGATAGATAGATAGATAGATAGATAGATAGATAGATAGATAGATAGAGAGAGATGGGGTGGGTGGATGGATGGATGGATGGATGATCGGCAGGCAGCCAAGCAGGCAGACAGGCATTTTTTTAGCATATTGTGGTTAGGAAATGTGGGTGATCAATTGCTATGCATTTTTCTAATAAGGAAAGGAGAAATTTCCTAACAATCTCGTGGGTGAGACTTCCTCTTAGTTGAGACAAGAGCATTGCTACAAAGCACAGTGGGGAAGAGTTTTCTTCCTGATGACTTAATTAAATTAAAAGATGACTCAATTACATCCCTGATGAGATTTGATTGAAACAAGGGAAGTCATGAGGTTTCAGAAATGTACAGTAAAAGATATACCATTTATGTACCTATGCATATTTTGGCTGTCATATTATGCCCATAAGAGTTCTCCAAAATTGTCTTCTTCTGTGAAAGAATGACTAATACAAATTATCTAAGAATTTGTAACTTTGAATCAGTATTTTAGTAACTGGGCAGTTAAACCCAATTCTCACCAGTCTTCTGTCTCAGGATACTGTCTTCTATGCTGCACTGACTGAGAGCTTCTTCTGAAGATAATCTAAGTGAAAGCTTTTGTGAATAATCTATCATGTTCAATAGCAATTGCTGGAGGAAATCTGACTTTATAAGTCTGCCAACACCAGTTATGTATGTTTTTTGTCTGTTTCAATTGGAGGAAGGTAGTTGAGTACTCTCAGTCTAAAAGTCCTCCTTCAGGTACTTCCAGCACATCAGAATTTTAAATTTCCATTATCTTTTAAAAATAGCTTTTTGCTATTTTCCATGTAAGCTTCAGAGGATGATGTTGGGAATGTATGTGGTCCCAAAGATGATCTATAGAATACAGAGGTGATATTGGAGAATGCTTAATATACACCAAGCTGATGATATCTTATCCAAATCCTGAAATTGTTTACTAAAGTGGGCCATCTTTTTGCTTATGTTCTGTGACTGTATAGCTGAAGTGGTAGAAAGCCTAAATGTATTCTGAGTGGTTGATTAAATCCTTTGAGTTAAATGAATCAGTGCAACTGTAAAATGTCAAGTAGGGCAGATTCCATGATTTTCAGCAATGGTCTGGCCTAAAAAGAGAAAAGATCATCTATAAGAGCTTTCTGGAATGTCCAGATAGACCAGTGCTTGTTTTTTAGTCTGGAAACCAATGACAAATGCCAGACATAATTTAATTGCTTATACAGTGGGCACTATTTTGTTATGTAACATCACTGACAACTGGAAAGAAAATGGGGATTTCTGTTGATTTCTTACATTGCTATATTCAAGCATCTATGCCTGTAAGCTGGCTTGCTTGTTATAAAATACAGGTATCTGATATGGAAATAATTATGATTCACTCTCTGGCTAATAACACACCATCAAAGATTGTGTGAAAATCATTTTCATTATATCTATTGGACCTTCTAATTTTTTTCTATCAATGTGGCTGTCAACTTCTAGCCCAAGTCTTCTAAATTAAACAGATTTTGTTGTGAATGAATAAATGTTAAATAAAGTTATCTTGAGCTTGAAGTCAAGTGCAGGGTTCTGGCCCTGCACTTCTGATTGGCTGTTAATGGCAAGATCGGATTGGTCCGTTCAGGAGAATCTGATTGGCCATTAACAGGCCATTCTCATTGGTTAACAGAGCTAGCGCTCCCGGATTGCTATTGGTTGAATAGTTAATAAGTTGCCTATATAAGGAAGGTTATAGCAGCCATCCAGTTTGAGCTGTCACACCATGTAAATAAAGAGTTTGAAGTTCACTGTTTCTACCGACTCGTCTCCATTATTTGCACCCATGCTCCAGACGTAACAGATTTCATTATTTAAAAGGCTTCCCTTCCTGGGTGGGGTCTATCTGCTTTTGCAAGATGATTTATAAAACATTGGCCAGCTTATAGGACTTCATGACTGTTGCTGACATTCTTGAGTTAATGTTTTAAATTGGGTGGATATATTTCTGAAAGTTATAATAAAGAGCAGGCACTGAAATCTCTACAGTTTTCCCACTCTTGTCCTTCAATTAAAATAAAAGCAATAATTTTAGAATCTCAGTATTGCTAATCAAATTGTTTTATTCCAGCCCAAGTGAATTTATTATTTGATTTTGTGTATTTTTTGTATGGGTTATATATAGACTACTGGTGGGATTCAAAAAATTTTTTTACTACCGGTTCTGTGGGTGTGGCTTGGTGGGCTTGGCAGGTAAAGGATACTGTAAAATCTCCAGTCAGAGGTTGTATTTGCTGGGTCTCTGAACTACTCAAGATTTCTGCTAACCGGTTCTCCAGAACTGGTCAGGACCTGCTGAATACCACCTCTGGTATAGACTAATTAGAGCAGAGATCCCCAATCTTTTAGGCACCAGGAATCGGTTCTGTGGGGAGAAGTTTTTCTGTGGATTGGAGAGGGCACGGTTTCGTATGCTGCCTGCAACCCACAGATGGGGCTTTACTTGCTTGCATGATCTGGTTTCTGGCATGGCATGGACTGGTGTCAGTCCATGGAGAGCAGGTTGGGGACCCCTGAACTAGAAGGTCTAAAAATTTCAATGCCAGTCTTATCCACGTATTGCTGTTCAAATGATTTAGACTGTAATAAGTATTATACCTGGTTAGGGGCTATGTCAATGGTCTTGAGAGCACATGATTCAATGCATTTGAAGAGTGCCATACCAGGAAATTATGAAATACACTATTTTCTTTTTGACACAATGATCTTACTGACATGTTGCTTGACACTGATCGGTCAAATAAAGTGATATTAATTTTATTCTCCCCCCCAACCAAGACTATGTGACATGGTTATAATATATAAATTTATATAACTGAATTATAAAGACTCTCTATGCTTAAGGAAAATGAAATCCAATCTAAACATCAGCCAGAAAAAAAGCATATAGTTTTTAACCATAGATTCCACTCTCTGTTGCACTTCTGGAATTTCTGAGATGCTAATGTAGGATTTTGTTCTGGGGATTATGGCCACCTGTTCTTCCACAGAATAAAGGACTAAGATTTTTCTGCTTTTAGCACTTTCTTCCTTTATAGTTAGGAGTATTTACAGCAGGGCAGTTGCATATGCACATAGATGGTTTTCACTGTAATGTTTCCTGTACTGGCAATTCCTGTTACCACTTCAAGGAGAGTAATGTTATTTATTGCTGATTAAATATGAGTATTTCTTGTGAAAAATCTTTGAGGAACACTCAGAAGAAACCTGTCACCTCTTTCCATCTTTCTTTGTTCTTCTGAGATTTATTTTGTTTGATTTTGTTTGACTATGTATTTTATGCCTGAAATGGTGTGTGTATATATATATATGTGTGTGTGTGTGTGTATAATATATATATATAAAAGCCCAAGTAATATATGCTCTTTGAGAGACAAATAACAGGACTCCACTACTGAGAATTAGACAGCAATACTAAATGGGACAAAGCAGAAATGAGAACAGCACAGCTATTGCAATTTGCCAAATAAGTTTTGACTATGTATTTGATGCCTGAAATGGCCTTTTATTTAGCAGATAGAGATCCAAGTACTGTGCTGTGTTTTTGATGTATCCTGAAATGAACGTCTTGGATAAGGTTTTCCCCCAATACTTGATGCTATATTTTTCTTATCAGCAGTTATTCTATGAATAAAATCAGTAATGAATGGATATGCTGGTCCCTGACAAAAGTCTGACCTCCATAATTATACAAAAGAACATGTGTTTTATAGTTCTCATGAACTCGTCATCTGATAAGGTTTTATTACACAACACTTTTCTAAAGTTATTGCCTGCTATGATTATTCTGCTTTCTAAATATACATATACATACACATATACGTATGATTTTATTGGTAATTTTTATGATAGTGATTTTTTAATGCAGTAATATTTTACTTATTGAGAAAGGAATGCTTCAATGTGCAGGGATATTTTTAAACCATAAACCACTGTGGTGGGATTCAATTTTTTTTTATTACCAGTTCTGTGGGCGTGGCTTGGTGGGCGTGGCAGGGGAAGGATACTGTAAGATCTCCAGTCAGAGGTAGTATTTGCTGGTTCTCCAAACTACTCAAAATTTCTGCAACCGGTTCTCCAGAACTGGTCAGAACCTGCTGAATACCACCTCTGATAAACCATTTTAAAAAGAAAACCATTTCCTGTATATTGGCAGGAAATGCTTGTAAGTAGGGTGATGCAAAAGGTATCAGAGATGCTTTAGTTAGTAGATGCTGTGATGAACAGAGGGTTGGATTAGACTGCAAAGATATTTTGCAAATCTTCTGATTCTATGAAAAACTGGGCCTGAAGTCTTCTTCCAGAGCCCCAGCCTTTCTCTGGACATCTGCATACTGCAGTGGATATCGATGTGTGTCAGAGAACAGTGATACTTCCATTCTCAACCCAACTCCTACATATATAATATGATATGGAAATATACTTAATTACCTACTTTTAAAATCAAACCACTCGGGTTCTGGGAGTTTCATTGTGTTCTCTTTCTATTCATCTCCTATGCTCCACAACCATTAGAAGTATAGGTGTGATGGATGTGAACATTAAATATTATTAAGGGTTTCCATTCCCTTAAGAAAAGAAGAGGTTGTGATCAAGTGGAAAAGTACAAAATAACTAGGATCCTGGAGATCAAACTGGGAATTAAAATCTCAGTATTTTAAAGTGAAAGGAGAGTGTATTAATTCTGAAACAGACTACCAGCCCTTCAAAGATAAGGGCATCATTCTTAGCACCAACCTTAGGGATTGTTGAAGGACCCTCTTTCTTTCTATTGTTTTGTCAGTCAGGAACTATGGATTGGGGCAGAGCCAGGGTGAGGGAAAAGAATTATATTTGCTGCCAACTTATATCCACCTACCTGCCTGATCTATCAATCTTTCCAACATTTTTCTCTCCTCCTTAGCTACTGCACATCACTCACCCTTCCCAGCCTTATTCCTTTAACTCTATTACTGCCTCAGAGTGCTGTTCATTTCTCTGACCATCTTCCTAATGCCTTGCCTTCCTCCCACTCCTCTAGTCAGAAATTCAAATATGAAATATGGTTACCTGGTCTTCCTAGTGCTTATAAATTCACCACCCATCTCATCTCCCAGAGATCAGTTATACTAAGGGTTTGCTTTAACCATATCTAAAATGTGGCTTGAGATGAGGAGACTGTAATCTTGTGGACAAAACTCACCAGAGCTTGGCATTTACATTAGTTATGCCTGAAATCTTTTATAGGGAGAACCTGTGGACTCTCAAATGTTGCTGAATCATAACACACAGCAACTCCCAAAAGCTTGCCCAACGATGAAGGTAAATTGTTAGCAATATCTGTAGAAAGCCACATATTTTCCAGCCATGTTTTCTTAAGTAGCATGGAAGCTTTTTTTTTTTTTTAAACAGTTGGCATGTTCCTAATTTTGGAGAGACCTTGCCTTTTACTTCAGGCCCAACAACAACAGCAACAACAACAACAAAAACACCTCAGTGGATTAGTGGGCAGGAATACCTTTCCATTTGATCATGCAAGTAGAAAAAGTGTGCTCTGATTGCATTTTCTCATCAAGCCATCATTAGGAACACAGCTTTTTTATGGAAAAATTCATACTGCTACCTAAGAACTAGAGCACATCATTGTAAAAAAAATGAGTATATTCATGATATGGAGAAGGAAAAACATTTCCTCTGGCTAAATCCAAAGCTACAATTTGGTGCTGCTGACCTCTCTTTTGAAATGTTTTAAGATTTCTCCCATTGTTCTTTCCAGACTGAAAGGAAGAAGCCTTTAAGGACTTAAACAGAATTCAGAGCAAAAAACCCCAATCTTTCCGAGATGCCTTTGTCGAATTACTATAGATTTTGACCATAATGTTTCTCTGTTGTTTAACAAAATAGCAAAACCCCAGAAGTGGTGCAGGGATGAGGTCTTCAAGTGAATTGAGCAAACTATTAAGTTATTAGGAAAACCAAACTCTTGATTTCTCACTCGCCTATATTCTAGTACTTAATGCTCATCTTTAAAATACAAGCTACTTGTTTTTTGTAATGACTAGCATATTTAGTATTTTTCTTTGACAACTTAGTTTAGGAATGTCTAAACTTTTTAAAGGTATTTTGGCACAGAAGAGCAACAGTAGATGAAATAATGGGACTATCCTGAATGATTTGGGAGCACAATTGCCTTTAAGTTACCACTTCTTGATTTTCAATATGGGTATAAGAAATAAGATTTTCTGTTAAGCTGATTGCTTTGTGCAAAATATATTGCAATTTTCCAAAGACCACTTGCCCAGTTTGCCAGAGGCAGGATTTCTCTTTAATTCAAGACAAAGTTCCTCTGTTGTTAGTAGCTGTCTCACCTATAATCTCCTACATATTCAGAAGGGCCATAACTGTATTTTCCTCCTCCTGAGGCAAAAGCTGGTCCAACCACCTGTTAGCATTACATCATGGGTTCTGAAACACACAGTTGTACCAAAAGCCCTTAAACAAAGTGGTGCTTCTTACATTGTTTGCACTCAAAGAGCTGATGTCATGCCAAGCTGATGTCATTCTATGTCTTTGTGTCAATGTCATGGCAACTAGGCAGGTGGGGAGTTTCAGCTCAAGTTATTTGGATTGAAGGGAGGAAAGTTTTCACATTTTTATTTTTCTGAATCAGTGTCCCAACTGCGAGAGAACAGAAGGCAATCCTGAATGCCCGCTCAGGCATTAGAGGGGAAAAACAAGTTAGGTCTTGTGTGTACCCTGTCTTTTAACAATTCACTTTTTGAGTAATCTCTTCTTTGTGAAGCAGAATTTTATTAGGAGGAAAATTGGATTGTGAAATCCAAATGGTTTGATTCAGAAGTTTATTTATCAAATTTATATAGACACCCATCTCATCAAAAGCGACTTTGGGTAGCATACAATATAGAAATAAAACAACACAGTAAAAAAGCCACAGATATAAAATGTAACAAAAAACATAATAAACACCATAAAAATGAAAGCTACAGACACAATTCTTTTGAATGAAAAAGAAAGCAAAAGGTACCAAATATGTTTTCATTTCTTGCAACATACAACCCATTGTTATGCATCCTTTCAATTTTGATTTCAACTTTAGTACTGGGTTCAACTCCTGTGGACTAAGAGATTGTGGGAAAAGTTATTAAGCTGCAGAAAGGTACATATAAGGCCAATGTAAAGTGAGTACAAGTATCTACTGCAACTTAGAGGCATCTTGTCTGTTTTTTGAGACTACTAACAAACCAATGAAAGAACTAGTAAGTAGTAAGCGAATATATCCCTGGACTCTATGATCCAAGATAATTTGCTTTGTCAAGCAGCTTTGATTTGAGTTTCCAGCATGTGGCAGAAAATGAAAATTACAGCTTCAGAATCAGGATGGGGCTCTGTCTCTGTTTGGTGGATTAAAAATGTCAGCACTGAACTCTCAATCTCCCCTTTCATTTTCTCTTATTAAAAACCCAATCCTTCTCTCTTGTCACAGGTGGACTCAGCAGTTTTAAGCAGAACCATGAAAACCTCTGTGATAATTCCCTCCAACTTCAGGAGTGTCCTGAAAGTGGAGGTGGAGGGGCCGCAGTAACCTGTACACTACCTCAGTCCATTGCTACCACTCCAGATATTGAGAATGCCGAGCTCACCCCCATCTTGCCTTTCCTCTTTCTTGGCAATGAACATGATGCTCAGGACTTGGAGAAGATCCAGAGGTTGAACATTGGCTATATAATCAATGTCACCACTCACCTCCCTCTCTACCATTATGAGAAAGGTTTGTTCATCTACAAACGTCTCCCTGCCACGGATAGCAACAAGCAGAATCTCAGACAGTATTTCGAAGAGGCTTTTGAATTCATTGGTAACTATTCTTCTTTCCAGTTTGACTAGATTGCTCTAAATAAGTGCTGCTCTTGTGACTTTAACTCTGGCTTGGAAAATAGATTTATCTTGGTCCAGAGGGTTGGTTGAATGATTGAAGTTACTTTGGTTGGGCATTTTAACAGCAGGGCATTTATTTATCCCTGGCTCCATTTCTAAAATAATTGATCACTTGTAATATTCATCCTTTTTTCAGCAGGTTTCTATTCATTACGGCAGAGATAGTTTTTTTTGGTAAAACATGAGCTTGATAGGGAATTTTGACCTATCTTTATTAATACCATATTAATACCATCTTGCAGATGTTTGTTAATATCCATTCTCTGTATTCTCACATTCTTAAAGGAATGATGTATCTGCCTATGAGAAACTCATAGGGATATTGTGGGACAGTCAAGTGACAGGTTATCTCAGAAACAGCAATCCAGTGCAGGTGATTAGAGATCTGGGGGGAAAAAACACCTCAGATGGATTTTGCCTTCATAAATTCAATCTTATAGAAATTGGGAAGTTGTAGTCACAATGTTAAAAGAGTAGTGCTTGGTTAAACTGTCAAATTTGGTTCACTGATTATGGCCACAGATTCCCAGGGGTGTTGATACACATTCATGGAAAATAGAGGTCTCAGTGGCTACATGCAATAGAGTTTTATTACTTCCAAGATGAGCCGAATAAGTGCTTTTTTGGTCTTTCTTTGATCGCACAGGACTGCCTTGTGAGGTTAGCCAGTTTATCCAACAATGCTATAAGAACTGCTTGTCCTTTATTATGGATGCCTTCTGGTGACATTCCCCCAGAATAAGTTCAAGAAAGAAGGATAATTTTACAAAACACAAAGCTTTATGCTATTTGATCTGCACACCTCTCAAAAGATCTGATCCTGCATAGTAGGCTTGCAGGAAGAGGCTGGTGAAAAAATAGAACAGAGCTAAATATGACTAGGAACGATTATGAAAGGAGAGTTGCAGCAAAACTTCCTAACATGCCAAGGATTTTATATATATGTATGTTGTTCAAGGTAACACTTTTCTTTTTATTGTATCTGGCATGATGCATTTTGGCTTTTGGGTATGGACAGAATGTTAAAAGGTACAATGAACTGCTTTCAGAATTTTTAATAACATTGAGCTAAAATGCTTGCAGCTATATATTATTTTATCTGTGGAAATAGAAACATACATTTTTCCCTAGGTAAATTGAGACAGTGTTTCCCAACTGGTGCCAGATGTATTAGTCATTAACTTCCTCATCCTTCAGCTAGCATGAACATTGGCCATTCTAGCTGAAGACTATGTCAGTTGAGGCCCTATACACTCATACAGCCACAGGCACAAGATTGGGAAAAATTGATTAAATCCGTCAACTTGCCTCATTGCTTCCTTGTGAGCTCCAATTTGGGGACATAAATAGGGAATTCATGAGAATACTAAATAAGCATAGATTTGATCTTTCTGTAAATATGCTTTTTGTTTGTAGTTTTTTTCTCAGAAGACTCTCTGTGGGTCACAGTTCTTGTTTAGCAGCTTAATAGTCCTATTGCTAAATAAAACTAGTCTGTTTTCTTTGTGCTGGCAATAGGATGAGACTTGCATCAGCTGAAGATTTATTGTGCTTCCAGGCCAAATCCATTCTTCCAGAGCCCATATAGCAAAATAAGAACTTTGGCCTTATCTAACCATCCAAGCCTTGCCCCATTTGCACTGGACCATTACAACATAGCAACTTAAATGTACTGTAACAGTTACAGGGGAAAAGGAAAAGAGCAGCAAATTTCTAGCTTTAGGAAACTAAGCATGCCAACAGATTATTTATTGTTTAACTGGCAGATACAGACTTTGAGAGCCATAAAATAGAATTGCCCCTATTTTTTTTCTTTAACTAGCATACTCTGTATTGTTTATTGCACTGCCCAACTTGCAAAGGCATACCAGGGTTTCGCTTTGTAATCACAAAAGTTGCCTGTCTTTTGTGTGTGTGTGTGTGTGTGTGTGTGTGTGTATGTATGTGTGTGTGTGTGTGCCCTCCATCCCACAAAACAATATGACACTGGGTGGTGTACAATAAGGATATTAAAAAATAAACATGTGGTTGATAAATAACAGAACCCACCTCCGCCCAGCTCATCCTCTCTCCCAAGTTGATATTTTGTGTTTTTATAGTGTTTTATTTTTTATTAAATACATGTTTCTGTATATAACATTGTAAAAAGTGTTACCTCAAGGTGAGATGGACAGCAAACAAATTTAATGATAAATAAATGAATAAAAAAGAGACATTGTTTTTAAAAAGTCTACAAAAATCATAAGGCCCACAAGAGAGTAGATGCTAATTGCCATAATGGAACTACCTCCAGATCTTATCAGTCTCCTGGGGCTACCAAGCCTGATAGCATAGCCATGTATTGAGAGATTTCCAGAAAATAAGAAAGGCTGGAGATGCCCAAAGGTGCTTTTTCAAGAGGCAGCTGGACTTTCTGGTTTTTCTTTGAAGATGTTTCACTTCTCATCCAAGAAGCTTTTCAGATAAAGAAACTTCTTGGATGAGAAACAAAACATCTTCAAAGAAAAACCAGAAAGTCTAGTTGCCTCTTGAAGAAGTATCTTTGGGACAACCATAATCTGGATGACTGAGAATCTCCATTGACATTAAGAATGGAGATGATCTCACTTTGTGTTGGTGGGGGGAGGAGAATTGTTCCATAAGGCAGATGCCATGGCAGAGAAAGTCTGCCTCCTGGGATCAAGTGTAGTTTCCTAAACAGAACTTTCAACATGCTTCTTCTATCAGATCTGATGAGATGGGCAGATGTAATTTATTAATCACATTAATTACTACTTGCAGAACAATGGCATTTCCTAATGCCTATCAGTGCTATATTCTGAATTAAGCAAAGCTGGAGACAATCCTGGTCTGGTTTATTTTTTTCCTGTTGTGTTGATAAATTTCTTCAGGATAGATTTAAATAGTGCAAGGAATTGCCATATTAAATTTGTGTGTCTTTACAAGATATGTGGAGAGTGAAATCTTGCAAAGAAAAGATCCCAGTTGTAAATATTACTATTGCTTCTCTCTTAGAAATGCATTCTATGAGGTAGAATAAAAAGTGTTGTAAGATTTTCCCCATTTCAAATTAACAGGTTTTGAACACACCAAAAGGGAGTGCTGATATTTCATTCCAGATGATAAATTCCTGAGAAGATATGATAATATATTCAATCTCAAAAACACCTTTTTTCCCAAATAGCTTACAGTATAAGTTCCTTTAGATTAGCCTATATAAAACCGCTGAAATAGTAGCAAGCAGAGATTCTTATTTCAGTAATCAAAATATGCATATGCTGTATGAGGGTAGTGCCCTTCACTGTTGATCTAAGTTTTACATCAACTCTTCTAGACATACTTTTGGATTTCAAGTTTGCTTCTGACACCGACATTAGAATGAGAAAATAATTACTGTGACAAATTGAAAAGAAATAAGTCATGGTTTCAGATTTTGCCCTTGTCTTCTATACTCTTTTAATGCTTAAAAAAATTTTCCACACTACTTTGGATGTAAGTCTGGCCATTGCATGTGTTGTGAATGAATAAATGTTTAATAAAGTTATCTAGAGCTTGAAGTCAAGTGCAGGGTTCTGGCCCTGCACTTCTGATTGGCTGTTAAATGGCGAGATCAAATTGGTCCATTCAGGAGAATCTGATTGGCCATTAGCAAGCCGTTCTCATTGGTCAATGGAGCTAGCGCTCCCAGGTTTTCATTGGTTGAATAGTTAATAAGTTAATAGCAGCCATTGAGCTGAGCTGTCACACCATGTAAATAAAGAGTTGAAGTTCACTGTTTCACCAGCTTGTCTCCATTCATCACACCCATGCTCCACACTTAACACTGGCAATGAGGGTGGGATGTGGAGACGTCAGAGCTGACTGAACAACGAAGAAGACAACCGAGCACATGGCTGAAACGCACAACGGCGGAACCATGTCCGGCGTCGTCGTACCATCCGCTCCTTTCGACCCAGCGCAAGAAGACTGGGAGTCCTACATGGATCGTTTCCAAATGTTCTTGGAAACCAATAATTTGAAGGATGCCAGAACCGGGAAGAAACGGGCGGTATTCCTAACGCATTGCAGGCCGACCGTATTCAAGATGGCCAAGGCACTAGCAAAACCGGCTGAAGTGAAGGCTATGGACTGGGACGTCCTCGAACCTCTACTGAGGGCCCACTATGCACTGACCGTACCAACGCTCATAAGACGGCATGAGTTCTACCAAAGAAACCAGCGGAAAGGAGAGAGCGTTGCCGATTTCATTGCGGACCTCCGAAACTTGGGAGGCCTCTACGGGTTCGCGGACCTGGAAGAGGCTTTGAGAGACCGAGTAGTTTTGGGATTAGATGTGCTAAACGTGCAGAGCAAGATAATGGCGAAGGGTGACATTAGCCTTGCCGATGCCGTTGCTGATGCAACTGCAGCAGAAGCAACCAGGAAGTCAGCTGCCCAACTGCGCCACAACCGTGCTCTGACACACCAACCAGCCTGTGACATTTCACCTAAGTCAGAAGGACAGCTCTTGAAGGCCCACCACAAGCACCTCTCTTCATCGTCAGACAGTGACGAAGAAGAGGTCCATCAACTGCGGGCCAATCGGGACCATTACCCGAAGTCCCAACAACCATGCGCTGGCTGCGGGGCCAACCATTACCGGTCCAAATGCAAATTCCGCGACGTGCTCTGCCATGAGTGCGGGAAACGAGGCCATATCGGATGGGTCTGTAGAAGCCTCCTAGGACCCAGCCAGACCTCGAAGGGGGCCAACTATCGCCAATCGACAGGAAACCATCCTGTAAGGCAAGAACCAGTAAACCACTCCTACAGAAACTGAACCATGAATCACCCAACGAAGCGAGAAGAGGCTCTCCAAACTATCACTATCAGTCACGCCTCTTTCTTGGATGCCAAGAAAATCCGAATTAAAGTGGCCATCGAAAATCAGCCCTGCCAAATGGAAGTCGACTCGGGATCGTCTCTCTCAATGGTTTCCTGGAAGACCCTCAAGCAACTCATCCCTACTATCCGGCGCCAAGACCTTCGTTCCCAAAGACTCATACTTAAAGACTATCAGGGGAACCGGATTCCAGTCGTAGGATCCAGTTGAGTCCGGGTCTCGTTCAAAAACCGCACAGCGTACTTACCCCTGACTGTGATTGACAAGGACCGGCCTAGCCTGTTAGGCCTCCAATGGTTCACACCACTCAGCATTGAAGTGGCAGGCATTAACCGAATAGGTAGCAGTGACTGGGAGGAGGACCTCATCCATGAATTCAGGGACGTCTTCGCGGAAAAGCTAGGCGAGTACAAGGGGACCCCGATATCATTTAGCCTTAATCCAAAAGTAGCTCCCATCTGCCTTAAGCCTCGTCGAGTTCCGTTCGCCCTAAAGCTGAAAATCGACCAACAGCTTGATAAGTTAATAGCCCAGGGAGTGTTAGAGCCAACCAATCACTTTCCCTGGGAGACCCCAATTATGACACCCATTAAGCCTGATGGTTCGATTAGAATTTGTGTGGACTACCGAGCCACCCTGAACCACGCCCTGCAGCAAAACCCATATCCAGTGCCGGTGGTGCAACACCTCCTCCATTCCCTGGAGGGCGGAAAAGTCTTCGCTAAACTAGACTTAGCTTAGGCTTATCAGCAACTGCCGGTTGATGAAAAAATGGCACAGGCACAGACAATCGTGACACACCGAGGTGCCTTTAAATGTACGCAGCTCCAATTCGGAGTGAGTGTAGCCCCGGGGATCTTTCAGAGTCTGATTGAAAGACTATTACAAGGGATTAAAGGCGTTGTCCCCTATTTGACGATGTGTTAATTGCTGCCCCTACTTCAAAAATTTTACGGGATCATTTAAGATTGCTTCTCCAGAAATTCAAAGACGCAGGCCTTAAAGTGAAGAAAAATAAGTGTAAGCTGTGTACAGATCGTGTCGAATTTTTAGGGTACCTAATTGACAGTCAGGGCATTCACCCTACAGATAGCAAATAAAAAATGCTCCCAGATCCCGGAATAAGGCCGACCTCCAGGCGTTTCTAGGCCTCATCAATTTTTATGACGTATTCTTGCCGCACAAGGCGACTGTCGCTGAACCTTTACATCGCTTACTGGACAAAAAAGCAATTTGGGTATGGGGTCATAGAGAAGAGCAGGCGTTTCGTAATGTGAAAAAACTACTGACTTCTGACGCTGTACTAATACAGTACAATGAAACCTTACCGTTAAATATCACGTGTGATGCATTGCCTTTCGGAGTGGGCGCCATTTTGAGCCATGTATTGTCTAACGGTAGCGATGCCCCTGTTGCCTATTTTTCAAAGACGCTCTCAAAAACTGAGCGAAATTATAGCCAGATTGATAAAGAAGCCCTTGCAATTGTGTCGGCTGTCAAAAGATTTCATGAGTACGTGTACGGCCAGGCTTTTACTTTAGTGACTGACCACAAACCTTTGCTGGGAATAATAGCTGGGGATAAGCCAACCCCCTATATATTATCTCCCAAGATGACTCGCTGGTCAGAATTCTTGGCTGCTTATAATTATCAGCTGCAATACCGCCCCGGGAAAGTTATTCCCCACGCCGACGCATTGAGCCGAGCACCGCTTCCAGAGACTATTGACGACCCCGCACCAACAGTGACAACGTTGCAGATCGAGGCACTTCATACACCGCCATTAACCGCCCGTGATATCACGAGAGAAACAAAATGCAACCCCGCCTTAGCACAAGTCCTCATGTGGGTGGAACGCGGATGGCCATTGGACCAAGTAGCAGACGACTTCGCACCATTCAAAAGTCAACAAACAGAGTTGTTTTCTCAAAAGGGCTGCATCATCTGGGGCGATAGAGTCGTTATCCCAGAACGACTCCAACAAGCACTACTGAGAACCTTGCACAATGGCCACCCCAGCATCGTGCGCATGAAGGCCCTCACAAGAAGCTATGCGTGGTGGCCAGGCATCGACAAGCAAATCGAGACGTGGGTCAAAACTTGTCATAGATGCCAGGAAGTAAGCAACGCTCCACCAAAGGCAATCTCAACCGAAAGCAAGACACCGCGGGGACCCTAGTCCCGTATCCATCTGGATTTTGCTGGGCCAACCAAAGGCCACACCTTCTTGTTAACCATGGACTCGAGCTGGCTCGAAATCCACCGAATGAGGAACATGACAACCGAAGCAGTCATTAAAAAACTAGAAAGACTGTTTGCAACCCACAGATTACCAGATGTTCTGGTATCCGACAACAGGCCCCAATTTACCGCGGTGTCCTTTGAGCAGTATCTGGCGGACTGCGGTATTCGACATGCACTCATTTCGCCTGAGCATCCTGTGGCCAATGGAAGGGCCGAGCGCATGGTACAATTCGTCAAGAAAACGCTACAGAAAGTGGACTATGACAACATCGAAGAAAAAATAAACCGAATCCTCTTTTTACAGCATATCACTCCACACAGCGTCACCAACAAAACTCCCGCCGAGCTGCTAATGGGAAGAAACTCTGCTCCCACCTCGACCGGTTACACCCAGTGTACGAACCGGAGAAACCACTCGGATCCAGCAGCCAATGCCGTACTTTCCAGGTAGGCGATTTGGTGTTCGCTAAAAATTTATCGGGCAATCCGTTGTGGGTAGAAGCGACTGTGGTCCGTGTAACCAGTCCGAGATCATACCTTGTACAATGCCGTGATGATAGACTTTGGAAGCGCCATATCGATCAACTACGATCAAGGCTGCAGTCAGGGAATCCCTTAATAACCAAACTGAGGGGGGGGGAGAGGAAGATGAACTTCAATTAGCAGAAAACCTTTTTGAAGGAATCGATAGCGGAATGGAAACGCGAGAACAGGAATCAGGGATGGGAGTGAGTTCACCTCAGGGTGATACTGAAGATGTTGGTGACAACAAAAACGCGAACGCAGAATCAGAGACACCCCTTTCACCAAACAACGCCTTACCTCAACAAGAGTGCAGCCAAATACCGGGTGCACAGCGGAAATCAAAAAGACTAACAAAACAACCGTCCTACCTCAAGGACTACGTGAACGGAACCCAGGGGGAAGGGGTGTTGTGAATGAATAAATGTTTAATAAAGTTATCTACAGCTTGAAATCAAGTGCAGGGTTGTGGCCCTGCACTTCTGATTGGCTGTTAAATGGCGAGATCAGATTGGTCCGTTCAGGAGAATCTGATTGGCCATTAGCAAGCCGTTCTCATTGGTCAACGGAGCTAGCGCTCCCAGGTTTTCATTGGTTGAATAGTTAATAAGTTGCCTATATAAGGAAGGCTATAGCAGCCATTGAGCTGAGCTGTCACACCATGTAAATAAAGAGTTGAAGTTCACTGTTTCACCGGCTCGTCTCCATTCTTCGCACCCATGCTCCACATTTAACAGCATGATTGAACATTTCAGATAGAGACCATTTTACCAATGCTTTGCATTGCTGGGCTGTGCATATTCAAGTTTGCAGGGTAGTTTTATTTATTTTATTTATTTAATTTATATTGCCGCCTATTCGCCCATGGTGACTCGAGGTGGCTTACACCATGTAAAACCATATTTAAAACAAAAAATAAAAAACAATAAAAACTAACCAAAAAATAAAATAAATTAATAAAGTACAATAGTACAAGATTTTGAAGAAAAAAACCCAAAACAAAAACAAAAAACTAACTCCCACCTCCTGCCCCGACGACATCAGATCACAGTAGCCATTTGATGGGCTCCATCCGTCTCTGGGTTCCCCAGGGCCACTGGCAAAACCAGGTCTTCAGTGCCTTTTGGAACACTGCTAGAATGGGGGCAATTCTAATCTCTGGGGGAATGATATTCCAGAGAAAGGGAGCCACCACTGAGAAAGCCCTTCTTCTGGGTCCCACCAGGTGTATCATATTTATGCATGTGATTCATATGAAGACCATGAAAATAATAAAGAAAGGTGGAGAACTTTTAGTTTTTCAAATGCTGCTGCACTAGTGTTTCTGGCAACATAGCCAGTGATAACATATCCTAAGAAGTGTGTTTCTGCAAGAAATGTCTAACCTGAAAGCTCCCAATTCCTTTCTTAAAAGTTGGTTGAATTCTGTCAAGATACAATACATAGGGCTATTAGGCCCTGTGAAAAATAGCTAAAACAATCCATGACTTTTCAGTATGCATAACACCTAAATTATGCCTTATCAGCAAGACTCTAATGAACTTTCATGGGAGGTTGTAATAACAGAAATGTTCTGAAACAAGGACTGCTGGAGAGAAGAGAGGCAAATGGATTCTTCTAGGCTATTTTTCCAACAAAGCTTTAGAATTACTTACTGGGAACAGAGAGAAGCAAAGCATACATTTCTCAAAGGTTTATGAACTTTGGACTGTTTGGATACTTCATAAGCAACAGTGCTGATTCATATAAATGCAATTTCTGTGTTGATTAGACTCTCTGAACAAGAGCAGAGCCATGGACTTGGAGGCTTTCATTGCTGCTCTCCAATTCTTCTCTCTCTACAGCGAAGAAAGAGTTCTGTCAAGTTCTTTCTGGGTTTCTTTAACTTCTTGTTTGTTGCTGAAATATTAAATGTTCTTCCTAGCTATCCTTTGAATTTATTTGGCCCTCTATTGATTTGTACATTAGCAAAAACAAATCAAGTAAGGGAAGGGCAGGGCAGACTGAAACTGAACAATGCGTAATTCTTGTTGCCTGTGTAAGAGGATGAGAGACAGGTATCTTGGTCTATATATCAGACGAATGTCCCACTGGGATACCCATATAAAAATAACTTACCTTATGTCAGGCCAGAACTTGAAAATAGCATTTAAAATAGCACAGTATTTAAACAAAATGATTCGGTTGAGATCTGCATATGTGGGATTGATTGGGGTAGATTGCAAGGGCGACTCTGAAATATAATGTTATTATATTTTATCCATATCTTAAATTATTGTACATTATTACAATTTTATTTTGGATTGTATTTTATTACTATTTCATCTTAAATTGTATTTTGTCTAGATTCCATTTTAAATTGTATTTTATCAAGTTCCATTTTAAATTGTATTTTATCAAGTTCCATTTTAAATAGTATTTTATCAAATTTCATTTTGAATTGCTTTTATTAAATTTTAGTATTAAATTGTTGCTGGAACTTTGCATTTTGATATGGCCCAAGGGCTAATCAATAAAGACTTATTACTATTGCCTAATTCTTCTTCCTCTTCCCTCTCCTCCTCCTTCCCAATGTGAAATTGGGCCAGTGAAATGTTAAGCTATGCATTGCATTATGAAGTTATGTCTTGATCTCTTTCAATGACCTTTTCCCTATTAAAGTCAGTATCTCCCTTGTTTTTGATCTTTTCAGAGGAAGCTCACCAATGCGGGAAGGGTCTTCTTATCCACTGCCAGGCTGGGGTGTCTCGTTCTGCCACCATTGTCATTGCATACCTTATGAAGCACACAAGGATGACTATGACGGATGCCTATAAGTTTGTCAAAGGCAAGCGACCAATCATTTCTCCCAACCTTAATTTCATGGGGCAATTATTGGAGTTTGAAGAAGATCTGAACAATGGAGTCACACCACGAATTCTTACGCCAAAGCTGATTGGGGTTGAGACTGTTGTGTGACATCAAAGAACAACAGGACAAGTTCCCCCCCAAAAAAACTTTCCACAAACTGGGAAGCATGGGTGAATCTTTTCTTTTCAGCTTTACTAGAGAAAGCTTTTTTTAAAAAAACAACTCCTTTTTTGAACGTCATCACAGATTTTGCGCAGAATGCCATTGCAAATCAATTCTCAAAGGAATGGAAGAAGGAGGAAGGCTTAAAAAGAAACCAGCTTTTAAAAATGGATGTTTATGAGAAAAAGCTCCCTGGATATTATTTAGGGTTTTTGTTTTTTGAGCGGGTGGGTACCCAGTAATCATCTACTTGTAGAAATTATGACTAAGTAGTCTGTGCAGGTTCATAGACTGAGAACAGCTATATATTTTTTTTAAAAAAATAATGACAGAACCAGCCAAAATAATAGCAAAAAGACTAGATCCACAGGCCTTGAGTTTGCAAGGACTTTACTAAAGAAAGCCCTAATGAAAATGCTTACTGGTGCAAAGATTATCAGAGCAGCTTAAATTATTTGCAAATCACATCTCACTCTTTTGGCTGGAGAACACCTTTTTATTTCCTCTGGTGTTTCATCTTCTGGTACTATTTTTTCTATTTGGGTTGTGGGTAGGAGGGGTAGGACATTAAACACCAAGGGACTTGACCATTTTATGCCATATGCCTTTATTGGCTTCTTGTGCAATAATAGTTTTTGGGAATGGAAAGTATTTTTATTTTGAGTGTTCAAATCAATTATTGCAGGCTACCCAGTAATCAAATACTATTCTTTTAAGAAATAGTGCAAAGATTACTGGCTTGATATAGAAGCAGGAATACAACAAAAGCAATTATTCCCCCCTCCCCCTTTTCTGGTTCTAGTAATGGTGCCATAAACCTTGTTACATATGTATATCGGAATGTACAAAGATTAAGAATAAGTTTAAAGTTTATTTAAAATATTTTTTCGCACAAAATTCTGGCGTGTATCTGTTTATGTAAAGAAAAATATTGATTATAAAATGAAGTGTTTTAGAATTGTGAGTGTGTATGTGTCCTTTTTATTATTTCCTTCATGAAACCACTTAGCTAGTTTAGCTTTCAACTTGTAACAGTTATAGAAAAGCATGGGGAGCTGGAATGGACTGCATGTATATTGCCCAGATAACTTATCCAAGATGTATCAGATGGCTCCTATCTCACATATAGCAGCTTTGTTCAGACTTTCTTGTCCTAGTTCAGACAATCTTGTCCTACTTTAAAAGTGGTATACTGAAGTAAAATAGAGACTTCTGCCTCTGTACTGCTTTCTCTTTTCAACACTTTCTCAATTCTATATTTCTGGATTGATCTGAGATATCCTCAGATGTATTCACAAAAGAGAAGAAATGAAACCAGGTGGGAAGGCCTGTACATTCTTGGCTTGATCAAGATGACACCTGACAACTGGTCAGTGTACCTGCAGCATCAACACACAGAAGTGGAGTTGGACCTGCTTGCGATAGACACAATAATTCACATTAACGCATGTGTGGCCCAGTACATATTTTAAAAAAAAGCCAATGGCATCTATAGGACTTTCAGATGGGGTTTTCATCAAGGGTGTGCACCAGTCTGAAGATGGATCAGGCTGCTGAAGTGCACTTTGTTCTGTCATTTCTTCTCTCTTCATTTTTCCATTGAAAGGTATTTTGCAAGTTTTCAACTTAAGTATTTCTCAGGGAGTTTCATTTTATTTTTCTGAAGTGAAAATGCAAAGTGGAGAAAAGAAAAGTAATAATGGGAAAAAGTATTGTCATTTCAAATAATGCATAGGTGTAGATGCCCTTGTTTTCTTGCCAGTTTTAAATTCACATGAGTGAATAACTCTCACACTAATAGAATGGGTGCACTGATTCCTAGGGCTACACAAGAGATGGGAGAATCACAAACCAGATAAAAAGTTGGAAATTTGCAGAAACTTCAGGTCATTTTTCTTAATTGGGCATCCATTTAAGTAGTGAAATGACAACATACAAAGTTGTAGTGCAGACATATCCTTCAGTAATTTAATTTAATTTTGCATCATAAGATCTATTTAAATATCAAAAAGAGCCAAAATTCAGTTGTATTTATGTGATTACTAAATGGGGAACTGTAAAGGCAAAAATAAAATGGAGGTATGTCCATTTTATGTTATGATTCATTCTCAGGAAATTATCTAAATCTTTGTTTGCCTATTATTTTATTATCTACAAATTGAATACCCATATTCAGAATAGTAGCTATTTGAATCTTCTTGGGGGAAATCCTTTTGACTTCTAGTCCCTTTCACTTTGGAATAATATTATGTTTCTTTTTTTGTCTTGAGGCATGTCAGTTGTGAAATTGAACATTATAAATTCTGTTTTATCACTGACTTCAATCGCCATGCTAGTGTTTCTTAAACAGTTATCTATGAGGCTCCCATTTTATGGCATAATCCTGCTATTGGTTGATGGGAAGCTTTGGCAGACTAAAAGCAGAATAAAGTGTTGTGCAAGTACCATTCAAATGAGTCTTTTTGTGCCTCTTTCATTTCAATTGAATGCACAGAAAACGTGATGATAAGTTGTGCCTTTTGATAAGATTAGTTTGGAAAGAATAGGAAATGTCTGCTGTTTGTGAAATTGATTCATAGAAGCATCATAGTTGCAATGAGTGCTTTTTTAAATTTGGATTTTTAAAAAAGACATATATATATATATATATATATATATATATATATATATATATGTATATGTATATGTATATGTATATGTATATGTATATATATATATATGTGTGTGTGTGTGTATATATATATATATATATATGTGTGTGTGTGTGTATATACACACACACACACACACACACACACATATATATATATAATAAAATAAAATAGGTGTGGTAGAAGACGTATGTATGTATGTAACTATGTACTTTTGCCAAACAGAGTTGTTATTAAACATATATATTTTCTCAATATTTGATTCCTTTATTAAAATAGTTTTCTACAAGAATTGATTATATATTTTGCCTTTTTCTGAACAATGATAGTATCAGGGTTCCAAATAACAGATCCAAAGCAATCCAAACTCTGAGACTTAGAGTTTTCTCAAAATATGAATTTATTAGGGATATCATATTGGCACAGCTGGAGAAAACCTGACTCTGAAGGACCCAGGATTTTCCCCACTCAAATCAAAACCCAAGGTCACATGTCCATCACATGGTCCAATCAGATCGCAGTCCCAATTCCGGCTGGCTTTTGTCCATGCCTTTCCAACACCTGGTAGAGTGTCCTTGGCTCCCAAAGGAAAGAATTTTATTTTGGCTACTCATCCCTCAGTTATCTCTTCATGTTCCCACAGCTTCAAGCGGCCTTGCTGTGGCAGCCTTAAAGATACTCTCAAAATGGCTTCAGGGCTGACAAGTAGTTTTTTCTCTCTCCCAATTTCCTCTTTCTTTCAAAGGGGAATTTCCTTTATAATAAAAGAGAAGAATGATCAAGTCCTGATTTGCATGAAAATAGCTGCTTTATGAAAATATAATGGTAAGTGAATTTGCCTACACTATTTAAATTTTGAAACTCCTTGACTAACCCTGTACTTGGTTAATGGAGAAATTTTAGCCAAAGATGATGTTATTAATAATGGAAGACATAACTGTTAAATTTATTAATTTTACCACTTGACAGTAGTAAAAGTGTTTGTTTCTAATTTCCAATATTCTCAAAGGAGGAAAAATGGATAGGTGATGAAGCAATTTTTGTCTCACTGTCTTGCATGATAGACTTTTAGATATGGGAGTAGCCTGTGATGAAAGGAGGCTAGAAATTTGATGGTGAGAATATGGACCAACCAATTCCTAAATCTCTTGATAGCTTTTTGACATTACTGATTACAATAAACTTTTGGATGCCCAATAAGCAAAACCCTAGAAGTAACAGTGGTTCCATGTCAGGCCATGTTCTGGAAGTAGTATTAGGGAACTGTTGTTCAATCTATGGATCTCTGGAGCTTCCTCTTACTCTACATGCTGTTCAACATCTACCCAAAACTATTGAGGAAGATCAAAGTTTTGAATTCAGTTATTACCTAATTTTATTACTCCTTACAATCAACTCCAGGAAATTTATTGATAGGAATAATTTAAAGAAAAGCAGGGAAGTTGGTGTACCTGGAAAATTGTCATGAGAATATCTCTAAAGCATCATCCCAAGCATTTGTAATTAGTGTTCTGTGAAAGGAATTTTTTTCTGGGCGGTGTTATCTTTACCCACAGGACACCTGAATGCTGGTAGGCAATCAGGGAAGGCTCCTTTCTTGTCCCTACATGGTTTATTCACTCACAGGAATCAAGCCGCCGACCTCAGTGGTGCACAGGCCCAGTGTCTTACCATGTGAGCCATATGGCCCCCAAAACCTTTGGTGTGATAAGATGAAGGAGATGGCTGGTTTAGAAATAGGAAATAAAAATAAAAAAATTCTCAAAATATTTGGACATCTTGTCAATCTTTACTGGTAGAACTTACTCACAAAGTCTTTCTCCAATTCCTTTTGCCATATTTTCATTCACTCTTCTTAAGCCTCAGTGGTAAGAGTTAAACAATAACGTGGAATGACTTCCATTGTTTCTGCAAAGTCATTACATCCAGAATCTAGCATTCCCTAACCTGATTGGTGTTTTCTTGAAGCATCTGATTGATGTCCATGAATTGGAAAAAGGCTACTGGACAAGATTGGTTATTTTGATAAAGCTCTTCCTCGACAAAACACAGAAGCATGAAAAACAAGCAACTCCAATCATACATTTCTTCTAATAAAAAATGTACAAAAGACGCATTCCTTTTAATGGCAAACCCCCCCCCCCCCCCCCCCATTTTTTGAAGTTCTTGGTGTAGCACTTCCTAGATTAGATCTTCTTGTTCCCCATAGCAGTCAAAATAACAACTGCAACCTGATCTTAGACTAATAATGCAAGCTCCCCACAGCCCCAGTTCCTGCTGGGTCTGTTCCCTAAACCTGTCCTCTTTGAAAATGCCTGGGTGTCAGTTAATACATAATCCATTTACCTTTCAAAAGAAGGCCCACTACTTTAGTGCTTGTTTTATCATCCTATATTTTTTACATCATCCCTCATTTTACACGAAGCCTTACAAGTAGCTGGGATCTGATAAGCTGTTGTTGAGCTTCTTGCCATCAAAATAGTCCCAGAATAGTCTGAGTGTTGTTTCTAATTGCAACGAATGAGCCGACTGGCTCATTAATCCTTTCCTATCAGCAGGACATAACTTGTCTACCCCAGAATAGCCCTGATCTCAGCAATCCTGCATTCAGCCCTTGGTCTTATGTGTTCATCGTATTTGAAAAAGGCAAGTTTCCATTGCAGACCCAAAGGGCCTGAGATGGCTTTATGTGAGAGAGGCTGTGCTGTATGCGCCCTGCTGAGATTTCTTGATGTTTTGGCATTGAAGTTTACAGTTATTAAAGATATTGAAGTTGTTAGAATACATATCGAGCAACTATACTGTTTGAACTTATGACAATCTCTTACTATTTATTGCTGAATAGGAATCTCTTGCTGAATAGGAAGAACAAGTCAGAATTTCTGAGTAGCTTCTATTTAAATATATGGGGACATAACAACCTCAGCCTATGCAGTTTTACATAATCATATTGTATTTGTGTTAATTTTTCCAAAATATATTGCTACAGTTACTGGGCTAAGGTTACCTAATGGGAAACTATTCATTTTATGCAGTTCAGGATAAAGTGAAATGCAGAAAAAGAACCAGAGGCTGTGTTCACTTATGGCACACAGCTGAGAATGCCCCAAGACATCACTAGATCCCTAGAAGCTTTGAATGAGGCTCCCACAGAAGTCACCACCCAATTATAAAACCAAAACATTAAATACATAGCAGAATGGAACATCGCGCCATGACCAACTTGCCACAGCCGGCTCATCATAGCCAAATTGCACAGGCAACTTGCCATGGTTAACTCACTGTATGTTCTGACCCATGCCCTTTTCCAACAAATCAAACACAATCCAAAAGGAACAGAAACCTTTTAATGCTTCTGCAAAATAATTAGCTGTCATAAGCACAAGCCTTGCCAAACTGTGCAAGACTGCCAAAAGATAACAGACAAGAAATAATTTACAGTACAAGAATCTTCAAATAATAAACTCAGGATACTGGAATGTCCACGAGGCTGGAGTTTCGAAATGTCTTTGCCTTCTGCAATGAATGTTCATTTCACAGCTGGCTTTTATCTTCTTGAAGAAAGGGCCATTACCTTACAGCCTTACTCCTGAATTGCCCATGCTGTTGTAGCTGCTCTTTCCTGCGAGCAATCCTGCATGCACGTGCACTTGGCACAGGCTCCTCAGGAACCTCCTCATCACTGCTGCCAGTCCCCACAATTTCTGAAGGCAGCAGTCTACTCCCTAATGATCTTGGACCCTCATCTGAATACTCGCTCTCCTCAGCCATCCGCACCTGCTTCCGGCTAACCACAACACCATGGGACAACTTGCTGCAGGACAATTCAATAATTCAATTTCATTATTTAAAATAATTTTTAAAATATTTTACTTTTCATCATTTACATTTCATTTGGTCCCTCCTTTGGCATCCTTTCTTTAATGATTCTATTCCACCATTTTTTCGACATTAGTGTAACTCTTGTCCCATGGCGAGTTGTCCTATGGAGAGTTGTCCTGTGGTGAGTTGTTCCATGGCAAGGTGGCCATGGCAAGTTAGCTGTGGTGAGTTGTCCTAGATCCATACATGAGATTGAATATATTTAGCGATTAAACATACTTATTTCACCTGCATTTGAAATATAAAATAATGCTATTATTTTCATATATCTGTTTCTGGAATGTAGCCCCTTCCAAGGCCTAGAGTGACTCTCTGCTAGGGGCATCTGCAGGAGTAGGGGAGCATAAAAAAGATAATAGTCACCTCTACAAGACTGAAGTCCTGACCCCTTTTTTACATGCATTTACATACATGTAAAAAAGAGGGTGGGGCTTCAGTTGCACAGCTGGGCCTACAGTTCTCACTATTTTGATCCTTTACAGATATTCCTGCCCCCCTTTTGGATGATTGGATTTGCATATTACATTAAATCATAACCAGATAATCTGAACTATGGTTTAAGAAAAAATTGGCTATAGCAATGTGTTATGGCTCCTCCTTCAAAGTTCCAACAAAACCAAACCAAAGGCAGCCGCCCCAAAACTCAAATCCAACAGAAAGGAGTCTTACAAGATTATATTCCACACGCCCTGTTTATCACAACAGTTCTGGCACAAATTCTCAAAGCTCCGAGCCTCTGCCGAAAACCTCTGCACGTAATCAATCACTTTGTTCCTGACAAACTTCCCCCGCACAGCTGTGTCCTTTTATAATCCTTGAGGCAACGTGCTAATTACTAATTATTGGCTCGCCCTCCCTTCTAACTGAGTTTGTCTCCCTGAACCACCTAGATGGGCGTGTCAATCTCCCTAAATCATCGTCTGGCCTGATGCCTCCACACAGCTTGATGTTTCAGCCTCCTTCTTGTTCTGGCATCTAGCCATGATCTGTCAGCTTCCTCGCTCGACTCCTCTGACTCATCTTGTAGCTCAACTGCAGGCATGAATGAGGTCGAGGGTTCAGGCGAAGAATGTCTGTGTGATAACCTCTCATCCCCCTGGCTCACATCTGTGTCTTCTAACAATTCAGACTCCAAATTCTCAGCAGGTTCCAGACTTTCATCCTCAGAGTCATCAGAAGCAAAACTCACAGCAGGAGCGATCCTTTCAGTCACAACAGCAATGTATTTATGCTGTTTCATTTTTCTCTGCACTCCAGCTTCGCTTCTGCTTTTATTCTCTTTTATAAAATTGCAAGCATTTTCTTAGTTTGAAATCCTGTTATAAAATAAGCCAAATTAGGCTCAGACTCTCTCTCTCTACTAGATGCTATCTATCACAACAAGGGAATGGCAGATTATTTTCTCCCCACATACTTAAAATCACTTTCCACCCAATTCTGGCCTTCCAGAATACTGGAATGTTGCAGAAGGAATGGAGAATGGGGTGAAAATAATTCCATCCCACTTTTCTCTTTTAGCTTCAGTTATTAGCTTTACTGTTTTGTGGTCAATACTGGAGGTAATCCAATAAACCGAAACATCAAAATTTAAAATATATAATCAGATTTCATATTCAACTAGTTCACTTCATGCTTATTGGTTTAAAAATATTCTGCTTTTAAGCAGACCATTGGTTCTAATTTACCTGGTAGTTTTATTTTCAAATCAAGTTCAAAGAAGTTAACAAAAACATGCTAATATCTTTCCAGGAATCCTGAGTGAAGAGTCTGTCCTCCTCTTGGTGCTCACTCTAGCTACCTCAACTTTAGCCCAGCCTCCTCCAACCTGGTGCTACCTGCACAATAGATTGGATTATAACTCTTCTAATTCCCAGTCAACATGGGATTGCTAAAATTCTGTCTTGGACGGGGATAGGTTAGGAGAGGCTGCTCTAACTGGAAAAGTTAGGAACCAAACATAGGATTGCCTACAGTTTCGAGCACTAATTGTATAGATCACAAAACAGAAATAAAGTGCCCTGGATGTGTGCTGAAGTATTTATGGCAATCAGATCCAAAATCTTGCCTCTAATCTGGCTTTTTGACAACATTGCTGCTGTTCTGTGAAGTTGAAAGAAGGGTGATCAAAGCAGGGAAAGCTACTGATTCCAACTGAGATGTAGGTCAGCTCAACCTGAGTGCATTTCCAGTGCATTCAATATTTCGGGGGCACATTTATTTTAACTCTCTCATCAGCAGGATACGGTGTTCTGCTTGGGAGCGGTGAAAGTACAGACTGTTTTTGCTTGCTAGGATGATAAAATACTATATTGTTTTTTCTTCAATACATAAACTTCAGGGGACGAAGAGAAGATTTGAAAGAAGCTATTGGTCCTGTGGGATATCCCATATGGCAATCGAGATGGGTTGAAATTAAAATTCTTTTTAACCTGAGCTGAAATTAGGAGGCCTGTCGTATATGTTGTCATTTGTTTTGTTTAGTTTTAGTTTAGTTTACTTTATTGTCATTGCACCTCATACAACAAAATCAAACATCATCTTCAGTGCACATCATGACCATGAAAATAAACACAAACACACATCCTTCACACATTAAACCAGAAACCCCTGATACCACACCAACACTGCACTATACACCAGAATTCAAAAGAGCTACTGCCCTGGGATAGAAGCCATTTTTCAGCCTATTTGTCCTTGTTTTTATTATTCTGTACCGTCTGCCAGATGGTAATAGTTCAAAAAAGGATACCCAGGATGAGATGAATCTTTGAGGATGTTTTGAACTTTCTTAAGGCAGCAGGAACTATAAAGCTCTTCCAAAGAGAAGAAGAACTTTATTGTCATTGTACAAGTACAATGAAACTGTGGGTGCACCCCAGCAACTGTTCGCAATACAATAAAACCAAAGCACTTAAAAATGAAGATAAGAAAAATAGAGTACCCACGTCTCCATTTGCAATTAGAGAGTACAATATCTATGAATATGCACAAAATATACATCCTGTATATCACATCTTGACTGTGACGCTTTGCCAAATATAATACACAAGAGATGGATTGTTATTATACATCTCAATGGGTTATTGAGATTTCACATATTTTCGCATCTTAATAAGGGAGTGACTTTGTGTTTATTTGTGGTTCAGATGGCCCAGAGAAAGAAACTATTTGTTAGTCTAGTGGTGTGGGATTTTATTGACCTAAAGCGCCATCCAGATGGCAGCAGGTCAAAAAAATAATTGCCAGGGTGTGAGGGGTCTTCTATAATGGCCTTGATTCTGCTTTGGCAGTGGGACCTGGCTAAGTCTTACAGGGAGGGCAGAGGACAACCAATGATCTTTTGAGCTGTGTTTATCACCTCTGTACAGTTTTCCTGTCCTCAGCTGTGGAGCCTGCATACCGCTCACCCAGACAATATGTCAGAGTACTCTCCACAGAGACTTTATAGAAAGCCACCAACAGCTTCTTATCCAGATTGTTCTTCCTGAGAACCTGCAAGAAGTGCAGCCGCTGCTGAGCCTTCTTCACTATGGCCTTGGTGTTGGGGGACCAGGAGATATCAGCTGATATATGGATGCCAAGGAATTTGATCGTAGGGACAGTTTGCATTTGTTCTCTGTTGATGATGAGTGGGACATGGTCCTGTCCATGTTTCCTGAAGTCCATAATCAGTTCTTTGGTTTTATGGACAGTGACAGATTGTTCTGTGAACACCAGATAGACAGGTTCTCTACTTCTGCCCTATATGTCATCTCATCCTCTCCAGAGATGAGACTAATCACGGTCGTGTCGTCTGCAAACTTTATGATGGTGTTTGTTGTGTGGCTTGGTGAGCAGTCAAAGGTGTACAAGGCATATAGCAGGGGGCTCAAGACACAACCCTGAGGGGAACCAGTACTGAGTGTAATAGTGGAAGAAAGGTGGGGACCAAGTCTAACAGACTGTGGTCTGTTTGTCAAAAAGTTCTTAAACCAGCAGCACGTGGGGGTTGGGGACCTGCAGATTATACAGTTTGGTTACTAGTATATCTGGGATGATAGTGTTAAATGCAGAGCTGTAGTCCACAAAGAGCATCCTCACATAGCTCTGTTTGTTCTCCAGATGACTCAGCGCTCTATGAAGTGTGATGGCCACAGTATCCTCTGTAGATTGGTTTGCTTTATAAGCAAACTGATGTTGATCAAAGAAGGGCAGGAGGCAGTCTCTGATGTGCTGTGAAACTAGTCACTCAAAAACCTTCATAATGGAGCTTGTTAACACTATGGGCCTATAATTGAGAGTGTTTATATTTTTATTTTATTTTGGGGGGGGAACAGGGACAATGGTTGCAGCCTTCAGGCATTGTGGGGTGACGGCATGTGTTAAAGATAGATTGAACAGTTCTGTAAGTATTTCTGCCAACCGGTCAGCACACGCTTTAACTACTGCGCCAGGAATGCCATCAGGCCCTGCAGTTTTCCTGGGATTTACTGCTCTCAGTGTTTTTCTCACCTCATGCACCTGAAGAGAAAGAGGTGCAGCATCGAGGTTCTCCTGAGGCAATATGTTCAGGTTCTTGGTGGTCTCAAAGCATGCGAAAAAGCTGTTTAGCTCCTCTGCCAGAGTGCTACTGCTCTCACTGTTTGTTGGGCCCTGGCCTTTATAGTTAATCAGGGACTGTATCCACATCTGCTATGGGTCACTGTCAGTAAAGTGGCCCTCAACCTTCCTCCTATATATTTCCTTAGCATGTTTGATGCCCCTTCTCAGCTCAGCTCTGGCAGTGCTGTACTGTGAGGTGTCGCCTGCTCTGAAAGCCAGGTCACGGGCCCTGATCAGAGTCTGGACTTCGCTGGTCATCCAGGGTTTCCTGTTTAGGAAGGTCCGTATGCGTTTGTCCACAGAAGGGACAAGAGGGCATAGGGCAACCAATGATCTTCTGGCCAATGACATTAACTTTCTGGAGTGCTTTCCTATCTGCCGCTGTGCAGTTGACAAACCATACAGAGGTGCAGTATGTTAAAATGCTCTCTATGGTGCAGCAGTAGAAGGTCACCAGCAGTTTATCAAATGTATGCGGAAGAACCAGAAATGATGTGCCAGCAGACTAATTTATCAAAGCACTTCATGATGATAGGAGTGAGTGCCTCTGGTCTGTAATCGCTGAGGTTATTGATAGGGAACTTCTTTGGCAGTGGAACAATGGTGGAAGCTTTCAAACAAGATGGAATAGTGGACTGGGATAAAGACCAATTGAAGATCCTGGTAAAGACTCCAGCCAACTGATCAGCACAGTCTTTAAGCACTTAGCCAGAGATACCATCAGGACCGGGTCCACATGGGTTCACAGCCCTCAGAATGCTCCGCACCTCCTGTTCCTCCACAATGAGGTGATGGCTACAATTGGCTGGTAGTTGTATTTTATCTGTCTCTGATGTCTCCACTTCAAAGCAAGCAAAGAAATAATTCAGTTTCTGAATTAAATTAAATGGCCAAGTAATGTCTATGTCAAGCAGAATTTTTTCTCATGCATTTTTAAAACAAGAATGCCAAATATTGAACCTGGGAACTTCATCTTACAATCAGGGGCTATAATCATGTCCCAATAAAAATTAATCTCATACATTATGTTGATTCCAATGAAGAACTCTAGCCAGGATGGATGCATAAGAATGGAAGAACTGTAATTCACAGCTCACCATGGAGATTGCAATAATCAAGGACAGCCAGATTAGAGACAGCAGAGATTCTGAAGCTGGCGACATCAAATATTTAAGAACCCTTCCTTTTAGGGAATAAATAAATAATAGACTGCACAGTTGAATTATGAAAAAATCACTTACTGCTAACATTCCAAGTATTTGGGGACGGCCATAAAAATGTAGAACCTGATGTCTGGAACATAGAATAGAACATAGAATCTGATGTTTGCTGGGGGTGTTTTAGAGACCCAGAATGCCAGTAGATAGTTCAGGAGCTCCCGGAGGGTGTTGATTAGTTTATTTAGCTCAGAGTGCAAAGCAATCAGGCACAGAAGTCTGAATTCACAGCCCAAATTTCAGCAGCTTAAGGAAAAGCAAAGTCTTCTACCCCCAATAATTGCTGATTTATATTTTTTTTGGGGGGGGGGTGTAGAAATATTTAAGGAGTGTTTACCATTTCATGAGAATAGGGGTCTGCAACCTGCAGCTCTAGAGCCACATGCAGCTCTTTTGGCCCTCTGCTGTGGCTCCCTGTCAGCTGATCCCACCACTGGCTAGCCTTTCCTCTCCCCGTCACTCCTCGCCTGGCCTGAGAAGATAAGAATGATGGCGGGAGTTGGAGACTCACTCCATATTCCAGAGCAGGACGTGACTGGGTGGGAGTGAGTGACATCGAGTTGGCCATGCCTACCCAGTCACACCAGTTATTAAATGATTTGGCTCCCAGTGTTTTCTTTTCTGTGGGAAACAGGTCCAAATGGCTCTTTGAGCATTTAAGATTGCAGAGTCCTGCACTATAGTAAGGCTGTTATTTTGTTGTTGAACAGCTTTTACCATTAGATTGCCAACTGAAACCTATTTTCTTTTAATTTAAATTCTTTCTGGTCCTGTCTTCAGAAACATATTTGAACAATTCTGCCTTGTCTGCTACATGACAGGCCTTGAAAACAATGATCATATCTCTATTTTTATTTATTTATTTATTTATTTGTCAATCGCTTACAAGATAATAGGTATAGGTATAAACATGAGTAAGAATACAGGAAATAGGTATGAATAAATGGGGACAATAAATGGGGACAATCTACCATCTTCTTTTTTCTAAACTAATGCATACCCATCCTTTCCTCATAATGTAATTACCAGACTTTTTATCTTTCTGACTGTTTTCTTTTGGGCACATTGAAATTTATCAATCCTGACAAAATGCTTTTAACCTTCAGCTTGAACTCATTATTCCTAGTGCACCACCTTTTTAAATACATGCTTCTATTGTGAAATTATTGTGAGGATCCTTTCTTCAATGTGCAACCAAGTATATGGAAAATAAAGTCAATGAACTTTATGAGACAATGTTTTGATTTTTTAAAAATTGTTTTAATAGGGCTCATTAAAGTAACACATTTCTTCCTTGCAGAGTGCATAGGTCTTTATCTGAAGTCCTTACTTCTCCATCATTCATTGAGTTCTCTTGATCAAGACTATCATGCTTTGGGGGAAAACATTTTTGCCCATCTTGAGAGATGTCCTAGCAGCAACACAATACCCAGGTAATTTGAACTATGGCCTCAGAAACCATTCCCCCCACCCTTTCAACACCATTTCACCGGCAGTATTTGTTCTCTCCGCCATTTTCCTCCTAAGGATAGAATGGTGCCCAAGCTCTTTCTAATTACATTTTTCATTATACAGTAGATGCCTGGTCTTTTGGGCATTGCTTTAATGTTTTGTTTTTTCTATGATAATTCTGCATAATTTTCTCCTTTAAATCTTGTTGGGGAATCTCTTCATTGGCTGTTTCAGTGCTGGCCTTTACTTCTTCGGTTGTTATTGCTTTTTCTAGGTTACCATTTCGATAGTTCATATTAGCTTCTTTATTTTTTCAATTGTTATCTGAATTCCCCCCCCCCCCCCAAAAAAAAAAAAACTATTGTTTTAGTTCTCACATTTTCACACTTTTTTCTAATCTCTTCCAATTCTGCATCCCTGAATATTTTATTTCTGGTAATGAATCTACTTCTGCTAATCATTGTTCAATAATATTTGAGTTTAGATAAATTCTTTTCCAGTGTTCAAGCCCTTGTATTATTATCATTCTCTGTTCACAACAATGTGAAGTCACAGATGCCAGTTTTTTAGCTGATATTCGCCTTCATACAGATCAAGTTTTTCCCAAGAATCTATCATCATAATGTATTGGCATTGTATACTGTGGATCCAAGCAGTATAACTTATTTTAATTATTATTTTACATTTATTGGCCAGCCAGCTCCAGAAAACTCTGCTTTTTCATGGTTCCAGGGAAAGGAGTGACAACTTTCCTATTATCTAAAAGAAGGGGAAACTGCCAGAATAATGCTTAGCAAAAGGTGACCTGCTCAGGGTTTTGTGTTTAGTTCTTGATATAATAACTGCTGTTCATCCTGAAATCAAGAAGCTGCTATGATCAGGTGGGGCACTTTACAACTCAGTGAAGCAAAGCAGCTAAACAGCTACATGGTTGGAGCGTTTATCCAAACTAGAGACAGATGGAGTGGAATCTGAGAGGGAAGAGGAAGAAGCCTTGCCCTCAGGTCAAAGCAAAGCAGTGAGACAACCTAAAACCATATATGGCCCCCTGGCCCCCTTTTGGTCCCCAAGGATTCTCACGCTGAAATGGGCCAGCATGATTTTTCTGCATTTTAAAAAAGTCCATTACCTTCTGCTAGCTTATCACACACATTTTATTCTTTTGTAAAAATAAGAATAGACTAAAAATTTTGGCTGCCCATCGGCTGCTGACCTGTTTGGGTCAATGCTACATTCCCTGCAGCTGCTGAAGACCAAATAAGTAAATAAAGATCTAGCTTTGTCCCTGACCAGAGAGAAGTACCCACTCTACTACCTGCCTGGGTTTAATGGAAGAGCAACTGCTAAGTTAAATCATATGGTGCACTTGGGTCTAAGACTCTAATGATTACTCTTCCCCCTTTGTTCAATCCCAAGGATTTCTTAGAAAACTGCATTTTCAATCTATTAAATGTGCTTTTGTAAGTAACACTGCATTAGACTAAGGCGGGGTGTGTGTGTCAAACTCACGATGACATGTTGTCATCATGTGACATATCACAACTTTCTCCCCTTCACTAAAATGGGCTGGGCATAGCCAGCGCGTGACACATCTGGTCTGCAGGTGGCAAGTTTGATACCCCTGGACTAAAGGGTCTCTTTCCATAAGGCCATTGATATCCACAAGCTATCCACAAGCAGTGGCTTATTGGCCAAATACTTGTGTTCATCATTCTGTGATTAAGGCAAACATGGTCCAGGTCATCAGAAAGAGACCGGTTGTGGCTGCCTGATTTTAAGCAGACAGTTGGGAAGTATCCCTCTCACAAGCCTTAAATCTGATTTTCATTAAACACTCCAAACCACCACACAAAGCAGATGTGCAACTGAAGCCTCTCTACAGACTCATCAGTACCACCTGCCAAAGTATTGAAAGGAGACTTCTGCCAGAATCCTAGTTGCTGTGCTGAATATATTGCAATTTCATAGCAATTCTTCAATTTGAGAAAAAGAAATCAAGCCTTGGATTGTTGTATGCTGTGGAGAAAAAGTACAAGTGATATGGCCAAGTTGTGATCTCTTGCATTCTTCATGAAGAAGTTGTTGAGAAGTTTTCTACAATTGAGAATTTTATATGGAGGAAAAATGATAACACCCTATATTGCTTTGCAGAAATCAGATGCATTCAGAAATTGAAAGACATTGAAAAGTACCTTGAAAATCACAAACTGAGAAATAAGCTTTTAAGAAATTGAAGATGGATTTTACACAAAACCAGTTGCTGTATGGGCAGAGTGGATGATGGCACCTTGTATAAGTGATTTGGCATAATAAAATATGGCTATAGCTCATAATCAGAAGAAGGTGTTCTTGTGCGCAAGAATGATAGTTGGGACCTGGGAGAATTGGAAGATCAGGTTGCTCTTATTATCAGATTCCCTGGCTTCAGATAGGTATTACAGCTCTTACAGATTGCAAATATGTGGTGGTTTCTGTAGAATGACTATTTGTTTGACTTGCACTGGAAAATTAATAAGATGATAAATGAAGGGGTCACTTTTAGTTTTGAACTTAAAACAACCAGTGTAAAGGTCAAAAAAAGATTCAGAATTATGAACATTAAGATGGGTATGTAATAATGTGGAGAAGTGGTATCCGTACAACCTTGAAGGGTTTTATTTTTAGCTTAATTTCAATACTGGATCAAGGTCTGCCTTAGGCATACTTTGCTTGTGTTTTTTTTTTTAATTAAGTAAACATTTGCTTCTATTTTGAGAGTGCCAATAGCTGGAGTTCTATCAGCAATGTACAAGTGAATTAAAAACGTAAAATACAGAAGCATCAGCAAGGACGAAAATAGCATGTAGTACAACCAAGTAAAACTAGCCACTAGTTTTAAAAAAGCACAGGATAACAATAACATTAAAGTAATATCCAGAGCAATTTAAAAGTATTCTGCCAGCTGTACCTATGGGCAGGTCTGCACTTTCTGCTTGCTCCATTACCAATGCAGACATTGAACAAACATCCAGGAAAACAGAGGAAAAACAGAGTCTAGAGAGGAAGGAGTAGTCCTAAAAGGAAAAAGCAGGCACTGTAGACCAATCCACATGGGAACCAGCCAATATAGCTTGCTTTTTTGAATGGGTGGGAAAGGCAAGGAACAGAGGAAAAATCAATCTGGTTTTCTGGGTCCCTAATCTGGGTCTCCAGATTAAGCATCACTCTGGCCCCATTACCAACCCACTGCAATTAGAAATAGGATTTCTAAAATTGATTTAAGAGATGACTGGGAGGGTAGCATGGAACACAAAGAGCTAGCAGAATGGCTGTTTATAATTATAAACATGTTTAAAATGTTTTGTGAGAATTCAGCTTATTTCAACATCTCTGCTGCAATCAGTGAGAATATGATGCTTCATCATTCCATTACTAGAAAGACTCAATGAAAAGGACCATGTGGTATTAATGCATCTGAGAGCACTTATACATAGGGACCCCTTTTACACCCCACACTCCCAATATGACATAGCTCCAGCAGTTAATGGGAGCCCAATGAACCATGCCACTTTGCCTTCAGCAAGAAGGGTGATGAGCAGAGGATCTAGAAGGAAGAACAAGATATGAAATCTTCTCGGTAGGAAACTGTTTGCTGTGTAGTTCAGGAATGAATGCAGCAGAACTGTTCTCACAACATTTAGCTATAGTACAGTTCAGAATAATTGCAGAAGGAGTATAGAAGTCTCACAAGGAACATAGGAAGGTAGAGTGTGACCAATGCTGTATGAGGAGGGCCTGCATAGGAAGCATTTTTAGTCATTGCTAGAATTACACAATAGTAGAAAACTCTGGCAGAATGTACTCTTCAGGTGAACTAATTTATTTTGCATGATGTTCCAAACAAAAAAACAAGGTCATGGTTTTCTACGAGCTTACACAACAGATTTAGGGATCATGGGATCTGGTTTCATTTGACCTAAATGTTTGTAATAATCCCCAGTCAACAAAGCAAAGATTTATCTTGAGTTTCTTGTCAGTATCTTTAGCTGGATACTGAAGCATCGGATCAGGAGTACCCATGAGGACATACGCTTAGTAAAATAACATTTCTGCTTTTAGATCCCCACAAATTTGTTTGTTTTTCTTGCTGACTCCTTGAAAGCAAGCTGCAGCTGTGTAGCAAGGTTATCCAGACATCCACTATCAGTCACACCAATCATTACCATGCACTTCATAAATGTCTTCCATTTGCAACTTATAAGTTAGTCAGGTTATGTGGTTTTAAGTCTATTTTTAACTCAACAATCTGTCATTGGGGCTTTATGGAGGTCTTACATATCTCAAGGTTTGTAATACAATAGTTGAGAATATTATAGGATTTCCTCTACGGCTTTTTGGAAACAACAGGTGCAATGTCAGAGTTGATAACAAAATACAGCTATCTTCAGAAATACATTGCATAACCTACCTAACGTTGGAAGTATTTGGTTTATCATATGATCAACAAACACCTTTTGTTTATGCTAACAATTGCCTGCTGATGAAAAGGTAGCCATCATGGGGGCAGGGATATTTTTTTCCCACTACTGTTGCAATTATTATTTTTCATTGCTGATAATTTAAGAATCTTGGTGAGACAAATTGTCAGGAGCTGTTGGCATCAGTGATCCGCTTCTTGAAAGAGTGAGCTACTGAAATGCTGATGGCAATTTCATTGTGAGGTTCAGAGTGCCTGCATTGTGTAAGGGCTCTGTTCCAGGGACTCTTGTAGAAGCTGATTTTTGCACACATTTGATTGCACACCACTGATATGAACCACCTAGACCAGCCATTGGTGTCTCGTGGTTGCGAGGAATAATAGTCTACATTCTAGCTGAGTCTTTATTAAACAAAAATATTTTCTTGAGCAACAATGTGTACTTGATTGCTCCAGATGTGATATTTACAACCATTTCCACATGCTCTCTTCATTGTTCTCTTGTATATTTACAAATATGTCTGCATTCTAATTTTATATGACATGTTATATCAAGGGTCTTCAAACTTCAACTTCCAGAATTCCTGAGCTAACATGACTGGAGAAGGAATTCTGGGAGTTGAAGTCCACAAGTCTTAAAGCTGTCAAATTTAAAGACCCCTGTGTTATATGATGATATAAAGTTGTACAGTGCTTACAGAAGGGTTTTCTAGAATCCCAGTAAAATGTAAGTCAAAATAGTGAAAAGAGATTATTCAATGTTCTGAACCATTTATATGTCTTGTTCTTCAAGACTTTTCTGTAAGTCCAGTTCGGTTGCATGTAAAACTCCAAGACAGAGTTATCAACAAAGGTGATTTGCTGACCATAACTTGGTGGCTTTTGCCAATCACTCTATTGGTCCAGTGCAGTTCTTCAAATGGATTCCCATCTGTAGTTGGGACCAGCAGTTCTCCCTACACATCTGGAGAGTAGTAGGCTGGGAACAGACCAGTCATCCTGAAATCAGTTGATATTACACCAGGTAAAATGGAGCGCATGATATGGTAGTTCTTAACTCACCACCTTCTCCTTTGAATTTACATCTAGTACAAAATTGCAAAGTTTTTGTTCATATATTTATTTATTTATTCAATTTCTATAGTCAGCCAACTCAAGCCAATGACTCTGGGCAGCTTACCATTCTAAAATGATAAAAATTACCATTCTAAAACAATTTAAAAACATTAAAACACTTAAAAGCATCCACAAAATAAATAAGTATTTATTTATACTTGATGATAAATTAACTAATTGTAAAGCCAAGTAGCTGGACTCTTCATACATTCTGAGTCCCAGGCCTGGGTACACAGCCAAGTTTTTTAAAGTTTTGTGAAAAGCCAAACAGGGTTGGGGCCATTCTAATCTCCAAGGGGAATAACAACAGGGGCTACAGCAAAAAAAGCCATCTTCTAGTTCCTGCAAGTTGACACTCTTTGGCTGATGGGATATGCAGTCGCCCAATCTGTTGGATCAGATTGGACAGTGGAAACTCTTGAAAAAAGAGAACCTCTCAGGTAACCCAGTCCTGAGTCATGCAGGGCTTTAAAGGTTGAATTGCACCCAGAAATACTCTGGTAGCTAGTGTAGCTCATGGAGTAGTGATTTTATATATCTATATTGCAGTACTGATATGATAGTAGTAAACTGAATTTGGGAATTCTGCTTTGCTGATTCAGATCTAACTCAACTACCAATTATGTTGACTGCTTTGGGTAACAGAACATTTTCATGTCCCAGAGATTATTAAGAAGAAATGAAACAGTGCATGACTCACCTCCTCACTGCAGACCCTTTCAAATCTTCAAAATCTTATCCAAAAGCAGTTTTTGAAAAATCTTGTATGTGGTGTGTGTCTGTGTGTCTGTGTGTGTATCAGGGGTGAAATTCAAATTTTTTCCCTATCGGCTCTGTGGGCATGGCTTGGTGGGACACAATCTCTAAAAGGAAGAAGGTGGGTGGGCATAGGCGGGGCCAACCGATTCAAATCACCTCTCCAAAATGATTCAAATCGTCCCTACCACCTCTCCTGAGGTGGTGCAAAATGGTTGAATTTCACCCCTGGTGTGTGTGTGAGAGAGGGGGGGGGGAGGGAGGGAGAGTTACTTCTCTCAGCAGATGCTACTTCTGATTGCTTTGATATTGGGCAGTGTGGGCCCTCCAATAGTTCTTTTTGTGGGGTTGTATTTACTATTTGCCAACAAAATGCTATAGTAGCAAACTGTTTAGAGATAATTTTCAGTCTTCTGAATGGATAATGGTTAGAATTAGGGGGAGAAATAAAATTGATGAATGAAAAATATCTAGGATGGTATGTGTTTAAGACTAAAAAAAATATTATCGTGTGAAATGTTATTTTGGAACTGCTCCTTTTATCTTTTGAAGTACAGTTATTTCTTTTTTTCAAATGGCCTGAATATTGACAAAATATTATCTCCCCCTACCCCTCAGTGTAAAGCATATATACCTGATCTGGAACAACTGATCTTTAATTTGAACTATAATAAGAATAGAACAATACAAATTGGGCAATAGCGGCAGAAGCATATGCTGTTCTGCCTGTTACGATTTTCCTTTCCTTTCCCCAGACCTTTTGGAGGCATATGGCATCTGCTTCTTTTAATTTATCCATGTATTTATTGAAGTCTATTCTTATGTTCTCTACCTCTCCTCTGCTTTTCTCTAGCCACCTCCAGCTTTTGAATGCAGCTCTTTGCTTGTTGAATGTAGCTTCCAAAAACTCCCAGTTCTATTTCAGCAAAACCTGGGACTGGATATATTTATTTAATTATTTATGTTGATATAGCTGCCCATCTCACAAAAAACATGATTCTGAGCAGTATACATCTATGAGAGCCTTGATTATATCTATTCCTATTGTGGAAGTTTGATTCTGTGACTACATTTCTATATAGATATCCCACTGCTGAATTGACACAACACAATAACTCATAATTGGGCTAAAGACACAATTGCTATGACTAACTGTATCATTAAATGGCTTAATACATTGCCCTGGCTAACCTCACAGACAATGGCTCAGTTCCACAAAAATGCTGAATAACTTATTACATCAACTAATTCATCAGAAGACAATACAAAATAAGTCTCCTGCTTAGGCAGAGGGTTGTGTTAGATGACCTACAAGGTCCCTTTCAACTCTGTTTATCTGTAATCTATAATCTTAGAACAATATGTTATGTGACTTCAGTTATGTTAAGTTTGAGCATGGGTGAGAAAGAATGGAGACAAGCTTCTGAATGGTGAACTTCAGCTCTTTATTTACATCGTGACTTGCTCTCTTAATATCAGTAAAACCCGCCTTATATAGGCAAACCTTGTAACGTTTAACCAATAACAAGCTAGGAATGCTAGCTTTTATAACCAATAAGAACTCTCTGTTAAGGGCCAATCGGATTCCCCAGAACGGGCCAATCCGGTCCGGCCGCTTAACAGCCAATCGGAAGTGTAGGGCCAGAACCCTGCACTTACTCCAAGCTCACACTTTATTAATTATATTGCATACACAACACCCCTTCCCCCTGGTTCCTTAGTTCAGGGCGCAGTTACATAGTCCCTTAAATAGGACGGTTGTCTTTTTAGTCTCTTTGATTTTCGTTGTATTGGTTGGTTGCAATCCCGCTGAGGTAGATCGTTGTCTGGCAGTGGGGCTGTCTCTGGTTCAGAGTTCACTTCTACGTCGTTGCCCACATTTTCCGCGATTCCCTGAGGTACAAACGTTTCTCCCTCCGGCTCCGCTTCCTGAGTTTCTATTAAATCGTCGTTTCCTTCGAACGGGTTTCCTTGGGCTTCATCTTCTTCCGTACCTCCCCCCCCTCAGTTTGGTCACAGGGGAGTTGCGAATTGGCTGCTGCAAGCCGCGACCGTAATTGGTCAATATGCCGTTTCCAAAGTTTATCGTCAAGGCATTGCACGAGGTAGGATCTAGGGCCAGTTACACGTACTACTGTCACTTCCACCCACAACGGGTCACCCGATAGCTTTTTGCATAAACCAGGTCTCCTACCTGGAAGGTGCTACAGCGGCCACTGGATCCTAGTGGTTTCTCTGGTTCATACGCATGGTACAACCGGTCAAGGTGGGAGCGGAACTTTCATCCCATTAGCAGTTCAGCGGGAGTTTTGTTGGTGACGCAATGTGGGGTGATGTGTTGCAAGAAGAGGATTTGGTTGACCTTGTCATCAATGTTGTTGTAGTCTACCTTTTGCACGGTTTTCTTCACAAATTGAACCATGCGTTCTGCTCGGCCATTGGTCGCAGGGTGCGCAGGCGAGGTGAGCGCATGGCAGATGCTGCAAGTGCAGTAAATTGTGGGCTGTTATTGGATACCAGGACGTCTGGTAATCCGTGGGTTGCAAAGAGTCTGTTTAGAATCTTGATGACCGCCTCGGAGGTCGTAGTCGTCAAGCGATGAATTTCGAGCCAATTGGAGTAGGCATCGACGATAAGCAGGAAGGTGTGGCCCTTGGTTGGCCCCGTGAAGTCCAGGTGAATTCGGGACCAGGGTCCACGTGGTGTCTCCCATTCAGTAGGCATGGCTTTTGGTGGGGCATTGCTGACTTCTTGGCATTTGGGACAAGCTTTAACCCACTGTTCGATTTGCTTGTCAATGCCCAGCCACCACGCAAAGCTTCGTGCAAGGGCTTTCGGGGTGGCCATCGTGCAAAGTTCTCAGCAGCGCTTTTGGGAGCTGTTCTGGAATAACGACTCTGTCGCCCCAGATGACACAGCCTTTCTGGGAGAAGAGTTCGGTCTGTCGAGATTTGAATGGTGTGAAGTCATCTGATAACTGGTCCAATGGCCATCCGCGTTCTACCCAGCCTAGGACTCGTGCTAGGGTGTGGTCGCATTTGGTTTCTCTTGCGATATCTCGGGTGGTCAGTGGCGAGTTGAGCTCTTTGATTTGCAACGTGGTTACTGTTGGTGCCAGATCGTCGAGAGTCTCTGGAAGCGGTGCTCAGCTCAATGCATCAGCATGGGGAATGGCCTTCCCCGGGCGGTATTGCAGCCGATAATTATAAGCAGCTAAGAATTCTGACCATCGGATCATCCTAGGGGATAATATGTAGGGAGTTGGCTTATCTCTGGCTATTATCCCCAAAAAAGGCTTGTGGTCAGTCACAATAGTAAAAACCCTACCATACACATATTCGTGAAATCTTTTCACAGCTAAGACAATTGCAAGGGCTTCTTTATCAATTTGTCCATAGTTCCGCTCCGTTTTTGACAGTCTTTGAAAAATATGCAGCAGGGGCTTCGTTCCCATTAGGCAGTACGTGGCTCAAAATGGCGCCCACCCCAAAAGGTGATGCATCACAGGTTATAACTAACGGCAAAGTCTCGTTATACTGCATGAGTACAGAGTCAGAAGTGAGCAGTTTTTTAACATTTTGGAACGCCTGTTCTTCACGGTAACCCCAAAACCAAATTGCTTTTTTATCTAACCATCGGTGTAACGGTTCAGCGACAGTTGCTTTGTGCGGTAAAAATACATTATAAAAATTGATGAGGCTAGGAATGCCTGGAGATCGGCCTTGTTTCGTGGCCTGGGAGCGTTTTTGATCACTTTTAATTTACTTTCGGTAGGGTGAATGCCCTGGCTATCAATCAGGTACCCTAAAAACTCAACACTGTCAGTACACAATTTACATTTGTTTTTTTTAACCTTAAGACCAGCCTCTTGGAATTTTTTAAGGACCAATTTTAACCGGTCCTTTAAGATATTTTTTGTAGGGGTTGCAATTAATACATCATCAAAATAGGGGACCACGCCCTTAATCCCTTTCTATAACCTTTCCATAAGGCTCTGAAAAATTCCTGGGGCTACACTTACTCCGAATTGCAGCCGGGTACATTTAAAGGCACCTCGGTGCGTCACAGTAGTTTGGGCCTGTGCCATTTTTTCATCTACTGATAATTTCTGATATGCCTGAATCCAATTTAGCAAAAACTTTCCCGCCCCCCAGGGAATGGCGGAGGTGCTGCACCACCGGAACTGGATATGCGTTCTGCTGCAGGGCGTGGTTCAAAGTGGCCCGGTAGTCCCCACAAATTTGGATTGACTCGTCTGGCTTAATGAGTGTTACAATAGGGGTTTCCCACGGGGAGTGATCGGTGGGCTCCAACACCCCCTGAGCTATCAGTTTGTCGAGTTGTTCATCGATTTTCGATTTTAAGGCAAACAGAACTCGACGGGGCTTTAGGCGAATGGGAGCTATTTTTGGATCAAAGCTGAATGAGATCGGGGTCCCCTTGTACTCGCCTAAGCTGTCCGCGAAGACATCCCTGAACTCAGAGATAAGGTCTTCCTCCCAGTCACAGCCACCGACTCAGTTTACGCCGGCCACTTCAATGCCGAGTGGCGCGAACGATTGGAGGCCCAGTAGGCTAGGCCTATCTCTATCGATGACCGTTAAAGGTAAGTATGCTGTGTGCTTCTTGAAAGAGACTTGGACTCGGCAGGACCCGACGACCGGGATTCGATTTCCCTGGTAGTCCTTGAGGATGAGGCGTTGGAAACGGAGATCTTGGCGTTGAATTGTGGGGATGAGTTGCTTGAGTGTCTTCCAAGACACCATCGAGAGGGACGATCCCGAGTCGACCTCCATGTGGCAAGGCTGGTTCTCAATGGCTACTGTGACTCGGATTTTTTTAGTGTCCAAGGCTGAGGCGTGACTGATAGTGATAGTATGGTGAGCCTCTTCTCTCTGCAAAGCTCGATTTCTGTAGGAGTGGTTTACTGTCTCTCGCCTTACAGGACGGTTTCCTGTCAATTGGCGATAGTTAGCCCCTTTTGAGGCCTGGCTGGGTCCTGGCAAGCTGCGGCAGGCCCGTCCGATGTGGCCTCATTTCCCGCACTCATGGCAGAGTGCGTCGCGGAATCTGCATTCGGAACTGGCATGGTTGGCTCCACAGCCAGCGCAAGGGCGTAAGGGCTTTGGCCGAGGGTCCTGGTC
This sequence comes from Hydrophis major, assembly GCA_033807585.1. Taxonomy (NCBI): domain Eukaryota; kingdom Metazoa; phylum Chordata; class Lepidosauria; order Squamata; family Elapidae; genus Hydrophis; species Hydrophis major. The sequence goes on from CM066328.1 coordinate 371,121,679, forward strand.
GGACCGCAGTCGATGGACCCCTTCTTCGTCGCTGTATGACAACAAAGAGAGGTCCTCGTGGTGCATTGTCGCAAACTGCCCTTCTGAACTAGGTGAGATTTTGCTGGCCGGTGGTGGTACTGGAGTGTGGTTTCGGCTTAGTTGTGCAGCCAACTTCTTGGTTGCTTCCGCTGCGGCAGCATCGGCAATGGCGTCGGCAAGGCTGATGTTGCCTTTCGCCATCAGCTTGCTTTGGATGCCTGGTGCATCTAATTTCAGAACTATGCGATCTCTTAGTGCTTCTTCTAGATCGGTGAATCCGCAGAGGCCTCCCAAATTTCGGAGGTCTGCTATGAAGTCGGCTACGCTCTCTCCCTTTTGCTGGCTTCTTTGATAAAACTCGTGGCGTCTCACGAGCGTAGGCACAGTCGGGGCGTAGTGGTCTCGCAGGATAGGTTCGAGGTCATCCCAATCCATGGCCTTCACTTCTCGGGGTTTGGCTAGTGTCTTAGCCATCTTAAATATGGTTGGACCGCAATGCGTCAGGAACACTGCCCGTTTCTTCCCAGCTGTGGCATCCTTTAAGTTGTTCGTCTCTAGGAACATTTGGAAATGATCCATGTAAGACTCCCAGTCTTCTTGTGATGGATCAAACGGAGCGGGTGGTACGATGCCGCCGGACATGGTTCCGTTGTTGGCGTCATCTGTCACGTGCTCAGTGTTCTTCGAAGTTTCGTTGGTTCAGATGTCTCCACATCCCATCCTCGTCACCAGTGTTAAGTTTGAGCATGGGCGAGAAAGAATGGAGACAAGCTTCTGAACAGTGAACTTCAGCTCTTTATTTACATCGTGACTTGCTCATTTAACATCAGTAAAACCCACCTTATATAGGCGAACCTTGTAACATTTAACCAATAACAAGCTAGGAACGCTAGCTTTTATAACCAATAAGAACTCTCTGTTAAGGGCCAATCGGATTCCCCGGAACGGGCCAATCCAGTCCGGCTGCTTAACAGCCAATCAGAAGTGCAGGGCCAGAACCCTGCACTTACTCCAAGCTCACACTTTATTAATTATATTGCATACACAACAAGTTACTATCACAAGTCTTCTCCAGTAGACTCCAGTAGATCTCAACCACCCACCCCCAGATGTCCAACAGGCCTCAACTTAGCTTGCCCTTAAGAAAGCTGTTAAGAGCTGATTGTTCTCCCAGCATAAGGGGCCAATGGAGTAAGTATCCATTGTTGGCTGTTTTGTACGTGCTTGGTCACCATTTTAGATTTTTATTTACCATATTGTAGTACATCCTGTGATATGGTGAGGGTTTTTTTTTCTTTTTTCTTTTTTGTTTGTTTATGTTGTACATTGCCAAGAGCCATATTATTTGAGGTGGCTGCTTTATAAATCTTTTTTTTTTTTGAAAAAGTTTTTATTAATTTTCTACAAACAAACAAGACAAACAAAACATAAAAACATCAACTCTTATATGTACATCCAGTGTGTCAGTTGGTTCATCATTTTTGTGCATTCATTCTGTAGTCTCAATTACAATTATGTTACATAACAACTCATATTGTCAATCCAAACTTATATATCCTAATATCACTAAAAAAAGAAGTTTTTGACTATATTTTTAATCATTCATGCTTAATGAGCTAACAATACTTTAAACCAGTTTACTCTATAACAAATCATCTAGTCATATCAAATCAATCCTAAAAAATCCTTTATAAATATAATAGCAAATAGCAAAATAATAGCAAAATAAAGATATTCCTTACTATCTAGCATTCTAAATATTCTATTATCGTATTTTATCATCTAGCCATTTATAAAAAAGATCCCAAATTTCGTAAAATTGTTTATCCTCTTGCTCTCTAATTTCAAATGTCAATCTGCTCATCTCAGCACATTCCAATATTTTCTTAATAATTTCTTCCTGTAATGGTATTTTCTCATTCTTCCAATTTTTAGCAAATACAATCCTGGCCGCTGTTAATACATTTACAATCAGATATTTCAAATCTTTACTATATATATCAGGTAAAATTCCCAGTAAGAAGATCTCTGGTTTCAAATCTATATGTTTCTTTATCATTTTTTCCAACCACATGCGAATTATAGTCCAATATTTTCTAGCATCCCTCATAAGTCCACCACATATGGTAATACGAGCCGGGTATCTGATGACATTTCCAGCATTTTTCAGATTTGTTCTTAAACATTCTTGCTATTCTTGCCGGAGGAAAGTGCCACCTGTAAAACATCTTGTACAAGTTTTCTTTATATGCTGTTGACATTGTCATTTTATAATTTTGAGACCACAATTTCTGCCATTTCTCTAAATCAATCCCATATCCAAAATTCTTCCCCCAAACAATCATAGTTTCTTTGACTTGTTCTTCCTCTAACTTCATTCCCAGTAAATAACCATATAGTTTTTTAATCACCTTCTCATCAGTACCCATCAAGATCTTATCTAAATCAGTCTGCTTATCATAAAATCCCTCCGTTTTAGAATCTTCATCATACCTTGAGTGTATTTGTGCATATGAAAACCAATTCATCCTTATACCTTGTTCCTCTAAGTTTTGGATCGATTTAAGTTCACCCCTTTCAATCCAAAAGTTCCCCATATCTAACTGTTTGTTCCTTCTTGTAGATTATAGGATAGGAAAATGCTTCAATGGTCGATAACCAAACTGGAATTTTCAAATAACATTGTCTTTTTATCTTCTCCCAATTTAACCACAAAGACTCCCGTACATAATGTCTTCTAAAATAACCCTGTGTTTTAGTTCCCTTATACCATAAAAAAGCATGCCAACCCAACAGCAAGTCATGCCCTTCTAATGTCAACAACCTATGTTTCCTTAATGTTATCCATTCTTTGACCCACATCAAACTTGCAGCTTGATAATACAATTCCCAATTAGGCAGACCAAAACCTCCTCTAATTCTAGCATCTTGCAAAAGCTTTAGCTTTATTCTCGCTTTTTTACCTTGCCATATAAACTTCAACATAATTTTATTTAAATCTTCAAAATAGTCTTTTCCAAGCCTAATTGGTATTGTTTGAAACAAAAATAAAATTCTAGGTAAGATATTCATCTTAATTGTTGAAATTCTCCCTATTAATGACAATTGCAAGTTTTCCCACTTCTTCAAATCTGTAGTTATCTGTTGTTTAAGTTTAATATAATTATTCTCCTTTAATGTGCTACATCTTGTTGTCAAATATATCCCCAGATACTTAACCTTATTTGTAACTTGAATTTTCAAAAGATCTGCCAATTCTTCTCTCTGTCTCAATAGCATATTCTTTGTCAAAATCTTTGTTTTGTCTTTATTTATTTTAAAACCAGCCACCTCTCCATATGCCTCTATCCTTTCCAGTAACTTTGGAGCTGTTTCTAGCGGATCTTCCAAAATAAAAGCTAAGTCATCAGCAAAGGCTTGTAGCTTAAATTCTTCCTTCTTAATTTTCATTCCTTTTATGCTTTTATCATCCCTAATATTTCTATTCAACACTCCCAAGGTCAACACAAATCGCAAAGGAGATAGGGGGCATCCCTGTCTTGTGCCTTTCCTTATATTAATAAAATCTGTAAGTTCCCCCTCCATCATTACCCTTGCTGTCTGTTTATTATATATAGCTTCTATTGCTTGAATAAATTTTTTAGCGAAACCCATCTGCTCCAATAATAATAACATAAATCTCCACTTCACGTTATCAAATGCTTTTTGAGCATCTAGGAATATCAAAGCCATTTGCTTTTCAGGATGAGCCTCATAGTATTCCAAGGTGTCCAGGATTACTCTCATATTGTCTCTAATTTGTCTCTTTGGCAGAAATCAATTTTGATCTGAGTGAATAAAATTATTTAAATATTTTTTAAGTCTTTCTGCTAAGATTGAAGCAAAGATTTTATAGTCTGCATTCAATAAAGAAATAGGTCTATAATTCTTAATTTGCAATGGGTCAGTCTCTTCCTTTGGTATGAGTGTAATATAAGCCTCTGACCATGTTTTAGGTATCATCTTTTTTAACATAACTTCATTCATAACTTCTAACAATGGGATGCTCAATAATTCTTGAAATGTTTTATAAAAATCTACTGGAAGCCCATCTGGACCCGGAGCTTTCCCATTATTTTGTCTCTTAAATGCTTCATTTAGTTCCATCATTGTTATATTGCTTTCTAGCATTTCTTCAGTCTCTTTAGGTATCTTTGGTAAATTAGCTTCCTGTAAATACTGTTTGACTTTTTCTTCATCAATATTTTCCTGTTTATATAATTGCCCATAAAAATCTCGAATAATTTCTTTTTTCTCCTTATTCCCATAATAAACTTGGCCTTGTTCATCTATTAACTTCAATATTTTTCTTGATTCCTTCTCTTTTCTCAATTTATATGCTAGCCATCTACCTGGTTTATTTACATCTTCAAAATAATTATGTTTAGAGTTTCTAATTTTCTGTGCCAGTTCTTCTTTCTCTATTAATTCCATTTTATGTTTAATTACATCCAGCTTCAATTTAATATCCTTTTTCTGTGGCATTTTCTGTAATTCTTTTTCAAGAATTTTATACTCATCTTCCAAGGCCTTAGAAGCTTGCCTTTTCCTAATATTCTTTTTTCTTGTATAATCTATTATCAAACCTCTAGCGTATGCCTTCACTGTGTCCCACACATTTTGCGTTGAAGTATCTTCTTTTTTATTTTCTCTGAAGAAAAAAGCCAATTCTTTCTCCATCCATTGTGTAAAATCTTTCTCCTTTAAAATAGTATTATTTAATGTCCATCTCGATCTTTTTTTTTGTCCCTTCCATTTAATTGTCATTGGGCTATGATCTGCCCAGGTACTTGTTTCAATATTTGTTTCTTTAATATTAGATATTAGTTCTGTTGAGATCCAAATCATATCTAATCTGGACCATGATAAATGTCTATTTGAAAAAAAAGTATATTGTTTAGCTTTAACATTTCTTTCTCTCCAAATATCTTTTAAAGTTAATTCATCTGTCATTTTAAAAAAGGACCTTGGGAGAGCCTTTCTATTTTGCTTTGTTGTTGTTGCTATATAGTCCAGTTTATTGTCCACAATTCCATTAAAATCTCCCATCATAATTATATTAACATAGTCCAGTCCAATTATTTTCATATGTAGCTTTTTATAAAACTCTTCTTGTTTATCATTCGGAGCATAAATTGCAATCAAAAGTATTTTTATATTATTGTCCATTATTTCTACCATTAATACTCTTCCATCTTCATCCGTGTAAATCAATTTTGCTGGAATAGCCTCTTTAATGTATAACACCACACCTCTTTTCTTACATTGAGTCAAAGAGGTAAATATTTTCCCTAATCTTGGCTGTAATAACAATTGTTCATGTTGTTTTTTAATGTGAACTTCTTGTAAACAAATTATATCAAATTTTAATTTCTCTAATTTATGAAAAGTTTTCCTTCTTTTAACAGCTGAATTAAGTCCGTTTATATTCATTGTAATCAGTTTTTTATCCTCCATGATTATGCTTTATATTTAGGTCTAACAGCTCTCGTGGATCTCACTTCACGCTGTTCTTTATTATCCATCTGTCCCCCTGCTGCTCCTTTCTCTTTTTCAGTCTCCAGTTGTTCATCTTGAAACTCAATTGATAAAGCCTCTTTCTCTGCTTCCTCTCTTCTTCCTCCAAAGAATTCTGCATGAAAAAGTTCTGCTTTCTCAATTGAATCAATTCTATATCTTTGCTCTTGCCACCCAAACACTAGTCCTTCTGGAATCAGCCATCTATAATTCACTTCATTTTCCAATAGTATTTTGGTCAGAAATCGATATTCTCTTCTCATCTCTCTCACTCTTCTGGGTATTTGTTTTAAAACCATAACCTCTTTACCCTTGTATTTCAGTGTTTTCTCTCTTACTACTTGTAATATTTGCGTTTTAATGGATTTTTTAGTAAATCTAATATGGACTTCCCTGGGTAATTTATTTCTCATCGCATATCTTGTATAGACTCGATATATCTCATCTATTCCATCCATCATCTTTTCCTCTGTAATTTCCAAAACATCTGCCAAAATTTCTATCATTACCGCTGCCAAATTTTCTCCTTTTTCCTCTTCTATATTTTGAAATCTGAGATAAAATTCTGACCTTTCCATCTCCCACCTCAACATCCCACCTTTTTCTTGTTCAACCGCTGTTAGTCTGCTGTCAATATTTCCAATCTTCTTCTCTCTTTGTTTTCCTTCTTCCTCAATTTTTTGAAATCTCTCCTCATACTTAACCATCATTTGTTTAATATTTTCCACTTTTTCATCAGTCTTCTCTATTCTTTGTTCAATATTTTCTGCTCTTTGTTCAATATTTTCTGCTCTTTGTTCAATCTTTTCTATTCTTTGTTCAATATTTTCTGTTCTTTGTTCAATATTTCCTGTTCTTTGTTCAATGATATCTGATTTTGTCTTGAGATCTTGGATTCCTTGCATAATCATCTGTAAAGTTATTTTTTCTTGTTCCTTATCTTGCTTCAACATTGTCTGAATTAAACGTTGTCCTCCAACTGGTGGGGAAGCAGAGGTAGAAGCAGAAATGCCAGATGGTATTGGTTTCCTGCTCATTTCAATGTTTCCAAAACTTCAAATTCTTCTTGACTTTTAATAACTGGTAGAGCAGCCAATTATAATCCAAAATGGAAAACTCCAATAGTAAAAAACACGAAACCAAAGAAGAAACAAGAAAAAAGGAAGAAGAAAGATCTTCAGGTTCTTCTAGACCCTAATCCAATTACGAGATAGTCCACCATAAAAAAGGAAAAAATAGAAAGGAGAAAACAAACACATCCAAAAATAATAATATTGATTAAGAGCAAAAGAAAAAGGAAAAAAGAAAAAGCAAAAAGAGAAAAAACAAAAAAAACCAAAAAGTTCCTTCAGATTCTTCACACCTTAATCCAATTAAAAAGTCTCAATAATCCAAAAAAAAAGAAAAAAAAACAACCTCAACAACAAAGTAATCCAAAAACATAAATATGAAAAGCAAAAAAGTCCCAATAAAAAAGAAAAAAAAATAAAGAAGAAAAAAAAAACTCTGAGGCTTTCCCTTTAAAATAAAAGGCAAAAATAAAAATATTACTAAAATTAAAATTTAGAAGAAGGCTAGCGAATGGGGTATATATAAGAAAACACACTGCACTTTGTTATTTATCCAAGGCTCTTGTTATGACTCTCTTCTCCAGCAGCTTCAAAGCCAAACCTCAAGTATTGTTGATAACAGTCCAGGAAAGCACCTGCAATAATATTTTGCTGTGCTCTCCCTCTATCTTATCACATTAAAAAGTCCTTGAGATGAGGTCTTTTTGCAATTCTCTCCAATTCACATAAAGATACTTTCAAGCCTCTAGTTGGCAGTGTTACAAAGTTTCTTAATGCTCCTTCTCCCCGCCCGCCAGAAAAAAGGAATAATATATACGGAAAAAAAAGAAAAAATAGCCAAAGGGAGCCTCTATCCTAAAGAAAGTTAAAAAATCAAAGGAAGCATAAAATCAAAGGGAGCATAAAAATATATATAAGAGAAAATTCAATCCGGTTACCTACAAAGTCACAGTAAAATCTTTCCCAAAAAGTATAAAGAAAAGAGAAAAAAAAAAACCAAGCCTCAATTTGACATCACTTTAAAAAAAACGCCGCTCAAAACAATTTCAGTCAAAAAAAAATCTCACAGCTTTCTTCTTTATATCGGATGAACTTTCCAACCTTAGCGAATTTACAGCACAAAAGAGTTTTTCTCACCCAGCCGACACACTTCACTCCAATCACTTTCTTTCCGGAGCTGTCCCGACTTCAGCAGCTATGGAGGCTGCCTCTCCGCCGCCAGCAAAAGGGCTTCTTCCGGATCAAACCAGAGATTTTGCGATATCTCTGGGATCCTGGAACAATGCCCTTCACGATCACCGTCTCTACGGGACGGTTTAGGTCCGTTAGGACCGACCAGGGGCGAAAATATCGGCTACGATCTCAGAGCCCCGAGATCGCAGCTGTATCGCCGGAACGAAGCTCCGCCTTCCTTCCTGCTGCTTTATAAATCTTAAAAATAAATAAATTGCATCTTTATTTATTTGCGTATGCTTGAATACAGTGCTGTGTGCCAGAAAAGCTACATTTTTTACAGCAAAATAGCTGTTCAGGGCTTTAAGAACTGCAACACCACAGAAACAAATTTTGACAAATCAATTTGGATCTTCCAGAAGAAATAAAGAATAATTGAACTTTGATTGTACCCACCGATGTTACTGTAAGACCCCCTGACCTTCTGAAAAGACTTCACTGAGAAACCTAGTCAATCAACTAATTCCAAGCTGCAACTAAATAGCCATTGATGATAATTGTTATGTTCTGTGTGTGGCGCAAGAAGTGGAGACGAGTTGATGAACAGTGAACTTCAACTCTTTATTTATCATGGTGCAACAGCTCTGCAAACGGCCACAACAGCCCCCTTTATATAGGCAAGCTCTTGGTATTTAGCCAATGAAAACACAGGAACATTAACTCTTTTAACCAATGAGAAGGGCTCGTTAATAGCCAATCAGATTCTCCTGAACGGACCAATCCGATATCGCTATTATCGGCCAATCAGAAGTGCAGGGCCAGAACCCTGCACTTTACTTTAAGGTTTCAACAATCTTTATTCAAGCACTTTTATTAATTCACAACACCCCTTCCCCCCGGATTCCGTTTAAGGGGTGCGGTGATGTAGTCTTTGAGGAAGGCCAGTTGTTTTGATTGTCTATTTGATTTACGTTGTCCTCCCGGTATTTGTCTAGCGTCTTGTTGGGGTAGGACGTTATCTGGTGAACAGGGTGCCTCTGGTTCTGTATCTAAACTTCTGTTACCACTAATGTCCTCGGTATCCCTTTGAGGAGAGTTTACCCCTGTCCCCGATCCTTCTTCACATGTTGTGTCTGAGCGGTCATTTCTTCCGCTTGTGCTTTCCGCCATTCCAAACTCAGCCTCCTCAGCGTCTCCTCCCCCCTCAGTTTGGAAATCACCGGAATCGCAGACCCCAGACTGCAGCCTTGAATGCAGCTGATCAATATGGCGCTTCCATATTCTATCATCGTGACATTTCACTCGGTATGATCTGGGTCTGGTTACTTGGATTACAGTTGCCTCTACCCATAATGGGTCGCCATAAAAGTTTCTGGCGAAAACCAAGTCGCCTACCTGGAAATTACGGCATTTCCCACTGGATCCTTGTGGTTTTTCAGGTTCGTACGATGGGTGTAGTCGGTTGAGGTGGGAGCGGAGTTTTTGTCCCATCAATAACTCAGCGGGAGTTTTATTGATGATGCTGTGTGGAGTGATGTGCTGCAAAAGGAGTATCTGGTTAATCTTGTCTTCGATATCGCCATAGTCCATTTTATGTAGAGTTCTTTTGACAAATTGTACCATGCGCTTGGCCCTTCCATTGGCCGCAGGATGCGCCGATGAAGTTAGCGCATGGCGAATACCGCAGTCCGCCAGATACTGTTCAAAAGAAAGCGCAGTAAACTGGGGCCCGTTGTCGGATACCAGAACGTCCGGTAGTCCATGTGTTGCAAATAATCTGTCCAATTTCCTGATGACTGATTCGGTTGTTGTTTTTTTCATCTCATGGATTTCAAGCCAGTTTGAGTAGGCATCCACTGTTAATAAAAATGTGTGTCCATTCGTAGGTCCCACAAAGTCCAGATGAATATGGGACCATGGTCCCCTGGGTGTTTCCCATTCTGTTGGGGTTGCTTTCGGTGGGGCATTGCTGACTTCCTGGCATTTGTGACAAGTCTTTACCCAGGCTTCGATCTGCTTGTCTATGCCCGGCCACCACGCATAGCTTCATGCAAGTGCTTTCATGCGCACGATGCCGGGGTGGCCATCGTACAAGGTTCTCAGTACCGCTCACTGTAACCGCTCTGGGACAACGACTCCATCACCCCAAATGATGCAGCCTTTCTGGGAAAACAGTTCCGTCTGTCGACTTTTGAAGGGAACGTAGTTGTCAGGGATTTGGTCCAATGGCCATCCACGCTCTACCCAGCTGAGGACACGTGCTAAAATGGGATCGCGTTTAGTTTCAATCATGATATCACGAGCTGTCAGCGGCGGTTTTTGGAGTGTCTTGATCTGCAGTGTTGTGATGGTCGGAACAGGGTCGTCAACGGTTTCTGGAAGTGGTGCACAGCTCAATACGTCAGCATGGGGAATTGCTTTCCCTGGGCGGTGTTGCAACTTATAATTATAGGCAGCCAAGAATTCTGACCAGCGAGTCATTCTGGGAGATAATATATAAGGGGTTGGTTTAACTCCCGCTATTATTCCCAGTAAAGGTTTGTGGTCAGTTATTATAGTGAAAGCTCGCCCATAAATATATTCATGAAATCGTTTAACAGGAGATACAATAGCAAGAGCTTCCTTGTCGATTTGACTGTAATTGCGTTCTGCTTTTGATAGCGTTTTTGAAAAATAGGCAACAGAGGCTTCACTTCCGTTTGGTAAAACATGGCTCAAAATGGCGCCCATTCCAAATGGTGATGCATCACATGTAACCGTTAAGGGCAAAGTCTCATCATACTGCATCAAAACAGTGTCGGAGGTCAATAGGTTTTTTACTTGTAGAAATGCATGTTCCTCTCGGTGCCCCCAACCCCAGGTTGCTTTTTTGTCCAATAAACGATGTAGGGGTTCGGCTACGGTTGCTTTGTGAGGCAGAAAGACGTTATAAAAATTGATAAGGCCTAGGAAAGCTTGGAGATCAGCTTTATTGTGGGGTTTTGGGGTGTTTTTGATTGCCCAAAGTTTGCTATCGGTGGGGTGAATGCCTTGTTTATCTATTAAATATCCTAAAAATTCTACTCGATCCGTACATAGTTGACACTTGTTTTTTTTTTAACTTTGAGTCTTTAAATCTCTGAAGAACCAACCCCAGGTGCCCCCTTAGTATTTCTTGAGTCGGAGCAGCAATTAAAACGTCATCAAAATAGGGGACAATGCCTTTTATCCCTTGTAATAGTCTTTCCATCAAACTTTGAAAGATTCCCGGGGCCACGCTTACTCTGAATTGGAGTCGGTTACATTTAAACACACTTTGGTGTGTAACGATTGTTTGGGCCTCTGCCGTTTTTCTGTCTACAGGCAGTTGCTGGTATGCCTGGGCTAGATCTAGTTTAGCAAAGACTTTTCTGCCCCCCAGGGAATGGAGAAGGTGTTGCACCACCGGTACCGGGTAAGCGTTTTGCTGCAGGGCGTGATTCAGGGTGGCTCGGTAGTCCCCACAAATTCTTAACGATCCATCCGGCTTGATGGGTGTCATGATTGGGGTTTTCCAGGGAGAATGGTCAGTTGGTTCTAACACCCCCTGGGCTATTAATTTATCAAGCTGCTCGTCAATCTTTGATTTAAGGGCAAATGGAACTCGACGAGCCTTAAGGCGGATGGGAGCTATTTCGGGGTTGAGGTTAAATGATATCGGGGTCCCCTTGTACTCGCCTAGTTTATCTGCAAAGATGTCCTGGAATTTTTGGACGAGAGCCTCTTCCCAGTCGTTGCTGCTGGTTCGGTGAATGCCGGCTACTTCAATTCCAAGTGGAGCGAACCATTGGAGGCCTAACAAGCTAGGCCGATCCCTGTCGACTACAGTCAAGGGTAGAGATGCGGTACGATTTTTAAATGAGACACGGACTTGGCTGGATCCAACGACTGGAATTCGATTTCCCTGATAATCTTTGAGTATGATTCTTTGGAATCGGAGGTCTTGTCGCCGGACGGTAGGGATGAGTTGCTTGAGGGTCTTCCGGAAACCATCGAGAGGGACGATCCTGAATCGACTTCCATCATACAAGGCTGGTTTTCGATAGCCACCTTCACCTGGATCTTCTTGGCGTCTAGTGATGAGGTGTGACCAATTGTAATAGTTTGGTGTGCCTCTTCTCGCTTCGTTGAGTGGTTTAGGGGTTTGTTTATGTAGGAGTGGTTGTTCCATTGGTGGTTCAAGAGTTCTCGCTTTACAGGACAGCTTCCTCTAGATTGGCGATAGTTAGCCCCCCTCAGGGGCTGGCTGGGTCCTTGTTTGCTTCTACAGACCCATCCGATGTGGCCTCTTTTCCCGCACACATGGCAGAGCACGTCAAGGAATTTGCAGTCTGATCGGGGGTGGTTTGCCCCACAACCAGCGTATTGGTACTGTGATCTCTGGCGTTGGTCTCGTTCAGACCGGAGCCAGTTGACCTCTTCTACATCGCTTTCTGATGACGATTCGAGGTCCTCGTGGTGGGCTGTCATTGCCTGTTCTTCTAAGTGAGGTGAAACTTCGCTGGCGAGTTGGCAAAGTGGGGCGTGGGTGCGGCGCATTCGGGCAGCCGACTTCCTGGTTGCTTCTGCTGCAGTAGCTTCAGTGATGGCATCTTTAAGGCTAATGTCACCTTTCGCCATCAGCTTACTCTGCACGCCTGATGAATCTAATCCCAGAACTCTTCGGTCTCTCAGGGCTTCTTCGAGTTTGGCAAATCCGCATAGGCCTCCCAGATTCCGGAGATCAGCTATGAAATCAGCAACACTTTCACCCTTCCACTGATTTCTCTGGTAAAATTCATGCCTTCTAACAAGCGTAGGTACGGTCGGTGCATAGTGGGCCCTTAGCAGGGGTTCGAGGATGTTCCAGTCCATGGACTTCACTTCTGCCGGTTTCGCTAGCACCTTGGCCATCTTGAATACGGTCGGTCCGCAATGACTTAGGAATACCACCCGTTTCTTTCTGGTAGTGGCATCCTTCAAATTGTTGGTCTCCAGAAACATCTGGAAGCGATCCATATATGAATCCCAGTCTTCTTGTGCCAGGTCGAATGGAGCAGGTGGTATGACGCTGCCAGACATGGTTCCGCCGTTGGTGTGTTTCAGCCACGTGCTCAGTTATCGCTCTGTAGTGTTCAGTCAGCTCTGACGTCTCCACATCCCATCCTCATTGCCAGTGTTATGTTCTGTGCATGGCGCAAGAAGTGGAGACGAGTCGATGAACAGTGAACTTCAACTCTTTATTTTTTTTTTTTTGAAACAAATTTTTATTAATTTTAAAGATAAAACAACACATCATTAACCATTAAATACATAAACACATAAAACCTCTTAACATTGTAAATCCTTACAAGTCAAACACAACATTATTTTTATACAGCATAATTCCAATTTATCCCATCTCCATATGGACACACAGACATCTTTCAGCAAGTTTCTCATTTTTTCTCTTTACTCCTATTCAATTTCATTTCTCTTCCATATTTATCCATTTTATAGTCATCATATTCTTTTCTTTCTGGCTTGTATAAATTATTCTCGTCTAACATTCCTCCAAGGTTTTATTGATTCTTTCCTTTTTTTTTTTTTATAAAAAACAAATTTTGTTAGTTTTACCATAAGCACAATACACAAACATACAAACACAAAACATAAACAAAACTAAAAGATCTTTTCTGAAGGTTGTCTGTTCCCGGGTTAAAACTCTTTACACAGACACAAATTCAAACATCATATTCAACCCATATCTCCTTCCAAATCTTATTATCATTTTCTTTTTTATATATATATATAAAAACCATTTTTATCAGTTTTATAAAAACAATGCACAAAAAATCAAGGCATAGCAGCTTATAAATTCTTTTCTAAGAAAAAATAATAATAATAGACCAATAAGGCATAACATTTCCAGATTATAATATCAATATTTCATATAATATTAACTTCATATCTTGTCCCTACTTCTCTTTTCCATCCAAATTATTTATTAATTAAAATTTTATTGCCTTTTATCAATACACAAAATCCAAAAAAAAAAGCATATATATCCTTCCATATCTTATTACCATTTTCAACAACATTCTTTGTCTGTTCTATTTCCAATTATCCATTCATCTTTTTTTTCTTTTACTATACTTCTGTACACCAATTGGAGTAACATCTATAACTCATTACCCTAACTTAGAAATACTACATATAGCAATCTTTCTTGGGATTCTGTTTAAAAAAAAATCTAAAATTACATAATAAATTTTATATTCTAAATATACATATAAAAACACACTCTTATATACCCTCCAGAATCCCTCTTTTAATCTAAATTAAATTCACCCATTATCTCTAAATAAACTTTTTTTCCTTAGGTCTTGCTTCCCCACATTAAGGCTTCTCCTCCCCCCCTTTCTCTCTTGCTTATTCTTCTCCTTGCCCTTTCTACCCCTTTGCTTTTTCTCTTCGCTTTTCTTGCTCCTTTTCCTTTGCTTTCTAACCTTGCCTCCATCTTTTCGCTCATTTTTCTCTCTTTTGGTTGTTTTTATAATTCTTAAAATCCCCTTTTTCTTATCCTTTTTGTCCTCCTCTCCAGAAGGGACCCATTGTTCATCAAAGATGGCTTCTTCTTCCTCTTCTTCCTTGTCCCAGTCCTTCTGCTGCGTAATCAACTTTTCAAAGGAACATAACGCCATTTCTAAGAATTGAAACAAAGTGCCCAAAGTATCTTCTTTTTTATATTTTTGATATTCAATCTCTAGTTCATCCACAGACGATGCCATTATGAAAAGGGAAACTTTTTCCAAAACAACCACAAGAATTTTTAATCAAAGACAATCAAAAGCAATTAAAAAAAGAAAAAAAGTTCCAAAAGTTAATACTTTTCTTCCTTCTTCTCTTTCTCTTTCTGAATTAATTTTTAATCAAAGAGGTCCAATTACCATATATCTTCTTTTGGGATCCACAAAGACGTTCTAATCAATCTCCTCCTTTTTCAGCTTCTGCTCCAATTTTTTTTTTCTCCCTTCCCACTTGCAATGAGAATTTTAATAATCAAAAATCCATACCTCCAGCAGAGATTTTCCAATTTCTCACATTTTTCAATGTCCAAAAATCCCTTTGTCTCTTATCTTAGCTTTCAAAACAATCCACTTTCAATGTCTAATATATCCAAATATTTCTGCTTTTTCCGTGGGGTGGGAGAGTAAAAAAAAAAAAAAAAAAATTCCCTTTAACAGCTTCTCCGCCGCTTTTCGCTCTTCTTAGGGATACAATGTATCCTCCAGCAACAAACAGCTCAATTCCAGGCAATTTAAAAGGTGTTACTTGACCCGGCTCAGACAGAACTTTCACTCTTCACACTTCCTCCAGCACAGTTCTTACCCGGTTGCTGGCTTCTTCGTGGCGGCCATTGCTGACCGCCGCTCCACCGCCTTGGGAAAAAGGGGTTTTCCCGGAGAAAGGGGGGGTCTGCGATGCCCCCACCTCCCTTTCCGACTCCCCTCTATCTTCAGCTGTCCCTACAGGGCAGCCATATCCCCCTGACCCATCTGGATTGGGGGTACCTCGACGGCTAGCACAGCAGGAATCGCGAGCTGTCGCGAATTCCTGCTGCCCCGAAGCCACGCAAACCGGAAGTTTAACTTCAACTCTTTATTTAACATGGTGCAACAGCTCTGCAAATGGCCACAACAGCCCCCTTTATATAGGCAAGCTCTTGGAATTTAGCCAATGAAAACACAGGAACATTAGCTCTTTTAACCAATGAGAAGGGCTCATTAATAGCCAATCAGATTCTCCTGAATGGACCAATCCGATATCGCTATTATCGGCCAATCAGAAGTGCAGGGCCAGAACCCTGCACTTTACTTTAAGGTTTCAACAATCTTTATTCAAGCACTTTTATTAATTCACAACAATAATAATAAGCATAATTTTTTTTGCTCAAGCTATATTTACCCAACAGGGATAAATATATTAAAATTAAGTTGAAGTCTGGAATAAAGGAAACAGTATATTTTAATCCCTATTTTTCTTTGCCTGCCTGCCCACAAAAACGCTGCCCCTCAAGCAAATAACTGTCATATCTAAACTAGACTGCATAGTTTTCTTTCTTTCTTTTTTGAAAAATTTATTTGGGTTTTCACAAAAAGAACATAATACAAATAAAACATCTTTTTTGAAAATAGCATGGTCCCGGGTTACACTTCTTCATACAGACACAAACTCAATTTCATGCTCATTTTTGTGTTCTATTCCATATCTTATTACTGTTTTACATTTTCTTTTTCTCCTCTTTTAATTTTCTCAACTTTATTTTGATTATCTCATCTCAATTCAAATCATTATATTTATACTTTTGTCTGTCCTATTTCAATTTCATATTATCTTTTCTCATTAAACAAATTTTCCCCTGTAGTTACTAATTGGAGTATGACACCTTTATATCTTTTAATTTTATCTATTCAACTCTTATTTAAGCTTCAATGTATACCTTTAAGATTATAACATTCAATATAATATATAACTTCCAAATTCTGTTTTGCACATTCTTAAAATACACACTATACTCTTAAAAAAAGATTATGTATATATATGTAAACATAACACTCACTCCATTCCAATTCAATTCTATCATTAATATTCATTAAAATCTTAACATCTTTAACCTTTATTTTCAAGTAAATATCATACTTCCTTGGGAATACTTATAAACTTTCCATAATTATTTTTTCCCATATTTCTCTTCACTTATATTTTATAAATCATTAATAATAATTAAAATGTTCCCATCCTTTCCGAATTTAATTCTCTCATTCACTTTATTTCATTTGTTTATTAACAAACATTCCACTAGATTACAATAAATATTTTATCCATCATTTTAAGCATATTTTCAAAACTTCTTTCTATTTGTAATATAACAATACTATCTTATGTACCTTTGCAGAATCCCTTTTACAATTAAGTTTTCACCCATTATCTCTAAACAGGCTTATACTTTCAATTCTTATACCTTTTCCCCATTTCTCTATATCTTGTTTCTGTCCTTTATAACTTCTTTTCCTTTCCTTCTTCCCTCTCTTCTTCTCCCTCCCGTTTTTACCCCCTTGTCTCTCTACTTCTAATTCTCTCTTCTATAATCCCCTCTTCTGTTGCTTTCTAATATTGTACTTGTTTTTCAAACTATTCTTCTTCTTTTTTTGGTTGTTTTTTCAAATCTTAAACTTTTCATTCTCTTTCCCCGCTTTCCTTTTTTTCTGCCACATAAAGTTACTTGATCATTAAAGATGGCTTCTTCTTTGTCCCAATCTTCTTGTTCTGCAAGTGTTTCTTGTTGTTTCTCATAGTTCCATTTCTAAGAGTTGAAATATAAAGCCAAAAGAACCTCTCCCTTCTTGTGCATCTTCTTTGTACTTTTTAGGTTCCATTTTCAGTTATTCTAAAAGTGGTGCCATTTTAAACACTTTTAAACAACCACCTGATTGATTTTAGTCATTTAAATGCAATAACCAAAAATCCAGAGGTCACCAAGTAATCCAAATAATCCCAAACTGTTTCTTCTTACTTCTTTTTTCCACTTTCTCTTCCTGGGGTTCTACTATTTTGTTGCCAAGTTTCAGTTAAAATGTATCTTTTAGGGATCTTGTTGAGGTTTTAGTTCCAGGCAGTCTCCTCCATTTTACCAGATCCTGCCCTTTCATTCTTTTTCTCTCCTTTCCTGCTTTCAAAAGCTTTTAAGAATCCAGAAATCTTTATTATCCGTTGACATTTTATTTTCAGCTTAAATGCCTGTTGATGTCAAAGTGGATTTTTTTTCAGTTTCTTGCTTAAGTCTTTTAGCTGTCAGTATATGGAAGGGAACAGAAAAAAAACAAAATCAAATCCTTTCCCTTCCCTCTCTCCTTCACTGCTTCAAAATCTTCTTTGGGAACAATGTTATTTTTTTTATAGTTTAAATTCCAGGGTACATTGCGTTGTTGCTTTTGCAGTTTAACTCAGTCAACCAAGACTTTTTCTTGTTATCTTCCTCCTGCACATTCTTTTCCAGTCATGCTTTTCTGAGCACCGCTGCAACCACCTTCAAGAAGGGAGTAATGGCCATCTGAGGAGCAGAGATGCAGCTCTCCTCAACCCTGCTGGCAGTCTCCCCCCCCCCCTCACCACCTCTATGTGGTGGCTTAGCCCTGATACCAGCCGGCTTGGGGCGCTCCAGCAGCAAGCATGGATTGAAACCGCACACAATTGCGGTTTCGGTCTGTCAGTGAAGGAACTCAAGCCAGAAGTCAGACTGCATAGTTTTCTAAAACCCTACAAAACAACCTTATTTTAAATCAGGGGAATTTTTGTCCAGGGTATCATGCAATCAACTGTTCCCCCCTCTCAATGAAGCAACTTCTAGGAGAGCACATATCTAGACACATAACTAGCAGACAAAAGATGATGGGAAGCAAAATTACAGCCAGCCTTCCTTTTCTGTGTGTACTGTAGATAGTCAGATATTTGGACAGTTATCTTGGATATTTATTTTACTGGCCTCCTATTTATCCTTCAAGAGTTCCAAGTACACAATTGTCTCACAGCAATGCCCTTCTGGATTCTACATGGGACAAATTGTGCAAAATAATTAATGTACACAAATTTAACATCACGACTCAAAACAAAGACAATATAATAGTGCATTGCAATCTCCCAAGACAATCCATTATGGTTCTCAAAGTAGTCATTTCGGGGGGAAATTTATCCAGCATAATTGAGGAAGAAATCTTTAAACTCATATACCAAACAGTTTCTAACAATCTCAGAAGCTCCCAACATACAAAATGTTTTTAATACATTGATAATCAATTTGATATTTGTTATCTGTCTTTAGGTTGTCTGCATCTTGCTCTACATCATCTGTTTTTAAACTCACACCCCTTAATTATCTGTGCATCTGATAAAGTTAGTTGTAGCTAGCCAATAAATGCCAGGGCTTGGATAATTCCTAAATTAATGTACTGTATATAGACATCTAGAATGCAGAGGATTCCATGCATTTAATTTCCAGTAGAAGGATTTGAATATTATAAAATAATACCTGTGTCTGATAAGTCCCAACCAGGGGTGGGATTCTACCTATTCGCACCTATTCGCTAGAACCGGTTGTTAACATTCTAAGCAGTTCGGAGAACCAGTTGTTAGAAGAAATTACGGCCTAATCCTGTAAGGAAGCAGTAAGGAAACATTCTGGTGTTGCTTAAAGAAACCGCCTCTCCGTTAACCCTTATTGCATTCTTGGCAGGACTAGACTTCTTGTCTCAGGAACATCTCTGAAGTTTTTTCCCCTCCTTTGCTGGTACTTTGCTTGTGTGGAGTGACCATTCAAAGTCACAATGGCACTGAAAAAAGTGACTTATGACCATTTTTCACACTTACGACTGTTGCAGCATCCCCACAGTCATGAGAGGCCAGGTGAGGAGATCTGTGCCTTGATGTGAGTGTTATTGAGTTGGCCATACCCAGCCAATAACATGACCACCAAGCCATGTCCACCCAGTCACATGACCATCAAGCCATGCCCACCACCTAAGCCACGCCCACGGAACTGGTTGTTAAAAATTTTGAATCCCACCTATGGTCCCAACAGGACAAAAATGGTTATGTAATATCTTCAGTGGTTCATATGACTGTAGCTCACAAAATCTTGTTTCCTTTAATAAAATGTGTTAGTCTGAAAAGGAGTCTGCTTGACTTCTGATTTTGAGCCAGTATAGATTATTGTGGCTCTTCTACAAAGCGGTGTATTCTCTTCCAGTATTTGGTTTTCATAATATCTCTATGATAGAGATTGGGCTCAATTGGAAAAAAAATATGTCAGTTTGAATAGTCAGTATGGCTCTGAGGTCAATCTCTGTTCCAACCACAAGAGAAACATTTTGGTTCACATTTGGAATATTGGCCATTTCTGAGTCAGAACATTTGGAGCTTGAAATCATTTCATTGATTAAAACCTTGGTCCCTATCACACAGATCTTCAAATCTGTCAGAAACAAAGTTTCCTTCCAGACCAAAACAATCATCTATGTTCTAAACTTACCAATAATTAACAAATTGTATGACTAAAAAAAGCTGGAAAAGGGGAGGGGGATTGGTCTATTTATCTATTACAGACCACATGGGCATGGTAAGAAAAAGACAGTCAAATTGGTACTGGAAAAAAAAGCCAGCATAAAAATCTATTGTCTTTTTATTCTTTAGTATTTCTGGAAGAGATTCTGAAAAACATCAATATGTTAATCAGGAAAAGATAAATTAATATGCATCGTAGTTCTAATGGAGGATACACTTTGAACAAATAGAACCTACCCAGTGCCCGTGCCAAGTTTAAAGTATTAATCAACTCCTTAGCCGCTTTAGATCAGAGTTATGTTGGGTCCTTAGCCACTTTATGTCAGGGTCCTGGGAAAAAAAAGGCTAGCCATCATTTTTAAAGCTCCTCAGCTATGCTGAAATCTCCACAGCATTGCAGGGAGTCTAAATATCTAAATCTAAAAGAGGTACACGGGTCCAGAACAATTATAATATATTCTGTGCAAGGCCAAGGAAATACCTGTCCAGAAACTCGGGTTCTGGGATAGGAGGTTCCTCAGAGCTAATTGGATATCAGCTCATCTTTCTTTGAGATGTTTTACATTTATTTCTAATCGGTTTCATTGTGCGTGTGTTGCCTCATGATAAAAGAGATAAATTTGAAGGCATAAATGTGTAACCCTTGGTCATTAGGCTGTCTGACACTTAAAAATGCCATTGACAAATTCAAAACATTAATAGCACTAGCAATAGCACTTAGACTTATATACTGCTTCGGGGTGCTTTAAAGCCCCCTCTAAACAGTTTATAGAGTCAATGTATTACCCCTGACAATCTGGGCCCTCATTTTACTGACCTCATAAGGATGGACGCTGAGTCAACCTTGAGCAGGTGAAACTCAAACTGCTGGAAGTCAGCAGAATTAGCCGGCAATACTGCATTTTAACTACTGTGCCACCATAACTCTTAACTTTTAGAAAACTTCTGAATGTCCAAAATCTGACTATTCTCCCAAATTACTGACATTTCAATGATCTTGCACAAGTGCACAGATACCTCACTTCAGGTCTCACAGGACTATATCATTTTCTCATGAAATCTTGTAAGAACTTGGAGTATATTCACAAGAAACTGCTGCCAAATTCTGTTTGAAAGACTGACAGTTCACTTTTAATTTAAAAATGCAAAACATCTGCCCAGTCACACATGATAAATCTTTATACTCCTCGAGTGAAATAAATGTGTATCCAGAGGCATATCTTTATCCTTTCTTTTTTAACAAATAAAATTGCTTCCATATGCAGGCTCTGGACAACAATTTCCAGCTCGCATGATTTCATAGAAAAGCTATGTCCCTCATTTCTAACAATCTGCATTTTATACAATATGTGTCTTTTCCTGCTTATGGAATACAGATAACAGATAATCATAGTTGGAAGGGACCTTGTAGGTCATCTAGTCCACCCCCCCACCCAAGCAGGAGACTCTACACCATTTCTGACAAATGGCAGTCCAATCTCTTCTTGAAAGTCTCAAGTGATGGCGCTCCCACAACTTCCAAGGGCAAGCAACCATTGGTTGATTGTTCTCACTGTCAGAAAGTTTCTTCTTATTTCCAGGTTAAATCTCTCTCCTTGTTCAGTTTCCATCCATTATTTCTTGTCTGGCCTACAGACTCTTTAGAAAATAGCTTGACCCCTTCTTCCCTGTGGCAGCCCCTCAAATATTGGAAGACTGCTATCATGTCTCCCCTGGTCCTTCTCTTTACTAGACTAGCCAAACCCAGTTTCTGCAACCGTTCGTTGTATGTTTTAGCCTCCAGTCCCCTAATCATCCTGGTTGCTCTTCTCTGTACTTTTTCTAGAGTCTCAACAACTTTTTTATAATGTGGTGAACCAAACTGGATGCAGTACTCTAGATGTAGTCTTACTAAGGCTTTGTAGAATGGTATTAGTACTTTCCTTGATCGTATCCCTCTATTAATACAACTTAGGATTGCATTAGCTTTTTTGGCTGCTGCTGCACAATGCTGGATCATATTTAGCTGGTTGTCCACTGAGACTCCAAAATCCCTCTCACAGTTACTGCTATTCAGCCTGGTTTCCCAGTCTATATGTGTACTTTTGGTTTTTCTTGCCTAAGTGTAGGACTTTACTTTTCTCTACATTGAATTTCATTTTGTCAGATATGGCCCAGTGTTCTAGTCTGTCAATATCCATCTGGATCTTGACCCTATCTTCTTGGGTGTAAGCTATTTCTGCCAGCTTAGTATCATCTGAAGACTAGCCAAGCCCAGTTCCTGTAACCGTTCATTGTATGTTTTAGCCTCCAGTCCCCTCATCATCCTGGTTGCTCTTCTCTGTACTTTTTCTGGAGTCTCAACATCTTTTTTATAATGTGGTGAACAAAACATACAACATCACTTTTCTTTGGTTTCAGGAATAGGCATTGACCGTGTCATAATTTAGGACAGTTTAAATTATGATCTTCCAGATATAACTGCCTGCGTACATATTACTTTTGTCTATATATCTTTCTGAAATACTTACAGTATAACTTTCTCCTGAAATAGAATTCTTAACTTTACATATACTTATAGAAACCTTTATGTAGAGCCAATTTAGTTTAGTGGTTAAGACACCAGGCTCAAAACTAGAAAGCCACGAGTTCTAATCCCACTTTACCCATGAAAGCCAGCTGGATGATTTTGGGACAGTCATTCTCTTTCAGCCCACAACAGCAGGGTTGTGCAACTAAGCCAGTTTGTCAATTCTTGTTGCAACCAAATAAAAATTTAGCAGCTTTTATGTCTTTTTTCTCAAGTGCAAACAACCAGATGCACACACAGAGTTTGGCTAACTGCTTTATTATGTTCTGCCTATAATACAGAAATCTCCCTGACCTGGCAGCTACTCCTGGGAACAATCAGATAAAGTTCCAAGGAACTTTGTTGAGGGGAGAGTAGTGGGAATCCATTCTAGTTCTTTTACAGTTGTGCAACACTCCAGGCTAATTCCATGCTTGAACTTTCCTTCTGCCTGGCTGGGTGCCTCCTAACATCTCTGAAAAGGTAATTTATTATTTTAATTTTTTCAAAAATGGTGAAGAACTATAACCTTATTCTCTCCTCCTTCATATCACATATGACTGCATATAAAGGAGTTTGTGCTTGTGGTAGAAGAAATAAGAAAAGAAGATAATAAGTAATAAATAAGGGGAAAAAAGATGCTCATAGAAAGACCTCTATCTCATCATATTGGAATGTAATTGCTTTTATTTTCCTGCATCCCATTGATTTCTGCTCTTCTCTGCCTTCCAACTGACAGAATCAAGAAGTACCTTTGCACATACCCATGAAGTTAGGAATCCATCAACAGAATTATCAATCACTTGAGGCCTTAACCGATGTTTTTTCTCTGGGATCTGCCAGCTAGCAGCAGACATTTTTCCAGGTCTTTTTCCCAGGAGCCAGGCATCAATTTGCTCTACCATAGCCAGCTGCCCACTTCAAAAGATGTCTTTTGCAACTACAAACATGAAGCATGTTCCTTCTTTTTTGAGAGCTGGCTTGAAAGTATCAATTCCATATCATTTCCAGAAAAATAAAAAGCCTCAGAAATAGCAACAAGCCTATAAGAAAGAGCATTATTTTTCACTGTCAAAGACATTGCCCCACAGCAAGCACAGTTCTCAGAGAACAGTATATTTTCTTCCTTTAGAAACAGCCACTACTTCCAAGAGTTATGGTGTTGTGTGCAAGTCTCTTCTATTCTGGATAGAATGCTTCAAATTTTGTTTCCTTGCTGTCATAGATTCAGGCATGGGTAGAATGAATGGAGACAGTCTTAGTTGGTGAACTTTCAACTCTTTATTGCATAGTGACTTCTAACTTGTATAACAACAACTCTGCTTTATATAGGCAATGCTAATGTGAAATAACCAACAGGAGCTTGTGAAACGCTAGCTCCAGTACCAATAAGAGTCCTTCGTTAAGGGCCAATCAGATTCTCAGAACCCGACCAATCCGATCTAGCCGCTTAACACCCAATCAGAAGTGCAGGGCCAGAACCCTGCACTTTACCCCAAGCTTGCCTTTATTCAACTATTTACATACATAACACTTGCTAGTAAGAAAAACATCTACAAAGAGCAACAGGCAGATCAGGAACTGTTATGAGAACATAAGCTTTTCATTTTTTAAAAAAATAGGCTACCATCGCTCTTGATCACAATTTCAGCTTTTCTGCTACTTGGAGACAAAAGTGTTTTCAGAAGGCCAAAAAATGCCTCTGTAATTCCATCACTGACTATAAAATATAGCAATATTTTATATGTTTATATGCCATCCTTTAATAGGAATAATAATAGCAATAACAACAATTCACATGCATTAAAAAATATAGTACAATCACAATATTAAAAGTAGCCAAGTGCTTTTTTTGAAAGGGAACGGGACTTTCGTGGTTTTTTTCCTTTGAAAATGTTTTGTTTCTTAGGACTTCCAAATACAAGCTGATAAATGTTTACTCCATAGTAAACCAGACATCATTCTACTATAGCTACAAAGAAGTAAATACCAGGTGTATAATTGAGATTGAAGGAGCTGGAAATAGAAGGATCATTCAGACAGAACTAGGAAAACTCCTTGAAGTCTTTGAAATAAAGATCAAGTCAGAGGTGGTATTCAGCCAGTTCTGACAAGTTCTGGAGAACTGGTAGCGGAAATATTGAGTAGTTTGGAGAACCAGAAAATACCACCTCTAGTTGGCCCTGCCCCATCAATTTGCTTCCTCCTGAGTCCCAGCTGATTGGCTGGGTCTTCTTTTGTTGACCTGCACAGGAGAACGGAGCTGGAAAGCAGGTTAGTGGGGTGGGGAGAGAATGGGGATTTTGCAGTATATCCTTCCCCTGGAGTGGGGTAGAAATGAAAATTTTGCAGTATCTTTTTCCTGCCACGCCCACCAAGCCACACCCACAGAACCAGTAGTAAAAAAAATTTGAATACTGGCTCTGGATCAAGTGACTGGTGCACTTGATGTCATCCCGGAAGATCTAGAAAAGCATTGGGTACAATAGGAATGGACAAAATCTCAGTTACCAAAAATTACATTACTTGGAATAGCGCACTTATTATGATAACATCTTTAACTATCTTAGATCCTTGAGAAAGATCCAATGGTTAAATGTAACAAACACAGTAAAAATATCTTGTAGACTATGTGTAAAAAACAATAACAATTACTGGTACTTGGAAAACAGAAAGCATCCAGTGTTACATTCTCACTTCTCACATCTTTCATACTATAGGCCTTTGTGAACCACTGTACCGGTAGTCCTTGACTTACAACCACAATTTCTGCTTTGCTAAGATAACTGTTAAGTTTTGAGCATGGGCGAGAAAGAATGGAGACAAGCCTCTGAACGGTGAACTTCAGCTCTTTATTTACATTGTGACTTCCGCACTTCAATAGCAGTTAAACCCGCCTTGTATAGGCAAACCCTGTAACTTTTAACCAATAACGAGCTAGGAGTGCTAGCTCTTATAACCAATAGGAACTCTCTGTTAAGGGCCAATCGGATTCCCCGGAACAGGCCAATCCGGTCCTGCCGCTTAACAGCTAATCAGAAGTGCAGGGCCAAAACCCTGCACTTACTCCAAGCTCACACTTTATTAATCTTTATGCATACACAACAATGACTATTTGTTAATTGAACTTTGTCCCATTTTACAGCTTTTCTTGCCATCATTCTTAAGTGAATCATTACAGTTTAAGTTAGTGTCATGATTGTTAAGTGAATCTGGCTTCTCCATTGACTTGGCTTGTCAGAAGGTCACAAAAGGTGATCACATGACCCTGGGACACTACAACCTTCATAAATATGAGTCAGTTGCAAAGTATCTGAATTTTGATCACATAACTGCAATAGTTATAAATATGAAAAATGGCCATAAGTCACTTTTTTGAGTGCCGTTGTATATTGAACAGTCACTAAATGAATTGTTGTAAGTCGAGAACTACCTGTATATGCTTTGGATGACTGAGGAATCCTGGTGAAGCAGTAGAAAAATTACACATAAAGCACTTTTATATTTAGCAGAAGTCCCCCAATTCCCCAAAGCTTTGCTTAATACAATATTGTGTAAAACCTCAAGGTTACTGAACCAAGGAACTAACCATATTACAGTAAACAAGAGTGGATATGGAAAATAATAGATGGTGTAAGATAAAATGTTGGTATAGTTTGTTGATATAGTTTAATAAAAGTAACGCCCCGGGCTAAGCTGAGGTCATGACATGTATAAAAGTGATGCCTCAGGAAGAGCCAGAGGTTCAGAATTTGCCTTTCTAATGCTCTGAACCTTGTGCACAAATAAAACCTGTATTCTCCAACCTTTCGTGGTCTTGTGTCCTGATTTGGAAGCAAGATTTCCTGCTACACTGGGGAGTATATTTTGAAGGCATGTGAAGAGTCAGTGCAGTGTAATGCTCAAGATGTTGGACTAGGATCAGGGACACTCAGGTGTTAGACCAGCCTCAGCCATGGAGTTCAAGTAAATTGGGACAGATCCATGGTCTTCATAGTGGCCTTGAAGTCCTGAGCTGTTTCCTGGAGAAGGTTCAAGGGAAAGAACTCCTTGCAGCAGAAACAAAAAAAGGCCTGTAAAAGCCCCTCAGTATTAACCAGGGAAATTCTGCTCTCAGCCCAACAATAAAGTTGAGCAGCTCTGGCAGGGATAAACCTGTACAGTTGGAACAACAGTACACAAGCAACAGAATCAACTGGACCTCCTTCAACTTAGTCACACAAATAAGATCTCATATTCACTGGTACCACCTCAGAATGCTAATAGAGTCCCACAAATGGCCATAGCCCTGCCTCCTGGCATTTTAGCCAATGTTGCCATTTTCCCTTGGGTAACTAGTGGCCAAATTATGCAGTCTCCATCTGATGCTAGAACTGTATTAGAACTGCTTAACCAGGGGTGGGATTCTACCTATTCGCTAGAACCAGTTAACATTCTAAGCAGTTCAGAGAACCAGTTGTTAGAAGAAATGACTGGCCTAATCCTGTAAGAAAGGCAGGAAGGAAACATTCTGGTGTTGCTTACAGAAACTGCCTCTCCATTAACCCTTATTACATTCTTGGCAGGACTAGACTTCCTGTCTCAGGAATGTCTCTGGAGTTTTTTTCCTTCT
Source organism: Hydrophis major (assembly GCA_033807585.1). NCBI lineage: Eukaryota > Metazoa > Chordata > Lepidosauria > Squamata > Elapidae > Hydrophis > Hydrophis major. The sequence continues at coordinate 371,148,755 of CM066328.1, forward strand.
TTGCTGGTACTTTGCTTGGGTGGAGTGACCATTCAAAGTTACAATGGCACTGAAAAAAGTGACTTATGGCCATTTTTCACACTTACAACTGTTGTAGCATCCTCACAGTCATGAGAGGCCAGGCAAGGAGATGTGTGCCTCAATGTGAGTGATATTGAGTTGGTCACGCCTAGCCAATAACATGACCACCAAACCATGCCCACCAACTAAGCCACACCCACAGAACCTGTTGTTAAAAAATTTGTATCCCACCCCTGTGCTTAACTCATTCTTTGCATCCATCTTCATGCAAAAAGAAACTATAGCTGAACCCACCAAAACATAACTGTAAAAGACAGACCAGAAATAAAAGTTAAAATAAGCAAAAAAAAAATAGTAAGAGAACACCTGCCTGATCTTGATGAAAACAAGTCACCAGTGCCTGATGGATTACATCCCAGAGTTTTAAAGGAGATGGCAGAGGTAATCTCAGAACCACTACACCATATCTTTCAAAAATCCTGGAGCACCGGGGAACTGCCAGAGGACTGGAAAAGAGCTGATGTGGTTCCCATCTTCAAAAAAGGAAAAAACAGACCCAGAAAACTATAAACCAATCAGCCTAACATCAATACCCGGGAAGATACTGGAAAAGATAATAAAAAAACAGATCTGCCAACATCTAGAAACAAGTAAAGTAATAACTAGCACTCAGCACGGGTTTGTTAAAAACAGATCATATCAAACCAATCTCATTTCATTCTTCAACACAATGACTAAATTAGTAGACCAGCAAAATATTATGGACATTGTTGTGTATGTACCATAGTTAATAAAGTATGAGCTTGAGGTAAAGTGCAGGGTTCTGGCCCTGCACTTCTGATTGGCTGTTAGGCAGCCAGATCGGATTGGTTAGTTCTGAGGAATCCGATTGGCCCTTAACAGAGGATTATTATTGGTTTAAAAAGCTAGCGTTCATAGCTCGCTATTGGACAATTCTCACAAGGGTTGCCTATATAAGGCAGAGTTCACTGTTATTGTTTTGAGAAGTCACTATGCAATAAAGAGCTGAAAGTTCACATTCAAAGGCTGTCTCCATTTACTCCAACCCATGTCCAAGTACTTAACACTGGTGACGAGGATGGGATTTGGAGACATCTGAACCTAAGAAGCCAGGAAGCAATACCGAGCACGTGAAAGATGATGCCAACAACGGAACCATGTCCAGCGGCATCATACCACCCGCTCCGTTCGATCCAAACCAAGAGGATTGGGAATCCTACATGGATCGCTTCCAAATGTTTCTTGAGACGAATAATTTGAAGGACGCCACACCAGCAAAAAAGCGGGCACTGTTCCTGACGCACTGAGGCCGAGCTGTATTTAAAATGGCTAAAGCACTCACCAAACCTCGAGAAGTGAAAGCCATGAGCTGGGATGACCTCGAACCCATCCTGAGAGACCATTACGCGCCAACTGTGCCTACACTTGTGAGACGCCACGAGTTTTATTAGAGAAACCAGCAAAAAGGAGAGAGCGTGGCCGATTTCATGGCGGACCTCCGGAATTTAGGGGGCCTCTGCAGGTTCGCCGATTTAGAAGAAGCACTAAGAGATCGAGTAATTCTGGGATTAGATGCGCTAGGCGTGCAAAGCAAGCTGATGGCGAAAGGCGACCTCAGCCTTGCTGACGCCATCGCCGAAGCCACGGCTGCTGAGGCGACCAAAAAGTCGGCTGCACAATTACGGTGAAGCCGCACTCCGGCAACACAACCGACCGGCGAAATCTTACCCAACTCAGAAGGGCAGCTTGCAACAACGCACCACGAGGACCTCTCTTCGTCATCAGACAGCGACGAAGAAGGGGTCCATCGACTGCAGTCCGACCGGGACCCTTGCCCTAAGCCCTTACGCCCTTGCGCTGGCTGTGGAGCAAACCATGCCAGGGCCAAATGCAAATTCCGCGACGCACTCTGCCATGAGTGCGGGAAACGAGGCCACATCAGCCGGGTCTGCCGCAGCTTGCCAGGACCCAGCCAGGCCTCAAAAGGGGCCAACCATCGCCAATCGACAGGAAACCATCCTGTAAGGCGAGAACCAGTCAACCACTCCTACAGAAATCGAGCTTTGCAAAAAGAAGAGGCTCACCATACTATCACTATTGGTCACGCCTCAGTTTTGGACACTAAGAAAATTCGAGTCACAGTAGCCATCGAGAACCAGCCTTGCCACATGGAGGTCGACTCAGGATCGTCCCTCTCGATGGTGTCTTGGAAGACACTCAAGCAACTTATCCCCACAATCCAACGCCAAGACCTCCAATTTCAACGCCTCATCCTCAAGGACTACCAAGGAAATCAAATCCCCGTGGTCAGGTCCTGCTGAGTCTGAATCTCCTTCAAAAAGCATACAGTGTACTTACCTCTAACGATCATCGATAGAGATAGGCCTAGTCTATTAGGCCTCCAATGGTTCGCACCACTCGGCATCGAAGTGGCCGGTGTGAACTGAGTCGGTGGTTGTGAGTGGGAGGAAGACCTTATTTCTGAGTTCAGCGACGTCTTCGTGGACCGTTTAGGCGAGTATAAAGGGACCCCAATCTCATTTAGTCTAGATTGAAAAGTAGCCCCAATTCGCTTGAAGCCCCATCGAGTTCCATTCGCTCTTAAAGCTAAGATCGACGAACAACTCGACAAGCTAATTGCTCAAGGGGTGTTGAAGCCCATCGATCACTCTCCATGGGAAACCCCTATTGTAACACCCATTAAGCCAGACGGGTCAATCCGAATTTGTGGGGACTACCGGGCCACTTTAAACCACGCCCTACAGCAGAATGCGTATCCAGTTCCGGTGGTGCAGCACCTCCTCCATTCCTTGGGGGGCGGAAAGGTTTTCACTAAATTAGATTTAGCTCAAGCTTATCAACAACTTCCAGTGGATGAAAAGACGGCCCAAACCCAAACATTTGTAATGCACAGAGGTGCTTTTAAATGTACTCGATTGCAATTTGGGGTTAGCATAGCCCCGGGGATATTCCAAAGCCTCATGGAAAGGTTGTTACAGGGAATCAAGGGCGTGGTTCCATATTTTGATGACATATTAATTGCAGCCCCTACAAAAAAAATCTTACAGGACCGGTTAAAATTAGTCCTAAAAAAATTCCAAGAGGCCGGTGTTAAGGTTAAAAAAAACAAATGTAAATTGTGTACTGACAGTGTTGAGTTTCTAGGGTATCGGATTGATAGCCAGGGCATTCACCCGACCAAAAGTAAATTAAAGGCAATAAAAAATGCTCCCAGGCCACATAACAAGGCCGATCTCCAGGCATTCTTAGGCCTCATTAATTTCTATAATATATTTTTACCGTACAAGGCGACTGTTGCTGAACCGTTACACCGGTTATTAGATAAAAAAGCATTGTGGGTATGGGGTTACCGGGAAGAACAAGCGTTCCAGAATGTTAAAAAATTGCTCACATCTGACTCTGTACTTATGCAGTATAACGAGACTTTACTATTAGTTATAACCTGCAATGCCTCGCCCTTCGGGGTGGGCGCCATTTTGAGTCATGTACCGCCTAATGGAAACAAAGCCCCTGTTGCATACTTTTCGAAGACTCTTTCACAAGCAGAGCGGAACTATGGACAAATTGATAAAGAAGCTCTCGCAATCGTTTCAACTGTAAAGAAATTTCATGAATATGTGTATGGAAGGACATTTACCATGATAACTGACACAAACTGTTGCTAGGGATAATCGCCGGGGACAAGCCAACCCCCTACATATTATCCCCTAGAATGACCCGATGGTCAGAATTCCTAGCTGCTTATAATTATCGCCTGCAATATCGCCCGGGGAAAGCCATTCCCCACGCCGACGCATTAAGCCGAGCACCGCTTCCAGAGACTCTTGACGATCCGGCACCAACGGCAACCACGTTGCAGATTGAAACACTCAACTCACCACCTATGACCGCCCGAGACATCGCGAGAGAAACCAAACGAGACCACACCCTAGCTTGAGTCCTAGGCTGGGTAGAACACGGATGGCCATTGGACCAAGTCCCAGATGACTTCACGCCATTTAAAGCAAGACAGACTGAACTTTTTTCCCAAAAAGGCTGTGTCATCTGGGGCGATAGAGTCGTTGTCCCAGAATGACTCCGGAAGACGCTGCTACGAATTCTGCACGAGGGCCACCCCGGCATCATGCGGATGAAAGCGTTTGCACGAAGCTACGCATGGTGGCCGGGCATGGACCGGCAAATCGAGCAGTGGGTCAAAGCGTGTACCAAGTGCCAACAATCCAGCAATGCCCCACCAAAAGCCATGCCTGCTGAATGGGAGACGCCACGTGGATCCTGGTCCAGAATCCACCTGGATTTCATGGGGCCGACCAAAGGATATACCTTCCTGCTGACAGTCGACGCATACTCCAATTGGTTAGAAATTCATCATATGACGGCCACAACTTCCGAGGCAGTGATTAAAATCCTAAATAGACTCTTTGCAACCCACGGATCGCCTGACGTCCTGGTGTCCGATAACGGGCCACAGTTTACGGCACTAATGTTCGAGCAGTACCTCGCTGACCGCGGCATCTGCCATGCGCTCACCTCTCCTGTGCATCCTGCGACCAATGGCCGAGTGGAACGCATGGTCCAATTTGTTAAAAAGACTGCAAAAAGTGGACTATGACAATATCGATGACAAAGTCAACCAAATTCTCTTTTTGCAACACATAACTCCACATAGCATCACCGGCAGAACTCCCACAGAACTACTGATGGGACGAAGACTCCGTTCCCACCTCGACCGGTTGCACCCTGCTTACGAACCGGAAAAGCCAATAGGATCCAGTGGCTGCTATCGCACTTTCCAGGTAGGAGACCGCGTTTACACATGAAACTTATCAGGTGATCCGTTATGGATAGAGGCAACGGTAGTTCGAGTGACCGGCCCCAAATCCTACGAAGTGAAATGCTGTGACAATAGACTGTGGAAACAGCATATCAACCAATTACGGTCACGACTCACAACGGCTAGTCAACAACTCCCCCATGACCAAACCGGGGGGGGGGGAGGTACAGAAGATGACGTTCCAGGGAACCTGCTCGAAGGGAGCGACGAATCAAATGAGACTCAGGAAATGGAGCAGGAAGGAGAATTGTTTGCACCGCAAGAAATTGCACCTGAGCAAGAAGCAGAGCCACTGCCAAACAACAATCTACCTCAACAGGATTGCAATCAACCAGTCCAACGAAAATTCGAAAGACTCAAAAGACAACTGTCCTATTTAAAGGACTTTATAACTACACCGTAATTTAAGAAGCCAGGGGGAAGGGGTGTTGTGTATGTACCATAGTTAATAAAGTATGAGCTTGAGGTAAAGTGCAGGGTTCTGGCCCTGCACTTCTGATTGGCTGTTAGGCGGCCAGATTGGATTGGTTAGTTTTGAGGAATCCGATTGGCCCTTAACAGAGGATTATTATTGGTTTAAAGAGCTAGCGTTCATAGCTCGCTATTGGACAATTCTCACAAGGATTGCCTATATAAGGCAGAGTTCACTGTTATTGTTTTGAGAAGTCACTATGCAATAAAGAGCTGAAAGTTCACATTCAAAGGCTGTCTCCATTTATTCCAACCCATGTCCAAGTACTTAACAGACATAATATATTTAGATATCAGCAAGGCATTTGACAAAGAAGACCACAACCTACTTCTTAGTAAGCTAGAAAAAAGTGGAATAGATAGCACCACCACTAGATGGACTCACAACTGGCTGGCAAACTGTACTCAATGAGTAGTCCTTAATGGATCTAAGTCTACATGGAGGGAAGTAAGCAGTGGGGTGCCACAAGGTTCCATCTTGGGCCCAGTACTCTTCAATATTCTTCATTAACGACTTAGATGAGGGAATATAAGGGGAACTTACCAAATTTGCAGATGATATTAAACTGGCAGGAATAGCTAACACCCAAAAAGATAGGCTTAGGATCCAGATGGATCTTGACAGACTAGAACACTGGGCCATATCTGACAAAATGAAATTCAATGTAGAGAAAAGTAAAGTCCTTCACTTAGGCAAGAAAAACCAAAAATATACATATAGACTGGGGTAAACCAGGCTCAATAGCAGTAACTGTGAGAAGGATCTTGGAGTCTTAGTGGACAACCAGCTAAATATGAGCCAGCATTGTGCAGCAGCAGCCAAAAAAGCTAATGCAATCCTAAATTGTATTAACAGAAGGATACAATCAAGATCAAGCGAAGTACTAGTACCACTCTATAAAGCCTTAGTAAGACCACTTCTAGAATACTGCATCCAGTTTTGTTCACCACATTATAAAAAAGATGTTGAGACTCTAGAAAAAGTACAGGGAAGAGCAACCAGGATGATTAGGGGACTGGAGGCTAAAACACACAACAAACGGTTGCAGAAACTGGGCTTGGCTAGTCTAGTAAAGAGAAGGACCAGGGGAGACATGAAAGCGGTCTTCCAATATTTGAGGGGCTGCCACAGGGAAGAAGGGGTCAAGCTATTTTCTAAAGAGTCTGTAGGCCAGACAGAGAATAATGAATGGAAACTGAACAAGGAGAGATTTAACCTGGAAATAAGGAGAAACTTTCTGACAATGAGAACAATCAACCAATGGAACAGCTTGCTCTTGGAAGTTGTGGGAGCGTCATCACTTGAGACTTTCAAGAAGAGATTGGACTGCCATTTGTCAGAAATGGTGTAGGGTCTCCCACTTTGGAGGGGGGTTGGATTAAATGACCTACAAGGTCCCTTCCAACTCTGATTATCTGTTAAATCTGTTAAATCTGCATCCTATTCTGCTGACTTAAAATCTTCCAGAATCTTCTCATTCTGCCTGGATAACAGTAATAAAAAAGACTGCATTGGGCCTCCAAGCCACATATCAGTATTGAAAAGGATTTCAGCTCAGAGGAATGCAACAGAATTGGTTTCCAGTTGAAATGAGATGTGAAAAAGATGAAAAAAAAATTTTTTGGTTATGTTCCAGTATGTCTCATTCTGGAATTGCTGTTTCCCTTTCCAAAGCAAATACAAAAATAGAGATTGTACATATACAGATGCAAATAAATTAAGCCTATAATCCTAGAGAAAGAGACTGAGCTGCAACACAAAGGTCATGTGGCATGTGGGGAGTTGTCACCCTTTTCCAAAAGGGACAGTGCAAAGGAAGTCATTTTTTAGCACAAACGTTAGCCAATCTTTACTTCAATGTTGGGTTGTTTGATTCATATGTGTATATATCAAAGCACAGTGCAAAATAGTACCAATAGAGACCCTTTTTCTTGTTTTCTATTAAGTCATCCTCTGTGCTCTGTTGCTTTTATCTTTCCTTCCCTCTTCTCCCATTTTTGCCTTTCAACTCATTTCTTTCCATTTGCTTTTTTTCTTTCTGTAACCCATCAGCCAGATGAGATGGTCTGAAGTCATACACCCCTGGCTCAATCTGAAGAAGTGCGTGAAAGTAGCCATTTCTTGTCAAGGAATCTACTTTTAGAGGCTGCAGTAAATTTAGGTTCACCCTTCCTCCTGAATAGTTTGTCAATGGAATCCACATAGACGAAGATGCTAGGGAAATCTCACACCCAGAAACATTGTGGATGATAGGCACAATGCTTCATCTGCATGCGAACAAATCCACTACAATAAGATTGGGAGGGAATTTGGAGATCATCCAGTCCAAGTGCAAGAATCATTCCTGCCCAATGTAAGGAACAACTGGTTTGATAGATGCCCATCCAGTTTCTGTTTGAACACCTCCAGTGAAGAAGGCCATCTGTTCCTGAGGCTGTCTGTTTCATTATTAAATAGCTTTTAAAGTTTTCCTCGTGAACTGAAATCTGCATCATTGTAGTTGTTATATTATCCTTGTCTTGTGTTCTGGAATCACTTAGAGCATCTTCTGCATAATTGCTCTTTAGATGAATGAAAACAGTCATATATCCCTGCAGCCTTTTCTTGTCCTGGCTCATCATAGCTGGTAAACCTAACTATTCCTCATACATTTTTCTTCCAGAGCCTTTATAAAGTTTTTCTACTCTGGAATATTCAATATGTCAGTGGCTTTCTTTAAATGTCATTCCCAGAACTAGTTGCAGTATTCCAGATGTAGTCTGAACAACGTACAAATTCATAGATAAAATGACTTTTGTTAGCAACAGAAATGGCAGTCCATCTTTTCTTTATTCATTCTTTCAAAGCTTGGTTGAGCTTGGTTTCCATTGATTTTGTTAGGATCTAGAGTGAGATACACTTTTATCTTATAATGAACAAAAGAAAGTATTGCTCTTCTCTATTTTATAATATTTTTCCAGCTTGGTGACACAATTCTCTTAAACATCTGATGCAGTGCGTCAGATGCTAAAATTAAATGAAAACCATGTTCAAAGATGACTTCAAGAGGGTTTTTTCCTCCAGCAGGGTATAAAAACAGAAGAGTTATTCCTAATCTAGTCTTAGCTGGAATTCTGTGTCCAACCGATATAAGATCCCAACAACATGGACATTGACCAAATAAATGGATTCTCAGCAACTACTACTGAAATATGTATTAATCCACTTTGACATTAATAGCAATGTTAAGCTGAAAATAAAGTGTCAAAGGGGTAATAAAGACTCTTGGACAATTTAAGAATTCCATAAAGGAGGAAAACAGAGAGAGAGAGAAAAAAAAAAGAGGGTGGAATCTGGAAAAATGGAGGAGACCACCTGGAAGTAAAAAGAATTAACAGCAGAATTTCAACAAGACTTGTAAAGATACACTGTAGCTGAAACTTTATTACAAGATAATAGAGCCCCTGGCAAGAGAAAGTGAAAAAAGAAGCAAGAAACAACTTTGGGTTATTGGGTGATTCTCGGAATTTTGGATGGTGGATCCTAATGAAATGAATGAAAATCAATTGGAGGTTGTTTAAACACCTTTAAAATGGCATCACAATTTTTAGAAATGGAGATTTTGAACTATGAAAAACAACAAGAAATGTTTGCAGAACAAGAAGAGCGGGACAAATAAGAAGCCATCTTTAATGACCAAGCAACTTTAAGTGGGGTAAAAAAGGGAAAGGGGGAAAAGGAAGCAACCAAAAAAAAAGAGTAATTTGAAAAGTAATTATAACATTAGGAAGAAGCAGAAAGGAGGATCACAGAAGGGAGAATCAGAGAGAAAGGGGAACAAAAAGGAGAGGGGAAAGATGGAAAGAAAAGAAGTTATAAATGACAGAAACAAGACATAGAGAAGCAGAGAAGATGTACAAAGATTAAATGTATAAGCCTATTTAAAAGACACAGAGTCAATGGTTAAAAATTTAACCTAAAGAGAGGATTCTGCAAGGGTACATGAGATAGCATTGTGATATTAGAAATAGAAAAGAGTTAGAAAATATGATAGATGATTATAAAATTGTATTGTTATGTAATGGAATACTTGTTAGTAATTAAATGAAACAAAGAGGACAAGAGAATAAGGCTCCCAATGATTTTAATAAAAATAATAATAATAAATAATATATACAAAATTGAAAAGAAACATGAAGATTTTTAATGAAATTAATATCAGTTGACAGGATGAATTCAATTAGAATAATAATTTTACTGACCACTGTTAAGAATTATTTTTTCCTTGCTTTGAACTTAAGGAGTTAGATAATTTGAAATATAGGTGATTAAAGTGAATAACAACTGATACTTTTAGGTAATGGAATGTTCATTAAAAGATGGAAATATTTTTAAAAAAGAAATGTAAAAAATTGTTATTGATATTAATGGCTGAGCTGAATTCGAATAGAATAATTATTTTATCTACTATTGTTATACATATGTGTGTGTGTGTGTGTGTGTGTGTGTGTGTATGGTATTCAGCTTTGCTCGGGTATTTTCCCACGTCATTGTAGTTGTGCTTTTAAAGTTGTAACAACGTTTCAGCAGAATCTCATTTGCCATCATCAGACTTCACCTGAACAAAGCTGAATACCATACATGTAAATACCCGCAAAAACTTAAGAATATATATACCCTGTTTCTCCAACAATATGGCCTCCCCCAATAGGAAGTCCCAGCATGTTTTATAGGCATGAAATAAAATTAAGGCCTATATTAAAACATGCAAGATGGGGGGAATGGTGGGGGAGCTTGCCGTTAGGAAGTACTTTTGTTGCACGCCCGGATATGGTGCTGCCTGCGTTGACCCCGTTACAAAGTGCCCCACCAACGCCGAGGTCAACATCCAAGCCATCGCCACCTGCCCACCCGAAGATTCAAGGGGGGGGGGAATTAAGTCACCCCCGAAATGAACAAAGCTGAATACCATACATGTAAGTACCCACGAAAACTTAAGAATATATATATATGTGCAAGCCCCCACCCAATCAAGTCACGCCCCCACTAGCAGTTAAAAGGAAGAAGCAGCTGCAAGCTCACATCACTCTGAGAAGCACAGAGCTGAAGACCAAGCCTGAAGATGATGAATGAGACTTCATTGAAACGTTGCCTAGATACTTCCAATCTTACGCGGGAGAAAGCCCGAATAACCAAAGATCCACATACAAATACCCGCGAGAACCTCAGAAAACACATATATATATATGCATGCATAAATACATACATACATGTATGGCATTCAACTTTGTTCGGGTATTTTCCCACGTCATTGTAGTTGTGCTTTTAAAGTTGTAGCAATGTTTCGGCAGAATCTTATCTGCCATCATCACGAAAACTTAAGAAAACAAATATATACGTATACATATATATATATATACATACACATACACATACACATACACACACACATACACACACACACACATATATATATTCACTCTGAGAAGCACAGAGCTGAAGACCAAGCCTGAAGATGATGAATGAGACTTCATTGAAACGTTGCCTAGATACTTCCAATCTTACACGGGAGAAAACCCGAATAACCAAAGATCCATATATATATATAAAGAACTTTTAAGGGAATGTACCAAGCAGAATTCGGTTGACAATAGTTATGTGTTATAAAATAGAGATTAGAAAATGAATATTATAATTGTAAAGGCATAAATTGAATCCTAAATAAGATTTGTATGGATAATAAGTAAAAGATACAAAGGTGTTACACTCTAGTATCTACAGGGGAAAATCTGTCTTATGAGAAAAGAAAATATGAAATTGTAAACAGGACAGAAAAAAGTATAAAAATGTTGATTAGAAAGATACTGAAATTTAGAAAAAGATATGTAATTAAAATTAGAAAGAAATGAGATAATTAAAAATAAGGTTGCAGAAAGCAAGGGAAGGGAAAAATTACTGAGAAAATGTGAAAATAGTTATAAGAATAGAATATACAAGAAGAATATGTAATTGAGTTTATGTCTGTATGGAAAAGTGACAACCTGGGATCATGCTGTTCTCAAAAAAAAGATATCTTACTTGTATTAAGTTTTGTGAAAACCCAAATAAAACTTTATTTTTTTAAAAAAGAAAGAAGATGATGTATTTCCCTCGGGCCAGTTACTTGCCTGGTTTCTAAGTTAAAAGGTCCCAAATATACGTTTGTTTATAGTGAATTTTATTTTGATGGCTATGTTTGCTGTTCTTTTCTATCTCTTAAAGTGTAGTATATCTTTCTTACTTTAAAACAAGATTATCACCATTACATAAGGCATTCTAAATCTAATCTCACAATATGTTTGAACAGAGACATTAAAATGATAATTATATTTTTAATTCCTCAAATACATCATTGCAGGTAGCCTTTGCCCTCCAAAATACTGCTACATATGGCATCTTCAGAAAGAAACAGCAATTATGATGACAGTGTTAGGATTTCCACGGGAAAACTAGCATGTGACCTTAAACTAGATAAAAAGTATGAATGACTCTGCTTAAGTGCTGCTGAATACTTTAATTTAATGCGTACTAACAATCTGTTAAATATTTCCTATTCAGGTTTATTACAAAACTGACTAATTTGAACGTTAAATGTCTCACCCAAATGATTGCAACTTTCTAGAGTTACAAGCAAAACATTTTTTTCAGACTTTTATTTTTTCAGACTTTTTAGATCTTGATATGGTGAGGTTTGACATTGACCTGTCTTTAAGCAGAGGTGGTATTCAGCAGATTGTGATCAGTTCTGGAGAACCAGTAGTGGGAATTTTGAGTAGTTTGGAGAACTGGTGGTAGCCATCCCCCAGGAGTGGGGAGGGAAAGGAGTTTTTACAGCATCCTTCCCCTGCCATGCCCACCAAGCCATACCCACCAAACCATGCCATGCCCACCAAGCCACTGAACCAGTAGTAAAAAATGTTTTGAATCCCACCACTGGTCTTTAAGAACTTATTATCTCAAGTAGTCAAGAATCAGTAGAAAACAAGACCTTGTTGATGATAGAATGAAAACAAGAGTAACCCTGATTGCTTGTTCTTGTGTTCCTAATTCCATATGACTAGGGATGACAGTAATTAGAGTGACAATTCCTTTTAAGATGCAGGAATACAGCCTGCTGGTGATTACAGAATTTGAAGTCACTCATATTTGAAGTCACTCCCTCTCTCTCAGCCCTAGTCTAAGAAACAAATAAAATAACCATCTGTTCCAAATGTACTTTTCATCTTCTGGATGGAAATCTCAGTAATTTTTGCCCTGATTCACAATGACAACTCAGAACAAGTGACCCATTTTTCAGGTCAGCTCAGACAACTGAATTTATGCCAATGAACACGTTGCCCAACAAAACTTATGCAAAAATGAGATAACAATTTTGCTATATAAAACAAAGCATGGCTGAACTATTTGATAGCAGGAATGGATAACTAGAAAAAAAGAAAAGAAAAAGAGCAACTTGGCCATAGGTTTTATTCCCCAAACCTTAAAATCATTCTCAAGATGATTCCCAGCTATTCATATCACCAGTAGGTGAAATGCCAAGAAACATTCTTTCCAAGCTATGAAAATTGTCTTTTCACCATCAAAGCCTCCTCTCATCCTTAGCTCAAATTCTGTTTGTTTCCTGATAGCTTTATATAGTTAGTCCTTGATTAATGACCACAGTCGAGTCCAAAATTTCTGTTGCTAAGTAAGACGTTTGTTGAGTTTTCTCCCATTTTACAACATTTCTTGCTACATTAGTTAAGTGAATCACTGCAGTCGTTAAGTGAATCCGGCTTCCCTATTGAGTTTCCTTATCAGAAGTTTGCAAAAGGCAATCACATGACCCTGGGACATTGCTGCCATCACAAACATGAGTCAGCATCTAAATTTGGATCACATGACCACGGGGATGCTGGGATAGTCATAAGTGTGAAAAAGGGTGATAAGTTTCGAGAGGTCACTAAATGAACTGTTGCAAGGTGAGGACTACGTGTGTGTGTGTGTGTGTGTCTTTATTTGTAAGTGAATGGTTGACGGGGAGGGCTGCTAAGCTGCTGTTTTCCCCAGTTAGAAATACAGGAAGTGCCTTGGTACCAGGGGTGGGATGCTACCAGTTCTCTATAGAACTGGTAGCTCTGAAGAGCAGCAGACACAGAACCGGTTCTGTGTTTGCTGCTGTTTAGCCCACCCGCCTGCCCGGGCTGTTACCTGATCTTTATTTCCTTCTTTTTCAACCTCAGTTGCTTTGTGCAGCACAGCTGATGTTGAAAAAGCAGTAAAAAAGTGGTTTTTCAAACATTGCACACCTGCGTGCAGTGCTTATCAGCTGTTCGGGCGGCACAGCTTTAGGTATGTTACACGCGCGCGCAGCAAAACATAATCACCGAACCGGTAGTGACACTGGTTGAATCCCACCCCTGCTTGGTACATTCTCTTACCAGAGAGGGCAAGAGTTCCATCCTTATTAATGATGTTGCAGACAAATGCAAAGGGAAGGGCCTTCCATTGGGATGCAGCCATCACAACCTTGCCTGCTTTGATTCACACAATCCATCTTCTGCAAATGCTTCTGTTTTCCTGTGCTTTGACTTAAATATTGGAAAGAATGAGAGAAAAATAATGCTATCCTCACCACTGCTAATCCTGATTAAGTTAATGGTATTATGTTACCAAATCAGAAATGCACAAAACTTTGGATCCAAAGTAGGAAAGGGATTTTGTGTGGATATTCTAAATATACTGTTAGTCGCATAATCAAGCAGCCACACCTGAAGCCCCTATTCTACTTTGGATAGACTATAGCATACTTCTAATTGCCACCATATCAAATGAGCTTCCAATGCATTCATTACTGTATATTCATTATGGTGATTATCCTATAGAGAGTGAGTGGTGCTTCAACAGCATTGACATTGGCAAACTATAATAACACTCAAAGATACCTCTGACCTTTCCTCAAGGATTGAACTTAATGACGGAGTTTTGTGTTTCATGAGTGTAATACCAGAGTAGGTCTGAGATCATTAGTTGACATTTTAGAAGTACAGTGGTTCCTTGGTACTCAACTGCTTCAAAGCTCATTGAATTTGGTACTCAACACAAATGTTGTCCTGGTGCTCATCGTTTCTTTTTTTTTTTTTGAAAAAGTTTTTATTAATTTTCTACAAACAAACAAGACAAACAAAACATAAAAACATCAACTCTTATATGTACATCCAGTGTGTCAGTTGGTTCATCATTTTTGTGCATTCATTCTGTAGTCTCAATTACAATTATGTTACATAACAACTCATATTGTCAATCCAAACTTATATATCCTAATATCACTAAAAAAAGAAGTTTTTGACTATATTTTTAATCATTCATGCTTAATGAGCTAACAATACTTTAAACCAGTTTACTCTATAACAAATCATCTAGTCATATCAAATCAATCCTAAAAAATCCTTTATAAATATAATAGCAAATAGCAAAATAATAGCAAAATAAAGATATTCCTTACTATCTAGCATTCTAAATATTCTATTATCGTATTTTATCATCTAGCCATTTATAAAAAAGATCCCAAATTTCGTAAAATTGTTTATCCTCTTGCTCTCTAATTTCAAATGTCAATCTGCTCATCTCAGCACATTCCAATATTTTCTTAATAATTTCTTCCTGTAATGGTATTTTCTCATTTTTCCAATTTTTAGCAAATACAATCCTGGCCGCTGTTAATACATTTACAATCAGGTATTTCAAATCTTTACTATATATATCAGGTAAAATTCCCAATAAGAAGATCTCTGGTTTCAAATCTATATGTTTCTTTGTCATTTTTTCCAACCACATGCGAATTATAGTCCAATATTTTCTAGCATCCTCACAAGTCCACCACATATGGTAATACGAGCCGGGTATCTGATGACATTTCCAGCATTTTTCAGATTTGTTCTTAAACATTCTTGCTATTCTTGTTGGAGGAAAGTGCCACCTGTAAAACATCTTATACAAGTTTTCTTTATATGCTGTTGACATTGTCATTTTATAATTTTGAGACCACAATTTCTGCCATTTCTCTAAATCAATCCCATATCCAAAATTCTTCCCCCAAACAATCATAGTTTCTTTGACTTGTTCTTCCTCTAATTTCATTCCCAGTAAATAACCATATAGTTTTTTAATCACCTTCTCATCAGTACCCATCAAGATCTTATCTAAATCAGTCTGCTTATCATAAAATCCCTCCGTTTTAGAATCTTCATCATACCTTGAGTGTATTTGTGCATATGAAAACCAATTCATCCTTCTACCTTGTTCCTCTAAGTTTTGGATCGATTTAAGTTCACCCTTTTCATCCAAAAGTTCCCCATATCTAACTGTTTGTTCCTTCTTGTAGATTATAGGATAGGAAAATGCTTCAATGGTCGATAACCAAACTGGAATTTTCAAATAACATTGTCTTTTTATCTTCTCCCAATTTAACCACAAAGACTCCCGTACATAATGTCTTCTAAAATAACCCTGTGTTTTAGTTCCCTTATACCATAAAAAAGCATGCCAACCCAACAGCAAGTCATGCCCTTCTAATGTCAACAACCTATGTTTCTTTAATGTTATCCATTCTTTGACCCACATCAAACTTGCAGCTTGATAATACAATTCCCAATTAGGCAGATCAAAACCTCCTCTAATTCTAGCATCTTGCAAAAGCTTTAGCTTTATTCTCGCTTTTTTACCTTGCCATATAAACTTCAACATAATTTTATTTAAATCTTCAAAATAGTCTTTTCCAAGCCTAATTGGTATTGTTTGAAACAAAAATAAAATTCTAGGTAAGATATTCATCTTAATTGTTGAAATTCTCCCTATTAATGACAATTGCAAGTTTTCCCACTTCTTCAAATCTGTAGTTATCTGTTGTTTAAGTTTAATACACTGCACTTTGTTATTTATCCAAGGCTCTAGTTATGACTCTCTTCTCCAGCAGCTTCAAAGCCAAACCTCAAGTGTTGTTGATAACAGTCCAGGAAAGCACCTGCAATAATATTTTGCTGTGCTCTCCCTCTATCTTATCACGTTAAAAAGTCCTTGAGATGAGGTCTTTTTGCAATTCTCTCCAATTCACATAAAGATACTTTCAAGCCTCTAGTTGGCAGTGTTACAAAGTTTCTTAATGCTCTTTCTCCCCGCCCGCCAGAAAAAAGTAATAATATATACAGAAAAAAAAAGAAAAAATAGCCAAAGGGAGCCTCTATCCTAAAGAAAGTTAAAAAATCAAAGGGACCATAAAATCAAAGGGAGCATAAAAATATATATAAGAGAAAATTCAATCCGGTTACCTACAAAGTCACAGTAAAATCTTTCCCAAAAAGTATAAAGAAAAAAAACCAAGCCTCAATTTGACATCACTTTAAAAAAACGCCGCTCAAAACAATTTCAGTCAAAAAAAAATCTCACAGCTTTCTTCTTTATATCGGATGAACTTTCCAACCTTAGCGAATTTACAGCACAAAAGAGTTTTTCTCACCCAGCCGACACACTTCATTCCAATCACTTTCTTTCCGGAGCTGTCCCGACTTCAGCAGCTATAGAGGCTGCCTCTCCGCCGCCAGCAAAAGGGCTTCTTCCGGATCAAACCAGAGATTTTGCGATATCTCTGGGATCCTGGAACAATGCCCTTCACGATCACCGTCTCTACGGGACGGTTTAGGTCCGTTAGGACCGACCAAGGGCGAAAATATCGGCTACGATCTCAGAGCCCCGAGATCGCAGCTGTATCGCCGGAACGAAGCTCCGCCTTCTCCCTGGTGCTCATCGTTTCTTTGGTACTTGATCCACTGCAATAGGAAGAGAGGGGAGGACTCAGAGCAATGGTGGTATGCTACTGGTTCGGCCCAGTTCTGCCTAGCTGGTAGTGGCAATGAGCAGTGGAGACTGAACCAGTTCTCTCTGCCACTCTGCTGTTGGGCTGACCCTCCCACCCAGGCTCTCATACTCACTTTTATCTTCTGCTGTGTGGCACAGAAGAGTGCTGTGCGGCAGCTGCTGAAGTGACCGGGAGAGTGCAGGCTTGCAGGAGGTGAGTTGGAACACCTCTGTGCCTGGCCAAATGCCTCTGCACCTGCACAAAGTGCATATTTGGCACACACGTGCACGGCTACCAATCCATGCCTACTGAACCGGGGGTAAAAGTTTTTGAATCCCACTACTCCCTCAGAGGGTGGGCAGGAAGTCGACCATGCTGGGAAGGTCGCTACAAAAAGAAGCAGGGGGTGGTCGCAGAGAGTGGATAGGATATCACCCATGTTATGACAATCTCAGTAGAAAAAAAGGGACGGTGGTGGAGAGCAGATAGGAAGTCTTTCCCAGCCAAAACAAAGGGTCATATGTTAAGTTACATGGATTGTTTGGTACTTGTCATTTTTAATACTCATCGGTCCTCCCAGAACCAATTAACAATGAGTACCATGGTATCACTGTAATGAAAACATTTATAATTTAGACCAGGGGTATCAAACTCAGGGCCCATGGGCTGGATCTGGTCCACAGGGTGCTTAGATCTGGCCCATGGGAACAGATCTGGTCCTGGAAACAGCAAAGGACCCCCCATGATGCTTCTATCAGTGAAAATGGAGCTCGGGAGGGCAATGCATGGTCCTCCTGGGCTCCATTTTCAGCCTGCAACCCTCTGCCAATGAAAACAGACCTTGGGAAACTGCGTGTGGCCCTCTGGGGCTCCATTTTCACTGTCAGAGGGCTGCAAGAGGCCATTGCAGCCTTAAATAGAGCCTCGATGAGTGATGTCAAGCTGACCATGACAACTCTGGCCACACACACCCAGCCCGCTGAGGTGAAACACAACCCTGATGTGGCCTTCAATGAAATCAAGCTTGACACCCCTGACTTAGACATAATTTCAACAGTATATAGAACAATGAAACATAAGTGCACTTGTTTCAGATTTCAGATCAGTCAGGTCCAATCTAATCTTATCAAGTCATACATCTTTTCCAACATTGCACAGTGTTTGAGTTAATCATAGCAAAGTCCAATAGTGCCCAGCAGTCTGCTCAAAAAGTACAAAAAGGAAATAAGTATGAAATTTGCCTCTTGCCATGGTTGCAAGTCTCTAATGGGGTGGTCCCATTTCATCATATTTATTTATTTTTTAAAATTATATGGCTGCCCACTCACTTTCAGTGATTCTAGGCAGCTTATAAAATCTTCTTTTATTGATCTTATTGATTCTTCACATAACACATGTATACACACACACTCACACTGCTGAATTAATCTCCACTGATAGTGCTTTCATACTGATATTCAAATAGGATTGGAATTTTTAATGTCATTAGCCACCATGAGCAAAGCATTTACTGTATCTCAGAAGGATTGTACGTGTGTTTTCTTTAAATAGATTAATAAATATTAAATTGACAGATTACCTTAGGAGGTTTTTTTTAGGAAACCATTAGTGATTTGATATTTATTATTTCTATATCTATCCAATCCAAGGTAATCCCCATCTGTGATAACTTTAAGTACATTTCAGCAAATGCTTTGAAATTGGCTGACAAAAGAATCTTAAGAATTTCATCGCTATGGATTGCTAGATTGGCTGCTGAAAGGCCAACTATAAAGAGCTCCAATTCATTGTGATCCTTGTAAGGCTGAAAACTGGAATATTATCTTCTATACTCTCAACTTTCCTGCACTTACAAGCTATGTTTCTAAAGAAGAATACTTATTGTGGAATTTTACCAACTTTGGCCTTTCTATAGAAATACACATTTCTTAAGCAAAGAAATAAAATTATTCAGATAATCTCTGCTATATCCTAGCACCTAGTGAAAAGAAAATGTTTAATAGTTCACAGACCATATTAACATCTCATTTTTAGTCTGGCTTTATTGATTCCAATCTACTGTGAAAGTCTGGGGTAACTTTCACTGATTGGCAGTGAGAAGCTCTAGACAAATGAGTAACTGAAGACTAAGTAAGTAAAGGGATCAGAGTATGTTGTCATTTTTGTTTGACAATGGACAGGTGAGTGCTGTATGACATGTCTATTTTTTGCCATTTGGATATTATAAAGAAACAGAAATAGAAGGAAAGAAGCAACTTTATCAAATCACGTAATCAAAAACTTCCTTATCTAGTATCAGCTAGCTCAAAAACAGATTTTTTTCCCCAGAATCACTTGCAAAATCGATCACTAAATATTGAAAATGTAAACTGAGTTTCATTTTAAAACTATTGCATTTGATTCTTGTGAATCTTTTTTATCTAGGATTGTTGATTTGGCTGGATTCTGGACTCATCAAATTATTATTTGACTTTTTATTACCTCTTGATATATTATTAACTAGAATGATCCAGGCTAGAATGATACTCATTTTTTACTCATTATATACAACAGCTGCCAGCATATTCAGTGGTATGAAAAGGCAGCAGTGATGATATGAATAAGCCATCAATATTACACAGAATCAATCTTTTATTGTTCATTCCAAAGCTTTGCTAAGGCAAACAGATGTTTGGGCATGCTCACAGGTATTCCCACCCCTCAATAAAAAATGAATTGGTATATAGAATACATCAGGCTCAATTCTTTGGTCTCTGTATATTCTAATTTGCCTCCTGTTCCTTGGCAGACTTAACATCGTTTGGCCAAAAAACAACAGGGTGAGAGAAAGGACTGAAAACTTCAGCTTTGTTGTCTGATGAATCTGGACTAATCCCATATCTGAGATGAAATAATTCCTCCAACAACCTAGAACTATTAGCCATTTAGTGCTTGGAAGGATATAGAGACAAATGGGCCTGAAAAAAATTGTCTTCAGTTCTGCTGATAGGAAAAGTACTCCATAGTGTGAGGCAAATGGTACAGGGAAGGAACATATAAGGGCTGTGCATCAGAGGTGGTATTCAGCAGGTTCTGACCAGTTCTGGAGAATCAGTAGCGGAAATTTTGAGTCATTTGGAGAACCAGCAAATACCACCTTTGACTGGAGAGTTTACAACATCCTTCCCCTGCCACACTCACTAAGCCACGCCCACAGAACCAGTAGTAAAAAAAATTGAATCCCACCATTGCTGTGCACATGTTTTACTACTAATAGACGAATGCAAGATTTTAAAAGGCTCCCCAGTCACACACAGCCACGTTCACATGACCGTAACAAAGTTGCAGGCTCCGTATTCTTTGTGGGTCCATTTCTAATAATCTGCATATTGAGTTTTCGTGGATTCAGTAGGAAGGGTTTTTGCCTGGAAACTGCTGATGGAGCACTCACAACTTCTGAAGACAAACCATTCCACTGATTAATTGGTCTCACTCTCAGTGAGAACAATTTCTCCTTAGTTTGACGTTGGTTCTCCTTGATCAGTTTCCATCTGTTATTTCGTGTCCTTCCTTCAAGTGCTGTGCTTTGGAGTATAGATTGACCCCCTTTTCTTTGTGGCAGCCTCTCAATTAGCACTAGCACGAGTATTTAGGCTTATATACCACTTCACAGTGCTTTAGAGCCGTCTCTAAGTGGTTTACAGAGTCAGCCTATTGTTCCCAACAATCTCAGCCCTCATTTTTCTAGCCTCGGAAGGATGGAAGGCTGAGTCTATCTTGAACCAGGTAGGATCAAATTCCTGACAGTGGGAATGCAGAGTTAGCATGCAATACTACATTCTAACCACTGTGCCACCACGACTCTTATTCCAGGTATTGGAACACTGCTATCATGTCATCGCTAGTATTTTTTTCATTAAAGTAGGCATACCCAATTCCTGCAACCATTCTTCATATCATAACCAAAGAGTTAAGCATACAAAAAAAAAAAAAAAAAGAGGGAAAGGGGGGAAATCCTCTCTCTCTCTCCTTTTTTGTACTTCTCCTTCTGGATTATATATATATAAAAGAAATAGCTACAATTAGGAAATCAGAGTAACTTGCAGAAGGGAGGAGAAGGTCTTTGATAGATCAAAGGACAAAAATGGGATTAGCCAACAACATATAATCTGTATACAAAACCACATGCCCATTTACATCTCTAACCAATATAACAAAGTCACCATAGCATGGCTTATTCATTTATTCAGTAATAAACAACCTAGAGAATCAGTCATCCTTTGCCTTATCTCTTGCTCACTGTTGAACCATTTGTTGAGCATTTTGTTTATTCTCACACATGTTTTGTTTCATCATATACATCAGCAATGGCAAGAAAATGAGATTATTTTGTACAGATCAACCCATGAGAGGAAAGACCATCCTTGCTGCAGTTTGCTAATTACTATGCTGGTTGGGAATGGTTTGAATCCAATACATCTGGAAGGCCTGGAGAAGGCAGATGTGCTGAGGAAGAGACATTCCAAGCTTCATGGCTAATTTTGTTTACATTTTCCAAGGCTTCAGAGAAGCCAAGGCTTATGCCAAATTGAGTCATGTCTACATGTTGTATAATGGAGGGTTAAATCCAGATGGTACTCAGATATTGCTGAATTTTGGTAAAAACATTAAATACATCTAAAGAGGGAATTTATGGGGAAAGCTGATAGGCAAATGGTTGATGGGATGAAACAGATCAGAAGAATAAAGCAATGATTCAGGCAAATGTCTTTTATTCTGCACACTCAGTCATTTCTAAGATTTGCCTAGTTTAGATGTTAGTGGAGATAGTATAGAAATCAAGAGACTGGAGCATGATACAAACTTTCAACGCAAAGTAAATCGAAACCTTGTGATCACCATGTGCTTCTCATATGTAAACAGCCATGATAGAATAGGAACAAGATTTTCAATGAATAATGAGAAGTACCTGGAAATCTCCTCAGAGGAATTCCCATTTCCTGTAAGATACTGCATGCATATATGTATACAGTAGGTATCTTCGATAATTCTCCAGTTCTATATTAATGCTGCCATGCACTATTAGCTGCTTGAGACCCCTCCTTTTCTGTCTGTGCCCAAAGCCCCAAGGACAAGAGATGGATGGAAGCAGTCTATTTCTGGCCTCTCCCATTTCTACATCAACTTGAGTATATTTTCCCATAAAATATATACTGTACATCTTTCTTTTTATAAGCATATCCTCCTCAAATGTGTCTTTTGAGTACTAAGAATTACTTCATGAAATTGAGAACTGATTACTCATTATGATTGTTCAGTTTGACTATTCAAGATTATTGTGTGTCAGAGGATAATTATCTTCAAACGATTCTGATCCACATCGTTAGTATAAAAACTGTAAGTTAGATTAAAATGGTGAAATCAAACTTTCCAAGATTTTTAGAAAACTGTAACTGTTCCACAATATCTTAAATCAATGCTGAAATGCTTCTGAGTATGACTGCTTCAAGGATAGGCTCGTGGGATCTGTTGTGCACCTAATAATGTCATTGGAGATGTGATATTATCTAAATTACATTCATAATTCAGCTATGAATAAAGCAAAAAAATTGTAAGAGGAACATTTTAGAGAAGAAGGACTAAACTGTTGATTGAAAATTTTCAAATGAGGCAGAAGCTTGTTCCATTGCAAATTGCTATGTGGAATTGATGGGGATACCTTGTTTCTGTATTTGTATTGGAAGCATCTACAAAACCAACTGAAGGGTGCTTCTAGATTGAAAGGATTTGCCACTGATAACGCCATTGTCCAGGGGATGTCCTATTGCCAGAAATAATGCAATCTTCATGTTGCCCAGGGTACCTGGTTGAAAAGTTAATCCATAACATTTTATTTCCATCTTTAAGGATATCATGTTTTGGCAACTATTCTATACAAGTAAATATTTATTGGACAAAATACAGAATGGAATCTCCTCCTCCATATATATTGATTTATCCCATGTTTGTGAATGAATGGTTTTGTTTTGGGATCCTATGAAGATTGCTTTTCTAGGGGCTTAAAAATATAAGGAAAATGTATTACAGTATTAGAAAGCCTCTTCCTATTTGACCTCTGATTCTTTTTGCTTAGGGTTTGCAAAATAGATCATTCTATTTCCATTCTTCAATCATTAAGGTTTTTTTCCCCTGAGATTGTTGGATTGAGAATTTGCAACTATCACTGTTTGTTATTACTATGAAGGGTGAGAGATGTTCTTTAAAAGTATAAACAAATATAACAGAATATTTATAGGACATTAATCATTCAGGATGCTGAATTCAGCCAACTAGGAGAATATTCACACTGCCATTTCCTGCATTTGTTATGGAAATGCCTTGCAAAATCTGCTCCACTGCTCTAACCTTAACTCCACATTTCTCTATTACAGAACTGTATCTTCGCCCTCCCTGTAATAATGCAACCACTGGCAGAGGACAGTGAAGTACTGTATCTATTAGATTTCCTGCTCTTTCTCTTTCTCCCTCCCTAAAGTGCAGAATCAAGAACCAATTTAATCACCAAGCTCTGAGTCAGCTAGTAAATAATTCAGCTCCCCATATTCAGACGCCAGAATCAATTGTACAA
The DNA here is from genome assembly GCA_033807585.1 of Hydrophis major. NCBI lineage: Eukaryota > Metazoa > Chordata > Lepidosauria > Squamata > Elapidae > Hydrophis > Hydrophis major. The sequence continues at coordinate 371,172,582 of CM066328.1, forward strand.
ACAGAGCAACTTGAAAGCATGAAATGGGGGGGAATAGGGAAGTGGCAAGACTGTGACGATTTTTTTCCAGTGCAAAACCACCGGAATTTGTGATGCTTACATGGTAATTGCAACTGCATTTTGATAGAGAAAGCGGGAAGACATTGAAGCCCAGAGTCATTTGCTGAGATGGATGGCTATATAAATTGACTAAATAAATAAAGATACAGCTGCAGCCCTTGAAGTACTCTCTGGAGAGCATCCTTAAGTGCTGTAATTTCTTTTGGACAAGAAAGAGCATATGGGGGGAGGGGGGATGAGCCAAAATCCAGCTGCACATAATTAATGAGATATTGAAGCTAGGATGAGTTCAGTTTGAGGAGTATCTCCATAAATGTTAACAGTGAAGTGTGGTGTTGTGTATGCAATATAATTAATAAAGTGTGAGCTTGGAGTAAGTGCAGGGTTCTGGCCCTGCACTTCTGATTGGCTGTTAAGTGGCCGGACCGGATTGGCCCGTTCCGGGGAATCCGATTGGCCCTTAACAGAGAATTCTTATTGGTTATAAAAGCTAGCGTTCCTAGCTTGTTATTGGTTAAACGTTACAAGGTTTGCCTATATAAGGCGGGTTTTACTGATATTAAGAGAGCAAGTCACGATGTAAATAAAGAGCTGAAGTTCACCATTCAGAAATTTGTCTCCATTCTTTCTCGCCCATGCTCAAACTTAACACTGGCGACGAGGATGGGATTTGGAGACATCTGAACCAACAAAACTTCGAAGAACACTGAGCACGTGACAGATGACGCCAACAACGGAACCATGTCCGGTGGCATCGTACCATCCGCTCCATTCAATCCAACCCAAGAGGACTGGGAGTCCTACATGGATCGTTTCCAAATGTTCCTAGAGACGAACAACTAAAAGGACGCCACACCAGGAAAGAAATGGGTGGTGTTCCTAACGCATTGTGGTCCAACCATATTTAAGATGTCTAAAGCACTAGCCAAACCCCGAGAAGTGAAGGCCATGGATTGGGATGACCTCGAACCTATCCTGAGAGACCACTACACTCTGACCGTGCCTACGCTCGTGAGACGCCACGAGTTTTATCAAAGAAGCCAGCGAAAAGGAGAAAGCGTGGCCGACTTCATAGCAGACCTCCGAAATTTGGGAGGCCTCTGCGGATTCACCGATCTAGAAGAAGCACTAAGAGATCACATAGTTCTGGGATTAGATGCGCCAGGCATCCAAAGCAAGCTGATGGAGAAAGGCAACATCAGCCTTGCCGACGCCATCGCCGATGCTACCACAGCGGAAGCAACCAAGAAATCGGCTGCACAACTACGATGAAACTGCACTCCGGTACCACCACCGGCCAGCGAAATCTCACCTAGTTCAGAAGGGCAGCTCGCGACAACGCACCATGAGGACCTCTCTTCATTGTCAGACAGCGACGAAGAAGGGGTCCATCGACTGCGGTCCGACCGGGACCCTCACCCGAAGCCCTTATGCCCTTACGCCCTTGCACTGGTTGTGGAGCCATGCCAGGTCCGAATGCAAATTCCGCGATGCACTCTGCCATGAGTGCGGGAAATGAGCCACATCGGACGGGTCTGCCACAGCTTGCCAAGACCCAGCCAGGCCTCAAAAGGGGCTAACTATCGCCAATCGACAGGAAACCATCCTGTAAGGCGAGAGCCAGTAAACCACTCCTACAGAAATCGAGCTTTGCAAAGAGAAGAGGCTCACCATACTATTACTATCGGTCACGCCTCAGCCTTGGACGCTAAGAAAATCTGAGTCACGGTAGCCATCGAGAACCAGCCTTGCCACATGGAGGTTGACTCGGGATTGTCCCTCTCGATGGTGTCTTGGAAGACACTCAAGCAACTCATCCCCACAATTCAACGCCAAGATCTCCGTTTCCAACGTCTCATCCTCAAGAACTATCAGGGGAATCGAATCCCTGTCGTCAGGTCATGCTGAGTCTGAGTCTCCTTCAAGAAGCACACAGCATACTTACCTTTAACGGTCATCGATAGAGATAGGCCTAGCCTACTGGGCCTCCAATGGTTCATGCCACTCGGCATTGAAGTGGCCGGCGTAAACCGAGTCGGTGGCTGTGACTGGGAGGAAGACCTTATTTCTGAGTTCAGGGACATCTTTGCAGACAGCTTAGGCGAGTACAAGGGGACCCCGATCTCATTCAGCTTAGATCCAAAAATAGCTCCCATTCGCCTAAAGCCCCGACGAGTTCCGTTTGCCTTAAAATCGAAAATCGACGAACAACTCGACAAACTGATAGCTCAGGGGGTGTTGGAGCCCATCGATCACTCCCCGTGGGAAACCCCTATTGTAACACCCATTGAGCCAGACGGGTCAATCCAAATTTGTGGGGACTACCGGGCCATTTTGAACCACGCCCTGCAGCAGAACACGTATCCAGTTCCGGGGATGCAGTACCTCCTCCATTCCCTGGGGGGCGGAAAAGTTTTCGCTAAATTGGATTTAGCTCAGGCATATCAGCAATTACCAGTAGATGAAAAAACGGCACAGGCCCAAACTATTGTGATGCACCGAGTTGCCTTTAAATGTACCCGGCTGCAATTCGGAGTAAGTGTAGCCCCAGGGATTTTTCAGAGCCTTATGGAAAGGTTATTGCAAGGGATTAAGGGTGTGGTCCCCTATTTTGATGATGCATTAATTGCAGCCCCTACAAAAGAAATCTTAAAGGACCAGTTAAAATTAGTCCTAAAAAAATTCCAAGAGGCCAGTCTTAAGGTTAAAAAAAACAAATGTAAATTGTGTACTGACAGTGTTGAGTTTTTAGGGTACCTGATTGATAGCCAGGGCATTCACCCTACCAAAAGTAAATTAAAAGTTATCAAAAACGCTCCCAGGCCACGAAACAAGGCCGATCTCCAGGCGTTCCTAGGCCTCATCAATTTTTATAATGTATTTTTACCGCACAAAGCAACTGTCGCTGAACCATTACACTGATTGTTAGATAAAAGAGCAAATTGGTTATGGGGTTACCGTGAAGAACAGGCGTTCCATAATGTTAAAAAACTGCTCACTTCTGACTCTGTACTCATGCAGTATAATGAGACTTTGCTGTTAGTTATAACCTGTGATGCATCGCCTTTCGGGGTGGGCGCCATTTTGAGCCACGTACTGCCTAATGGGAACGAAGCCCCTGTTGCATATTTTTCAAAGACTCTTTCAAAAACGGAGTGGAACTATGGACAAATTGATAAAGAAGCCCTCGCAATTGTCTCAGCTGTGAAAAGATTTCATGAATACGTGTATGGTAGGGCTTTTACTATTGTGACTGACCACAAGCCTTTGTTGGGGATAATAGCCGGAGATAAGCCAACTCCCGACATATTATCCCCTAGGATGACCCGATGGTCAGAATTCTTAGCTGCTTATAACTATCGGCTGCAATACCGCCCGGGGAAAGCCATTCCCCACGCCGACGCATTGAGCCGAGCACTGCTTCCAGAGACTCTCGACGATCCTGCACCAATGGTAACCACACTGCAAATCAAAGCGCTCAACTCGCCACCACTGACTGCCTGAGATATCGCGAGAGAAACCAAACACGACCACACCCTAGTACGAGTCCTAGGCTGGGTAGAACGCGGATGGCCATTGGACCAATTGTCTGATGACTTCACACCATTCAAGTCTCGACAGACCAAGCTCTTCTCCCAGAAAGGCTGTGTCATCTGGGGTGATAGAGTCATTATCCCAGAACGGCTCTGAAAAGCGCTGCTGAGAACCTTGCACAATGGCCACCCCGGCATCGTGTGAATGAAAGCCCTTGCACGAAGCTACTCATGATGGCCGGGTATTGACAAGCAAATTGAACAGTGGGTTAAAGCTTGTCCCAAATGCCAAGAAGTCAGCAACACCCCACCAAAAGCCATGCCTACTGAATGGGAGACACCACGTGGACCCTGGTCCCAAATTCACCTGGACTTCACGGAGCCAACCAAGGGCCACACCTTCCTGCTTACCATCGATGCCTACTCCAATTGGCTCGAAATTCATCGCATGACGACTACGACCTCCGAGGCGGTCATAAAGATTCTAAACAGACTCTTTGCAACCCACGGATTACCAGACATCCTGGTATCCGATAACGGCCCACAATTTACTGCACTAGCATTCGAGCAGTACCTCGCTGACCGCAGCATCCGCCATGCGCTCACCTCGCCTGCGCACCCTGCGAGCAATGGTCGAGCAGAACGCATGGTTCAATTTGTGAAGAAAACCTTGCAAAAGGTAGACTATGACAACATTGACAACAAGGTCAACCAAATCCTCTTTTTGCAACACATCACCCCACATAGCGTCACCAACAAAACTCCCGCTGAACTGCTAATGGGACGAAAGCTCCGCTCCCCCCTTGACCGGTTGCACCCTGCGTATGAACCAGAGAAACCACTAGGATCCAGCAGCCGCTGTCGCACCTCCCAGGAAGGAGACCTGGTTTATGCAAAAAACCTATCGGGTGACCCGTTGTGGGTAGAAGCTGCAGTAGTACGTGTAACTGGCCCTAGATCCTACCTCGTGCAATGCTTTGATGATAAACTTTGGAAACGGCATATCGACCAATTACGGTCGTGGCTTGCAGCAGCCAATTCGCAACTCCCCTGTGACCAAACTGAGGGGGGGGGTACGGAAGAAGATGAAGCCCTAGGAAACCCGTTCGAAGGAAACGACGATTTAATTGAAACTCAGGAAGTGGAGCCGGAGGGAGAAACGTCTGCACCTCAGAGAATCGAGGAAAATGTGGGCAACGACGTAGAAGTGAACTCTGAACCAGAGACAGCCCCACTGCCAGACAACGATCTACCTCAGTGAGATTGCAACCAGCCGATACAACGAAAATCAAAGAGACTAAAAAGACAACCGTCCTATTTAAGGGACTATGTAACTGCACCCTGAACTAAGGAACCAGGGGGAAGGGGTGTTGTGTATGCAATATCATTAATAAAGTGTGAGCTTGGAATAAGTGCAGGGTTCTGGCCCTGCACTTCCGATTGGCTGTTAAGTGGCCGGACCGGATTGGCCCATTCCGGGGAATCCGATTGGCTCTTAACAGAGAGTTCTTATTGGTTCCTAGCTTGTTATTGGTTAAACATTACAAGGTTTGCCTATATAAGGCGGGTTTTACTGATATTAAGAGAGCAAGTCACGATGTAAATAAAGAGCTGAAGTTCATCGTTCAGAAACTTGTCTCCATTCTTTCTCACCCATGCTCAAACTTAACATGTGGACTGGTTTCTCTTTGACTGTATGAAATCAAAACATTGTGTTGTTTAAGTGTTCCCTTTATTTTTTTGAGCAGTGTGTTTACCCAATGAGCTAATCCTTTTGTTTGCAGTTTGCCTAATACAAGGGTTCCCAACCCCTGGGCCACAGCCCACTACTGGGGTGTGGCCTATTAGAAATTAGCCCACAAGAGCAGCAGGTCAGAGGGCATGCACAGCTTGTACAAGTGGCAAGCTGGTTGGCACTCACACAAGTCAAGTAGCACATGTGGGTGCCAATCCACCATTTGTGCAAGGGCTGCAAGCGAGTGTGTGCCTCGCTTGTGCAGCCCAGTTATCCTTTCCCCTCCACAGCCAGGCTGCCAAGTCCCAAAGGCTGGAGCCCCTGACCTAATATACTGTACATACATTCCACAATTAGGCATTATATCAGAAAATACATGTGTTCAGACATTACTATTTTTTTTTTTGCATAGTTTTCTCTTGCTCTGATTGAAAACAAATAAATCCACTCCTTCTTTCTCTATTGCAGGTGTGCTTTAAAGGCCACAGGAGATCACATAAGTCAGTTTATTGACTAATGTAGGACGGACGGCAAATATACAGATGCATTCAAAAATACCCAAAATATACTTGGTGTTTTACTTCTGCTTTTAATTACACAGAATCCTACCTTCAGTTACAAGAATTTACTTGATATTATGTGGAGAAACAAACCATTTTCCTGTTTCTGCCATCATTAATTAATGTAGTACATTGCAAAATCATAAATCTGACAAGTTCTATTCAGATATCATGGGCAGGGTTGAACTAGCATTTCTCATACATAAATCTTTTTGCAACCAAAAATTACTTTACTGAAGTGTGGATGATGGCAATGAACCACTTTATATATATTTCTTCCCAGGTTCAGTAGAAGATGGCCATGGACTTCCTCACTTGGTATTTGGAAGCTGTGGGAGATTAGTTAATACAAAATAAATTGAAAAAGACAAGAAGATGGCCATGGACTTCCTCACTTGGTATTTGGAAGCTGTGGGAGATTAGTTAATACAAAATAAATTGAAAAAGACATAAACATGTGGTTTATTTTGATTCCTATAATAGTGCAAGATTCTGTCACACTCATTTTGAAGAAGTAGGTCTGGGCATTGAGGATATTTTTGGATTCACACTTCTGCTTTACCAGCATATAGAACCATAGCCAGGGAAATTTTAGTCCTGATTTGACTAGTATGCAAAGAGGACGTGGGAACAATTATCAGTGCCCTTGGCATTGTACATCTGATCATGCCAACATGCTCTATTTGCTATTGTCTTTGAAGACTAAAATTTCACTTGGTAAAGAATGTGGCCTCCCACACCCAATCACTTGGCAGGCAATCACTCAACCCAGTGGAGAATAACAGTAAAGATGACTAGACCTGGGGAAAGTACACTGGGTGTCTTTGGACAACTTTTTCTCAGCCTAACCTACCTCCTCCTTCTGGAGGTAAAATGAAGGATTATCCCATATACATTATGTTTGAATACCTGGAAGAGAAGAAGGAGGAAAAGGAGGGGCCAGAAATGGAAAAGAAAGACATTGCACTAATTTACTGTCAAATGATAAAATGTGCATGTGTGTAGTATTGTATATACAATATATGTAATATACACAAATGTTAGGAATATAAGTCACCTAACAGTAATTTGGGTTGGAAATATATAAACCAAGATAAACATTTTAACACTGTATCTTTAAGAAAATGCAAAACTGTAATTGAGTGTGGTTTCTCAAATGGCCATAAGATGAAGCCAGAAATGTGGGTTCTTTAGTCTTAGTCTCAGAAGAGAGTGTGAGTGAGTCTGTTTCCTTCTGTTGGAGAGTATTGCCGTTCCTCCATTTTTCCTCTTAATTGACTGTTATTTTTGGATTTGATGTAAGTTTGATACTGAACTGTTTTTGACACTGGACTTTGTTGTTGGATTATCCCTGGATTGAAAACTGACTGATTTACTTGTGAATGACTTTGGATTGCTTGTTTGGACTTTGCTTAAACCGTTTCTGGAAGTAAAAACCTACATTTACTGTACAGTGTGCTGTGTGTGTATTATTCAAACACTACTCTCAGATACGTCTCCCTGTATGCGCTCATTCTCCTAACAGGGAATTACCTCAAAAACAATTTATCACTAATGATACTAAAAGAAATAAAGAAATTTTCCACATGGTATATGAATCCTATCAATAAATTTGAGATGGTTTCTTCACATTTTGCTTAATTATGTGAATTTAATCATTCTCTCTCTCACACACAAACCCACTTTACAACATTTAGTAGATGTACTCATGCTTCACATTAAGCCTAAATAAGGAAATTATACTATGGTTTAGCAAAAGTAGAACCCACTATTTTCACTTATTAATAATGGAGATTTAAATAAGATGCAAATAAGTAAATAGTGGTAAAAGCATAAAAGAAGCAATTTCTGTCCATTTTAAAATTGTCTTTAGGGAGTAAGAAACTAGGTATTTTTGTATAGAAAGATAAGAAATGTTATATATTCTGCATTCAAAGCCAGTTCTTGGGCTCAGGACAAATTAAATCTATGTCTTTGCCAAGAACCTCAGTTAGGAGAACAATGAAAAAGTTCCAATCAAAACATAATAGAAGTTGCAGGTATGCAATTAATCCACTCCCAATTTTGTAAATATACAGGTTTAAAGGTGAATAAATCAACCAATGTCAGAGATCAGCAGACCAGGAAGTTGTGAGACTGTTGTTTTATAAATAATTTCAAAATGCTGCTTAATGTACTTCATGCCTATAGTTCAGGGATGTCAAACTCGCAGCTGGATGTATCATGTGCTGCCCCCCCCCCACTGCCCAGTTTAGCAAAGGGGAAAAAGTCCCAATACATCAAATGATGCTGATGTGAATTTGACGCCCCTGCTATAGATGTAGATGCTGGAATGAAAGAGTCCTAGCAAATGTCAAAATAAATTCTGGTTTCTTCTATGAACAGAGGAAGACAAAGTTAGTCTTTTTCTTTGAAAAACTTCTAATTCTTCCATGCTGCTATTCAAAGTAATCTCTATTTGAGGAATAGATAATCAAAGTTGCATAGGGAAATCAAGATTCAAATATGAAATTTGTTGTATTTTCTACTGAGCCATCAAGACACTTTCACTTAATATAGACTGAGTTTTCGAAAGGATAAAAAGAGGATGGGGAATCAATGCTATGTAGAGTTTTTGTTATTGTTGTTATTACAGTTATTAATCCAAGCCTTCCAGGTATAAGAAATCATTTTGCTCAGGAAACAAGACTGGTAGCCATCTTGGATTGAAATGGAGGATGCCTCTAACATTTGCCTCTTGTACAAATTGCTTCTGCTGAAGTCAAGTAATAGTGCATCTACTGAGAGGACAAAAGAAGCGAAGGAAAGCCATCAAGCTGCACAGCAGGTAGTAAAACCATAACCTATCTGGTTTGTTGTGGGGAAAAATGCATCTCAATGTGACCTGCATTCCAATGGAAGATGGTAGTAAATTGCAAGGCTGAGACAAATATAGAGGGAGCAAAAATTCCAGGGTCCAACTCTAGTCTAATTCTGTTTGTAGTCCAGAAATTGGTTCACTCACTATACTTTGTCACTTTCATCTTTCTTTCTTTTTCATTCCAGTGAGCTTTTCCTTTCATCTCCCACTTCTTTCTTTGCTCCTTACTGGAAATGGAAGATTTTGAGCACCTTCTTTTTACATTCAAATAGGAGCTTTTAGTAGTTCATTTGCTAAAGTTAGAATAGCTCAGAAAGTTTGAATGTTTTTGAGAGAAGACGACTTGAAAAGGAATTGGTGTAGGAATTGGAATTCTTTATGGTGCTGGTGATTCTTTTCATTCACATTGTCTTGCCTTGTTTTATTCCTCATGTCATTTACTACCATTATATAATACTGCTTTAATAGTTTCCTTTATGTTTTGTTATAGTTACTTAAATTCAAATTCGCAAATGTATATCAATAAGCTGTTTGATTCCTTCCTGTAATAATCTTGAATTTCTAAGGTAAACTAAATATAAACAAAGGTATTTCTGAATGGATCTAATGGCAAGGATAAATTGTAGAATTTTTTTGTCTCTACAGTGACCATGGAATGTTAAAGGTCTGGAGCTGAAGGATACTCTAGCATGTGTGACTGCATTGTTGTTTGCCATACATCAAATCCTTGAAACAGTTATAGAAACAGAATAGGATTAGGATTACCAGATTGTAGTCTGCACATTATGTTGTATATTAGCCTCTCCCAACCTGATGTTCTCTGTTAGATTTATGATGACCCATGGAAATTCTTCTTATTGTTTTACATGGTCTTAATTAGATTTGAAATAGAGAGACCTCCTGTCCAAGGTTATCCAGCTGGCTTCCAGGCCTAAATGAGAACCAGAACATAAGTCTGGTCTACATGTTCCTAGTCCAGCATTTTAGAACTACATCATGTTGGATCTCAGCACAGCCAGTGGCAGTACTGTATGTGATGCAAATTGCACACCAAAACACTTGGTTGATACTGGATTGAGAAAAGTTTAACATTCCCAGTCAACTGCAGAATCATTCCTTTAACATCTTCTGCACATTTTACCTCTACTATGCAACATTTGGGATTGTGGGACAGGTTGATTTGGAGGAAAAAAAGTTGCTATAGGAGATTTGTCTATTTACAAGATGGCAACTATTGTGTGTATGAGAATCCTATTTGCAGAAAGATTCTCAGAAAGCATTTTACCATTTTGATAAAAACTTTGTGGACTCACAAAACATTCTTGCAATAAGCATACTGCTAAAAAATATTGCTTTCTTTTCAGAATATCAGCTTTGTAATTGTTTTAACTAAAAGGATTTCCCCTCCACACAAATTTAGAGAGCTGGCTGGGCAGCTAGGAGATTTCTTGGTTATATCATTGTGTATAGGCATGTAGTTGCTCATCCCTCATAAAAATGAACTCTTTGTTTTAAAACAATAATAATAAAAAGGAGCCAAACTCTCCATTATAGTGGAGAAAAATCTAACAAAACATGTAGATTGTATGCTTTTCATCTTTGTCTTTTGGACATTACTAGGGTTACACTCAGTTCATCACTTTGCCTAATCTATCAGACCCAAGTTTACCCTCCTTGCCTCCCAACAAAATCTTCCGACCCAAACCAAAAAATAGTAGCCTTCCCATCAGCAAACAGTATAACTCAAGGGCATCTTTAAACAAGAGAATTGCAACTTAAAGAAACCCCAAAGATCCATCCTCTCTCAGCTGATGACCTGAACATTCCATCTCCTTTAACAACGGACTTCCCAGTTCTGCTGAACTCCTGAAAGAGCCATTTTGCCTAGCAATAGAAATAACTCCAAGTACTAGCTTTGTATACAAAGTGGTTAAGGCATCAGGCTAGAAACCCAGAAAATTTAAGTTCTATACTACCTTAGGCACAAAACCAGCTAGGTGAGTTAGTCACTCTCTCTCTCTCAACTCCAGGATGAAAGGCAACTGCAAACAACTTCAGAAAAGCATGCCAAGAAAACTGAAGGCACTTGCACAGGAAGTTTCTAGAAGTCAACTGACTGACTGAAACACATACATACCACAAGGACCTGTCCAACTTCCACAGACTGGCCAGCAAACCAGATCCCTTGGATTTCTGCCTTGTAGCCCTCATATTCTATTAAAAAAATGTGGCTTTCCATTGTTTGGTGTTCCAGTCTTCTATAAAGGAGACACCCAGTGATCATTCCAATAACATGGTTCTTTGCAGTCTTCTGATAAAATCATCATCTACTCCCACATTTTATTTAAAAAAAGCACTCTAAGCTTATTTTTTGTTTTTCTAGTGGCATCACCACAAGACAATGCATTATTGTGTCTGTTTGGAAGCAAAATATGTTTATTACATTGCTAAACTCTCAAATTCTTAGACATCCCCTGCTTTAGAGGAAGTCTGAGTTGATACATTTCATGGAACTCCTTCCTAGGTTTCCTATATCTGGGTTGCACACACTCAGGTGATATGGCCAGGTAAGGGAACTCTATTGCACACTAAAGTTTTTTATTTATTTTTATTTATTTGTTTGTCATACATGCACAAGATAACAAGTATAAGTATGAATATAAACAAGAACAAAGGGAGTAAATACAGATAAATGGGGACAGTAAGACAGGGATGGTAGGCACACTGGTGCGCTTATACATGCCCCCTTTCAGGACCTCTAAGGAGGTCCACAGTAGACAGTTTGAGGTTGAAGTTGTAAGGAGTTGAGGCTATAACAATGGAGTCAGGTAGGGCATTCCAGGTGTTGACCACTTTGCTGAAGTCGTATTTTCTGCAATCAAGTTTGGAGCGGTTTACCTTGAGTTTGTATCAATACTTTGCCTGTGTATTATTGTGATTGAGGTTGAAGAAGTCATTGACAGGTAAGACGTTGTAGCAGAAATTTTGTGTACTATGCTTAGATCGGACCGCAGGTGGTGCAGTTCTAAATTGTCCAGGCCCAAAATTTCGAGCCTGGAGGCATAGGGAATTCTATTGTGAGTGGAGGTTATTGCCACTGTTAATGTTTATTTCTCATAATATACTGGATGAACCTAATAAAAATTAGCTTTTGTTTTAATTGACAGAATAAACATTCTTTAATCCTTTGACCAATAATTTGGGTGTCATTTTAATTAAATGACTCTTGAGAACAAACACTTGCCAGCATTGGTTTTGGAAGTGTTGAATAAGACTTGCTACCTCATGGTAGCTATGGGATGGTTTTGAAATATGTTTTGACAAATATTACCATCTGCTGGGCAGACTGGAACAGTGCCGTGTGTAATAAATTCAGAGGTAAAGCTCAGAGGAAAAGCAAATTCATAGCAACAACGACAATCCTGTTTTTCTTTTAAGGTTACCATTTTATTCAGCACCAGCTTTTATGAAGCAAAGTCCATGATATCAGCTTCATAAAGTCTTGTTCTCTGTCTCATATTGATACTATTTATATACACATATAAACACTTAAAAGGGACAATATTTGTTCAGGTTGTGGTTAAAGGACTACAAAATGGAAAACAGAGTGGAAGGACTATGTATCATTTAGTCCAAATGATACATAATCCATTCATAGGTATAAATACTACATAATATTGTTACATAATTGTGTGACCTTATTTCTAAAGTAGGAAAAGAAGGTCCAAATGCAATTAAATTTTCATTGAATAGAATAGAATTCTAATTTAGATTTAAACCTAACAGTTCTCAGCTAAAATCTGATTTTTACACTTGTTCATGTGGACTGCACAAATCTTCTGTGCCTCTTTGCTATCATCTAATGATTATATGAATATATTCATTTGAAAATTTTCTTATGCAGAGGAGTCTAAATAAGCATCCTTTTGTTTGTCATGCTAACTTTCTGCATGCATTGGGCAATACAGATAAGACTATGTACTTGGAGAGTGAATGAGAAAAACAGTTTCCTGTGAAGTTATCATTATTTGTGAGTAGAAGGCACAGTGGTTAGCATGCAGTATTGCAGGCTAACTCTGCTCACATTGCCAGAAGTTTGATTCTTTCTAGCCTGACTGGTGCAAGGTTGACTCAAATTTCCATCCTTCCGAGATCAATAAAATGAGGGCCCAGATTGTTGAGGGTATATGCTGTCTCTGTAAACTGTGAAGCAGTATATAAGCCTAAGTGCCATAACTATTGCTATTCACAATCAGAGGCCCATTTCATGATAAGATGTAAAGAAATTTAAACCAAAATTCTTCTCAACCTTCTTATCAATTGCCTCATCAGTAGGCTTGAATGCCATAGCCTTCCAAATGCCAAAATTGTCATCCAAACTCAAATCCTTGGATTTGTGGAAAATCCACGATTGCAATTTGATTGTTCATTGGAGCTCCTTTGTTTTTTTTAATAAAATATTTACTATATTTTATCAATAAGAATAAAATGCAAAACAGGAAAAACATGCATCCAACAGTAACAAAAAAAAGTCATGTATAAAAAGAAAAAGAACAAATAACCCGAACATCAAATAAATCTAACATTAAACATACAAAAAAATCCCTCCAGCCAGCTACTGGAAAGAATAAAAACCCCAGCTCCCAGTGGAGTTCCTTTAAATGTGGTTATCTGGGTTGGGTTTCCTAAAATGCTTTCCAATATTGATGTCCATTTGCAGATGCCTTGATGAATTGCATTAAGGGTACTGACATGTATATTCATCACTTTTGTTTCCTATTTTTCTCCACATTGGGACTCCTAACAAGCTATAGCACAGACCCAGAGCAAGCTAGTGATCATTTTATCTCCATCACAATTTCCCCAATCTAGCAAAATGCCGGGCCTTATTATCAGATTATCAGCAAAATCGCCTTTTTTTCCTAGTGGTGCCATTAAAAAGAAATATCCCTTTCTCAGAGAAACATTTTCACCTTTTCCTGCTTTTTAAGATTGAACTCTAAATGGTAAAATGCTTTTCCTAAACATGCCTCCCTTATCCAGATCTTCCTTCTACAGTTCCTGCTCTGAACATGTTAAAATATTTCCTTGTTTTTAGAGGCCAGGAGATGGAGCCATAGTGCAGCTCATAATGCAGTGGTGATCCTTAGAAAGCAAATAATTATTGTGTGTCCTGTTAATAGGTAATGCAAAGGCCCAGTTAACTGAACAACGGTGCTGAAGAAAGTATGCAGGTGAACAGAGAAGTTTTTTTTCCCCAGTTTGATTTAGAAATTATTCAGCCTACACCTAGAATTGCATTTGCCTTACTCTTGAAGGATATTTCTCAACAGCCTAAAGGCTGAAGTTTATACCCAATTCTAAAAACAAGATTTATATATAATTTATAATAAAATGATCATTCATTTCTCTCAATCCAGAAGATACATTCTGAAACAGAAACAAAATTATTTCATATCATTTCAAGAAGGATTTTCCCCAAACTAATATTTATTGTTCTTATAGAAAGAATAATTACTGCCAGCTGACACAGTTCTCATACTATTGTATTACTGTTCTTTCATGGTTAACTGTTACTACATTTTGGCCAACAAACAGCTTCCTCTGGTACTAAGATTCATTATACAAAGGAGATACCAATTAACATTAAATTATTCCCCTAAATCTAAAATCTCAAAACTAATTCATCTCGGCTTTACAACGAAAAACATTTTATGCTGCTTTGTTTCCATCAAGGAACAATGGTCCTCCCCCCCCCCCCCGCCAATCCTATAAGCTGCTCCAATTCTGCTTTAGAAAGATCTTTTTTAAAAATCTTTTCAAGCTAAGTGCCATACTTGGTATTTCATTGGGAATAAAAAGTTAACTTTTAACTTTAAATTTCGTATAGTGTTAAGTCGAATAAAGCTAAATACATTAGAAATAACAAAGTTTACCTCTTGACACATGATATACTAAGCCACAAATTTTCCAGTCACATATTGTTATGCAAATCCAGCCTTTGTGGTCAGTTTATTGTCCAAAATGTAATGCAACCTCTACCTCCTAAAAAGCAAAAATAACCAAATCAGGTCAATTCAATTTACTATGGGTAAGACAGTCATGTGAACACAGTCTCTCTGTAATCATAATTTTTACTTCTATTTTATTAAAAATTATAATTCTGTAGGGATTTTAGAAGGAAAAATTTGTGGCTCCGGGAGAATAGGTTATGCACCCCGCCCTTAATATCAGCCACTGGTAACCTTGTTTATTTGTTTGTTTAAGCTGAGAGGATTACCTAGCTCCAGAAAACTCTGGATGGTATTAAAACAATAGCAACCAAAGTAACAAAAACAACTTTTTTGGAGAGAGAGAAGTTCTTTGAAAATGGGTTCCAGTACGAGTCCAAAAGCTTGTAAAAAATAAACCTCTGGTCCAAGAGACCGGGGATAATGAAACATTATCCTGAGACAAGTATATTTCCTTTCATTTGCAAAAAAAAAAATTATGTCGCAGAAGAAAACATTCAACTAGTATGTAAAATCTTAAAAGAGGCTCGTCATCCATTTTAACCCAATGCCTGAGGAAAAGGTCAGATTTTCATTGACTTTAAAAATAATAAGGGTGGAGGCTATACTCTAATTAAATCAAGTTTTAATTAAAGAAAAGTTTTGATCAGTAAATCAAGCTATAAGTAAAGTGTCTTTGAGACATTCAGTACAGATTGGGCAGAAAAGTAACATATAAATCAAATATACAAATCAGCCAATCAAATACAAGATGAAATGGAAGAATGAAGTAGAAAGAAAGAAATTTCAGTAGAAGTAAATTAGTATAGAATCCAACTTCATGAAATAGTTCTATGGAAACTTATTTTCATCCTTTGCTTCTAACTCTTTTACAAGGATGACATCAACTGTACCAGCAGCAATATAAAACAAAAGTGTTACCAGTTTGATGTCATACCTAAGCCTTTTACAATAGCACTGAGTAAAGATACATTGAGTGTTTCCAGTTTTTGAAGACTTTTATATGCTTTTAATATCTTTTTCAATTTTTAAAAATTATCACATCAAATTAATTATACATTTATTTGAAGTTAAACCCCAAAGTACATATTAGAAGGGTTAAACCCTAAAGAAATATTATTTTCAATGTATTAAAACCTGAACAAGTTGTTATGAAAGGAATTATTTGAAAGCATTTATAAACATGGCAACTTATATAATAGGGCCAGGTGTTTAACTGATACTATAGATTTTCACTGGGTGTACTTTCTATAACTTAGCTAAAAGCAAATAAATAATTTGAAGCAGAACAATAAAACAATGTATATTCTAATGAATCTGCACAGCTGCTGAGGATGGTCATGGGAATGGCACTTTGTACCCAATTTACTTCACCATTTTAGCTCCATTATTAAGATAAAATGAATAGTAAACTGGGAGATTGTATTCTCCCTTGAAACTCTATTGAACTCTAAGATCACAATCCAACCCTTTGTAGAGAAAATATATTGCAATATAGCCATTCCTTCTACAGCTTTTTCCTTAAGTTGGCAATACTTAAGGAACATTCTAGCAGCCAAAAATGTTGAACAAAAGAATGGAAGGAATCTGGGTGCTCTTCAAAAAAAGTCACTTCCAGGACAAAAAATATTGTGATTTTAGTTTGTAAAATCTCCATAATAGCTTTTGCATGATTCATGCTCATGTTGCAATAGAGGGTTAGAAAAAATGTAATGGGGCAAAATATTGTTTTATAATTTGAAGAGAAATAGGAGAAAAGGGAATATGGATCATCAAGTGGATGTATCATTATTTCCATGTTACTGTACTTTAGACAGAACCAATTATTTTTTTAAACCAATGGTAGATTATCTCTTTATTCATGCTGACAATATGCAATGACTTTTCTTGCCCTTTCTTTTAAGGAAATATAGAATAATTCCATATTGTATGAGAATTAGTGATTGCAGCTCTGGGGTGATTAAATCAATGGAACATACCCTCCTAAATTGTGTACAGTGGCATCCACAGCAGACCACAATGTTGCAATCAAAATGATAACATACTCTATATATGACATCATCACAATTATGGATTTCTTTCCCAACATCTAATACAAGTTTCCAAACCCAAACACAAAGAGTTCAGAATTACACCTAATTAACAGAATAATAGAGTTGGAAGGTACTTTAGAGATCTTTTAGTCCAACCCCATGCAAAAGCAGAAGACCCTATACCAGGCCTGTCAAACTGGCGGCCTATAGACCGGATACATCACACGCACAGGCCACGCCTACCCTGGCTCCCCAAAGGCAAAAATGTCTTGATACATCACAATCCGGCCCGTGACACGATCAAGTTTGACACCCGTCTTATACCATTCTGGACAAATGGCGAATTTATTTAACAAATGACTAGTATATGGTAATTATTTAACAAGTACGGGATTTAGCTTGTCTTGTTACTTGAAGGAGAAAAAAGTATATTTGCTTTCATCAACCCTATCTTCCATGTTCTTATAATCATTGGTATTTATTTTGAACGTGGCTATCGTATTCATCATCACTATAGTATGGGACAAACAAGAGACATATATCAAAGCAATCTCTGCTGGTAACATTATCTAGGGCTCTTTGAAATCCCCAAAGCAACTGTTAATAGCTCCATCCCAGGAAAAATGATACTGTTTTGAGTAATCCAAGTATTTTGGTTGAGAGAGGGCAGAGTGCTTGGTGTCATGGTTTATTTTTTGAAACAGTTGGCAGAGTGATCAGATTCACTCAGTTAAACGAATTAAGTAATTGCACAATATTGCAAAAAAAAAATCCATATTACACCACCTGATATTCCCATCACACAGCCCTGAGCCTGCAAACTGAAGGCTTTAGCTGAACAAGCAGAAATCTGATCTCAAACAGGGCTCTTATTAAGCAGTTGCAATGAAATGATGTCAGAGTTTGGGTAATAACTGCTTTTTATTACCATTCATTAGCAAAAGTGATACCTTAGGTATAGAAGATTCATTAGCCAAACATTGACCTTTGGAGGGGCCTAATTAAATTGGATGGGAGACCAAGCACAAGAGCTGGTCCACATGCAACTCACTGGCTAAATCACCTGCATCTTGGGCTGGGAGTCATTTTTGCATAATTGCTCATCAATGAAACAGAGAAATGTATGACAACAGCAAAAAATGCAATGAACTTTATCAGATATTTTTAGTCTGGGTAAAGAAGGGGAACATATTACTTTGCGGAATGACTATCATATTTTTCTGAAATCTTTATTGGCTTTTACATTTATTGAAAGATTTTTTAAAAACTATAGCTCCAAGTCATAAACAATGACATATAAACAACAAGTTATAACAATGATGCAAATTACACATCGTGTTAGATTGTGAAATGTCTGTTTAAAGACTCAACAAAGACATTTAGTTGCCCAAAGCAAAGAACAAAATAATACCTTCTTTGTACCATATGACTTTGTCATCAACAGAGAGGGAGGGAGAGAGAAGAAACATGCCCATTGTTTTACTTATGTTAGTCTTAAGTAAAAGTAGCTTTTCTTCAGATGATCCTATTCGCTCTGGGGAAAAAACTGTTTTGGACACTAAGAAGATTTGCAAACCTGGAAAAAAGCAAACTGAAGAGCAACACAGTGATTTCTTTCTGATTGTTCTATCACATGAAAAAGCAGAAACATGACAGAAGGGAACAAAGACCAGGCCTAGTTTTAATAGCTTCAATAGAGAAAAAAAATATAAAAACTATACATACCCTAATCTTCCCAGTCCTTTCTATTTAAAAATAAAACTATAAATGGATAGCTAGGGCAAATTAATGATCATAATCATCCCTCTGATATTTGCTCCTATAAAAACCATTTGATTGAAAGGTTTTATGGGGAATTATTTTACATTCATTTGGAATTATGTGTAACAGATTTCTCAACACAAAGCCAATCCAAAATTATTTTCTTGAGTAAGTCCCATTAAACTGATGGCCTTACTTTAAGCCAATATATGCATACTTACATACTTTGAAATATATACATAAATACATACCCTGTGAAATTATTCAATGTTGTGGATTTTCCCCCCAAATCCTGAGAATTATAATCTGATGGGAGTACTGAAAACCCTGTCAAACATAATTTCCTCACAAAGTCTTATTCTTTTTAAAAGAGAAATTACTCTTAAATATACACTGCACATAAAACCCATTTAAGTCTCACACTGAAACCTCCAGTTTTGTAAGAGTTAACACTTCATAATGATCAGAGTAATTGATGAGAATGACAATAACTGATAAAATCTTAGATCAATTCATGTGAAGCAGGAATTCAGATCCAGGCAGATCATACATACGGTTTTTCACCATTTAAGACCTGGTCCAGATGCTAAGCATCCTAAACAAGTCATAAGGCAAAATTTAGAAAATAACCAGAAGGAAGAAAATTATTCACAAATAATACAGATCTAAGTTAGCAAGAAAATGAATACTTCTTATGCACCTTTTTTGCTGAAGAAGATATAATGTTCAGTTTGGATGGATGTAGATTGGTAGACTGGATTATTTTAGTCTTTAGGATTTGAAACAGCCTAGGAAGAAGCACACAATAATACTGTGTAGTCTGGAAGGTCGGCTCAAAACTCAGAGAACCAGTTGGATGTTATTGTCTAATGTCAAATGTGCTCCCTGACTCCTATTTTGAAGTTTTCTAACACTGAAAAAGGCTGCACGCCTGTTACTAATTTGATGCTTTCAGCTTGTCAACATAAATATTTTTTACTCAAAGTATCCACCCACTTCTTGCCTGCTTGAATATTTGACAGCTGATATATCCAAAGGGAATGCATTTTACAGTGAAACCCATGTTAATTTTACACATACACTGAACATTATATAAGCAACCCATATGAGATGTGTTGTTTTAGAGACATGAAATTATGTGATAGAATAATAATTCACTTTGTTGTAAGAGCCACTTAGATGTCTTGTGTTTTTTTTCTTTTATACATAATTATCATCTCTCTTGCTTGCCTCGCTTGTCTGTCTTTCCTTCTTAGGGCAATTTCAAAGCAAGTATATTTCTTCTACAACTGACTCCAACCCATTGGGTTCACAACCTCTGGTGATCACAAAAAAAGACCTACAAGATCAATTTCACAGACAAAATCCAGGAAAAGCACCAGGGCCAGACAAGATAACTCCTTCTTGCTTAAAAGTCTGTGCTGAACAATTGGCCCCCATGTTCACCCAAATCTTCAATAAATCACCAGATTAATACTCTACTATCATCCCAGTGCCAAAGAAGCCCTCCATCAAAGAACTGAATGACTACAGACCAGTTGCTCTAATATCGGTAATTATGAAAATCTTTGAGAGCCTAGTGCTGTCCCACCTGAAAATCATCACGGACCCACTGTTAGATCCCCCATGCAGTTTGCATACCAAGCACATATATCAACAGATGATGCTGTTAATATGTCTCTGCACTACATCCTACAACACCTTGAATCTCTAAATGCAAGGTCCTCTTTGAAGACTTCAGTTCTGCATTCAATACCATCATTCCAGACACTCTTCTAAGTAAATTAAACCAGCTAGCAGTACCTGATTGGACCAAGTGGACCATAAGCTTCCTAACAGATAGGAAGCAGCAGGTGAAGCTTGGCAGAATCACATCTGATACTTGTACCATTAGCACAGAGCCCCCCCCCCCAAGGCTGTGTGCTTTCTCCACTTCTTTTTTCTCTGTATACCAATGACTGCATCTCAAACGATCCATCTGTTAAAATACTGAAATTTGCAGATGACACAACAGTGACTGGTCTCATTCGAGACAAAGACAAATCCCCATACAGACAGGAGGTTGTACAACTTGTCTCGTGGTATAACTGGAACAATCTGGATCTGAACACACTCAAAATCATAGAAATGGTGGTAGACTTTAGAAGAAGCCCTCTCATACTACCATCTCTTACAATACTAGACAATACAGTATCAACAGTAGAGACCTTCAAATTTCTACGTTCTATTATATCACATGACCTAAAATGGACATCAAAAACATCATCAAAAAAGCACAACAAAAAATATTCTTTCTGTGCCAACTCAGAAAGCTCAAATTGCCCAAGGAGCTGCTGATACAGTTCTACAGAAGAATTATTGATTCTATCATCTGCACCTCTATAACTGTCTGGTTTGGTCTGTCTGCAACCCAACAGGATAGACACAGACTTCAGAGGATAATTAAGATTGCAGAAAAAACAATTACTACCAACCTGCCTTCAATTGAGGACCTGTATACTGCACAAGTTAAAAAAGGGCTGTGAAAATATTTATAGACCCCTCACATCCTGGACACAAACTGTTTCAACTCCTTCCCTCAAAACAACTCTATAGAGCACTGCACACCAGAACAACTAAACACAAGGACAGTTTTTCCCCCAAACGCCATCACTCTGCTAAACAAATAATTCCCATAACACTGTCCAACTATTTACAAAGTTTTCACTACTATTACTATTAACCTTCTTATCACTCTTTACCACCCATCCCCTCCCACTTTTGACTGTATCACTGTAACTTTGTCGCTTGTATCCTTACGATTTATATTGACTGTTTCCTAGTATAATTTAATCGCTTATTATACCCTATGACTATCATTAAGTGTTGTACCTTATGATTTCTGACTCTTGATGAATGTATTTTTTCTTTTATGTATGCTGAGAGTATTTGCACCAAGACAAATTCCTTGTGCATCCAATCACACTTGGCCAATAAAAAAAGATTCTAATTCTTCTTAAACTTCAGAAATTCCATTCTGGATTTCAGCAGATTGGTGACAGAGCCAGACTTGTGTTCATTCTGGACTTGTACACACCACAAAACCTGATTGTCAGTTCCCCTGCTTCTTGCCTGTCCTATCTTGCAGAGAAAGTAACCTTCATTGGCTGGCTAATGGATAGACTAGTCTCCAGTACCTGCCTTTTCTTTGATTCCTCCTCACAAGAGCTGTGCCTTTGCTTTGTTTCTCCAGGCACATATGAATACCATCACATCCTCTGCTTATCTTTCTCCTTTGTCATTAACAGAGAGCCTTGCTTTTTCTTTCTTTCTTTCTTTAACATGTGCTACCATCATTGGGCTGATGCAAAAGAACAGGGAACAGATTGTCCTTTCATTCCTACACTAATTGAAAGGAATTGGAAATGGAAACAGTGAAAAGGAAGACCTGATAATTCAGCTTCATATCAACAAAGTGTCAGTGTTTCTATTTGCAATTTTAAAAGAAGTGTTTGAAAATCAAGGGAAGGGAAGCTTTGCAGACTTCTGAGCAGAAAGTGGGAAAGCAAGGCAACATGCTCATCCAGCCAGGACAAAAATGGAAAGGGTGCTTACTGGGAGACATATGGCCTGAGTAGAGCATGAGCTTTTAGAATTGAGGATAGCTCATAACTTAACAACCATATTCGGATCAATGCCAAGATTATTTCTTTGTTTACTTTACTAAATGTATATGCCACCCATCTCATTATCAAATGACTCTTAAAAAAAGAAATTATCTTAAAATACAAAACAGTACCTACCAACCAGAAAAGATAGCGCGGTCCAGGACAAAAGGGAGGGATCAGCGGCTGGAATAGAAGCAACCTGCCATGGATTGCAGCCAGCAAGAGTTAGGTTTGCAACTACAACTACAACAAAACTAAGTGTCAGAGAACATACACTCCAAAGGGCTTAAAACAATTTACTTCGGGAAACAAGAGTTTTGGATTGAATCTGGAAAATAAAGGTATAAGGTACTTTTGCAATGGGCTGGGCATAGGAGGAGGTTACCATCATCCACTCCTGCACTCCAGGAATAGGGAACAATTCTTACAATTCCTACTGGTGATGGGTGAAGCAGATACACCCTTATCTCTAAATTTCTTTAACTTTCTACTTCTTTTCCAAATAAGGAAGGATCCAGTTAACTTCTTCAGTTCTATTAATGCATCATCATCATCATGCTCTATACTGATTAAAGAAAATACCACACAAACACACACAAACCTTTGCATTCTTTGTCCATAAGATAAAGAATCCAGTAATCTTCCCATCTTATATACTGCAGGGCGTTTAAGTTAAATAATCATAATGTCTGGACTCATAATAAAAAATATTAAAGACTTCCTTGGAAAAGGCTTGTTATTTTGTCCACTTCCAACTTGCATAAGCCAGGTACCCTATGTGAGTTTTCTCTAAATAGAGAAATTCAAATGTATCATTTTAGTGACTGAAGATTTTACAAAATATTAAAAATGTTGACAGGTAAAATATGTAAGGGCAAGAAGACAGGAAGGCAATGAAACTAATGAAA
Source organism: Hydrophis major (assembly GCA_033807585.1). Classification (NCBI taxonomy): domain Eukaryota; kingdom Metazoa; phylum Chordata; class Lepidosauria; order Squamata; family Elapidae; genus Hydrophis; species Hydrophis major. The sequence goes on from CM066328.1 coordinate 371,195,690, forward strand.
CTGAAAGCTGAAGTCTGTGTTCTGGAATGGCAGAGAACTACAAATTACAACATAGCATTGTAATCCATTTGGAACACTAAGTTGTTGTGAAGTTATTACCACTTCAAGGGGCACATTGTTTCAATCAACCTTCTAAGGTACACTTCTCAACCAAGGGTACAGCAGCTGTACTACTTAATTTAACAAGAGCTGCTTATGTGCCTGCATAGCCCATGTACTAAAATTCTTTCTTCTTTCAGCTGCATCCTTTTGCTTAATGGAGCATTTTGCCTTCATTGCACTAATGAAGAGCAAGCTGAAGCATGCCTACTTGACACTGTGTACAAGTTCCAGTACATTATGGTTTAAACTAAACAATACCGAGCTACCTTCTTTTAGTTTCTAGTCTTAGTTATTTGATTGGAAGCGTATGTTGTTCCAATTGTAGAATTTTTTTTATGCTTAGATTTTTAAAAAAATACTCCATTGATATCAGGGATATTACCACTTAAAACCCTGACAGGGAAAATCTATATAACCCTTAGATATATGCTGTTCATGGAATAAGGGTTTCTCACCATTTGTTTTTGATTGTAGCCCTCAATTCTTACTCTCAAAAGCCAGCCTTAGGGGGATATTCAGGTTGCATATGAACTGAGTGTAGCATGATCCCCTTTTTCTGCAAATGAGAGCACTATTTCTCTCTAATACCCTCACTGCACCTCCAGAGCACTTAGATCACCATTTCAGCTGGCTGAGGTCAATATTATGGCTCATTTTGGGAGGGGTTGACTGTGGTGAAAAAGGATTAAGGGCACAATAAGAAATAAAGTTTCATTCAAGTTGAATTTCATGCCTAGTGATTTCGTGACCATCCAGGTAAGAGTTTTTAGCAGCAACATCAAAATGGTTTAGCAATGATATTTCCAGATATTCTGGATTTGTTAATTTCCCAGTTTAGGTTACAGCTTTAGTATATTTCCAAACACTAACCATATCCTGCCCTGCTTAATTTCCTGAGATCAACAAAAGTTGGAGTTGGCACTGCTACATAGCTGGGCATAAACAAAGAAGCAGGCAAGCAGATGAATAAGTAAAACATAATTGATCTTGCAATAGAACTGTGGATCCACAGTCACATCTCTTCTTTTTTTTTTTTTAGAAAAAGACAATCAATTATGGATACCATGCATGGAAATACATATTTCATCTCATTACCTTAGAAATGGCAATCATCCAATAAAACTTCTGCTGGAGATTTAAGCTAAATAATTTAGTTTAAAGCAGAATGTTTAAAATGTGAGTGATATATCTAAAACAGTTCCAAAATCGCAGTATAGAAACATCAATAATAAATTCTAAAGTTGCTGTGAAAAAAATATCTTATGCTAAATTAAAAGTCCGGGTTTGAAACTTCCAGATCCCAAAATTGTTAAGGCTTATTGGAAAACCAATACATCCACGTTGCAGGCTAAAAAATTTGGCAGACTAAACCAAGTGGGCCTCCTCTAGAGTAAAAAAGCATAATACCAAGATAGGTGAGCAACTATTTTCCAAATAGCGAAATAATACTTCCAAATAAGAGTACATAATGGTAGGAGGGCCAGTCTCTTGTCTTCAAGCCCTATTTTCTAAAAGCACCTAACTAACCATTATGAGAATCAGGATACTGGACTAAATGGGCCTCTATTTGATCCAGCAGGGTTTTTCTGACATTCATAAATCCATGTTCAACATAGCACATTAGAAGGAAATAATTAGCTTACTGTGGAGGCCACTTCTTTTGAACTGTAAGTTCCCTACCAAGTAATTGAAAGTTACTTCCAAATTTGATTTGCTTTTACATGGGATCAAATACTACCATAGCACTATGGTTGGAATATTTATTCAACACAGTTTTATGCATAACTTGACTTTCCACACTTCTCCAGTTCTCCTTTGCAATGTGTCCTAAGGAAATAGCACTTCCGGCCAATCTGAAGTATCAAAATTGGATTGCTCAAGAATATTTTAAGCTTTTGTAGACACAAAACACCACAGCTGCCACTCTTTGAATAGGCAGTGGAGAGCGTTTCCAGGCTATGTCCTGCTATTAAGTGACAGATCTGGAGGTATTGTTATTTCCTTGCTATTTATTCCTTTCCATTCCTTAGCATCAAACATTTTAATATGCTACCATATTTAAGGACTCATAATTATTTACCATGCATATATCAACCTTACTGTTAGGTGTGGAGCATGGGTGCGAAGAATGGAGATGAGCTGGTGAAACAGTGAACTTCAACTCTTTATTTACGTGGTGTGACAGCTCAGCAAAATGGCTGCTATAGCCTTCCTTATATAGGCAACTTATCAACTATTCAACCAATGAAAACCTGGGAGCGGTAGCTCCATTGGCCAATGAGAACAGCTTGCTAATGGCCAATCAGATTCTCCTGAATGGACCAATCTGATCTCGCCATTTAACAGCCAATCAGAAGTGCAGGGCCACAACCCTGCACTTGACTTCAAGCTCTAGATAACTTTATTAAACATTTATTCATTCACAACACCCCTTCCCCCCGGGTTCCATTTACGGGGTGCGGTCACGTAGTCCTTGAGGTAGGACGGTTGTTTTATTAGTCTTTTTGATTTTCGCTGTGCACCCGATATTTGGCTGCACTCTTGTTTTGGTAGGGTGTTGTTTGGCGAAAGGGGTGTCTCTGATTCTGAGTTCGTGTTTTCATTGTCACCAACATCTTCGGTATCACCCTGAGGTGAATTCACTCCCATCCCTGATTCCTGTTCTCACGTTTCCATTCCACTATCATTTCCTTCAAAAAGGTTTTCTAATTGAAGTTCATCTTCCTCTGTATCTCCCCCCCCTCAGTTTGGTTATTAGGGGATTCGGAGATGCCTGACTGCAGCCTTGATCATAGTTGATCGATATGGCGCTTCCAAAGTCTATCGTCAGGGCATTGTACAAGGTATGATCTCGGGCCGGTTACACGGACCACAGTCGCTTCTAACCACAACGGATCGCCTGATAAATTTTTAGCGAACACCAAATCGCCTACCTGGAATGTACTGCATCGGCCGCTGGATCCGAGTGGTTTCTCTGATTCGTACGCTGGGTATAACTGGTCAAGGTGGGAGCGGAGCTTTCGTCCGATTAGCAGTTCGGTGGGAGTTTTGTTGGTGACGCTGTGTGGAATGATATGCTGTAAAAAGAGGATTCGGTTTATCTTCTCTTTGATGTTGTCATAGTCTACTTTCTGTAGCGTTTTCTTGACGAATTCTACCATGTGCTCGGCCCTTCCGTTGGCCGCAGGATGCGCAGGCGAAGTGAGCGCATGTCGAATACTGCGGTCCGCCAGGTAATGTTCAAAGGACAGTGCGGTAAATTGGGGCCCGTTGTCAGATACCAGAACGTCTGGTAATCCATGGGTTGCAAACAATCTTTCTAGTTTTTTAATGACCGCTTCGGTTGTAGTGTTCCTCATTCGGTGGATTTCGAGCCTTCCTTTTATAGGCAACTTATTAACTATTCAACCAATGAAAACCTGGGAGTGCTAGCTCCGTTGGCTAATGAGAACAGCTTGCTAATGGCCAATCAGATTCTCCTGAACGGACCAATCTGATCTCGCCATTTAACAGCCAATCAGAAGTGCAGGGCCAGAACCCTGCACTTGACTTCAAGCTCTAGATAACTTTATTAAACATTTATTCATTCACAACACTTACAATGCCCCTGTTGGCTGTAAAAAGGAAGAAAAAAAATCTTTAACGGACATGCTATGACCAGGTTTCCTTGGTCCCAATCTTTTTAACAAATTGTGTTGAAAGTTGGCATTCCAAGCCAAATACCTGACTTTTAAGCAAAAAATCAAAAGACAGAGCTCTCATTCATTACAACTGGTCTTGGGAGCCAATATTTTTATGAAGTTTACTGAGGCTTATGCTATACTGGGGACTTTACAATGGAATTCATTGAATAGGAGACCACAGAGGCTGAGTGTATATACATATAGTTTCAATTTAATTCAAAGGAAGTAGCATATAATTCAACCTGCCCATGCTCCTAATTGAGGGAGAAGGCTAAAGATGCATCACTAATACTTCAGTCATGCAAAAAATCTTCCAAGAAACAATGGTAATAAAAAAGCATCCAGTTTGTTTAAGAAACACTCTCCTCCTTTTAGGGAAAAAACATCATGCATCACTAAACAATCTAAAAACAAATTGAACTGCTATATTATTTAATTACTTGACCTCCCTGTGAGTTCCATAAGCCAAATCCTGTTCTAAAGTAAGCAGTTAAAGATCCTATTCAGAGAACAGTGTTGACCTACCAAGGCTAAAAGGGCATCTTGCTCTTTCTCCTCCATGCTCCTCCCCCCATACCCCTAGGTTAGGTGCCAAGAGTTTTTCTATATTATAACTGACAGCTACCTTATATTTATCACATGCAGCTGTGGGTTTTCCATATTGAAACAGTCTTCTAATTTCTTGCTTTAGCTGAAAAGAAACACTTCAAAATGAGACTATAAAAGCCAATTCAATGACAAACAGAAAGCAAAGAATGAGGTTAATTGGACAATTCTGCAATATCAATTTAGAAATAATTGCTGGTTTAAAAAATAAACCAGGGCCCAAGACCAAAGTGATTGGTGGGGGAGTAGAATTGGCTGTCATTTTATTGGGTCTTTGCCTATTCCTGGGCCAGGAAAAAGATAGAAAGCAAAAAGAGTTAGCAGTGATACAAATCCATTAACTACCATTGACAAGAATTTCCATCATGGTTTGGTTAGTTGAAAAATATCAATTTTGGCTGGTGATTAAGCCATAAATTCACTGGGATTTTTACAGCATGACAATTATAAAATATTGCTTTGTTACTTTATCTGTTTGGGGCATTTTTGTTGGTTAGCATTTGGTTTCTCTGAAACCAGAGTCAAGAGCAGCCTCTTCCAATTTTCTTGAGAAGGATGAGAAAGAATGGGAAGTTAATGCTTTGATTCCTAATCTTATGCTGCTTACCAGTCTTCTGGGTTCCAAGCAGAAACTTTTATTTTTCCAATGAATGTAAGAAAACTAAAAATCCTATTCCATGCAGCCAATAAAGGATCAAGGAATAAATTCCTATTCATCCATCAAAGAGGAAACTAATCTTGATTAAACTAATCTACTCTAGTACAGCAGCTACTTAGTGAACTGGGAACAAATGGAAAGAACTCAGTAATTATGATCTCTGAGTAGACATGCCAGTAAGTTTTCATTCAAATATGAAAAAGTGTTAATTTTGATTGAGTTCTTAACTTTTTCTGATTGTTTTTTCCGGAAAAAGAAATAGTATACTAAGTGGCAAAAGCACAAAGATTGGACTGAACAAGTACAGAGCAAATAGCTTGACATGGGGGATGAAAAGGAGCCTCAGCATAAGTCTTAGCTTCCCAAACAAACCATATCAAGTTGATTAACCTTAAGAAAGCCACTTTTCCAAAAGAAGGAGAAAAGAATTCAAATGATGAAGTGCTCAGCATGCTGGTCTCCATTAAATGAGGATATTTTATTTATATTTCCCATATGGATGTAGGTTTGGCTGAATAAAGTTAGGTGCTGGATAAGAATGGTTACCAAGTAGACAGGAATAGTATAGGAACAACAATTCTTTTAAACTTCATCAGTTCTCCCTGGATTTGGTGGAAGAACATTTATTTCAGAAATTATTTCATAGAACAGAAGTTTAGAGAATTTTTCACTGGTAAAATATTAATGTATTTTGTAGTGTATTTTTGCATTTAGCTATGAAGTGACCAAGAAATGTTTCAGTGTCTTGCTTTCTACTGCATAATATCTGGTGATCTCCAGTCTGTCTTTCTTCCCATGCTTCAGTGAAATTCTTCTAGAAACATTCAGAGGAAACTCTTCCCATGGGACACCTTCAGTAAAAGTGCTGCTACTACTGTGCTGTCCAGGCAGTATATAGTTAATTGGGAATTGGGATAGTTAGTTAGTTAGATAGTTAGTTAGGAATTGGGAGCTGTCCCCTTAAGGCAATGCCTCATGGTAAATGTAGTTAATGCATCATGGGAAATGTAGTTAATGCCATGTGGTCGCATCTGTAATCCTGATTGGTCACTGAATTGACCCTTGGTTGGGTTTGGGGAGTTTCCTTTACTCCTGCTTGGACCCCAGCAGTGTGCTGGTATCTCACCCTTTACTCCATTGTTATGGAATGAAGATCACTATAATTTTACGCTATGGAGTCAGCTGTGCAAAGAATTGGACATTAGATGAATCTCAATGTAACCATGAGTTATATTTGAGGATGCCTTGTGAACCAATAAATAAATTTTGTACGGAAGTCTTTGTAGAGTTTAATCTGACTGTCTTTATATTCAGCCAGCAATTAAAAGACAGAACAATTACAAAGAAGGGGAATTAAGACTGTCATTGAGAAAATCTGGATTTCTTTTTCTTTCACTGGAGTAATTCAGTGAAAAGGCTTGATTTCATTTTTCTTTTTGCTTGGTTCTAGCTTGGAAACTTTTGTACTTATCCAATATACTAGGCATATCATATCTAGGCTACAAAAATCTGGCAGTATACATCATTTCTTACCATCATTTGGAGTTTTGCTGACCAGATATGATAGGACAAATACAGATCAATCAACCTTTTTTTAACAGTGTCAGCATTTCTTTGATTTTGGCCATTATGATGCTCTCACCCACTCAGAGTTCCCCAGAACAAAATAAAAATTAAATAAGCTATTAATATCATACCAACAGAAATATAAAATCTACTTATATTTGTATACAAAACTACTTGTGTACAAAAAATAATAATACAGATATGCTTCTCAATCACAGCACCAAGCCAACAATATGTTATATTCTTCCAAATATAAAAGAGATTCCTGGTGAGTTGCTTTATATTTCCACTGGCTTAAAAATCCAATTTATTTATTGGTTTGCAATAAAGATCTCAGCAAAAAGTCCTTCAGTGTCAGAGATCTCTTAAGCAAGCTACAATCAGTTTCTAAACATAGGGCTCTTGACTATGTATTAAAAATCCTGCAGTCAACAGAACTTTACACAAAACCGAAATGAACCTTTTTAACAGATACAGATGGTTGTTGTTCTATGACTAAATTTCCTCTTTTATCATCTTATAGAATCATAGCATCTTACAATCACAGACTTGGGAGAGTTATTTGAGGTCAGCCAGTCCAATGCCACACTCAGTAAAAGATTCACAAGGAAGTCTCTAACAGGTGACTTGAAGATCTCCAGGAAAGGAAAATTCACCATTTTGTAGGATAGCGTATTCTACTGGCTGGTAGGTCATTCAGTAAGGAAGTTCCTTCTAATGACTAGATTGAATCTAGTTCCTTGACTTTTAATCTGGTGATTCTGATAGGAAATAAATCTATGTAACAGTTCTTCAGATCTTTTGAAGACTACTATCATAGTTTTCCTTAATAAGCTCTTCTGTAGAATAAACATACCTGAGCCCTTAACTGTTTCACATTAGCTTGTTACAGAATCTCACCATCTTGGTAGCCCTCTTCCAGTGTTTCTTCACTCCAGTTTATATTCTTAATTATGATGTCCAAGAGTGTATAGTATTCCAAATTGGGCTTAATCATACAATAATAGAGTTACTTCCCATGATCCTGGACTCTGTGCTCCTATGACTCAAGATAGCATTGATTTTTAGCAGCTGCATCACATTTCTAGTTCATTTTTAACTTCTTACCATAATACTGCTGGTACTTTCTCTGTGTATTATTGCTAAACCAGATTGCCTACATCCTATAATCTTTTTCCTTTTATTTTTTGTACCAGATGCAGAATTGTATATTTATCCCTGTTAAATTCCATTCTTTTTTTTTAGCATTTCCCAAGTATGCCTAAATCCTTTAAAGTTTCTTTCTTTCCCCTCAGCTTTGTGTCATCTGCATCTGTACTAGTGTCCCCTCAACTTTCTCAAGGATAGAACCCTGTAGTACCATACTCCAAGTGGAATCTTAAGAGCAGTGTCTGGGTATAGTTACTGAACCAATTGTGAATCTATCTAACAATTGATTCATCTAATTTATAATACTGTGAAGGAAGTCATAAGGAATTTTGTCAAAGGTTTTGTTGACCCCCATGTGCACTATTTTAATGGCATATTAATGACATTCCTTGGATATGTTAACCTAGTAAGTATCAAAGAAGGAGATAAGATTAGTCTTATCTTAGGATTTGTTTGTGACAAATCCATTCTGGTTGCTGTTAACTGTGACTTGCCAATCTCACACTATTTCAAGACCTTGCCTAGTACTGATGTTAAGCTGATAAGATTATGATTTCCAGACACCCCTTTCTTTCTTCCCCTTCCCTTTCTTTTCATGGGGGAGAGGGGAATTTAAAGGTATCTGCTCTTCTCCAGTTTCCTTACCAATTTTTCAGTAATTCTCAACATTTTCCAAGTGTAGTTTTGTGATTATCACCTCTACTAGTTCCTTCAGTTTTGTAGATTGCAACTCATTTGGCCCTGAAGATCCAAATTTGTTTAAATTAGCAAAATTCTCACTTGCTCTCTCCTTGTCTATCCTAAGCTGCAGATCCCCTTCCCTTGTGGAATAACAATGACCAACTCTAGGTTCCTTCTGAGAAAAGACAGACACATAATACAAATTAAGGCATTATCTCTTCTCAGGATCACTCATTTCCAATTCCTTTTTTCCCTTACAAAAGCACCAATATCATCTTTGGCTTTCTTTCTGTTACCCTTTTTGTGGCTTTTTATATCTCTTGCAAACTTTGTGTTATTCCAAGATTTAGCCTTCTTGACCCAGTTTCTACAGTTACTGGAGAAACTTTATATTCTTCTTTGGTTATGTCTGCCTCCGTTGATGTCCTAGTTCTGTGTCCTCATCAGCATTTTAGAAAGCTCTGCATATGCCCACTAGCTTCTTTAGATTTCTCCAATATTTTCTTCTAGGAATAATCTGATTTTCAAATGTATTCTTTTTGTAACTCTTCTTTGGATGGAGTTGCACTCAGATGAATAAATAGTCAAGAGAAAGTAATGAATCCAGGCTGGCCAAGTAGGAAGCTACTACTGTTTCATAGGCAGGGTCCACTGCCATAACCTCATCATGATATTTTGCTAATCCTTTACCTTATGGGGAGACACTATTGCATACTCCTGCAGAAACAGTTGCTAAATCAGTCCTATAGTTTCTGATGCAAATACGATCCAAGCTGGTTTGTCCATAACAGAATGCCTCCCCAAATCTTAGAAACAGAATTATGTCAACCAATATCATTCTCCCTCCATCCCTCATCTTTTTTTTTCATTTGTGGGATAGTTTATGATGAAAGTATTGAGTAGTTCAATGAACTTTATGGCTGACTTTAAATTTAAATATGAGATTTTTGATAATTAGTTGAATACTCTGTCAGTGTATTTTGATAACTATAATAGCTAATATGGAAAGTTGAGCAGTTGCAATTGACTGCCCTAAACAATTTACTTGAATGCCCTTAGAGACTTACTGGGATGAACCCATCAGCTCCTTTGTCATTTTTTATTGGCTAGAGCATTGTCACAACAGCATCATGTGGTGTATCGGGACTTTTTTCGCCTTTGCTAAACTGGGTGTGGACATGGCCAGCACATGATGCATCCTCCTGCTTGAGTTTGACAGCCTTGCCCTAGAGGATAATATCAAGACCCAGAGTACATAAATCTTCACCCATTTTAGTCCAAGGTAATCGTAACCTAGCTTATTCCCCAGGTACCTACTAAGCCACACTGCTAGAATAATTCTACAATCAGACCCCACAAGATGGCCTCATCCTGAGGACTATAATCTACTGTAACCTCCCCCAGCATGGTACCCTCTGAATCTGGTCAAACTACAGCTCCCTAAATCTCTATTTAGCATACTGATTGAGTAGTAGTCTTAACATACAGTGCATGATGGTTCAGCAGCTAAAGACTCTGAGCTTGTCAATTGCACTACAAGGTGAGCTCCCATTCCTTGCCACAGCTCCTGCCCACCTAGCAGGTTGAAAGTATGCAAATGCAAGTAGACAAATAGGTACCACTTCGGTGGTAAGGTAACAGTGTTCCATGCACCTCGGCATATAGTTATGCTGACTACATGACCACAAAAATGTCTTCAGACAACGCTAGCTTCCCTGGCAAAAAAATGGAGATGAGCACTGCCCCCCTCCCAGTGTTGGACACAACTGAGAAATCTTTATTATCTACATCAGTGGTCTTCAAACTTGACAGCTTTAAGACTTATGGACTTCAACTCCCAGAATTCCTTCTCCAGTCATGTTAGCTCAGGAATTCTGGGCGTTGAAGTCTACAAGTCTTAAACTTGGCAAGTTTGAAGACTTTTGATTTACATGATGTCAGATTGAAGAAAATGAGTAGTTTATGGTTAATTTTTGACCCATGTTGTCATTATACCATATTTTGTAGACTAGGACATGCAGCAGTTTTAAAGTAAAGCATTACAGAAAAAGTTGGGTTTCTACTAGTGAGAATGTGTCTGTCTCTTGACGAATTAATCTTAAATGTTTGTGACCCATGGTACTTTGGTAGTAAATACGTCCCCCAGTGTTGCCACAAGGGGTCTCCCTTTCCATAAATTCCTTTACTCCTTCACCACATGGCCTGTGAGAGTCCAAACTGCCTTTTCAAGATTTCTGTTGAATGCCAAAGTTCAGGTGGAAAGATGACCCCATGCAAAGAGGATAGTTTCCACTCTTTTGCCCATTATTTTTATACATGGACCAGGCTTTTAAAATTGCACATAATGCTAATAAATACAGTTATTTCATAAATAGATATGATTTTTTTTTAAGTTGTGGTTTTGTTAAAGGCTGATTGAAACATTAAATAATTGAAGGACTTTTACATATTTCAGTCACTGGTAAATCAATTGTAATGGTAAATATGATATTAGTAGTAGTATCAATTGCAGTTTGCATTTTTAGAAAAAAATAAAAATAGCACAGTACAGAGCAAACAACTCAAATAACATCTCTCCAAAGGTTAATGACCAAAACTAAATCAAGCAGCAGAATTTTACCATAAACTTTATTTTAAAAATATTTAAAAGACCTGCTCCTTACAAGTGGATATATCTTTATTGGCAGGTGAAAAAAAAAAGATAGCTGGTTAGTGAGGGGCACTGAACGAGGATCTGCAAATCCTTACTGGACCATTACTCAATAAAACTTTGTTGCATGCAAAAATTCTTAAATTGTTCCCAATAATTATCAGATAAATTTGATAATTGGTTTAAACTAGAACATTCGAAATCAACTTCCCTAACTCAATTCTCTCCAAATATATTTAACCATTAGCTCATCATCCCAGTTAGCCTAAGTCTGTCAACTAATTCCACATTGGATTTTTTTTTCAATAACATGCACTGTGGATGTTACTTTTTTACTTCTTAGAAAGATTTTCAAAATCTGGATTGTATGGTAAGAATGATATTTCTGACAGACTAGAGCAATTTTTTATTTAAATTGCAAATGTTTGGTTACCCAGCTAGGTAACATCTTCAGTGCTAGGAAGAAGTGGGGTTTTCTATCTGTTATATATAGTAGCTTGCCCTTTTGGTGGAGGTGTTGTTTTCTCCTTGGCAGTTTCTTTATCAGGGTATTGTTTACTGCTTGATTATTTTCTGGTATTAACCCTGCTGTTAATCCCTGTTTATCAGAATATTGACTGCTGGCAAAAGGGTTTTCTGATCTTTTCATTCCCTTTTTAGTTTTTTTTACTGCCTCTTTTCAATGGTGTATAAATGTTGTTAATCTCTATGTGGCTGTTGATGGCTTCCCTCTTTCAGAAATTTCCTCCCATTTTTGAATTTAGCTTGTCTAGGATGCTGACAATTTCCTAGTTGAAATTATGATTGAGTCTGTCCATGTGCTGTGACATGAAGGAGTTTTCGTTGTGTTTTTTGATTGCTAATTGGTATTCATGGATGCATTTGCTACTCTTCTGCCTGTCTATCCTACCTAGTAACTGTTACTGTCTTTACACTGTTATCGATGACGCCACCTCTTTCTTCTTGGGCTACTCAATCTTTTGGTTTTAATTACAATGTTTTGGAAGGTTTATTTGGTTTGTGTATTATGGTGATGCTATGTGGTTGTAATATTGTGTTGGTTATTTGTGATAGGTTTCTGATGTATGGGAGTATTGTTATTTTTGTAGCTTATGCTGTTGGTGCTGTAATGTAGTCAGGCACTTTTTGATAATATCCATTTTGTTGGAAGATGATGTATAGGTAGTCTATTTCTTTTTTCTGGTGTTCTGGGCTTTTTTTTTTTTTTTGTGCTCATCTGAATAATGCTCTTAGACAGCTCTTCTTGTGGGAGGTTTCTAAATTTAAAAGCCTAATGAACTTCCAGACTTTAAGAAAGTCTATAGCCTTGACAAAGGATAGATTTCTTTGAATAGTAACTTGATGCAACCTGTACCATTTTATTTCCTCCTTATTTCAGAAATGAAGAAAGGCTTATTTGCCTTGAGGTGAGAAACAAGACTGAGGTGACCCCATTTTTAAAAATTTCTTAAAACCTAAAAATGAGCAATGTCAGGAGATACTGTACACACAAAAATCACAAAAATCTTTAAAGACGGGCATGTGAAGGTTTTTCCCACAGTAACACTCCCTGAAGGTTAAATAGATGACAATCAGATTGACAAAATCCTTAATGTTTAGGGAACTATAATGAAAGGAATTAAACTTGGAAACCAGCTACTGAATGTATACAAAATCTGCTTTCCCCCCACTCCAAATAAATTTCGAAAAGAATTTTATTACTTGGCTAAATCATGAACCAGGCAAGTGGCTTTTCTTCTGTTACCTTTATGAGAAATCTGGGATATTATTAGCTTAATAAATCTCAGATCTTGACATGATGGAACCAGATATGAGGTTTTAATTTTTTAAGGTCTCTGCAGGAATCTACGTGCAGATTTCACACACCAGGAAGTAGCTTTAACAGATGAACCTTTCATGGGTCAAAATGCAGACCATAATACAAATCCCAAGAAAGGGCTACATCTTGTGCCTCCCACTTTGTTAAGTTCTGTGCATGGGTGCAAGGATGGAGACGAGCCAGTGAAACAGTGAACTTCAAACTCTTTATTTACATGTGAAAACAGCTCAGCTCAATGGCCACGATGGACCCCTTTATATAGGCAACTCTTAACTTATTTAACCAATGAAACACAGGGAGCGCTAGCTCCATTAACCAATGGGAGAGGCTTGTTAATAGCCAATCAGATTCTCCTGAACGGACCAATCCGATGTCGCTATTATCGGCCAATCAGAAGTGCAGGACCAGAACCCTGCACTTTGCTTCAAGCTCTTAATGATCTTTATTAAGTATTTATTGATACACAACACCCCTTCCCCCCGGGTTCCGTTTAAGGGGTGCAGTCATGTAGTCTTTGAGGTAGGCAGGTTGTTTCAATTGTCTATTAGATTTTCGTTGTCCTCCCAGTATTTGGCTACAGTCTTGTTGGGGTAGGATGTTAGCTGGTGAAGAGGGTGCCTCCTGTTCTGCATTTGAATTTTCGTCGTTGCTACTGCTCTCGGCATCTCTTTAAGGCGAGGCCACCCCCATTCCGGATCCATCACGTGCTGCCTCTGAGCGGTCATTACTTTTGCTTAAACTTTCTGCCGCTTCGAATTCAGCTTCCTCGCTATCTTCTCCCCCCTCGGTTTGGAAATCAGGGGGCTCAGAGATCCCCGACTGTAGCCTTGAATGCAGCTGATCAATATGGCGCTTCCAAATTCTATCGTCGCGACATTTCACGCGGTACGATCTAGGGCCCGTTACTTGTACTATAGTTGCCTCGACCCACAACGGATCGCCCGAAAAGTTCCTAGCGAAAACCAAATCACCTACGTGGAAATTGCGACATTTCCCGCTGGAACTATGTGGTTTTTCAGGTTCATATGATGGATGTAGACGGTCGAGGTGAGAGCGGAGCTTCCGTCCCATTAATAACTTGGCGGAAGTTTTATTGGTGACGCTGTGCGGAGTGATATGCTACAAAAGGAGTATCCGGTTGATCTTGTCTTCTATATCGCCATAGTCCATTTTATGCAAGGTTTTCTTGACGAATTGTACCATGCGCTTGGCCCTTCCGTTGGCCGCAGGATACACCAGCGAAGTTAGCGCTGCGGTCCGTCAGGTACTGTTCGAAAGACAGCGCGGTAAATTGAGGCCCATTGTTGGATACCAGAACGTCTGGCAATCCGTGTGTCGCAAAGAGTCTGTCTAGTTTCCTGATGACTGCTTCGGTCATTGTATTCCTCATTTCATGGATTTCAAGCCAGTTTGAGTAGGCATCCACCGTTAATAAGAATGTGTGTCCCTTGGTAGGACCCGCAAAGTCCAGATGAATGCGGGACCATGGTCCCCCTCGGTGTTTCCCATTCAGTTGGGGTTGCTTTCGGTGGGGCGTTGCTTACTTCCTGGCATTTGTGACAGGCTTTTATCCATGTCTCTATCTGCTTGTCAATACCCGGCCACCACGTGTAGCTTCGTGTGAGGGCTTTCATACGCACAATGCCGGGGTGGCCATTGTGCAAGGTCCTTAGTATCACTGATCGCAACCGCTCTGGGATGACAACTCTATCACCCCAGATAATGAAGCCCTTCTGGGAAAATAGTTCCGTTTGTCGATTCTTGAATGGGGCGTAGTCGTCAGGTATTTGGTCCAACGGCCATCCCCGCTCAACCCAACTGAGGACTCATGCTAAAATGGGGTTGCGTCTTGTTTCCATCGCGATATCTCACCGCGTTAATGGCAGCGTTCGAAGTGTCTCGATCTGCAGTGTTGTGACTGTCGGAGCGGGGTCATCAATGGTCTCTGGAAGAGGTGCACGGCTCAATGCGTCGGTGTGGGGAATGGCCTTCCCCGGGTGATGTTGCAACTTGTAATTGTATGCCGCCAAGAATTCTGACCAGCGGGTCATTCTGCGAGATAATATATACGGTGTTGGCCTATCTCCCGCGATTATTCCCAGCAAAGGTTTGTGGTCAGTCACTATGGTAAAGGCTTGGCCATACACATATTCATGAAATCTCTTAACCGCGGATACTATAGCAAGGGCCTCCTTATCAATTTGACTGTAGTTGCGTTCTGTTTTTGATAACGTCTTTGAGAAATAGGCAACAGGGGCTTCATTACCGTTTGGCAAAACATGGCTTAAAATTGCGCCCACTCTGAATGGTGATGCATCACACGTGATCGTTAAAGGCAAAGTCTTGTTATACTGCATCAGAACCGCATCAGAAGTCAATAAATTTTTTACATGTCGAAACACCTGTTCTTCTCTGTGTCCCCATAGCCAGGTTGCTTTTTTGTCCAATAAACGATGTAGGGAGGGGTTCAGCTACGGTTGCTTTGTGAGGCAGGAAAACGTTATAAAAATAGATAAGGCCCAGAAAAGTCTGGAGGTCAGCCTTGTTCCGGGGTTTTGGGGCGTTCTTGATTGCCCTGAGTTTGTTATCGGTGGGGTGAATGCCTTGACTATCAATTAAATATCCCAAAAATTCTACACGATCCGTACATAAATAACACTTGTTCTTTTTAACTTTGAGACCTGAGTCTTTAAATCTCTGGAGAATCAACCTCAGGCATTCCTTTAGTATTTTTTGAGTTGGGGCTGCGATTAACACATCATCAAAATATGGGACAACACCTTTTATCCCTTGTAATAGCCTTTCCATCAAGCTTTGAAAGATTCCCGCGCCTACGCTCACTCCGAACTGGAGTCGGTTACATTAAAACGCACCTCTGTGCGTAACGATTGTTAGGGCCTCTGCTGTTTTTTTGTCAACAGGCAGTTGTTGGTATGCCTGGGCTAAGTCTAGTTTAGTGAAGACTTTTCCGCCCCCTAGGGAATGGAGGAGGTGTTGCACCACCGGTACCAGGTAAGCGTTTTGTTGAAGGGCGTGGTTCAGGGTGGCTCGGTAGTCCCCACAAATTCTTATCGATCCATCCAGCTTGATGGGTGTTACGATTGGGGTTTCCCAGGGAGGGTGATCGGTTGGTTCTAACACCCCCTGAGCTATTAATTTATCAAGCTGCTCGTCAATCTTTGGTTTAAGGGCAAATGGAACTCAACAAGGCTTAAGGCGGATGGGAGCTATTTCGGGATTGAGGTTAAACCATATCGGGGTCCCATTGTACTCACCTAATTTTTCTGTGAAGACGTCCTGGAATTCGTGGACGAGGTCTTCTTCCTAATCGCTGCTGCAGGTTTGGTGAATGCCAGCTACTTCAATTCCAAGTGCAGCGAACCATTGGAGGCCTAACAAACTAGGCCGATCCTTGTCGATTACAGTCAGGGGTAGAAATGCTGTACGGTTCTTAAACGATACCCGGACTCAGCTGGATCCAACGACCAGGATTCGATTTCCTTGATAGTCCTTGAGTATGAGCCTTTGGAATCTGAGGTCTTGCCGCCGGATAGTAGGGATGAGCTGCTTGAGGGTCTTCCAGGAAACCATTGAGAGGGACGATCCTGAATCGACTTCCATCAGGCAGGGCTGGTTTTCGATTGCCACTTTCACTCAGATCTTCTTGGCATCAAGAGATGAGGCGTGACTGATCGTGATCGTTTGGTGAGCCTCTTCTCACTTCGTTGAGTGGTTTAGGGTTTTGTTTCTGTAGGAGTGGTTGTTCCATTGGTGGTTCACGGGTTCTTGCTTCATGGGATGACTTCCCATCGGTTGGCGATAGTTAGCCCCCCTTGAGGGCTGGCTGGGTCCTGGCTCACTTCTACAGACCCGACCTATATGGCCTCTTTTCCCGCACACATGGCAGAGTGCATCAAGGAATTTGCATTCTGACCGGGGGTGGATTGCTCTACACCCGGTGCACTGGTACTGCGATTTCTGGTGTTGGTCCCTTTCAGACCGAAGTCGATGGACCTCTTCCTCATTGCTTTCTGACGACGATTCGAGGTTCTCGTGGTGGGCTGTGTCTAGCTGTCCCTCTGACTGAGGTGAAATGTCGCAGGCTCGTTGGCAAACCGGTGCGTGGGTGTGGCACATTTGGGCAGCCGACTTCTTGGTTGCTTCTGCTGCAGTAGCTTCAGCTATGGCATCTTTAAGGCTAATGTTGCCCTTCGCCATTAGTTTACTCTGAGTGCCTGGTGCATCTAATCCCAGAACGATTCGGTCTCTTAGAGCTTCTTCCAAGTCGGTAAACTCGCATAGGCCTCCCAGATTCTGGAGATCCGCGATGAAATCAGCAACACTTTCGCCCTTCCGCTGACTTCTCTGATAGAATTTATGCCTTCTCATGAGCGTTGGCACGGTCGATGCGTAGTGAGCCCTCAGCAGTGGTTCGAGGACGTCCCAGTCCATAGACCTTACTTCTGCCGGTTTTGCTAGTGCCTTGGCCATCTTGAATACGATTGGCCCGCAATGAGTTAGGAATACCGCTCGTTTCTTTCCGGTAGTGGCATCCTTCAAATTGTTGGTTTCCAGAAACATCTGGAAGCGATCCATATATGAGTCCCAGTCTTCTTGTGCCGGGTCGAATGGAGTGGATGGTATGACGCTGCCGGACATGGTTCTGCCGTTGGTGCGTTCAGCCACGTGCTCGGTTATGATTCTTCGTTGTTCAGTAAGCTCTGATTTCTCCACATCCCATCCTCGTTGCCAGTGTTAAGTTCTGTGCATGGGTGCAAGGATGGAGACGAGCCAGTGAAACAGTGAACTTCAAACTCTTTATTTACATGTGAAAACAGCTCAGCTCAATGGCCACGATGGGACCCTTTATATAGGCAACTCTTAACTTATTTAACCAATGAAACACAGGGAGCGCTAGCTCCATTAACCAATGGGAGAGGCTTGTTAATAGCCAATCAGATTCTCCTGAACAGACCAATCCAATGTCGCTCTTATCGGCCAATCAGAAGGCCAGAACCCTGCACTTTGCTTCAAGCTCTTAATGATCTTTATTAAGTATTTATTGATTCACAACACACTTCTTAACACCAAGGCTTCATCCTTCTTTAAATACTCAGACTGTGCCAAATACACCTTCATTTATGTTGCTGTCCTAATTATAACTTGCAGAAGTAAAATCCTGTCAGTTCCATGGGACATTTGCAGATCAGTCTGCCATGTATTGATTACTGCAAATCAACTTCTTTTTTAAATTATTATATAATATACAAAGCTTAGAAAATTATATACATTTGATTCCATTGTTGAGTGTTTATTTGTTTGTTTAAGAGGTGGTATTCAGCAGGTTCTGACCAGGTAGCGGAATTTTGAGTAGTTCGAAGAACTGGCAAATACCACCTCTGACTGGCCCCGCCCCCATCTATTCTCTGCCTCCTGAGTCCCAGCTGATTGATTGGGTCTTTTTTTGTTGCCCTGGAGCTGGAAAGCAGGTTAGTGGGGTGGGAGGGAATGGAGATTTTACAGTATCCTTCCCCTGCCACGTCCACCAAGCCACGTCCACCAAACCATGCCCACCAAGCCATACCCACAGAACCAATTGTAAAAAATTTTGAATCCCACCACTGAACAAATTTATATAGCTGCCCAATTCACACATATCCAGGCAGCTTCATAGACCAGTATTGATAATTCATTAACAAGCAAGCAAATTAGCAAACTAACCCTAACCCTAATGAAATGGATAATACATACCTTAAATATCTGCTGAACCTCCTGCTTTCATTTCTCAAGATAAACTTTGCATTAATTTCATCATCTTAGATACTTAATTTCCAAGAAGAGAGAAATAGCTTGCATTTTACTTCTGCTGGCATAGGTGCACTTTAAGACTAAACTTATTTTTTCATCTTTAAATGACCCCAACTAAGTATCATATATTAATAATGGATGCTATTACCAAGGGCTGGAGATGTGCAAAAATGCTGACCTTGGCATTCTAACCTTGAAATGGCTGCTTTGAATATTCCAGGCTCATTTTTTAAAAAAATGTTGTATATGTTTCAAGAGCTTCTGTTGTCAACAGGCTTAGATATGAAAAGAAAGTCAGTAATTCCCCATAAATATCAAGAAGGAGAGATGTTTTCTGTAGAAAGACCCTCATATTCTCCTTCTCCTTGTGATATAAAATGTAGTTCTCTCTTAAAACTAGATCAGAACAGAAGGAGGGCTTTGAAGGAAAAACCTTCGATTAGAGTTGAGAAAATAGAGATTTCTTGAAATTTCCAAGAAAAAAGGAAAACCCAGATAAAGAGGAGTGGGGGGAGGAGGCTTTTTTAAAAAGGCTTCTATTTCTGGAGAAAAAGCTATATGTTTTAGCCAGGATTTGTGTTAGATGGTTTCTTTTTCCTCTACAATGTCTATCTCATTAAAATCTAATGTTAGATTTAGAAAATTGGTTTATGTCAGCACCGAATTCTATCTTACTTTGTTTGCCAGTAAATAAAATCAATATTTCACAAGAAAATAAAAACAAATACAAATAATACAATTGTATAATTACCTTGTGTTCTATATAGTTTGGATCCTATCTCTCTCTCCCTCTCTTTGTAGAGAATGTTCATTAGTAGTAGATCAGCACCAACAGGATTTTTGCATTTCTTGTAAATTCTCCTAATCAAGGCATTTCTGCAATTCCCTTTCTGAACAATTCACGTATGCATTTCAAGTTTAAAAAGTAATATTTTGTCTCTTCCTTTTAAAAATACTGTTTGTTTTTCTTCTTGTTGTAAAAGATAATGGCTTACAAGGACAGAAAGGCCTTACCAAGGCAAATATTTAGAAATCATCAGACAATATTACAGTATATCATGGAGCTTTGACAATTGAAGAAATTTTCATAAATTATTATTGTCTAATGAGTGGTAATAATGACCCCCACACACAAACAAGTCCTAAAATGATGAAACAGCGGAATTAAATAAATATATTAAAAAAAGAAACTCCTCTTCAGCAAGAAATTGAATACAATCTCACTAGCTGGCGATCAGTAGCTTTGACAATTCCACACATTGGACCCAAATTATTATCCGCTTTGTCAATAATAAATAACTTATAGTGCAATATTCATGCAGGACACACACACCCCAATGAAGAAATCTGGAGGCCTCTGCCCATTGCATCAAAAAGCTAAAAATCGCTCTTCCATAGACAGAAGAAATAAACCCTTTGATCAGTACCAATAACATCTTTTTTTGCACTCAACAGCCAAACTTCCATACTAGCAAAACCAAACTAATAAATAAAAAGCTTGCCAAAGTGTTATATAATCTTACTAAGTGACTCTGTAGAAGAAGAAAAAACCCTTCTATTTACTATTAATAATGTGTTAAATTTAAATACTGCTTCTTACTAGTATTAGCACATTATCTCCAATATTCTCAAGGTTAACCGTTTTAAGTTGGAATTCTGAAAATCCTACCTAGGAGTTAACAACCTAATTAATTTTATTTTTTAAAAAAAAAAGACAAGCAGAAAACTTCATTTTTTTTCTTATTTGCCTCTACATCCTTTCCAATATTTGTCATTTCTGGTTATTTTGGGATACTGTGCATACCAAAAACATCAGAAGTACTTTGGGTGGCGTCACTTTTCTGGAAAGTGTTGCCTTTGAAGTGTTCAAGCATCCTCTATTTTGATTATGTGTCAACTTATTGTGTACAAAATATAGAGATATGAGATTGCTACTTCCCTCTGGGTAATGAATGGACAAATAGACCAGGGATGATTCATTCACAGTCATTCCATTCAGACAATAGGGAACAATAATGGTTTTAAAAATCCAACACTTTCGTCTCCAATAGCTGTAGACTGTTATTTAAAAGCAGCAATGCATTAACAATGCCGTTAGAGGGGAAAAAAACAAATAATTGTTTCCTATCACCATTTAACAGTTTCTTCCTGGGGAGAATGTTTTTCTGAGCCTTTATGAATTTGTTGTACAGCACTCTTAAGACATAGGAAACAGAAAAAAGTAGCACAATCACCATCTTGAAAGATTTTATCCATTGGATTCAAATCCACCCTCTTCCACGGAACCCTCATTGGATAATTTTGGAGTCATCATTGTTTCTCAGTTTAACCTACAAAGTTGTTGCTTTAAGAATAAAATTGGGGGAATGGACTGAATATGCAGTCTTGAATCTTGGAACAAATGTAGGTTACAAATGAAGAAATCATAATAAACTAGCTGCAGGTCCTAATTTGATTTATCAAAAAGATTACTACTGCAACCTCAAGGACATTCTGACCCTGGTTTGTTTTGACTCAGGCCACAATGGCTTATGAATTTTTTTAAACAAACTTTTTGGATGAATGAAAGGATTGCTGATTCAGCAGATGCTGTTTCTAATGGAATGGGAAGGAAGATTCTTGCTGAAAGATAGTTTCTATTAAGGCCCCTAGGACTTGTCCTATGCTGTGTTCAAATGCCCTCTACATACCTGTATTTTCTGATTTCCTTCCCCACTTTTAGACTCTTATAACTGAAAACTTCATCAGTTGCAAAGCCTCTAGCATTGCATTTATTTCTAATCATGCCTTTGCCCTCATAGGTACAGAGGTCCAGTCTTAGAAAGCAGGCATGTTTAGCATTCTTAGAAATCAGCGTTTTCTTGTAAAATGATTTGACTCAACAAGGCCAATTAGGCAACACTAAAAGCTGCTATGTTCAAGTCTATCTTTTCCATCTTTGCACCCTCCAACTCTATTGGGAATGCATAATTACCAGCCAGCATGTCTTTTGATACCAAATTGGGAAGACTATATTGCAATAAACAATTTCCCAATTCCTCCATAAATATCTTCCTGTCTTTCATTGTAGCTTAGCTTGGGAACAGACTTTTTAATTTTTAACACTATCAAGCTCACAATTTATGGAAGACCTTAGTGATATTAAATTTATGTGAGACCTTAATGGTATCCTCCTTGGTGGTGAGGATAGTTTTTTGTAATTAATAAAGACTGCTTTAATTAGATCTGCTATATCATATACTTTGAGTGATTTTACTGACAATCACCACTCACCTAAATTATCTTAATGGTTCTGACAAATGATATAAAAATTAAAATGCAATGCAATCTAGCAGTCTAAAAACAAACTTTAAACATTAAAAAGATTGCATTTAAATACCCTCACCTAAACTGTAATAAGATGGGGGCCTCTTCAACTCTAGTGGCATTTTGTTCCAAAAAACAGGCTCTGCAATGGAAAAACAGAATTAACTCTCAGTGTGAAATACATCCCAAGCAAGACTAGCTTAGAGCCCTTCAACAGCTAGGTCGCCATTTTTCAAATAAGTTTTTATTAATCTCAGTCAAAATTCTTTTAGATGGTAACTCAGTAATTAGGGCTAGTCCATTCCAAGTTGCCCCACTCTTTCCATTCTGCAGAGCTTACCTTCAGACAGCAGCTATCCTCATGCTGTTCTTAATCTGGAAAAGTTTGCCAAGAGGATATTCCCAGCATAAGGATTTTTTTAAAATTGTACTTTGCCAAGTCTTCTCAGGAAGAACTAGAAAATTGTAGAATATTCCAGTAACTAATGTTTTTTTTTTAATGGTAGAAGCATTCTGTCAGGCTTACTGTAATGATTGGGATTTGTTTATTTACATCCTTCTTTGCAGAAGCTTCTGGAAAGATTGTTTGATGAAAAAGGAAGGGGGAGAAAGTGGCTAATAAAAGTCTTAAAAGGAAAAATTCCAATGTTGGAATTTTGCTATAAGTGGGAGGGAAGAGGTAAAGAACTTATTTTAAGATTGTATTGAAGGAGACTGCTTGGAGTTTATAGGATCAGAAATAAGTGGCAATTAGACTTCTAAAAAATTACTTTGGAACTGTGTAACTGAATTCTACCCCAAGAAGAAAAAATATAAAAAGAAGAAAATGCTAAATGAAACAATTTGTTCTGATTTGGATTGCTTTGTGTCTTTGGGATTTTTGGGAACTATTTCTTGAAAGACTAAAAACATTTGGGTTGTTCTGAAGGAAAAAAATGGCATTATCAGTTGAAGAATTACAAATGGAATTTCAAAAGCTAAAAGAAGAGGAACAAGAAGGCAAGGGCTCTTCTGGATCTATTTTTCATTTTTTAGAAATGGCAATTTCTACCTACCAAGAAATACAATGACAAGAAAGCTGGCATGGAGAAGAAGAAGCCATCTTTAATGGACAGACAATCTTAGTTGAGGAAGAAAAGAGAAAGGGGGGAAATAAAATGGAGAATTCAGAACCAAAAAAAGCAACCAAGAAAGGGAAAAATAAGATGAAAAATTGATACTGTTAGATCTGGGAGAGTGGGCGCAAGAACGGAGACGAGGCATCGAATAGTGACTCCAACTCTTTATTAGTGACTTCAGGACAGAGCGAAAAACTAGGGCAGCAGCAGCTCTTTTTATAGAGCTGGCTGCTGTCACAACATCCAATGATTTGAGTTTGCCATGCTGGAAAGCATCCAATCAGCGGCGACCCACTAACAGCCAATCAGATCAACCGACAACGACCAATCACGATCCGCTATCAGCAGGCCAATCAGAAGTGCAGGTTTACGAGCCTGCTGTGAAAGTAAAACGATGAGAATCGCAAACTAACGAGTTTGCTTAGTTTGGAACATCCCTCCCCCCTAGGTTCCGTCTCAAGGGAGGGGTGATGTATTCTCGCAGATAGGCAGGTCATCTCACCTGTCTACCTGATCTTCGTTGCTCCACCAGTCTTTGCCCAGACTCTGGTTCTGGTGGGCTGTTGGTTGAACTCGGCAGTAATGGTGATCTGGCGTCTCCGATGGGTGACTCGGTGTTGTCATCTCTACTCCCGTCAAGGCTGTCATCTGGATTCTCTGGGATTGCTGATGCCGCCGTGCTGCTTTGTGGAGAGATGGCCATCTGCCCTGACTCTTCTTTGGAAGATGAATAATCCAGGTTTGGTTGTGCTGATTGCTGGTTTTCGAGTACTGGGTCGGTTACTAGTTCGTTTTCAGCCCCCTCGATTTCCCTTTTCCCCCTGGTTTGAAGTTCAGGGCTTGTGAAGGGGGTAGGTGCCAGCTTGGAGCATAGCTGGTCGATGTGGCGCTTCCACAGTCTCCCATCAGCAGTTTGTAAATGGTAGGAATGGGGAGCCGTAAGTTGAGTTATGGCAGGGGGGACCCACAATGGGTCACCGGTAAGGTTTTTTGCAAACATCGGGTCGCCTACTTTGAATGTGCGATACTTGCTGCTGGACCCCAGGGGCTTTTCCGGTGTGTAGGCAGGATGTAATCAGTCAAGATGTGATCGAAGTTTCCTGCCCATCAGGAGTTTGGCTGGGGTTTTGTTTGTGGTGCTGTTTGGAGTAATATGTTGGAGGAGGAGCATCCTGGTCACCTTGTCGTGGATGTTCCCTTGTTCCATCTTGTGTAAGGTTTTCTTTATGAACTGGTCCATTCGTTCAGCCCTACCGTTGGCCGCAGGATGAGCTGGCGATGTTAAGGTGTGGCGTATCCCCCAGTCTGCTAGGTACTGCTCAAATGCCAAGGCGGTGAATTGTGGGCCATTGTCTGAAACCAAGACATCTGGCAAGCCGTGTGCCAATAGTCTGTTTAGTTTTTTAACGACTCTCTCTGTTTTGGTGCTCTTCATTTTGTGGACCTCAAGCCAGTTGGAATAGGCATCCATTGTTATGAGAAATGTATGCCCCTTGGTGGGTCCTGCAAAATCGATGTGGATACGGGACCAGGGACCTCGGGGTGCTTCCCATTCCATTGGTGGTGCTTTTGGTGGAGCTGAGCGTGTTTCCTGGCATTTGTTGCAGGTAGCGACCAGGTTTCTATTTGCTTATCTATGCCTGGCCACCAAGCATAGCTCCTTGCTAGTGCCTTTATTCGCACGATGCCCGGGTGTCCATCATGCAATAGTTTTAGGACCTTATGTTTCAGTCTTTCTGGGATGACGACTCTGTCTCCCCATAAAACACATCCTTTTTGGGAGAAAAGTTCTGTCTGCCTGTGTTTGAAAGGCTTGAAGGTGCCATTGAGTTTGTTGTCAGGCCAACCTCTTTCCACCCAGCTGAGGACCCGTGCTAAACAAGGGTCTTTCCTTGTTTCGGATGCGATGTCTTGTGCAGTCAGTGGTGGTGAAGGGAGTTTCTCGATCTGCAGCACAGCTAGGGTTGGAGCTGGGTCGTCTAGGACCTCTGGTAGCAGAGAGCGGCTCAGGGTGTCAGCGTGGGGAATGGCTTTCCCCGGTCGGTGTAGCAGTTGGTAGTCATATGCGGCTAAAAACTCTGACCAGGGTGTCATTCTTGGCGATAAGATATGGGGAGTTGGTTTGTCCCCCACCAAGATGCCCAGTAATGGTTTGTGATCGGTGATTATAGAAAAGGACCTTCCATATACGTACTCATGGAATCATTTGATTGCAGTCACAATAGCGAAAGCCTCTTTATCTAGTTGGCTATAGTTTCTCTCAGTTTTAGATAAAGTTCTAGAAAAGAATGCAATGGGCACCTCAGTACCGTTTGGCAGGATGTGACTCAGGATGGCTCCTACTCCAAACGGTGAGGCGTCACAGGTGACAGTAACTGGAAAAGTCTCGTTATATTGTATCAATACAGCAACTGATGTTAAAAAGTCTTTTACTTGCTGAAAAGCTTGCTCTTCTTGATGTCCCCAGACCCAGGAAGCCTTCTTGTCAAGGAGCCTATGCAGGGGTTCAGCAACAGTCACCTTCTGGGGAAGGAAGATGTTATAAAAGTTGATAAGTCCCAGGAAGGCTTGGAGATCTGTTTTGTTTCTAGGTCTCGAGGCGCTTTTTATTGCAGCCAATTTTTTCTCAGTAGGGTGAATTCTCTGTTTGTCAAGAAGGTAACCAAGGAATTCAACCCTCTCCGTACATAGTTGGCACTTGTCCTTCTTGACCTTCAGGCCAGCGTCTTTAAATTTTTGGAGGACCATTCTTAGTCGTTTTTCTAGTATACTTCTAGTGGGAGCAGCTATCAGGACATCATCGAAATATGGCACGACCCCTTTTATGCCTTGTAGCAATCTCTCCATCAGACTTTGGAAGATGCCAGGTGCTATGCTTACTCCGAACTGGAGTCTATTACACTTGAATGCACCTCTGTGTGTAACTATAGTTTGGGTTTCTGCGGTCTCTGCATCTACGGGCAGCTGCTGGTACGCCTGGGCTAAGTCCAATTTTGCGAATATTTTTCCGCCCCCAAGGGAATGAAGGAGGTGTTGGACCACAAGCACGGGGTAAGCGCTCTGCTGAAGTGCGTGGTTTAGGGTGGCCTTGTAATCCCCAGAAATTCTCAAAGATCCATCAAGTTTTATGGGGGTTACAATTGGAGTCTCCCATCGGGTGTGGTCAATCAGTTCCAACATGCCTTGGGCTATTAATTTGTCCAATTGTTCGTCAATCTTTGGTTTGAGTGCAAAGGGCACTCAACGAGGCTTAAGGCAAATGGGCGCAATATCAGGGCACAAGTTAAACGATATGGGGGATCCCTTGTACTTGCCTAGCTTCTCGGTGAAAACTTCCTGGAATTCCTGGACAAGGGCCGTTTCCCAGTCATCGCCTTCAGTCTGGTTGATGCCTGCCAGTTCAATTCCCAGAGGCGCGAACCACTGTAATCCTAGCAAGCTGGGTCGATCTCTATCGACGACAGTAAGAGATAGGGTTGCGGTGTGGTCCTTGAAAGAGACTTGGACATGGCTGGAACTGGCAACTGGGATTCTATTCCCCTGGTAGTCCTTCAATATAATTCTCTGAGTGCTGAGGTCCTGGCAGCGGATGTCAGGGATCAGCTGTTTGAGAGTTTTCCAGGAAAACATTGATAGGGACGACCCAGAGTCGACTTCCATAATGCATGGTCGCTTCTCAATGATGACCTTTACTCGGATTTTCCTTGCATCAAGGGATGAAGCGTGGCCTATGGTGATGGTTTGGTGTGCCTCTTCTCATTTGGTAGAAGTGGCTGGTGCTCGGTTTCTGTAGTAGTGGTTCCATTGGTTGCCTGGGCGGTCCCAATTTACTGGTGGGGTGCCTGTTGTCTGTCGGAAATTATTTTCTCTTCGGTTCGGGCTGGACCCTCACTTGCTTCTACAAACCTTTGCAATGTGGCCCCTCTTTCCACAGGAATGGCAGAGTGTGTCTAGGAATGTGCAGTCTGATCGTGGGTGGTTTCCCCTGCAACTAGCACACTGGAATGAGAGCTTACGACTCCGTTGATCTCGCTGATCATGTTCTGCCCAGAGTCTGTTGACCTCCTCTCCCTCTCTTTCTGATGAGGATTTGAGGTCTTCATGGTGGGTGGTCGTTGCGTGCCTCTCGGGACAAGGCGTAGTATTACTGGTGAGTTGGCGGTGCGGTCTGTTTGCTCAGTGCATTCGAGTGGCTGAGTTCCTGGTTGCTTCTGCTGCAGTAGCATTGGCGATGACATCTGCGAGGCTGATGTCTCCCTTCGCCATAATCTTGCTCTGGGTTGTGGGGTCTCTTAGACCCAGAACAATTTGATCTCTCATGGCTTCTTCGAGATTGGTGAAGCCACAGAGTCCCCCCAGGTTTCTGAGGTCTGAGATGAAGTCTCCAACACTCTCACTCTCCTGCTGGTCCCTCTGGTAAAACTCGTGTCTTCTGATGAGTGTTGGCACCACTGGGGCATAATGGGCCCAGAGGATTGGGGCGAGAGTGTCCCAGTCCATTGTCTTGACTTCCGCTGGTTTTGCAAGTGCCTTTACCATCTTAAATACGGCTAGCCCGCAATGGGTCAGGAATACAGCTCGTTTCTTGCCAGGCGTAGCATCCTTCAAGTTGTTGGTTTCCAGGAACATCTGAAACCTGTCCATATATGAGTCCCAGTCTTCGTTAGCCGGGTCAAATGGAGCAGGTGGTATGGCGCCACTGGTCATGTTGCCGCGATTGGTGCGCTCTCAGCCACGTGCTCTGTTTTCGTGCAATGAGTGATCAGTCAGCTCTATCGTCTCTGCATCCCATCCTCGTCGCCAGTGTGAGATCTGGGAGAGTGGGCGCAAGAATGGAGACAAGGCATCGAATAGTGACTCCAACTCTTTATTAGTGACTTCAGGACAGAGCGAAAAACTAGGGCAGCAGCAGCTCCTTTTATAGAACTGGCTGCTATCACAACATCCAATGATTTGAGTTTGCCATGCTGGAAAGCGTCCAATCAGCGGCGACCCACTAACAGCCAATCAGATCAACCGACAACGACCAATCACGATCCGCTATCAGCGGGCCAATCAGAAGTGCAGGTTTACGAGCCTGCTGTGAAAGTAAAACGATGAGAATCGCAAACTAACGAGTTTGCTTAGTTTGGAACATCCCTCCCCCCTAGGTTCCGTCTCAAGGGAGGGGTGATGTATTCTCGCAGATAGGCAGGTCATCTCACCTGTCTACCTGATCTTCGTTGCTCCACCAGTCTTTGCCCAGACTCTGGTTCTGGTGGGCTGTTGGTTGAACTCGGCAGTAATGGTGATCTGGCGTCTCCGATGGGTGACTCGGTGTTGTCATCTCTACTCCCGTCAAGGCTGTCATCTGGATTCTCTGGGATTGCTGATGCCGCCGTGCTGCTTTGTGGAGAGATGGCCATCTGCCCTGACTCTTCTTTGGAAGATGAATAATCCAGGTTTGGTTGTGCTGATTGCTGGTTTTCGAGTACTGGGTCGGTTACTAGTTCGTTTTCAGCCCCCTCGATTTCCCTTTTCCCCCTGGTTTGAAGTTCAGGGCTTGTGAAGGGGGTAGGTGCCAGCTTGGAGCATAGCTGGTCGATGTGGCGCTTCCACAGTCTCCCATCAGCAGTTTGTAAATGGTAGGAATGGGGAGCCGTAAGTTGAGTTATGGCAGGGGGGACCCACAATGGGTCACCGGTAAGGTTTTTTGCAAACATCGGGTCGCCTACTTTGAATGTGCGATACTTGCTGCTGGACCCCAGGGGCTTTTCCGGTGTGTAGGCAGGATGTAATCAGTCAAGATGTGATCGAAGTTTCCTGCCCATCAGGAGTTTGGCTGGGGTTTTGTTTGTGGTGCTGTTTGGAGTAATATGTTGGAGGAGGAGCATCCTGGTCACCTTGTCGTGGATGTTCCCTTGTTCCATCTTGTGTAAGGTTTTCTTTATGAACTGGTCCATTCGTTCAGCCCTACCGTTGGCCGCAGGATGAGCTGGCGATGTTAAGGTGTGGCGTATCCCCCAGTCTGCTAGGTACTGCTCAAATGCCAAGGCGGTGAATTGTGGGCCATTGTCTGAAACCAAGACATCTGGCAAGCCGTGTGCCAATAGTCTGTTTAGTTTTTTAACGACTCTCTCTGTTTTGGTGCTCTTCATTTTGTGGACCTCAAGCCAGTTGGAATAGGCATCCATTGTTATGAGAAATGTATGCCCCTTGGTGGGTCCTGCAAAATCGATGTGGATACGGGACCAGGGACCTCGGGGTGCTTCCCATTCCATTGGTGGTGCTTTTGGTGGAGCTGAGCGTGTTTCCTGGCATTTGTTGCAGGTAGCGACCAGGTTTCTATTTGCTTATCTATGCCTGGCCACCAAGCATAGCTCCTTGCTAGTGCCTTCATTCGCACGATGCCCGGGTGTCCATCATGCAATAGTTTTAGGACCTTATGTTTCAGTCTTTCTGGGATGACGACTCTGTCTCCCCATAAAACACATCCTTTTTGGGAGAAAAGTTCTGTCTGCCTGTGTTTGAAAGGCTTGAAGGTGCCATTGAGTTTGTTGTCAGGCCAACCTCTTTCCACCCAGCTGAGGACCCGTGCTAAACAAGGGTCTTTCCTTGTTTCGGATGCGATGTCTTGTGCAGTCAGTGGTGGTGAAGGGAGTTTCTCGATCTGCAGCACAGCTAGGGTTGGAGCTGGGTCGTCTAGGACCTCTGGTAGCAGAGAGCGGCTCAGGGTGTCAGCGTGGGGAATGGCTTTCCCCGGTCGGTGTAGCAGTTGGTAGTCGTATGCGGCTAAAAACTCTGACCAGGGTGTCATTCTTGGCGATAAGATATGGGGAGTTGGTTTGTCCCCCACCAAGATGCCCAGTAATGGTTTGTGATCGGTGATTATAGAAAAGGACCTTCCATATACGTACTCATGGAATCATTTGATTGCAGTCACAATAGCGAAAGCCTCTTTATCTAGTTGGCTATAGTTTCTCTCAGTTTTAGATAAAGTTCTAGAAAAGAATGCAATGGGCACCTCAGTACCGTTTGGCAGGATGTGACTCAGGATGGCTCCTACTCCAAACGGTGAGGCGTCACAGGTGACAGTAACTGGAAAAGTCTCGTTATATTGTATCAATACAGCAACTGATGTTAAAAAGTCTTTTACTTGCTGAAAAGCTTGCTCTTCTTGATGTCCCCAGACCCAGGAAGCCTTCTTGTCAAGGAGCCTATGCAGGGGTTCAGCAACAGTCACCTTCTGGGGAAGGAAGATGTTATAAAAGTTGATAAGTCCCAGGAAGGCTTGGAGATCTGTTTTGTTTCTAGGTCTCGAGGCGCTTTTTATTGCAGCCAATTTTTTCTCAGTAGGGTGAATTCTCTGTTTGTCAAGAAGGTAACCAAGGAATTCAACCCTCTCCGTACATAGTTGGCACTTGTCCTTCTTGACCTTCAGGCCAGCGTCTTTAAATTTTTGGAGGACCATTCTTAGTCGTTTTTCTAGTATACTTCTAGTGGGAGCAGCTATCAGGACATCATCGAAATATGGCACGACCCCTTTTATGCCTTGTAGCAATCTCTCCATCAGACTTTGGAAGATGCCAGGTGCTATGCTTACTCCGAACTGGAGTCTATTACACTTGAATGCACCTCTGTGTGTAACTATAGTTTGGGTTTCTGCGGTCTCTGCATCTACGGGCAGCTGCTGGTATGCCTGGGCTAAGTCCAATTTTGCGAATATTTTTCCGCCCCCAAGGGAATGAAGGAGGTGTTGGACCACAAGCACGGGGTAAGCGCTCTGCTGAAGTGCGTGGTTTAGGGTGGCCTTGTAATCCCCAGAAATTCTCAAAGATCCATCAAGTTTTATGGGGGTTACAATTGGAGTCTCCCATCGGGTGTGGTCAATCAGTTCCAACATGCCTTGGGCTATTAATTTGTCCAATTGTTCGTCAATCTTTGGTTTGAGTGCAAAGGGCACTCAACGAGGCTTAAGGCAAATGGGCGCAATATCAGGGCACAAGTTAAACGATATGGGGGATCCCTTGTACTTGCCTAGCTTCTCGGTGAAAACTTCCTGGAATTCCTGGACAAGGGCCGTTTCCCAGTCATCGCCTTCAGTCTGGTTGATGCCTGCCAGTTCAATTCCCAGAGGCGCGAACCACTGTAATCCTAGCAAGCTGGGTCGATCTCTATCGACGACAGTAAGAGATAGGGTTGCGATGTGGTCCTTGAAAGAGACTTGGACATGGCTGGAACTGGCAACTGGGATTCTATTCCCCTGGTAGTCCTTCAATATAATTCTCTGAGTGCTGAGGTCCTGGCAGCGGATGTCAGGGATCAGCTGTTTGAGAGTTTTCCAGGAAAACATTGATAGGGACGACCCAGAGTCGACTTCCATAATGCATGGTCGCTTCTCAATGATGACCTTTACTCGGATTTTCCTTGCATCAAGGGATGAAGCGTGGCCTATGGTGATGGTTTGGTGTGCCTCTTCTCATTTGGTAGAAGTGGCTGGTGCTCGGTTTCTGTAGTAGTGGTTCCATTGGTTGCCTGGGCGGTCCCAATTTACTGGTGGGGTGCCTGTTGTCTGTCGGAAATTATTTTCTCTTCGGTTCGGGCTGGACCCTCACTTGCTTCTACAAACCTTTGCAATGTGGCCCCTCTTTCCACAGGAATGGCAGAGTGTGTCTAGGAATGTGCAGTCTGATCGTGGGTGGTTTCCCCTGCAACTAGCACACTGGAATGAGAGCTTACGACTCCGTTGATCTCGCTGATCATGTTCTGCCCAGAGTCTGTTGACCTCCTCTCCCTCTCTTTCTGATGAGGATTTGAGGTCTTCATGGTGGGTGGTCGTTGCGTGCCTCTCGGGACAAGGCGTAGTATTACTGGTGAGTTGGCGGTGCGGTCTGTTTGCTCAGTGCATTCGAGTGGCTGAGTTCCTGGTTGCTTCTGCTGCAGTAGCATTGGCGATGACATCTGCGAGGCTGATGTCTCCCTTCGCCATAATCTTGCTCTGGGTTGTGGGGTCTCTTAGACCCAGAACAATTTGATCTCTCATGGCTTCTTCGAGATTGGTGAAGCCACAGAGTCCCCCCAGGTTTCTGAGGTCTGAGATGAAGTCTCCAACACTCTCACTCTCCTGCTGGTCCCTCTGGTAAAACTCGTGTCTTCTGATGAGTGTTGGCACCACTGGGGCATAATGGGCCCAGAGGATTGGGGCGAGAGTGTCCCAGTCCATTGTCTTGACTTCCGCTGGTTTTGCAAGTGCCTTTACCATCTTAAATACGGCTAGCCCGCAATGGGTCAGGAATACAGCTCGTTTCTTGCCAGGCGTAGCATCCTTCAAGTTGTTGGTTTCCAGGAACATCTGAAACCTGTCCATATATGAGTCCCAGTCTTCGTTAGCCGGGTCAAATGGAGCAGGTGGTATGGCGCCACTGGTCATGTTGCCGCGATTGGTGCGCTCTCAGCCACGTGCTCTGTTTTCGTGCAATGAGTGATCAGTCAGCTCTATCGTCTCTGCATCCCATCCTCGTCGCCAGTGTGAGATCTGGGAGAGTGGGCGCAAGAATGGAGACAAGGCATCGAATAGTGACTCCAACTCTTTATTAGTGACTTCAGGACAGAGCGAAAAACTAGGGCAGCAGCAGCTCCTTTTATAGAACTGGCTGCTATCACAACATCCAATGATTTGAGTTTGCCATGCTGGAAAGCGTCCAATCAGCGGCGACCCACTAACAGCCAATCAGATCAGCCGACAACAACCAATCACGATCTGCTATCAGCAGGCCAATCAGAAGTGCAGGTTTACGAGCCTGTTGTGAAAGTAAAACTATTAGAATCGCAAGCTAACGAGTTTGCTTAGTTCGGAACAGATACAATGTCAGAAAGCAACGGAAAAGAGAAATACAACAGAGAGGGAAGATCAAGAGAGTGGAGTTTGAGAGATGGGGGGGGTAAAAAGGCTAGAATTGAGAAGAAAGGGAGGGAAAAAGGAAAGAGAAGTCATAAAGATGTTAAAAAACAGGTTTTTTTCAGAGACAAAGGGTAAAATATAACTTAAAAATTATTCTGCAAAAGTACATAAGATTGTATCGTAGATATTAGTATTTGAAATTGAGTTAGAAAACTGAAATATTATATGAGTTAATAAGGCATTAAAAGGAATGTATAAAAATGTTTAAGATTTAACAATAGTTTAACTTCCTATGGAATATTGTTTTTACTATATTATAAACTTAATTCTCTTTTTTTGTTTTATTATTCTAAAATGTAGTACTTAGAATGTACTAAGCATAATCAGTATGGAAAGTATGTATTATTTTTAAGTGTTAAATTTAGGGGAAAGATAAAAAGTTGTCATACTTCAACCAGTGATTACAGGAGAAATATTGTATTAGAAAGAAAAGATAAATAGATAATTGAAAGAGAACGGACAAAAGATGCAAGTATAATTATTTAAACTGAGATGAAATAAATAAAATAGAATTAAGAGAGTGAATGAAGAGAGAAGATATATAGAAAATATAGAATGTTAAATAAGATATGAAATAGTATATCAAGTGAGCATGAATTTGATTTATGTCTGTACAAAAAGATGTTACCCAGGGTAAGCTGCTTTCCAAAAAGAAGTTTTATGTATTTATGTTTTGTGTTTTGTTTGTCTATGTTTGAATTAATAAAATGCTAGAAGAATGTTGGAAGAGAATAACGAAATTGTAAATAAGACAGATGGATATAAAGAAATATAATTGAATAGAAGGAAAGGGAAAAATAAAGAGAAGGTGGGAAAAGATATGAAATTGAACAGATAAGATAAATATACATAACTGTGCTTGTATGGAAATGTGATAATTTGGAATTATCCTGTCTTTAAATAAGATGTTTTATTTGTTTTTCAGAAAAAATGTCTTATGTTATTATATACTACGTTTTGTTTGTTGGTGTATTGTTTTTAAAAATTAATAAAATTTGCTTTTAAAAAAATGCTCAAAAGGCAAAGGATAGGAGGTGGCTTGTAGACAAAGATTTGGAATACTTTCCCCCCTGTTATTTTAGGGTTCTTGTTCTCCACTGAATTATTGGAAAAAGCTCTACAGGGTTGTCATTCTACTTAGAATCTAGGAGTTCATCATATTTAAGCCTAAGATCCCAATGACTATTACACTGTGTCTAACACAAAAAGGCAGCCTAAATATCCAAATGTTTCAAGTTCACAGGGAATTTAACATGAAGAAGGGGTCTTGCATTGGAAGGATCAGTGCTTCTTTCAATAAGTTGCATCCCCTGGTGTCAGACTGCAAGTGGAATGGTCCCATAGTCATAGGATCCACCAGGGAAGATTTGAGTGGTGGGAGCATACAGGAAATAGCCACTTAAGTGACATGAGTGGTGTAGAAAGATGATAAATACATACATGGCCAGGAATACTAGAAGAACCTAAATAGAAACTAAAATTAAAAATTATTCAACAGAACCTGGATTTTTCTATCAGATCTGATGAATGATAAATTAATGATGAACACTATTGAAAGAAAAGGAATCAATGCTACTTATTAAGATGTTTGAGGTGAGGGTACAAGTAGAGAGGGAAAGGAAGCTGTATTAAAATGGCCAAATAACCCTAAAGATGATCATGAAACGTGCCTTGTAGCATGCTGTTTGGAACCTGGTGTGTTTTGCTTTCCAGGGCCAGATTATTTGACTATAATAAGCAGCACACAGTTTTAAAGCAACTGCCGGAAGTCTGAGATTGCAGCAGGAAAGGACAATAAAAACTTGTTGAGTACCCAACCAGGTGGAGAAACAAATTTGATTAGAAAGATTGGTGACAATGTGCTCCTTAGTCTTTGGGAAAGGTGTGCACCAATCAGCATCTTCATTGTATTGCTTTATATCTCATGCTACAGGGAAGCAGAAGATTCCTCACTAGTTTTTTCAGGTATGTAAAATGACACATGTATGTAAAGATTTGTATTATTTCCCCCTAAAAGCATCTTCCACATTGCCGAGTCAGTGGGCCAAAAGAATGGAGATGAATTTTGAAAGAAAACCTCATTTAGGAGATTTGCTATTCTTGCCAGCTGTCCTGGTACTGAGCATCTTCTTTTCTGGGCAAGATATTGTTAAAAGGGATTTTCCAAAGAAGTAATCTGAGACATAAATAGATGCCTACGTTCTTTGTTTTGCCATATATTTTTATGCTTAATATCTAAAGTTCCAGCATAATGTTAAGGATTTTGGTAGATGATCCAGAATTTATTTTATTTCTTTAATCCCTGATTCTAAGATTTCTTCACATTCAGCTTACAGTGATTGACCATAATAAATGCAAAATAAGGGAGAGGGAGAATATATTCTTTATTGGCTGTTGGAAATGGTGATGGTGAAAAGAAGAAAAGTCACAACAATTTATCAATGGAATGACTTGCCTCCAGAAGTGTGCTCCAATTCTGGAGGTTTTAAAGAAAAGATTAAACAACCATTTGTCTGCAATGGTATAGGGTTCCTGCTTGAGAAGGTAGTTGGACTAGAAAACCTCCAATAACGCTGTTATTCTGTTAAAAGGAAAGAAGAGGTTCTCCACCGGCTTAATCATTGAGAAAAGATGCATTGGAGCAAGTTATTTCTTTAGTTGAACATTTGATTAGTTATATAGTGAAATTATTTATATAATAGCATCGTGTGGGTTTTCAAAAGGGTGTTTTACATTGCTGGAGGTTTGAGCAAAGAATTCCCGGGAACCTACTTAACCGTGTTGCTTTTGCTTGTGATATTTTCAGTTCTGGATCAGTCCAAACTTTGGAAGCCCTATTTTCCCAATGTAGAAAGAAAGCAATAATTGTG
Organism: Hydrophis major; assembly: GCA_033807585.1. Taxonomy (NCBI): domain Eukaryota; kingdom Metazoa; phylum Chordata; class Lepidosauria; order Squamata; family Elapidae; genus Hydrophis; species Hydrophis major. The sequence goes on from CM066328.1 coordinate 371,231,667, forward strand.
AGCTTCTCTGTTATGGCTGACAGGCAGCATCCTTCCATCCATCCATTCATCTCTACTCGTGTTCTTAATGTCACTATATTACAAACAATTAAATATTGTGTGCTATATACTGGTAATAAATATTTTGGTAGATCAAAATAAATGCTTTTCTGCAGTATTGATATAAATCCATATACTACTAAAAACTTTCCTGTTTGTAACCTTCAATTGGGTGAAATAGTGCATCATAGAGCAACATTTTTTGAATCAAAGAATAGAACAGAACAGAACAGAACAGAACAGAATAGAATAGAATTATTTATTGGCCAAGTGTGATTGGACACACGAGGAATTCATCTTGATGCATATGCTCTCAGTGTACATAAAAGAAAAGATACATTCATCGAGTCAAGAATCATGAGGTACAGCACTTAATAATAGTCATAAGGTACAATAAGCAATCAAATCATACTAGGAAACAGTCAATATAAATCATTGGGATACAAGCAACAACGTTGCAGTCATACAGTCACAAGTGGGAAGGGATGAATGAAAGGAAGGATGGGAGGATTAAAAGTAATAGTAATGCAGACTTAGTGAATAGTTTGACAGTGTTGAGGGAATTATTTGTTTGGCCGAGTGATGGTGTTCAGGGGGAAAACTGTTATTGTATCTAGTTCTGGTGTGCAGTGCTCTATAGCATAGTTTTGAGGGTAGGATCCAAAATCGATGATCCATTACTCCTGTGGAATTGAAATTTCCATGATGTTCAGATCAATTTTATTCACAAAGTTGTCACCATTCCAACATGATTGTGATTTCTGATGCTCTTAGTCAGTTTTTCACAAGGAAAGTCAGTGGGGAAGCATATCGGTGCTGTCAGTATAAAGTATAAGCACTGTCAGTAAAAACAAACCTAATCACTACATCAGTGCAAAACTTCAGCTTTGATTAAGGGTCAGTCTAGTACATTCATAGCCATTTTTATGTTCTTATTTTTCTTTCATTATTAAACTTATTTGTTGTGCTTGGATCACATGCTGCAGGTACTCCATCAGGGGACAAGTCTAGGGAAGGCTAGGGTATCATCTATCTTTCTCATCATATTGCTAAATACTTTACAAAAATCTGACTTAAGAGCATAGTTTGTTACAAAAGCTGTACCTTCAACTACATTGGTCAATGACCTGTAGATTGTTCAGTACCAACCCTTTAGTTTTGCTTTGCAGTTTGCCAGAAAAGAAGCCAACAAATGTGATGATATGACTCCAAAGATTATATATTTTGTCAAGATTAAATAGCTCATGAAGTGTTTTCAGATAGCTGTCATTTTGACTCCTGAAAAATAAATCATAAATCATAAATCTTGCTTGCCTGTTTGTTTTGTTAATTATGCCTTATTGGTTTTTTAAAAGGAACTGGTGTACCACCTGGGCATAGCCAGAAGAAGTTTGCTTACATCTCCCTCCTTTTACTGTTATGAGTTTATGAGAAAGGAAGCTCAAGGAAGATCAATACTTCCTCTGCGTACATTACAAATGACTTGTGACGTATATTCACGAGAGCTGTTTTTAGTGGGAGATATTCTAGTTATTATGGATTTGACATGAACTTGGCCCACTGCCTTTAGGGAATGCAATGTATGCATAATTCGGGCTTCCTGTAATTGTCTATTTAACTTGGCAATCTGCGGTGATTTTTTCCTGTAAAATGAGCCCAAGACGTCACTAAAGCAATGTTCAGTTTAATTAATGAGAAATAATAATGCTCCTAATAAAAGCTCATGATATGATCCTTCTTCCTTTGCTCTGCCTTTACTTCTTCCTCCTCATTCTGTCTTAAGAAAAGCACTTTACGGGAATTGGTGAGTCACTTTCCATCAAGGCATTTTGATTTTAATTGACGCAAACAATACAGTGGAGAAAAATAAGCAGTAGAGAACCATCTGTTTTATTGAGTCCTTGACATTTTATTGTATTTCCCCCTATTGCATATTAAAGGAAGCAAATAGAAAAACAATGGCTAATTATATGCTGTTTACAGGTCCTGGTTTTACTTTGATTCTAGACTTCTCAACAGTTACCCTCCTTTGTGTCTACTTCTTCCTTTGCATGCAATGAAATTCTTATCATATTTTTAAAATATCTTCATCTCTCAGTCTGCTTTTTGACAATGGAACAGAATCTCTAAAAATGTGCTAAGATGAAAAGCAGACTTACATAAAAGCCTTCACCAAATATGATTAGAAGCTGCTCACTATTACTCCCTCCATAAATGTAGTAGAAGATATTACATTCATTTTAAGAGGTTCTTCCATGCCTGCTTTTGGTGATATGAAGATTCTGGCTGTGGTCAATTTTGCATGTTCTTTTGGGCATTTTCCTTTTTTCTTTTATATAACTGAAGGACTTTAAAAGCATAAATCCAAGGGAGATGGATGCTTAAGAAATCTAAAACATAAAAAAATAAATGACATCAGTTAGATAAGGAATGGTGACTGGAGCACTTTATGTAGGAATCAGGAGTGAGGGAGGCAGTATATTGTAGTGGTTTGAATATCAGAGTATGACTAGTTCCTCACTTTTCCATAAATCTCACTAAATGATCTTGAATGAAACATGTGCTTTAAGTCTCATGTCTCTTGCAAGGCTATGATTGAGGGCTTGTGACTGATAGAAGCTACATAACATCATTTCTTTCCTGAAGAAATTGTGCAAATTACACAAATTATATAATGTGCTTCCATGATGTCCTTTTCTCTCCATAGGAACAGCCATGAATGAGATTAAAATATTGCACAGATTAAAAAATAACAGTTGTCACTTCTTACAATAGCCTTACAAATTGTCTAATGGTGGGGGGGGTGTCACAAGATTAAATTTGGGGACCCCAGAGTCTCCAATTAAAAAGATAGTTTGGTCAGATTTAATATTGTAACCATGGAGAATATAAGCTAATGTGCAGAAGAACTCTAGTGAAGGATCTGATCATAGCAATCTGCATCCACAGGGATAAAGGAATGGAGGGAAGCCCAACACCAATTAATTGGGCTGGATAATATATGAAAAAACTCAAAAAAGGGTGGTCTTATGCATTGTTGCCAGACAGCATCATAACTCTTATCCTTCACTCAACCAGCTTGGCTCCAGAAGAACCTTGGGGAAGAAAAAAAAAAGATGAGAAAAGTGGGAGGGCTTTGTTTTTCAGGCCCAAAGGGTAGAGGTTTTTCCCCCTCTCTCTACTTCTCATCATCTGTGCCAAGAGAGCTCCTTCTTGGCAAATTAGCAGTTAAAAATTATACAGGATAAGAAGAATAGAAACCATGAAACCTTTGTAGATGCTGAAAGGCAAATATTTATAAGTAGTCTGAAATTTATTTTGGCGATAAGGAAAAAATGTTTTTATTAAACAGCAAAATATCTGTCAAGAAGGATATCACTGGAAGGATTAGGATGACATTTTCCCTTGCTCCCATTTTATCGGGATTTTACCTTATAGTATAAATTTATACCATATAGTATAAATTATCATATCTATTTCAGTCATTATTTCATACAAATGCAATCATATAGGTATACATATAAATGGTAGAAAATCACATTGCTATTATTTCTTAACTTGTCCCTATAACAAACAACTTCCCCTAAAACACAAACATTCATGGTAAAATGTCAAATCAATTGAAAAAATGTACTAAGATAAATGTAGAAATATTGACTTCACATCAGCACTGCCTCAGTCACTATAAATCTCCAGAACAAGTCAACAGGTAACCATTTCAGAAATATTAATATGGAGATATCCTGATATTAACTACAACATGGAGAAAGCTAGTCACTCAAAAATAACAGCCTCAACTTCTCTTATTAGTGGAGGATCACTAACAGATTCTTCTAGGTCATCCAAGTTTAGTAGGTCAATTCCACTTGATGAAAACAGTTGTGAAGGTGCCAAATATTATAGGGTTTAATGATCTTCTGCCGTATTTCAATAGTGTGATTCTTTGAAATCTCCAAGGGTACAATGAAAGAGATAGGGGAGTGCATACCTGTCTCTCAGTAAAAAAAAAAAAAAGCAGTCCTTGATTAAGAATAACAATTAGAAGCAACACCTTTCCTTCAGAAGAAGGCAGTTCCAACCTTTTTGGTCCCACAGAAAGAATAAAATTCTACTACGCTGTAAGAGAAAGGCAGGAAGAGGACTGATGGTTTAAGATGACTTGTTGGTACAACATATGTATCATCTTCAAACAGATTGAACAGAAGTCCCATGGTGATTTTTGAACTATACTTTTCCCATAATCTGACATCACTTCATTTGTCTGCTTCCTCATTTTGACATTTCCTTTTTGTATGTTATAATATAAAGAAATGCCTTATTTGATCCCTCCCATGCTGCTTTTCCCAATTTGTCCATGCTTCCTTCAGCACATATCATCACACATGGGGCTTCCCAGGGAAAACTCTTTGTTTAATTTTGTTTCAGAAGACCAATTAGACATTTGTTTTGATAAAATTAATGCAGAGAGCTTAATTTTGCAATCAAAGGCATTAAGACTGCAGACTTTCCAAATGTACTTAAGCTAATGCACCAAAATGTGTTTGGTGTGTGATGAATAATGTTTATAAATCCCTAAAGGATTTTGGGGGGGAAAACCCACTGATATATCAAAATCATAATAAATATTTTTTCCTTCAAACGTTACACACACACACACACACACACACACATATTTGCTCTTTGTTTCTTTGACAAAAGTTATTCATTGTGGAAGAAAAGTCAGAAATAAAATGGGCACATCATTCTCATTATTAAAAAATAAAGTAAAAAAAATAAAGTCCAACATAGAGATGAGAATTTCTATAGAATCAGGATACTTAACTGTTATTAATGTCAAGTACCCTGATTTTACAAAAAATAAAATAGCATGCTCTTTCCAAAAGTTTAGCTCTGTCTAATCAACTTATCCATCAACAAAACTGCAAATTCAACATAGGATTGAAAGGTAGAGAAAACAACATTGTTGCCATTTGTGATGGAAGATGGTAGCATTTATTCATTCATTGGTGTTCATATGTCCTTCATCTTTGTACCCACTAGGCTGCAAGATGTACTCCATGTACTACAGGTAGCTATATTACACAGGGTACCATAATTCCCTCTGAACCCTGGAGAATATCTGAAAACACATTCATTTTATTGGAACATTCTTGTTGTAAACAGGGAATTCCAACAAGTCTCAAGCAGAGTTTGAAGGTCCTATGCCAGAGTTATATTTACCTTTAATGACACTGGTCCTATTTTTATTCATTTTTAGACAAAGTTCCATTTTAGCCCTAGTGGCACATTGGTTAAAGTGCAGTATTGCAGACAAAATCCTGATCTGTCTCAAAGTTGGCTCAGCCTCCCATCCTTCTGAGGTTGGTAAAATGAGAAACCAGATTGTTGGAGGGGGGGACTTATGCAAATAATGCTGCTACATTGTAAACTGCTCAGAGAGTGCTGTAATGGGATGGTATATAAGCCTAAAAGTTAAATGCTATAAGGTTATTAAGTGATATAGGGCTTAATAAAGAATAAACTACACACAAATCTAGTTTAATGTAAATAGTGAAAGATCTACTCTACTCTAGACCCCATCTATACCCAGGGATGAAAAAAGAAACAGAAAACCAAGATTGCAGAGACAAACATCAATGAAGGGAGGAACATATTATCTGGGGATAATGGAAAGTAATTGAACAACAAAGCAGAAACATTTTAATAGGTTATGAGGTTATGCATTCAGCTATCTCAATAAAATCATCGGTATTAAAAGACACATGTGCAGGAGCCAGTTTTCTGTAATGGTTAAGGCAGCAGACTAGGAACCAAGAGACTATGAGATGTATTTCAACCTTAGACACAAAGCCAGCAGAATAGGTCAATCATTCTTTCTCAGCTCTAGGAAGTAGTCAGCAGCAAACCACTTCCAAAATCTTGCCAAGAAAACTCCAGGGACTCATCAAAGCAATCTCCAGACTGACTTAAAGGTATAAAAAATAATATGCATTTTTCATTTGCTAAATATGAAACAAAATTAATCCATATTGGTAATATAAAATAAAATATTGCTTTTGTTCAGATTTTTCTGTCTGGATTTACTTCTATACATTTTTAAAGGCTCAGAGAAAGTTCTGATAGTTAGTGTATTTCTACCTACAGCATTGTCAATTCTAAGAAGGAATGTACTTTAAGTACCTTCTTAAGTACCTTTATCATAACAGAAGTATTGCTTTGTTTTTTTAACAATGAAAGAGATTAAAAATGTATTTTTGTGAAGATAAGAGTGTGATGAAAGAGATATTTTAGATTGGGTGAAGTTGTTTAATCCATCATCCCTTGCATTTGGGGATTTCACCATGTAGTTTAATATTTTCAAATAAGCTGTAACTCTTTCATAAAGAATCATGTTATTTTATTTGTTTCATACTATGTCTCTGAATCAATCAACAATAATCTTTTGGTCCATGTAGGCCAGAGTATAAATGCTGGATAAAAACTGCTGAAAAGGAATACTACATCCAGTTGTGATCGCCACAATGTAAAAAAAATGTTGAGACTGTAGAAAGAGTACAGAGAAGAGCAACCAAGATGATTAGGGAACTAGAGGCTAAAACATGAAGAACAGTTGCTGGAATTGGGTATGTCTAGTTTAATGTAAAGAAGAACTAAGGGTGACATTACAGCACTATTCCAATAACAAAGGGCCACAAAGGGCCCTCTTACCTGAGTATACCTACCATTTATTCTGATCTGGTGGAAGAAACATAACCATTCCTTATTCTCCATTTTACTCTGCAGCTTTTCAGCAAGGCTCCAACTGCAAGTGTTACCCATATCCTTTGGCTGTTTGCCTTAAGTCAGCTGTCTAACTGATGTTAAAAACCTCAAGGGAAGGATAAAAACACGTATGAATGTGTACTATTTTTTAACATAAGCTAGGGCTTTGGTTGTAAATAGTTTGATTATCTCATTTTGTGTGTGTGTTTAATGTAGTCCATTTCCTAAATTTATCATCTGCTGCAGCTAGTATATCCTTAGTACCTGTAGGCTTATCCTCCATCCATCCAATCCCACCCATCCAATCCAACTCAGACTTAAAGAAACAATTTTATTGGCATCAGGATTATATAAGAACTTGATGTTCAAGATTAGTTTTTCAAATAAATTATCCTCTCCCCTCCTCTCCTTTCGCTCCAGTATTAAGCAACCAGAGAGATGCAATACTTCAATGTTCCCTATAATATTTGTAGCAAATTATTCAAAAGACTCTGAATTGAAGCAGTCTGAATTACTTTAATGGAAAAAGGAGAATAAAAAATGTAAATAACTGAACTATTTAATGGATGTCTAATTCCTACTTTGAACACCTGGATTCATTTAAATACATTTTTCAGTTACTCTGAATGAAGAGGCAAATATTTTAAACAGATTACAAGAAAGGGTGGTGGATAAAGTATTTTATTGTAATGAATACATGTTTAATATCATGTACCAGTTTCGTGATGAAAACATACCCTGTGGCTCATTCAGAATATATAAACTTCTGTTAGGTTGATGCTTGAGAATTGCCATTCAGAGACATTGTAGCTTAGCCCATAGGGAGAAAAAATTAGAAAAGTTCAAAAAGTTATTACTGACTGTAGGGTGTAACAAAGCAAATGCTTTTGCTTTGAATTTTTGAACACCAAGCAACCAATGCTTTATACCTTTTCAAAAATATCTAATATTTAATTACTATTCAAACTGGCAAGATTTTATTAAACCGAACATTAAGAAAAACACTATGCATTCCCTTAAAAAGAAATGATCTTGTAATATTCTCAGCTGACCTATTTGTTCTAAATATGGCTGATAAAGACATGTCCATTTATCAGTTTATGGTCACAAATCATGTAAATCTCAAACTACATGGCCAATGATCAGAAGATCTGAGAACTAGTGATTCAAAATGTCTGAAGGAGCATTATCTTTTTGTTAAGTTCTGCGCATGGGTGCAAGGAGCAGAGACGAGGCAGTGAACAGTGAACTTCAACTCTTTATTAAGCATACAAAACAGAGTAATCACCTAGGGCAGCAGCAGTCCTTTTATAGGGTTGGCTGCTGTCCTATTAGCCAATGAAAAACATGGAAGTGTTAAACCCTTGAACCAATGAGAGTTGGCCCGTTAACAGCCAATCAGATGTCCCAGAAAGGACCAATCCGATGTCGCTATCATCGGCCAATCAAAAGTGCAGGATTAGAACCCTGCTTTTTACTTAAGGTTATCAAAACTTTATTAAATGCCTTTATTAGTTCATAACACTTTTGGCCTAAATATTCATGAAATTGTTATGTTTACATTCAGCAATCAGTAGTCTTATGTACTTGATTATGTCTACATATGGAAAAAAAAGCTAAAATCTACTCAGAAGCAAATTCCATTAATTTGAAAGGTCTATAAAAATAACATAGTTGCCTGAAAAACCTTTTTATTTCACTGGAAAAATAAAAAGTAAAGGTTTTTGACTGTCAAGATATCTACTATTGGCTATATAGTATACAATACTGTAGCCATATTCAGACATTATGTTAGAAATTGGTAGATAAAATAGTCTTGGCTGGGTATCAATTGCATTGCAATTTCTTTTTTAATTCTGTACTGGATGTGTGCAAGCAGAGCCTGGACAATTATTTGTCATAGACATGGATCCCTGAAATGTTACGGTTTCATTGAGACAGTGGTTAGGGCGGAGTACTAGAGCTATAATTTGAAATCCATTTTTGTGAAATGTTCAGGTAACTTAGCTACAAGTTATCAGGTCATCTGTTAAATCTTCCTTCTATCTTCCAGATTGACTAGTCCTGCTACTTCAGAGGAGCTTCATTGATAGAGGAGCATGGTGGAATGTAATGTGAAAAGGGGAGACTTAGCCATCCATAATGGCTCTGATATTAATCAAGTTTTACATTTTACATGTATTTACTTAAACATTATACCACTCCAATCATACCAGATACCCAGAAATATTTCCCCATGTAGAAACATAATTGAAAGCAGTGAAAATTTAAATGACACTTACACCAAATAATCAAAGAAAACAATTGGCAAATAACTCAATATTGTCACTGCAGGAGAGGATGGAAGTCTAATCTCAAAGACTTTTTTTGAGGAGGTGAAATCCAAACCTTAAGGGTGAATGGAAACTCTAGTATCTCTACAGCAGGGCTGTTAAACTCCCGGCCCACAAACCAGATGCATCCCGTGTTGACCATGCCCACGCCTGGTTTAGAAAAGAGGGGAAAAGTCCCAATACATCAAGTGACACTGCCGTGATGATGTGAGTTTGACACCTCTGCTCTACAAGAATGCTGTCCCAGACAAAATGGAAGCAGTCCATATCAACCAGAACATAAGATTGGCTTCAGTTGCTGAGTACTATGTAGCCAGACTTAGCAGCGTACCTGGTTGGGATACAAAGTGCTCAGAGTATCATCTGCTCAGTCATTAAAGACAGACAAGAGAAATCTAAGTGTGCTTCTTTTTTTTCAACCTCATGTGAAAGCCTTCTAACTTCAATGACTAACAGAGGCTCTTGTGGGGTCTAAGGAGCTTTCTCCTTTGTTGGAAATGTGCATAGTCCCATTAGTCATTCCTTATCTTAGGGGAAGATCGTTTGTAGTTCTGCAGATGTGGGTAAAATTGATAGGACCCAATTCTGAATTTCAAGTTAATGGCTCTGCCCCACAGTTAAAAGAAATGCTATCCAACTCTCTGCAAGTACTGTAGGATGTGTTCCCCCCATGTCTAAATGAGGCCATTATATAAGATTTTTATTGAAGAAAACATCTGTTAATCCATAAGATCTATAGAAATATAGGCCAGCCCAGTCTCAAATATTATGTAGAGGAGAAGGAGATTGAGAAGCTGGTATCTTCCCAGCTGCAAATTAAAATGACACTGATGCTATTATTTGACTCATTTCAAAAGGGGTTTTAGTTTATCTATGGTATTGAAATTGTTTGGATTGTTTTAATGGATGTCCTGCACTAGGAACTGGGTGGAGAGAAGGCTGTCATGCTATACCATCTTAATTTTTGCAGACATAATCATGATTAGAGGGCTGTAAAGAACAGCAAATAGCAGGTTATTTCTTGCACTGTAGCTCACCTGGTCCTTCTCCTGCTTTCCTAACTGCTCTTGTGCTGCTGTTAGTCAACTCTTAGAAATGTGGATATTTTGTGCTATGTGCCAATAGTCAGGAAGTTCCTGCCCAAGACCTGTCCTTGCAAAAGGATGGGACAGCTGGTTACCTTATACCTTATATTCAGAATAAATTCAGTAACAGAATTAAAACAAGGTTGCCAAAACAAAGTAGAAGAGAAAAGTAATAGGAACAAAAATAACAGGTTGTGCTATTTTAAAAGGCTCCATTTTTATTTTTTATTTTTGAATACATTTTTATTTTATTTGGAAAATTAAGATACAATACAAACTCCCCTAAAAGGGGGAAATAAATTTTACAAAAACAAAACAAAAAATAGACAAAACATTAGAGAAGATAAAAGTGTGTACCAAAAAAGAAAAAAGACAAAAACTCATATATATATATATCATCCCTCCTACTGATAAATATATTGGAATAATATTAGCTTCCGCTCTCCTTGAAGCAGGCCCAAAATTTATAAACTTCTATGTCTATTTGCAACCAATTTGATCTTTCACCTATCTACTATATATAAAGACACGGTAGTTAACAAGTGAACCAATAGCAAATTAACTTCAAAGTCCTCTGATTTTTATTGTATTTAATTCAGGAAGTCTACAATAGCTTCTTATCTACCATAAATCATCGCAGTCAGTATTTCTGATCTGTCTGAGATCAAATACCTTTGTTTAATTTTTAATAATAAATTACTTAAGATTTTGGTTGAAAACTTTCCCAACAAATATTTCCTACTGCCCACAATCATAAACCTCTGCTGTCAATCCATTTTCCCAAAAGGTCCAGTCCAAATTATTTTCGTTAGATAAAGTCCATTCCCCAATCACCATCAATCTTAAGAATGTCTAGTTCAACTCTCTTCAATTCTGTTAATTCCAGATCTGTAAAATCCATATCCCCTTCAGCCTTCTCAAATGAATTTGCAATTTCCAAACCAAGTTCCTTCTCCTTTAAATCTGCCAGTAGCTCCTTTAAATCTGCCAGTAGCAATTTAGATTCCAATCCATCCAGTTGCCAGTTTGGTTGGCTACAGTTGCTTGTGACTGGATATCTTCTTTAGGTTGATTTAAAATCTTTGTTATTTTTATCAAACTTTTACCAAAGTTTTCAATTTGAACTTGTAGGTTGAAAAGCATTCTTTTTTTCAAAGGCTTCCCAGAGGGCTTTATCTCTAAGTTGGTACATTGTTTGCATTTTTTTTAATATAGTCCTCTAACTAGGCATTCACAACTTGAAATGAACAGTTCCTTTTCAGAACAGGGGGCTAAATATGTTATAACAAAGTCACCACCAAGAACATTAATATAATATTTCTCACAAAAAAAGGATGGGAAAAAAAAGGAAAAAAGAGAAAATATCCATGAACCATTAAAAAAAATTAAAGATCACAGCTTTTTTAAAATTATGAAAATGCAAAACCTGTGTCATGAAAATCTGATGCAAATGGAAATCCAAACAATTCACTTTTACTACCCAGAAAATCTCTATCATTTCCAGATGGAGAAAGTGAAAATAATTCAGAACAGCAGAATGAAACAGTGAAAAAAACATTAAAGAATTCAAATTAAAAATCACCAGGGAGTTAAAGTAAATCAGCCTTCAATTAGCTTTTAAAACAAAAACCAAATGAAAAAAAATTCCCATGCATGCTTTAAAAAAACCAAACAACTGAGAGGAAAGATGCAGGCACAGCTCTCCAAAAGCTCCTTCCAGCAACAGGAATCCTCAAAATTCCTCTTCACAGGAAGATCCACATTCATCTGAGGGTTATCTTTGATTATTCTTAGCTCCTCCCATTCAGATCTAGGAAGCCAGCTATCAAAGAACCAGTTACCATTAAACCACTGTCTTTCTTGTCTGATTATTTTCTAAGCAGCATCTCTTCCCTTCTTCCCCCAAGGTCATCCATACATTCCATTATACATTGGTTAGAATACCTAAAAAGATGTATCTTTTAAAACGTTAGTTGATGTTTATTGTCGTGTCCGCAAAAAGACGATCAGAGTCGGTGACTTTCATTCAAAGCTCTTTATTAACAATGGGAGAACCGAACCGGCGAAAGGCAAAAAGCCCGCGGCTTTTATACTTTTCGCAGCGGCGGCCGCGGCCAATGGCAGCAATTCAAGTCTCCCGCTCTTGGTTTGCACCAATCGCGGGAGACTTCAATCGGGCCAATCAGCGCGGCTCGCCTGGCCAATCAGAAATCCCCGCGCCTTAGCCAATCAAGGCTCGGGGATTTCGAGTATACCAATTCAAGACATAACACTCCTCCCCTCTTGGTATGGTCCATCACGTGGTGTAGTCACGCAGGTAGGTGGGGCTCCGTCGAGTCCTAGTTGACCTGCGCAACTCACTTGCTTGCTGTAACTCGGCCGGAGCGGTCATCTTTTTGGCTGCTCCTGCCTCTGTGCGAACCGGCTGGATGATCGGGCCGGTTCTTTCGCCGTGGCTCCCGCCTGGGCCTACCGGGTCGGTTGAGTCACGGATTTCGCCGCTCCCGCTTGGCTTCTCCGAGTCGGTAGAGCTGGCCAGACTGCTCTTCTCCGGAGGGGACTCGCGATGGCTGTGTTCCGGTGAGTATTTCTGTTTTATTTTTTCCTGCGATTGTCTTTCCGGGTATTCCCTCCCCCCTTGGTTCGTGTCTTGGGGGTTGAGGTCAGTCGCTGTTCGTGACCTGAGCTGGTCGATATGTCGCTTCCAGGCTCGCCCATCGATGGTTTGGAGCCGGTACGACCGTGGACCAGTGACTTGAGTTATGACGGCTGGGATCCATAGGGGGTCCCCCGTCATGTTTTTTGCATAGACTAAGTCACCTGGGTTAAATGTCCAGTACCTGGAGCTGGAGTCTGGGGGCCGCTCCGGGTTATAAGTCGGGTGCAGTCTGTCGAGTGGGGACCTCAGCTTTCTGCCCATCAGAAGCTCTGCAGGACTCTTGTTGGTTGTAGTATTGGGAGTGATGTGCTGTATGAAGAGCAGTCGGTTGATTTTGTCGCTGATCTCCCCGTGGTCCATTTTCTGGAGGGTTTTTTTCGTAAACTGGACCATCCGTTCCGCCCTACCGTTCGCCGCCGGATGCGCCGGTGCTGTTAATGCGTGGCGGATACCCCTTTCTGCCAGGAACCGTTCAAAGTCGATGGAAGTGAACTGGGGCCCGTTGTCCGAGACGACGACGTCTGGGAGGCCGTGTGTGGAAAACAGTTTACACAGTTCTTTTACGACGGCCTCTGTGGTAGTGGACTTCATGTCGCTAACTTCCAACCAATTGGAGTACGCGTCAACCGTGATTAAAAAAGTATGTCCATTTGTGGGGCCAGCAAAGTCAAGATGGATTCTGGACCAGGGCCCCCGTGGTGTTTCCCAGTCCCGGATAGGTGCTGCGGGTGGGCTGGATCTGGTCTCCTGGCACCGGTGGCATTTGGCGACCCATGCCTCAATTTGTTTGTCCATCCCTGGCCACCAAGCATAACTTCTGGCCAGGGCTTTAGTCCTGACGATGCCAGGATGACCCTCATGTAGCATCTCCAAGACCCTTTCTTGCAATCTGTCCAGAATTACCACCCGGTCACCCCATAGGATACACCCTCTCAGTAGTGAAAGTTCAGTCTGGCGCTGGCGGAATGTTTTAAAAGTCTCGTCATTGTCTTTTTCCGGCCAGCCTTTTTCTAACCAGTGTAAGATTCGTGCCAGGCGCCTGTCCTTAACGGTTTCTCTGGCAATGTCAGATGCGGTAATAGGTAAGCTCTCGATACTTAGGGTGTTTGTTGTTGGTGCTGGGTCAGGTTCAGTGTCAGGTAGAGGCGAGCGGCTTAAAGCGTCCGCGTGCGAAATTTTCTTACCTGGCTTGTGTAACAGTTCGTAACTGTAGGCTGCTAGGAATTCAGACCATCTTGTCATCCGGGGTGACAAGATGTTTGGCGTGGCTCGGTTTCCGGCGAGGATGCCCAGCAATGGCTTGTGATCCGTCACGATGGTGAACGGGCGGCCATACAGGTATTCGTGAAAACGTTTAACGGCAGCAACTATAGCCAAAGCTTCTTTGTCCAGCTGGCTATAGTTCCGCTCCGGTTTGGTCAGAGTCCTGGAGAAAAAAGCGATGGGTGCTTCTCTCTGGTCTGGGAGGGTGTGGCTGAGGACAGCGCCGACGCCGAAGGGTGATGCGTCGCAAGTGACAGCTAAGGGCAAGGTCTCACTGAATTGCATCAGGACAGCGTCGGAGGTGAGGAGGTCTTTGGTTCTTTGAAAAGCGGCTTGTTCTCGTCTCCCCCAAGTCCAGGCTGCCCTCTTGTCTAGGAGTCTATGTAAAGGCTCCGCCGCCGTTGCCTTTTGAGGTAGGAAAACATTATAAAAATTTAGTAAGCCTAGGAACGCTTGTAGTTCCGTTTTGGACTTTGGGGTGGGGGCTTCCTTGATGGCTTTTACTTTTTTAGTCGTAGGGTGAATGCCATGCTGGTCTAGGAGATAGCCCAAAAACTCTACTTGCTTTGTACATAGTTTGCATTTTTCTCGTTTGACTTTAAGTCCTGTTTCTTTAAATTTTGTTAAGACTTGTCTGAGTCTGTTTTCTAATTCGGCTTCGTTTGGCGCCGCTACTAATACGTCATCAAAATAGGGCACCACCCCCTTGATGCCCTGTAGCAAACGTTCCATCAGGCTTTGAAAGATGCCTGGTGCTACGCTGACTCCAAATTGGAGCCGGTTACACTTGAAAGCCCCCCGATGGGTCACTATTGTTTGGGCTTCCGCCGTTTTCTCGTCCACAGGTAGCTGCTGATATGCCTGGGCGAGGTCGAGCTTGGCAAAGACTTTGCCCCCTCCTAGTGAGTGCAGTAAATGTTGCACTATTGGGACTGGGTAGGCGCTTTGTTGCAACGCGCAATTTAGGGTGGCCTTATAGTCCCCGCAGATTCTCACGGACCCATCTGGCTTTACTGGGGTCACTATAGGGGTTTCCCATCTGGCATGGTCTATCGGCTGCAATACCCCTTGTTTGACGAGCTTGTCGAGCTGCTCGTCAATTTTAGGTCTTAATGCAAATGGTACCCTTCTAGGTTTAAGCCGCTTAGGGGGAACCCTTGGGTCTAGGTCAAATGAGATAAGGGGCCCCTGGTACTTGCCCAAGCCTCCATCGAACACCTCCTGGAACTCCTGGGCTAGCCGCTGTTCCCAAGCTTCGATGGTGACTTGGTTGACACCTGTCAGCGCGATGTTAAGCGGGGCGAACCATTGTAAACCCAGTAGGCTTGGGCGGTCGCGATCGACGATTGTGAGTGGTAGTTGTTCGGTGTGGCCTTTGTAAGTTATATTGAAGTTCTTGGTGCCCACTACGGGAACGCGATTCCCTTGGTAGTCTTTAATGATGACCTTTTGGGCATGCACGTTTCTCTTTTGCAGTGTAGGCACCAGTCTTTTGATTTCGCGCCATGCAATCATGGAAAGGTAGGACCCGGAGTCCACTTCCATTTTGCATGGCTGGCCTTCGATATGTACTTCTACATGTACCTTTCTGGCGCCGTCGGAGATGGCGTGGCCGATGGTCACCGTCTGGTGGGTTTCTTCTTTTCGCCGACCGTCGCCGCTTCTTTGAGATCGTTGAGTGCGGTCCCACCGACCGTCTGGCTGACGCTCTCTGGTTCTGGGCGGGGAGTTTTCTCTCCGTCTGTCGTGCTGTTCCCATTTGGGCGGGCTGCGGGTCTTCTTTTGGCGGCAAACTCGGGCGATGTGACCCCGTCGTTCACAATGCCTACAGATAGAGTCAAAAAATCGGCATTCTGACCTGGGGTGATCGCCGCCGCACCCGGCACAGTTGGTCCTCGACCTGCGACCTTTTCGGCTTTGTTGATCGCCGCGTCCCGTCTGCACTCGGTGTATGTCCTCCTCGTCTTCTGACGTGCTGGAGTTTGATTGGTATTCACCGTAGTGTGCGGTTGCTTCGTTTCTTGTGTCGGCCGACCTTGCCGGGTTGTTGTTTCCGCCCTTCGCGTCAGATCTTCGCATGCTGTCTGCCGACGTGCGGGTCGCTTCAGCGGCTGCGGCTGCTGTAAGGGCATCGGCTAGGCTGATGTCGCCCTTGGCCATAAGTCGGCTCTGGAGTGTAGGATCCCATAAACCGAGTACGAAGCGGTCTCTTATGAGACTGTTCAGACCTTCGAACTCACAGAGTCCTCCTAGGCGCCGTAGTTCTGCGACGAAGTCGCTCAATTTTTCGTCTGGTTTCTGGTTTCGGCGGTAGAACTCGTTGCGCCGTATCAGGATGGGGACTTCGGGGGCGTAATGGCGCCGCAATATGGGTTCAAGGACGTCCCAGTCCATGGCGGTTGCGTCTGCCGGTTTGGCCAAGGCTTTGGCCATCTGGAAAACCTCTGGTCCGCAGTGCGTAAGAAAGACGGCGCGTTTTAGCGGGGCCGGGGCGTCCTTCATTCCGGCGCATTCCAGGTACATCCGGAACCGATCCGAGTATGATTCCCAATCCTCGGCGGCGGGGTTGAACGGGGCGGGCGGTGCTATCTTCGCCATCTCTGCGCTGGAGCTGGTTCTTGAGTGGACACGGGGTTCGGTTCAGGGGCGAGATCCCACCCTCGTCGCCAGTGCCGTGTCCACAAAAAGACGATCAGAGTCGGTGACTTTCATTCAAAGCTCTTTATTAACAATGGGAGAACCGAACCGGCGAAAGGCAAAAAGCCCGCGGCTTTTATACCTTTCGCAGCGGCGGCCGCGGCCAATGGCAGCGATTCAAGTCTCCCGCTCTTGGTTTGCACCAATCGCGGGAGACTTCAATCGGGCCAATCAGCGCGGCTCGCCTGGCCAATCAGAAATCCCCGCGCCTTAGCCAATCAAGGCTCGGGGATTTCGAGTATACCAATTCAAGACATAACATTTATAATAGTAATATTTCGTTTTTAGTTTTTACTTTGTTAGTCAATTAAGTACTATCAGAGCAGAAAATCAAAAATCAGAGCAGACATTCAACAATTTAACAAACATACAAATGTGGACTGCAACTCCTAACTGCAGCAACAATTGGTAATGTTGGGGTTGTAACACATCTCAGGTGCACTAGATTATCTGCATACACCTTCTCTTTTTTCACATTATGAAGGCCATTATTAATTTCCGATAAGAATGGGAGTATATTCCACAGCAATGGCCTCAAGCTGAACAAGAAGACAGTGGGAAGTAAAAAATGTTTTCCCTCCCTAGTTCATAATCCTTTGAAGTTGCCAGCAATGGAACAAAAAATGGAAATCATACCAACTTCCTTGCTTGAGAACAGGTATGTATGAGGAATGGGCTACAATTTGCCTACTCTATTGTCCAGCCAAATTGGCAGGTGGATAGCCTGGGTGGTTGCAAATGTTTATGTTGTTCCTACAGATAACTCAATGGATGATGGCATGACATGAAACATTTGTTGTTCTAGATAAATTACATTTGTTGCATGAATTGAAAGCAAAAAAGTATAGTGAGAAGGAGCAGAAAAAATTCTTTCTATTGAAATATCCTCTGCAGAAAAATAACAAATGAAGGTATCAGGAAACAAAGAATTGATTTCATGTTCTGCCATTAGTTAGCCACCTGTTAACTGATCATTATTCAGAGCTGAAAGGGGAAAGGCTAATCTTCTGTACATTTATATCAACAAACTCAAACCTCCTAATTATTCCACTGAACCTGTGTCAGTTTTAAAACCAGCTCCCTTTTTCAGTTGGCTGCATGCCAATTCCAGAAACTAGTGTCTACAGGCTACATGTTAATGACAATGTCTTTTCATTCTAGGAATGGTATAATTGCCAAAAGTATTTCAGGGGCTCATTATTTTTATGATCATGTTTCAAAGGAAGAGTCAAAGGTCAGTAGGGGTTTACATAGAGCAATGTATAGGAACTGGCCTCTTGAGGACACAATGGCAACTACCCATTGCCAACTACAAATCAGCAGGCTACAGTCCCAACAAGAAAAGCCAGAATTAATGCCTGTGACTCTTAATTCACTGAAAATGGAGAACAAATTCACTTAAATGAAATGGAGAACAAATTCACTTAAATGAGAAATTAAATCCAGATTGTAGGGATGACATCAATATTTGTGCATGTAGAGTGTATTTGAATCAATTTTATGAAGCTTCTGACAAGTATGAAAAAAGAAATATTTAGAATAGAATAGAATAGAATAGAACAGGATTGGAAGGGACCTTGGAGGTCTTCTAGTCCAACTCCCCTGCTCAGGTAGGAAACCCCAAACTATTTTAGACAAATGGTTGTCCAATCCCTGCTTAAAAATTTCCAGCGTTGGAGAATTCACAACTTCTAGAGGCAAGTTATTCCACTTCTTAATTGTTCTGTCTGGAAATTTCTTCTTAGTTCTAGGTTGCTTCTCTCCTTGATTAGTTTCCATCAGTTGTTTCTTGTCCTGCCCTCAGGTACTTTGGAGAATAGCTTGACTCCCTCTTCTTTCTGGAAACCCCTGAGATATCAGAACACCACTGCATATTTCCCTCCATGTAGATGTAGTTTCATTGAGGACTCCCCATTGAGTGTAGCTGATCAGCCAGTTATGGATTCATCTGGTGGTGATGTTGTTTAACCCACATTTTTCTATCTTATCAAGTAATAGATTATGATCTACTTTGTCAAATGCCTTGCTGAAATCCAAGTAAATCATATCCACAGCATTCCTCTGGTCCTCTAATTTTGTTACTTTGTCAAAAAAATGCAATAAGATTTTGTCTGGCATGATCTGTTTTTGACAAACACATCTTGGGTTTTGATAATGACTTTGTTTGCCTCTAAGTATTCACTGATTTATTGCTTGATCACATTCATGTTCAGTTCACATCAGAACTTATTTTCAGAGTGGACTATTTTTTGTCAGAAGTCTTATGAAAGTGTTTCTCTCCTACCACATATCACTAAGACACCTGTACAAGAACTGATTTCATTAATCTAAAAGGAACATTTGTGTTCAGATAACTGATTTTCAGTACATGGATAAAATAGATCGCAAGAGTCCCTGAATGTAAACAGAGGAAGTGCAGATGTTAGGCAGTTACAAATCCCACAAGTAGAATTCTGCTCTCATTTTGGTATGTCTTTAACTTGCTTACTAAAGCAATGGGGATTAAGGATGAAGGGCTGAATATTTGCTGGATTATGTTTTATGACCATAAAACAGTTAAGGAACTTCTGTACTATCATTTCAACTTCTCATTTAATGCTAACAATCCAGAGGAAAAAAAAATATCCCAATGGGGAGCGTTTGGCTCTGACTTGAAGAGTTGTAATATGGAAAGACTCATCTACCCTCAGATAAGTTGATTTCATTCCCAAACTGCTCTAAATATGATTTTTCTAGCCTTCAGTTTTATTTATTTATTTGTTTATATGGTCATTCAGTTGCCAAGTGACCCTAGGCAGCTAACAATTAAAAACTATATAGGGATTGCAGTAAAATATTTCCCCTTCCTAGTGTTATTCAACAAATTATACTGTTAACACTTCATCCTTCTGATTCTGAAAACAATATGTAGCCATCAAGTCTTGATACTCTTCAGTACATTCTCTCCTCTCTGAATTTGTCTAATCTTTAGTTTAAGTCCACCCCGTGGTTGTTTTTGTTTCACCTGATAATGAATTCCATACATTTTCTTTGTAAAACGAAATACTTATTTTAGCTTGTTTTCAATCTTCTCTCCTTGTTTTCAATCTTCTCTTGTTTTCAATCTTCCCCAGCAAAGCTGGCTGGGGAATTCTGGGAGTTGAAGTCCACCAGGCTTAAAGTTGCCAAGGTTGGAGACCCCTGGTTTAAAGCAACTATTATTTTATATGTATTGCAGATATAATGTAGGGTTCATCCAGAAAAATAGTCTCCCTTCATGCCACTTTGGATAATAAACCCCACCTTGGCCACCCATCCATCTGGGCATTGCACTTTAATAAGGATTCAGATAGGTGCTAAGAAGGGCAATGAGGTTCCGATAGATGAAAAATAGGTCCTATGAAGACAGCTAGAGAGAGATGAATTTATTTTGCCTTGAAAAAAGATAACTGAGGGGGATGATACTCTTCAAGAGCAGACAAGGGAAGACCAATCCTTCTTTTCCATCATCCCAGAGTGTAAGATACAGAATAAAAGTTTGAAGTTACCAAAAATTGATAGTTGGACAATGGAAACTGTTGTGAATCAATAAAAGTACTTGAATAAAGGTTATTAAGAGCTTGAAGTAAAGTGCAGGGTTCTAGCCCTGCACTTCTGATTGGCCGATAATAGCGACATCGAATTGGTCTGTTCAGGAGAATCTGATTGGCTATTAACGAGCCTCTCCCATGTTAGCTAGCACTCCCATATTAGCTAGCGCTCCCCATGTTTCATTGGTTAAATAGTTAAGAGTTTGCCTATATAAAGGGGGCCGTTGCACCCATTGAGCTGAGCTGTTTTCACATGTAAATAAAGAGTTGAAAGTTCACTGTTCACCAGCTCGTCTCCTCCTTTGCGCCCATGCACAGAACATAACACTGGAGATGAGGATGGAATGTGGAGACGTCAGAGCTTCCTGAACGACGAAGAACTATAACCAAGCACGTGGCTCAAACGCACCAACGGCGGAATCATGTCCGGCAGCGTCATACCACCCGCTCCATTCGACCCGGCACAAGAAAACTGGGACTCATATATGGATCATTTCCAGATGTTTCTGGAGACCAACAATTTGAAGGATGCCACTACCGGAAAGAAACGGGCGGTATTCCTAACTCATTGTGGGCCGACCGTATTCAAGATGGCCAAAGCACTAGCGAAACCGGCAGAAGTAAAGTCTATGGACTGGGACATCCTCGAACCCCTGTTGAGGGCCCACTATGCACCGACTGTGCCAACGCTCGTAAGAAGGCATGAATTTTACCAGAGAAGTCAGTGGAAGGGCGAAAGTGTTCCTGATTTCATAGCGGATCTCCGGAATCTGGGAGGCTTTTGCAAGTTTGCTTACCTAGAAGAAGCCCAAAGAGACCAAATAGTTCTGGGATTAGATGCCCCAGGCACACAGAGTAAACTGATGGCGAAAGGCGACATAAGCCTTAAAGATGCCATCGCTGAAGCTACTGCAGCAGAAGCAAGCAGGAAGTCGGCTGCCCAAATGCGCCACACCCACGCCCCGCATCACCAACTCACCTGCGAAATTTCACCTCAGTCAGAGGGACAGCTTAAAACAGCCCACCACGAGGACCTCAAATCGTCATCAGAAAGCGATGAAGAAGAGGTCCACTGACTTCGGTCCAAACGAGACCAACACCAGAGATCGCAGTACCAATGCGCTGAGTGTGGAGCAAGCCAACCCCGGTCAGAATGCAAATTCCTCGACGCGCTCTGCCATGTGTGCAGGAAAAGAGGCCATATCGGAGGAGTTTGTAGAAGCAAGCTAAGACCCAGCCAGCCTTCCAGGGGGGCTAACTATTGCCAACCGACAGGAAGCCGTCCTGTTAATCAAGAACCCATGAACTACCAATGGAACAACCACTCCTACAGAAACAAAACCCGAAACCATTCAACAAAGCGAGAAGAGGCTCACCAAACTATCACGATCGGTCACGCCTCATCTCTTGATGCCAAGAAGATCTGAGTGAAAGTGGCAATCGAAAACCAGCCCTGCCTAATGGAAGTCGATTCAGGATCGTCCCTCTTGATGGTTTCCTGGAAGACCCTCAAGCAGCTCATCCCTACTATCCGGCGGCAAGACCTCAGATTCCAAAGACTCATACTCAAAGATTATCAAGGAAATCGGATTCCGGTCATTGGATCCAGCCGAGTCCGGGTATCGTTTAAGAACCGTACAGCATGCCTACCCCTGACTGTAATCGACAAAGATCGGCCTAGTTTGTTAGGCCTCTAATGGTTCGCTCCACTCGGAATTGAAGTAGCCGGCATTCACCAAACCTGCAGCAGCGACTGGGAAGAGGACCTCGTCCAAGAATTCCAGGACGTCTTTGCAGAAAAACTAGGCGAGTACAAGGGGCCCCCGATATCATTTAACCTCAATCCTGAAATAGCTCCCATCCGCCTTAAGCCTCATCGAGTTCCATTTGCCCTTAAACCAAAGATTGATGAGCAGCTTGATAAATTAATAGCCCAGGGTGTGTTAGAACCAACCAACCACTCTCCCTGGGAAATCCCAATCATGACATCCATCAAGCCGGATGGATCGATAAGAATTTGTGGGGACTACCGGGCCACCCTGAACCATGCCCTTCAACAAAACACTTACCCGGTACCGGTGGTGCAATACCTCCTCCATTCCCTGGGGGGAGGAAAAGTCTTTGCTAAACTAGACTTAGCCCAGGCATACCAGCAACTGCCTGTAGACCAAAAAACGGCAGAGGCCCAAACGATTGTTACGCACCGAGGTGCGTTTAAATGTAACCGACTCCAGTTCAAAGTAAGCGTAGCCCCGGGAATCTTTCAAAGTTTGATGGAAAGACTATTACTAGGGATAAAAGGCATTGTCCCATATTTTGATGATGTGTTAATCACTGCCCCAATTCGGAAAATATTAAAGGATCGCCTGAGGTTGGTTCTCCAGAGATTTAAAGACTCAGGTCTCAAAGTTAAAAAAAACAAGTGTCAATTATGCACGGATCGTGTAGAATTTTTAGGATATTTAATTGATAGTCAAGGCATTCACCCCACCGATAGCAAACTTAAGGCAATCAAAAACACCCCAGAACCCCGAAATAAGGCCGACCTCCAGGCTTTTCGAGGCCTTATCAATTTTTATAACGTTTTCCTGCCTCACAAAGCAACCGTAACTGAACCCCTACATCGTTTATTGGACAAAAAAGCAACCTGGGTATGGGGACACAGAGAGGAGCAGGCGTTTCGACATGTGAAAAATTTATTGACTTCGGATGCTGTTTTGATGCAGTATAACGAGACTTTGCCTTTAACGATCACGTGTGATGCATCACCATTCGGAGTGGGCGCCATTTTGAGCCACGTTTTGCCAAACGGTAATGAAGCCCCTGTTGCCTATTTCTCAAAGACGTTATCAAAAGCAGAAAGCAATTACAGTCAAATTGATAAAGAGGGCCTTGCTATTGTGTCTGCGGTTCAGAGTTTTCATGAATATGTGTATGGCCGAGCCTTTACTATAGTGACTGACCACAAACTTTTTGCTGGGAATAATAGCGGGAAATAGGCCAACACCTTATATATTATCTCCCAGAATGACTTGCTGGTCAGAATTCTTGGCAGCATATAATTACAAGTTGCAACATCGCCCAGGGAAGGCCATTCCCCACGCTGACGCATTGAGCCGTGGACCACTTCCGGAGACCATTGATGACCCCGCTCCAACAGTTACAATACTGCAGATCGAGACACTTCGAACACCGCCATTAACAGCCCGAGATATCGCGATGGAAACGAAACGCGACCCCATGTTAGCACGAGTCCTCAGTTGGGTTGAGCGGGGATGGCCATTGGACCAGATACCTGATGACTACGCCCCATTCAAGAATCGACAAACGGAACTATTTTCCCAGAAGGGCTGCATTATTTGGGGTGATAGAGTTATCGTCTCAGAGCGGTTACGACCAGCGAAACTAAGGACCTTGCACGATGGCCACCCCGGCATCGTGAGCATGAAAGCCCTCGCACGAAGCTACACGTGGTGGCCGGGTATCGACAAGCAGATCGAGACATGGGTAAAAGCTTGTCACAAATGCCAGGAAGTAAGCAACGCCCCACCGAAAGCAACCCCAACTGAATGGGAAACACCGAGGGGGACCATGGTCCCGCATTCATCTGGACTTTGCGGGTCCTACCAAGGGACACACATTCTTATTAACGGTGGATGCCTACTCGAACTGTCTTGAAATCCATGAAATGAGGAATACAACGACCGAAGCAGTCATCAGGAAACTAGACAGACTCTTTGCGACACACGGATTACCAGACATTCTAGTATCGGACAACGGGCCCCAATTTACCACGCTGTCCTTTGAACAGTACCTGACAGACCGTGGTATTCGCCATGCGCTGACTTCACCAGCGCATCCTGCGGCCAACGGAAGGGCCGAGTGCATGGTACAATTCGTCAAGAAAACCTTGCATAAAATGGACTATGGCGATATAGAAGACAAGATTAACCGGATACTCCTTTTGCAGCATATCACTCCGCACAATGTCACCAATAAAACTCCCGCCGAATTATTAATGGGGCAGAAGCTCCGCTCCCACCTCGACTGTTTGCATCCATCATATGAACCTGAAAAACCACACGGTTCCAGCGGGAAATGCTGTAACTTCCAGGTAGGCAATTTGGTTTTCGTTAGGAACTTTTCGGGCGATCCGTTGTGGGTCAAGGCAATGTAGTCCAAGTAACCGGCCCTAGATCGTACCGTGTGAAATGTCACGACGATAGAATATGGAAGCGCCATATTGATCAGCTGCGTTCAAGGCTACAGTCGGGGATCTCCGACTCCCCTGACTTCCAAACCGAGGGGGGAGGAGATACCGAGGAAGCTGAATTTGAAACGGCAGAAAGTTTAAGCAAAAGTAATGACCACACAGAGACAACACATGAAGGATCGGGAATGGGGGTGATTTCGCCTCGAGGAGATGCCGAGAACATTAGCGGCAATGAAAATTTGAATACAGAATGGGAGGCACCCTCTTCACCAGATAACGTCCTACCCCAACAAGGCTGTGGCCAAGTACCGGGAGAACAACGCAAATCAAATAGACAATCAAAACAACCTGCCTACCTCAAAGATTACGTGATCGCACCCCTTAAATGGAACTCGGGGGGAAGGGGTGTTGTGAATCAATAAAAGTACTTGAATAAAGGTTATTAAGAGCTTGAAGTAAAGTGCAGGGTTCTGGCCCTGCACTTCTGATTGGCCGATAATAGCGACATCGGATTGGTCCGTTCAGGAGAATCTGATTGGCTATTAATGAGCCTCTCCCATTGGTTAATGGAGCTAGCGCTCCCCGTGTTTCATTGGTTAAATTGTTAAGAGTTTGCCTATATAAAGGGGGCTGTTGCGGCGATTGAGCTGAGCTGTTTTCACATGTAAATAAAGAGTTTGAAGTTCACTGTTCACCGGCTCGTCTCCTCCTTTGCGCCCATGCACAGAACATAACAGAAACAAACCTGCCACCTAAGGAAGAAGGTGTACTTCAATTTGCTGGTATATTGAAGCAGAGGTTGGACAGCCATTTTGTCCAGGACATTTTCATTTGGAGCCTGTATTGAGCAAGAAATGCTCAGTAATGGTTTAAATGGTTCCTTCTGACTCTGAATAATTCTTGTGTTTTGATTCTCTTTTCTTTTCTACTTTTTAGCTTTTTGTGCTCTTGAAAAGATGTAACAGTTGTTTTTAGCTTTTCCAACACACTGCAAACTCACTGGCTGTCCAAACTTCTGGGTCTGAAATGGAAAAAATCTGTGTAGATCTTCAAGAGGACACTTTACTTTTCTGTAATCAAAATGAGGGGGCAAAATATAGAGCTGTTGGTCAATAATGGTTTGTTGGTCCCTTAAAGCAATTGTCTTTTTTTTTTTTAGGCTCATGCAGAAGCTTGCATCATGAGGGGATGGTTTAATATGGCAGTCGCCAACTGGTGGGCTGCGGCCCACTGGTGGGCCATGAGAAAATTTTAGTGGGCTGCAGAGAAATCTCACCCACAGAACACCCCCCAAAGCAATTAATCCAGGCTGCACAGAAACACAAGGCTGCGCCACCCACATGGCCCGCAGGAACCCTCGCTGCCCACTCACTCCTTACCCAACAAACTTGCCTGCTAAATTGCTATTTTTCTGACCATCAGCTGTGAGATTGAGATTGGCTAGGAAGCAGGAAATGGTTGGATTTCTTTCTCTCTAGCTAGTCTTTAGATCTTCAGCTCTGCTTTTAAGCACAGCCGAACCTCCCTTAGGATGGAAGATTCTATTATTCAGTGCAGACTCACAGCAAGCAAATTTAATGTGACAGACTGAGCTAGTCAATGGCAGATAGATAGATCAATGAATGATTCTGTGAGCAACTCAATCTGCCTGCCTGCTTTGCCTGATTTTGGGTAAAAGTTGCTCTTTTTTAATAAAAAATTCAATATTTATATAAATATTTATAATATTTAGATACAAGCAATGCTCAGCCAGTCACATGACCACCAAGCCACACCCACAAATTAGGCCATGCCCACAGAACCAGTTAGTGGTCCCTGGGTTCTAAAATTATGAGTTTGGTGGTTCCTGAGGTCCAAAAGGTTGGCGACCCCTGCTTTAATAAACCATGGAACGATGTGGTGCTTGTGTAACATGCCAAACATTTCTTGGGAACTACTGTCCAAGTGTGCACAGCTGTAGCAAGGATGAATGACAATGAAATAATGAAAAAGCACCATTTCAAAAGTCTTATTACTAGGTTTTTTAGAATTTTTATCCCTTCTAATTTCCTTGTTTTTTCCCCTTAATGTGTAAACATGAAAATTAAAAACTAAGTCCTTCAAGAGTAGTGAATTAATTCACTTCAAACTTAAATATAAACTTTCAACAAAACAGGAAAGATTTTATCACTGTTACTGGAAACCTTAATAGATAATGGCCCTATAATTCTGGCATTTCCTATAGGTTTAAGATCGTTAATTTATTTTTGTAACTCTTTTCCGTCTCCAGTCAAACATGTTGAACATTTTGCTCATTAGCAGGTACATTTGAGTCTTTCCTTGGGAATTCACTACTTTACCTTCATTTTTAGGGCAAAGCCCTCAGACCTATCGTGCTGCATGATGTGTATTAACTGACCTGTTCCCCCAGGACACTGATATTCCATTAATGAGAATGTGGGAAGGGGATATCAAGTCTTCTGAAGTAGTATCAGTAAGTGAGATGAAGATCTGTTCCTGGTGTCTTTCTTCTTTAATACTGTTTAGCATCAACAACAATAACAAAAAAAAGAAAGAATACTATCATTTTTTCTATGTATTTGTTTTGTATGCTCTTAAATGGTGAATGGATTTGAGGAAGTATTTGGGGGAAGGGTTCATTTCTTACCTATGCATTCAGTGGTTTCTACAGCATCTGGATCCCATGCTTATTCCATTATATATAGGTACTTTAATGCCACTGTGACCAAGCAAATCTAAGCAGTTTATGGGACTAATAAAACATATATCATACAACAAAGCAAAACAATAAATTGTATAAAAATCCTATATAATGACTGTATAAAACAGCCATTTCAACTGATTTCATAAATCATAAGAAGAAATGGCACAATTCCTCTCCTAAATATCTCAAATTTCCCACCAATGGATGGACTGACAATGTAGTAATAGAGACCCAGGATTTGCTGGATGTACAAACCATTTCATACACTGTGTGTCTGTACAAAAGAGGAAGTACTCCATCCTTGAAAATGGTAGATGAACAAGTGCAGGACAGGGAGGAATAAGTATAATTAAATAACAGCAAATCCTGGGGGGGGGGGAGGGAGAGAGTAAGAAAGTCGCTGATGTTATAGCTCTTGTTCTGGCCAGCAAAAGCCAGGTATTGCGCTCATTTCTTCCATTATTTTTAATGGAAATTTTTGTTGTTCCACTGCGAAGTCATGTTCCACTCTTCACAATCTCATGGACCATTGCATACCAGCCCCCCCCCCCAATCCTTTACTGTCTCCTGGAATTTGTCCAAATTGAAGTTTATTGCATTGATCACACCATCTAACCATCTTATCCTCTGCTTCTCCTTTTGCTTTCAATCTTTCCCGACATATCCAAAATTTAATTCAGGAAAAAGACCAGTAACAGAGTTAACAGTACTTATTCTACTGGGTCTAGGACAATTTGTGCAGCCATCGTGCCAGGTGCAATTTGTGGCAGCCATCTTGTGGTGGCCATCTTGCAGCAGCCAACCCAATATGTCCACCTCACTGGGGCCATCTTACCATGGACAACTTGCCACGGGATAATTCACATGGGTAATTCAAAGTGATAAATATTAACTACCACTGTTTCTTCTACATTATTTCCATTTTGGTCAATGCAAATGACATCAAAGGAACAGTGGCAGATAATGTTTATTGTGTTCCATTATTCTGAAGATAATTATCCCACGGTGAGTTATTCCCATGATGTGTTGGCCACAATAAGTTGTTCCATGGCAAGTTGGCCACAGCAAGATAACCATGGCAAGATTGCCATGCTGGGTTAGCTGTGGCAAGATGGCTACAGCAAGTTGGCTATGGTAAGATGGCCATGGTGAGTTGTCCCATTCTGTATTCTAGCACTCTAAAATTTCTACTAATCACAATCTCCTTTTTAGCAGCTTTCCCCTCTTTCTTCTTTTGTAAGTGTTCTTTTTAATTGTGTGTAATGAGAGGAAAAATATATAGTGGATACCACATTAGTTTCACTCAATGAGATTATTTTCAAGTTCCTTAGGCATGTAATCCACAAAGACCACCAAATGATTTAATGCCTAATTGGGGAGAGGTTGTCTTTTTAACAATATGTTGATGTTACAGAGAAATAAAATATTTTTTCTCACATCCACCATGTGTGCTTTTTGTGAACTTTAAACTCCAAACATGTGTTTAAGGTCTGTATGCAGTGCTTCTAAGCTCTTTAAGAAATCGCATTCTTGGTCAGTTCTAAACACGGAGTAGAATTTCAGAATAGTAAAAACTACAATCCAGAACTTAAAGGGCAGCATTGACCCCTGTATTGCAACTGGGAATTTGGATTAATGTGTTCCTAAAAAGCTGTTCATCATGAGTAATTCCAGGCAAAAAGAACTGGGTGTACTCCATACATAAATATATGTGTGCCGCATTTAGGCTTTGAAAAACTATATGCAGACTTCTTGGGAACATTGCAAACAACATGATTTTTCCAGAAGGGAAAGAGAAAATTGTTTGCATAACTCGCAGAGAAAATGTTCCTATTTCAGGGAGAAAAATGTTTCAAACCAGCAACTAATTAAAAACAGATATCATGTCACATTAAGCTGATATATCAACTAAAGAGATATTTGTTTCATTGTATATCCTACTCAGGATATCACATATCATATTTCCCAGATACATCTTGAAGGAATTGTCCTTCCTCTCCTATTTTGCTTCTTTTCTCTTTTCTTTATGTGGGGCCATAGCCCATAGCAGCACTCAGAGACTTTCACATTAGAAAGATTAAATATGATTAGAATCTATTATTTTCCTGTTATTTCAATAATTATCTCTCCCTCCCTCTGGTATTAGCATAACATCCTAACAATCATAATTGTCTTTTTGTATTTTTTCCTATGAATCCTATAGGAGTTCAGGAGGGATATTTCTTCTCTCTCTCTCTCTCTCTCTCCCTCTCTCTCTCCCCCTCCCTCCCCCCCCCCCCAGAGAGAGAGAGAGAGAGAGAGAGAACTGCATTCTTTCCATTCAGAAGCATTTGTTCTTTGTGACAACTTCATTTTGAGGGCAAAACAGCATATCCTGTGGTATAATTTGGACAGGGAGATAGATAGCTCTATTTTCCCATTCATTTTGTTTCACAGCTGTCTAGGAAATTTTCCCATAGAGAGAATAAAGCCAAGAGATCCCTGCAACCTCTGTGCTCTGGCATATTCCCTCTCCTCCTGGATGGGAATGATCCTGCACAAAGACTTCCCTCCCATCATCCCCTGGAGCCCAACTGCAAACACCTGGCAGCTATTCCAGGGAACGAGCCGATGGTGCACAGGCATCCAGGCTGAACCTTATTTTAAATAAGATTCCCAGGGGCCCTTCATTCAATAATCCATGCAAGTTTTCTGAGAGCTGGATTATGGGGATTTGCAAAGAGGGATTAATAATGTTTCTAAAGATAGTTACCACTGACATCTGTGGCATTAATAGAGAGGATTTTATTTAAAGCACCACTTAGTTATAATAGTCCTCATCTTGGTAATCTGTGCATCATAGGTTATGATCCTTAGAGTTCAGGGTGGTTTTCAACAACCCAATTGGATATACATGGCTGTGACTTCAACATCTGGCTGAGTTCAACATCTGAGATGTGCAGGATGTGAAATGGAATCGGAGGAGGTACCACACATGTGATCAGGATAATGATAGGTCATTTCAGCTTGTACATCACCTGTGTGATCTTCTGATGTAAGAATAGCTTCCTCTTCTACATGTCTCAAGTGGCTGCTTGCAGGTTAATTAGATGGAGGAAGGGTGATGGTTGTCAATCACTGAGAGGCATTATGGGAGTGAGCAGAAAATTTCAAGAGGATGGAGTATCTTTTGGCAGGAGGGAATAAGAGCCTATGGAACAGTCTGAGGATGATTTCACAGATCTGGGAAATGTTTCTGTGAAAAGAGTAGTGTTCAGGGACTGATTTCTTGGTTCTGTTAGTGATGATGGAATATGATATTTCTTGACTGCTTTGCCTTTCAATTTTTGTAGTGTTGTAAAATGTTTTTATTTTAATTTTGCTTGCTACCCAGAGTTACTTGTTGAGATGAATGGCTACACATATTGAATAAATGAAGGGGATGTGAGTGTTTGCATTGCTCCTAGATTCTGAATGTGCTCCGATTACCAAATGATGATGATATAGGAGAAGAAGAGGCAGAGCCTGGTGATGGAGTCAAGACAGGAATCAACCTGAAGTTGTTTGTTGTTGTTGTTAGTTGTAAAGTTGTGTCTGACCCGTCATGATCCATTCCTCCAGACCTTCCTGTCCTCTACCATCTGGAATCCATTTAAGCTGACACCTACTGCTTCAGTGATTCCATCCAGCCACCTCATTCTCTGTCATCCCATTCTTCTTTTGCTTTCAATCTTTCCCAGCATTAGGCTCTTCTCCAGTGAATCCTTCCTTCTCATTAGGTGGCCAAAGTATTTGAGTTTCATCTTTGGGATCTGGCTTTCTAAATGGTTGCTTTCCTCTAGGACTGACCAGTTTGATCACCTTGCAGTCCAAGGGATTTACAAGGGACTGAAGTGGTTACATTCCCATAAGTGATCCATGTCCAGTCCCCCACCCCCCAAAAAATCTGTTAACTCTTGTCTAGCATCAATTTAGGGCTGAACCTTAGTTGATCAGATTCTTGTGAATGGGCATGAGCAATACATCAGAACAGTTTCCTTCTTGACTTCCTTCCTGTAGACTCCCCTGGACACATACTTATTCCAAGGGTCTGTGGATTGAAACTAATACCAGCCCTATCATAAGGCAGAATGAGGAGGTGATTTAGTTTGGGACAGCAAGAATTTAATTTGTTGTGTTTGAGAGAGGGGAAGAGGTGTTCTTGGGCCATCAATAATTTAGCCTGAGTTGGACAGAGCAATGCCACAACTACTCTCCAAAAGTAGCAAGATAGTTTGATTGTAATGTGTAGTGTATTTAAATAGAGACTTCTAGGGCAATGTTCCTATTGGTTAGCAGAAGCAACAATACGATTGGGTAGTAACATTAGTATCTGATTGGCCACCTATAGCGGCGGGATGTTTAACTAAATGTCATTGGTTGCGAGCCGTGGAGCAGCCGCTATAAAAAGGGATGCTGAGGTTCAACTGCAGTTGAATTTACTGTTTATTATTAAAGAGCTGAAGTCAACTCCGGTCTGCGAGTCTCTTTACTGGTGACAGAACACTGGCGACAAGGATGAGATTAAAGAGACAAAGACCGTGAGCACATGGCAACGACAGCCGAAGGACCAACGAGATGGCTGGCAACAATTCGCCACCCGCACTGTTCAACCCAGCCAAAGAAGACTGGGAGTCATACATTGACAGATTCCTGATGTTTTTAGAAAGCAACGAGCTGCAAGGAATCACCGACCAAAGGAAGAGAGCCGTATTCCTAACGCATTGCGGTCCGACTGTTTTTAAAATTGCTAAGGCATTAGTAAGACCAAATGATGTTAAACAGATGGCATGGCCAGACTTGAATCGGATGTTGAGGAACCATTATGCACCGGCCATATCCAACCTGATTAGAAGACATGAATTTTACAAGCGTGACCAACTGGAAGGCGAGAGCATTGGAGACTTCGTAGCAGCCTTAAGAGACATTGGGGGGGCATGCGAATTCCTCAACATGTACGAGGCCATGAGGGATCGCATAGTCCTTGGACTAAGAGACGCAACCTTACAGAGCAAATTACTAAACCGACCAAACATTACCATGAACAAAGCCATTACTGAAGCAACTGCCATGGAAGCCACAAAGAGATCTGCAGCAAAAATGAAGCAGATGAATACAATGGGCAGCCCGAGCATGAACAAAGAGAAGAAGACAGAGGGAACCCAAAAACACGCTGCCACGTCCTCTCACCATGAGGGCATCAAATCATCAACCAATTCAGATGACGAAGACAAGGAAGTGAACAGACTGTACTCAGAAAGGAACCAGAGAGAGAGAGACAAAGCAGAAAATCCGAGTTCCAGTGTGCGGTTTGTGGTGGAAACCACCCAAGATCTGAGTGTCGATTCCTGGATGCCACATGCTGGCATTGTGAGAAACGAGGACACATCGCAAGGGTATGCCAAAACAAAAAAAGCTATAGTTCAAGGAGACAAGGCAGTACCCCCCCTCCCCCAGAAACAAAGAAAGGACAACCGGAAGCCGTTGGAACTATGACAGAAAAAGTCAAGGGAAAGATGAAAAGGAAGAAATGCACCAAACTATCACAATTGGGATGGCCAGAACAACAAACACTAAGAAGGTTCGTATCAACATCCTAATTGAAGGCGAGCCGTGCAAGATGGAAGTAGACTCCGGTTCGTATTTATCAATGGTGGTGTGGAACACAATAAAAAGCTTAATTCCCGATATACAACGCAGAGAACTTGAGAAGCAAAGCTTAATCATCAAGGACTACCAGGGTAACAAAATATCGGTAGTAGGGCTAGGACACTTCAAAGTAAATTTTAAAAGGCACACCAAGATCCTGCCATTAACCATTGTTGACAGAAATCGCCCCAGCCTACTCGGGTTGGAATGGTTCGAACGGCTCAGGATCGAGGTGACAGGAATCAACACCACCACCATGACTGACTGGGAAAAAGACCTGATAGAAGAATTCCATGATGTGTTCGATGGGACTTTAGGCAAGTACCGTGGGACCCCTATATCATTTAACTTAAACCCAAACGTAGCTCCAGTTAGGCTTAAAGCCAGATGGGTACCATTTACACTAAGACCTAAAATTGATGAACAACTAAACAAACTAATCGCTCAGGGGGTACCAGAGCCAACTGACCATGCCAGATGGGAGACCCCAATTGTGATCCCTATAAAACCTGATGGGCCCGTGCGCATCTGGGGTGACTATAAGGCCACCCTGAACCACGCATTGCAACAGAGCGCATACCCCGTTCCAGTAGTCCAACACCTGTTGCATTCATTGGGAAGAGGCAGGAGTTTTGCAAAACTCGACCTCGCGCAGGCATATCAACAATTACCCATTGATCCTGAAACAGCTGAGGCACAAACCATCGTAACACACAGAGGAGCATTTAAATGCAATAGATTCCAATTCGGCGTAAGCGTGGCCCCTGGCATTTTTCAGAGCCTAATGGAACGCCTTCTACAAGGACTAAAAGGGGTGGTGCCCTATTTCAATGACATATTAATATCTGCTGAAAACAAAAAACAACTAAAAGACCGTTTAAGGGCAGTTCTGACAAAATTTAGAGAAGCAGGACTCAAGGTCAAAAAAGAAAAATTTCAACTTGCCACAAACCAGGTTGAGTTCCTGGGATACCTTATTGATGAAGCAGGAATCCACCCCACACACAAAAAAATACGAGCAATTAAGGAAGCCCCTAGACCAAAACCAAAACAGATTTACAGGCTTTTTTTGGTCTCATTAATTTTTATCATGTCTTTCTGCCACAGAAGGCAACAGTAGCAGAACCACTGCATAGACTCCTCGATAAAAAAAGCCAACTGGAAATGGGGCCACCCAGAAGAAACAGCATTCCAAAAAATCAAAGACTTAATCACATCAAAATCGGTATTGATTCAATACAGCAACACACTACCTCTAACTGTCACCTGCGATGCTTCACCTTTCAGAATAGGCACAATACTCAGCCACACACTACCAGACGGCAGAGAAACACCAATTGTCTTTTATTCCAAGACGTTATCCAAAACCGAAAGAAACTACAGCCAACTAGACAGGGAAGCCTTGGCAGCCATCTCAGGGGTGAAACGTTTCCACGAATACTTATATGGTAGGACATTTTCTTTGATTACCAACCACAAACCATTACTGGGAATCCTAGCCGGAGACAGGGCAACCCCCAATATCCTGTCCCCAAGAATGACTAGATGGTCAGAATTTCTAGCAGCTTACGGTTACAAACTCATTTATCACCCGGGGAAAGACATACCCCACACAGATGCTTTAAGCTGCTCACCACTCACAATGACAATCCAGCTCCCACCACACAGACACTACAAATTGAAATGATGCCAAATTGGCCAATCACCGCATTAGACATCACAAGGGAAACGGCTAAAGATGCACTGATGAGCCAGATATTGAACTGGGTGGGACGGGGATGACCGGAAAACATAAAAACTGAGACTTTTAAACCTTTTAAAAACCGGCAAACTGAATTATCGCTGGAAAAAGGGTGCATTTTGTGGGGAGACTGGGTGGTTGTTCCTAAAAAATTACAAGAAAAGGTTCTAACCATGCTACACGAAGGACACCCTGGCATAGTAAAGATGAAGTCCCTGGCCAGAAGCTACATTTGGTGGCCAGGAATAGATAAAGACATTGAAGCCTGGGTTAAAACATGTAACAAATGCCATTCTTCCAGGCCCACCACCCCTCAGCACCAGTCCTCGAATGGGAGACACCCAGAGGCCCCTGGTCAAGAATCCATATGGATTTCTCTGGCCCCACAAAAGGTTATACTTACCTAATCATTGTGGATGCCTATTCCAACTGGTTGGAAGTCATCATCATGAGCTCAACAACAACAGAAGCCATCACCAAACAACTAAAAAAACTTTTTGCCACCCACAGTCTACCAGATGTAGTAGTATCGGACAATGGGCCACAGTTTACAGCCTTGGCTTTTGAACAGTTTCTCGCGGAACATGGAATACGACATGCTTTGACAGCACCAGCTCATCCGGCAGTGAATGGTAGAGTGGAACGCATGGTTCATTTTATGAAAGAAGCACTGGAAAAGCTTGACGGAAGTGATATGCAAGAAAAACTCAACACCATCCAACATATAACACCATGCACAACTACGTACAAGAGCCCAGCTGAACTTTTGATGGGAAGAAAGTTGCGATCTTACTTGGATAGGCTGCACCCTACCTACAACCCAGAAAAGCCACCAGACTCGTCCAGTAAGTACCGCTCCTTACCAGGCGATTTAGTCTACGCAAAAAATCTTACCAAAGAACCATTGTGGTTACCAGCAACGATTACACAAATCACTGGCCCTCATTCCTACCACTTAGAAATCACCGATGGCAAATCATGGAAAAGACACATCGATCAGCTACGGTCCTAACACATTGAATGAGACACTGACGTTCCCAGAAATGCAGAACAAACATTTTTCCAAACACCTCCAGACATTAATAAAAAATCCAGAGGGGGGGGGGAACACATTAATAATAAAGAAAATGAAAATCATCCGTTTACAAAACACCAACCGGAAACAGACAACCCAGAAAGAAATAAAAATGACTTACCATTAGAAGACTATGAGAAACAA
Source organism: Hydrophis major (assembly GCA_033807585.1). Taxonomy (NCBI): domain Eukaryota; kingdom Metazoa; phylum Chordata; class Lepidosauria; order Squamata; family Elapidae; genus Hydrophis; species Hydrophis major. The sequence continues at coordinate 371,267,618 of CM066328.1, forward strand.
GAGGAGCTGAAGGAACCTCAGGGGAGAAGCAGCCAGGCCGACTCGACCTGCCCACACACACAGCGAGGAGACCACGCTGCCCATCCAACAAACCCAGATCGCAGAGAAAGGCCAATCAACCCAAGGCACGACCAAAGTGGCATGGTCGAGGCACCCTTCCAGGAGGTTCCAGAGGGAAGAGTGGAGTGGACAGCTGGCCTGTCCGAACCGGCGGAGACCAACACAGGGACTGAACTGCACAGGTCAACAAGGACTCACAAGAGCCTCGCCTACCTGCGCGACTACATTATGTTGGAACGAACCAAGAGGGGAGGGGTGTGGTGTATTTAAATAGAGACTTCTAGGGCGATGTTCCTATTGGTTAGCAGAAGCAACGATACGATTGGGTAGTAACGTTAGTATCTGATTGGCCGCCTATAGCGGCAGGAAGTTTAACTAAATGTCATTGGTTGCGAGCCATGGAGCAGCCGCTATAAAAAAGGCTGCTGTGGTTCGACTGCAGTTGAAGTTACTGTTGATTATTAAAGAGCTGAAGTCAACTCCGGTCTGCGAGTCTCTTTACTGGCAACAGAACATAATGCAGCACCTCTATGCCTATTTACTACCCTAGGTATTTGCAGACATTGTTCCTTAGTGAAGTCCCTTCAACTCATGAATTATTTGCTTGGCTTTTGTGTCCTCCCAAAGCAATGAAAGATATTGTATATCAACTTTCTTTTTAAAGAAGATAATGAGCTTCATGTACCATAATTAACAACATGTTTTTTCATTCTTGAGCCCTTGGTATCCAGCACAGTAAAATAACCAGACTTAAATGATTTACAGTGAAAGAAAGTAAGTAAGCCTTCACTTGTAATCTTTCTTTCATATCACTTCACTGATTTATGAAATAGTTTTGTGACTTCAGTTGGGCTGTGAAAATGCTTAGAATTTCCAGAGTGCATTGATGTTGGAATAAATGTATTTCTTAGCCCACCAAGTTGGAATAAATGTATTTCTTAGCCCACCAAGACAGTGTGCAATGTATTTGAAACATATTTAAATGCTGCTTGAAGGCTCTTTCCTAGAGAAAAAAAGTCTTTCTTCAGGAAGCCTATCACCTAATTGGAATCGTCCTGTGGTTTGGAAGGAACATCTGTTCTTAGAAAACATTAACCAGGTACAATTTGAAGACTCGTGCAGGTAATTGGTTTCATCCACTTTCTTAAAATGGGAGTGCAGTTCCTTCAGCTACAACAGCTGTTTCCTTAATTCTTGTTCTTTTTTTTTTCCTCCTGTTGCTTTTATACTTTTTAAAAAATCAGGCTTTGCTATTTGTGATATCCCTACCTCCTTTCCTTTCTATGCCTGCTCTAGCAAGCAAAACATGAAGGTCAAATAGTATATTTCCTATGACCCAAAGTAAACTTTGATTCTTCATCTCCAATCATAGTGTGAGTATAATATGCTTTTAGAGGAGATCGGTAGTGCATATGGCGAAGAAAGAATCAGCAGACACAAAACAGATCAACAATAATATTTCATCAGTTGAAGCAGCATTCCAAAACAAGTGTTCTCCTCTATTGAATTTGAGTCCCGTTACACGAGGCAGGCTGTGCTTAAGAGTTGGTCTGAAACATCTGGAGACCCTCATGTTGAGGCAAGTTGAACTAATCTTTAGGAATTGATGTATCAATCTGGTATTAACTTTCTCATCAAAGCACACATTTTAAGATATATGATTGCATTTTTTTAATGAAGAGACACATTTTTGATATGTTACGAAGCAACAACTGTATTTTAACATACAGGAAGTATGACACTGGCTAGATACTCCCAAAATACATCCTGTTCAAATAAGGGCAGTTCAGATCTATCTGTGTTATGTTTGGAGCATGGGCGAGAAAGAATGGAGACAAGCCTCTGAACAGTGAACTTCAGCTCTTTATTTACATAGTGACTTCTAGCCTCTATAGTAGTTTTAACCCGCCTTATATAGGCAAACCCCAGTAACTATTAACCAATAACCAACGAGGAGCGCTAGCTCTCATAACCAATAGGAACTCTCTGTTAAGGGCCAATCGGATTCCCCAGAGCGGGCCAATCTGATCCAGCCGTTTAACAACCAATCAGAAGTGCAGGGCCAGAACCCTGCACTTTACTCCAAGCTCACGCTTTATTAAAACTTTATACATTCACAACACTCCTTCCCCCTGGCTTCTGTTTGCAGGGTGCAGTTACATAGTCCTTTAGGTAGGACGGTTGTTTTATTAGTCTCTTTTATTTTCGCTGTGTCATTTGGCTGTAATCACGCTGAGGTAGATCGTTGTTTGGCAGTGGGGCTGTTTCTGGTTCAGAGTTCATTTCCCCGTCGTTGCTCATGTTCGGCGTAGTTGTGCAGCCGACTTCCTGGTTGCTTCTGCTGCAGTAGCATCAGCGATGGCATCGGCAAGGCTGATGTCGCCTTTCGCCATCAGCTTGCTTTGAACGCCTGGGGCATCTAGTCCCAGAACTATGAGATCTCTTAGTGCTTCTTCTAAATCGGTGAACCCGCAAAGGCCTCCCAAATTTCGGAGGTCTGCTATGAAGTCGGGCACGCTTTCTCCCTTTCACTGGCTCCTCTGATAAAACTCATGCCGTCTCACGAGCGTAGGCACGGTCGGTGCGTAGTGATCTCATAGGAGAGGTTCAAGATCGTCCCAATCCATCGCCTTCACTTCTCGGGGTTTTGCTAGTGCTTTAGCCATCTTAAATACGGTTGGACCGCAATGCGTTAGGAACACCTCCCGTTTCTTTCCTGATGTGGCGTCCTTTAAGTTGTTGGTTTCTAAGAACATTTGGAAGCGATCCATTTAGGACTCCCAGTCCTCCTGTACTGGATCGAACAGAGCGGGTGGTACGACAACACTGGACATGGTTCCGTTGTGTAGCGTCGTCTGTCACGTGCTCGGTGTTCTTCGAAGTTTCGTTGGTTCAGATGTCTCCACATCCCACCTTCGTCGCCAGTGTTATGTTTGGAGCATGGGCGAGAAAGAATAGAGACAAGCCTCTGAACCAGGGGTAAGGAACGTTGGCTCTTTTATCACTTATGGACTTCAACTCCCAGAATTCCTGAGGGAGCCATAAAAGGTTCCCCATCCCTGGCCTACTGGTTTTTTCAGTTGTGAGGGAAATCAATTTTTGACTTGAATGGGACTGTTTAATATACAAATGTAGGACATACAAAGAATATATATAAAAATATGTCCTACATTTGTATATTAAACAGTCCCATTCAAGTCAAAAATTGATTTCCCTCACAACTGAAAAAACCAGTAGGCCAGGGATGGAGAACCTTTTATGGCTCACTCAGGAATTCTGGGAGTTGAAGTCCGTAAGTGATAAAAGAGCCAACGTTCCTTACCCCTGCTCTGAACGGTGAACTTCAGCTCTTTATTTACATAGTGACTTCTAGCCTCTACAGTAGTTTTAACCCGCCTTATATAGGCAAACCCCAGTAACTATTAACCAATAACCAACGAGGAGTGCTAGCTCTCATAACCAATAGGAACTCTCTGTTAAGGGCCAATCGGATTCCCCGGAGCGGGCCAATTCGTTCCGGCCATTTAACAACCAATCAGAAGTGCAGGGCCAGTTTCCGGTTCCACGTGGCTTCAGTGGCAGCAGGAATTCGTGACCGTTCGCGATTCCTGCTGCGCTTGCCACCGAGGTACCCCCGATCCAAATGGGTCAGGGGGATATGGCTACCCTGTAGGGACAGCCGAAGAGAGAGGGGAGCCGGACAGGGGGTTGGGGGTGCCACAGACCCCCTCCTCGTCCGGAAAAAACCCTTTTTCCCAAGGTGGTGGAGCAGCGGTCAGCAATGGCCACCACGAAGAAGCCAGCAACCGGGTAAGATTGTGCTGGAGGAAGCAAGAAAAGTGAAAATGCTGGTTGAGCTGGGTCAATCAACATCTTTTAAATTCGTTGGAATTGAGCTGTCTGAATTGCTGGAGGATACATTGTATCCCTAAGATCAAAAGCGGCAGAGAAGCTGTTAAAGGGAACTTTTTTTTCTTCACTCTCCCACCCCATGGAAACAGCAGATGAAGATTTGAAATTTGTTTGGGCACTGAAGGTGAATTATTCTGAAAGTTGAAGTTAAGGGACAAAAGAGTTCTTGGACATTGGATTTAAAAATTTAAGAAATTGGAAAACCCTTATTAGAGGTATGGATTTCTGATCATTTAAAAATTGCTGTTGCAAGTGGAAAGGGAGAGGAAAAAAAATTGGAGCAGAAGTGGAAAAAGGAGGAGATTGCCTAGAATCTCAAAGAAAGATACAAAGTAATTGGACCTCTTTGATTCAACAGTAACCCCAGAAAAAGAAATAGAAGAAAGAAGAAAAATACAAACTTTTGGAACTTTTTTTGAATTATTTTTGATTAAAAATACTTGGGTGGTTGTTTTGGGGAAAGTTTCTCTTTTCAGGATGGCATCGCTTGTGGATGAACTAAAGACTGAATCTCAAAAATATAAAAAGGAAGAACAAGATGGAAAAGATACTTTGGGCACTTTATTTCAATTTTTAGAAATGGCGTTATGTACTTATGAAAAATTGATTACGTAGCAGAATGACTGGGACAAAGAAGAAGAGGAACAAGAAGCCATCTTTGATGAACAATGGGTTTTTTCCGGGTAGGAGGAGAAAGAGGATAAGAAAAGGGGGATTTTAAGATTTGAAAAAACAACCAAAAAAGAGAAAAATGAGAGGAAAGGTGGATGCAAGGTTAGAAAGCAAAGGAAAGGGAGTAAGAAAAGGGAGGAGGGGAGACAAAGGGGTAAAAAGGGCAAGGAGAAGAATAAGCAAGAGAGAAAGGGGGGGGGAGAAGCCTCAATGGTAGGAAGCAAGATCTAAAGAAAAAAAAATTATTCAGAGACAATGGGTGAATTAATTAAGGATAAAAGGGGGATTCTGGAAGGTATATAAGATTGTGTTTTTATATGTGTATTTAGAGTATAAAATTTACTGTGCAATTTTAGAATCTACTAAACAGAATCCCAAGATAAATTAAGTGTTATATGAAGTACTTTTAAGTTAGGGTAATGAGTTAAAGGCGTCACTCCAATTACTGTATAGGAGAAGTATAGTAAAAGAAAAAAGATGAATGGATAGTTGGAAATAGAACAGACAAAGAATGTTATTGAAAATGGTAATAAGATATGGAAGGATATATAAAGGTTTTGTTATGTTTTTTTTTTGTATATTGATAAAAGGCAATAAAATTTTAATTAACAAGAAATAATTTGGATGGGAAGGAGAAGCTGGGATAAGATATGAAGTTTAATAGATAAAGTAAATATTGATATTATAATTTGGAATCATTATGTTCTATTGGTTTTCTTCTTTAAGTATTATTATTATTTGTTTTTTAGAAAAGAATTTATAAGCTGTTATGCCTTGATTGTTTGTGCACTGTTTTTGTAAAATTGATAAAATTGGTTTATAAAAAAAAGAAAAGAAAATGATAATAAGATATGGAAGGATATATAAAGTGAATATGATGTTTGAATTTGTGTCTGTGTGAAGAGTTTCAACCCGGGATCAGGCAGCCTTCAGAAAAGATGTTTTAGTTTTGTTTATGTTTTGTGTCTTGTATGTTTATGAAAGGCAATAAAATTTTAATAAGCAAGAAATATAATTTGGATAAAAGAAGAAGTCTGGATAAGATATGAAGTTAAAAATGTAAATATTGATATTACAATTTGGTGTTATTTTATATGTTCTATTGGCTTTCTTCTTTAATTTTTTTTTTTTTTTTAGAAAAGATTTTTTAAGTTGTTATGCCTGGATTGTGTATTGTTTTTTGTAAAATTAATAAAATTTGTTTAAAAAAAAAAAAAAGAAGTGCAGGGCCAGAACCCTGCACTTTACTCCAAGCTCACGCTTTATTAAAACTTTATACATTCACAACAATCTGTATCAGAACTTACACAATATGGATGAATTCCTTGAATATTCCAAATAATTTTAGAGTTCCAGTATAGTAGGGCTGTCAAACTCATGGCATGCAGACCAGATGCGTCACTCATTGGCCATGTCCATACCCAGTTTAGCAAAGGGAGAGAAGTCCTGATACATCATGTGATGCTGCCGTGACGATGTGAGTTTGACACCCCTGCAGTATGGTATTCATCAAGCTACATCATTTTTTTTCAGTTTGGCTGAACCCAAAGAAATACAGAAAGTGCAGCTGTTCTTACCATTTTCGCATCCTAATGAGAAGAAGGGTCTATCCCAACACAGTACATAGATCAATATATTTCAAATTCCTTAGGAGATTTAGGTTATTACTGTAGATCAGTTGAACTCATTCTAAGAATGTTGTCAGTTATAGAATTTGCTGTTCTATATATCTGATAAATTGTGACAGCATGTGATCCCTCCACTGCATTGCATCATTGCTTATCCATGATTTACTGAAACTCAGATGGTTATGAACTGTTTGTTAGAAATAATAGTTTGCATTAAACAGATGTTCCTTATGCTCCTTTCACTTTAATTCAAACTCCTTCCCAGTGTCTCTCTCTATCATTGTTGGCTGTAGTTCTTCCCTGATGGTATTGAGGACACTACTTAGACCTGAATAACTGAAATGATTCATTTAGCAACTGTGGCAAGAAAGGTCATAGGATGAGTCAAAACTCACTTAACAAATGTCTCACTTAGCAACAGATATTTTGGGCTCAATTGTGGTTGTAAGTCGAGGACTACCCATATAGATTGCTGATATCCTCATCTTCTGACGTACATTGCCAGGCAGTCAGGAAGCAGTTTTCAGCTCTCCCTTCATTTGGCAACATAATGCCACCTTTGCCACTTTTCAGTGATTGACTGAGCTTCTACTTCTTCAGCACTTCACCTCACAGTGAATCACTTCATTGCCTGCTGATATTTTCTCTTTTTCTCTTTTGTTCAAGGTTCTATGACTAGTAAGGTTAAATTGGTTTTTTTTGTTTTGTTTAATCTAGTAGTTCTCAACTTGTAGTCTGTGGACTCCTGGGGGGGCATCATGTTGTCACAGGGGTCTGTGAAGGCTTTAAAAAATGTTATGCTTTAAATCTGAAGTCTTGGGGCTCCATGGCCATGGTCTCTAGCTAAAACAAGTATTTAAAGGGGGTCCATGGTAAAGAAAAAGTTGAGAACCACTGGTTTAATCTAATATTTTCACAATTGATGGTATCTTAGAATACCATCAAATCATTATGCAAGCATTCCAAACCCACAGAATGGTACTTTAGTGTGTAGAAGAGAGAAGCAACTACCAACACTTCTATCAAAAGTATGATAAACTCAATAAAAACTAATTTATCTGCCTTATGAGAAGTAAAGGACAGACATTAACCCTGCAAAGGACTGATACGCCTTCTCTGTCACAGTGCCCACCTTATGGAACATTTTTCACCCCAAATTAGAATAGCTCCATCCCTTTGTCATTCCTGAAAACCTTCAAGATTTGGCTATAGGTTAGGGTTAGCCTGGGGCTCCCAGAGAACCAGAGATTTGCTTAGATGACTCCATTGTTGACATGGATGTATTTTTTTCTTCTTGTTGCCTATGGGATTTTTTTATATATAGCTATCTCTTAATGTAGATTTCTATATTTTTTATATCTGTTGTTTTCACATTGGTTCTTTTCATCTCATTGTTGTGCATCACCCAGAGTCACTTTTAGTGAGATGGGCACCTATACAGATTTGATTAATAAATAACTAAACAAATAAATAACCCAATGGTTATTAACACTCCAAGAATGCCACGCACAGCTGAAACCACTAAATCCACATGGCTCACCAAGTCAGATACCCCATAACCCGCATCTCTTTAGCCACTTTTGCAATCATTTTATTATATACGCCTGTCAACATTTGTATTTCATTTACAACTTGCTGGTTCACAAAATGCATTTGTCCATTGTTCAAATTGTTCAAATAATAAGCTGGGATTAATATCTTAATAATATGGGCCAACTACTTCAAACTACAAAGAGAGTTTACTAATTCTTTTTCAATAACTCAGTTTTCTTTAGCAGAAGTTAATCTGTGTCACCTCAATCTTTAAAAGGTGCCTCTTGATGTGCTTTTGATCTTCCCAATGTAATCATGTGAGGAAAGTAGAGGTGCTATGTGGAGGTGAAAATTAAAAGGAAGCAAATGGTATCTTCTTATAGATACAGATAATCAGAGTTGGAAGGGATCTTGTAGGTCATCTAATCCAACCCCCCACCCAAATGAGAGATCCTATATCATTTCTGACAAATAGCAGTCCAATCTCTTCTTGAAAGTCTCAAGTGATGGCACTCCCGCAACTTCCAAGGGCAAGCTGTTCTATTGGTTGATTGTTCTCACTGTCAGTAAAGTTTCTCCTTGTTTCCAGGTTAAATCTCTCCTTGCTCAGTTTCCATCCATTATTCCTTGTCTGGCCTACAGGAGCTTTAGAAAATAGCTTGGCCCCTTCCTCCCTGTGGCAGCCCCTCAAATATTGGAAGACTGCTATCATGTCTCCCTTGGTCCTTCTCTTTACTAGATTAGCCAAGCCCAGTTCCTGCAACTGTTCATTGTATGTTTTAGCCTCCAGTCCCCTAATCATCCTGGTTGCTCTTCTCTGTACTTTTACTAGAGTCTCAACATCTTTTTTATAATGTGGTGACAAAAACTGGATGCAATTCTTGGCAGAATTGCTTCTCTATCCCTAAAAAATCAAAAGCCAAAATAAGTTTGATTAGTCCGCAAGTAAATCTAAAAATAATGTTAGTAAAAGAGCAACAGAATTATATTTAATAGCTCTTGGATGACTTCTGGTTTTAAGTCTCTTCGGTGACAGACAGAAATCTGTGATCGTGCATGGTTTCAGTCTGGGCTCGCTGCTGGAGCGCCCCTAGCTGGCTGGTTTTGGGGCTAAGCCACCCCATAGAGATGGTGAAGAGGGGGGAGACCGCCAGCTGGGTTGAAGGGAGCCGCATCTCTCCTCCCCAGCTGGACATTACTCCCTTTCCCAAAGACGGTTGAAGCGGTGGTCAGAAATGGCCACCACAAAGAAGAACTAGGCCAGAAAAGAATGTGCAGGAGGAAGATAAGAAGTGAAAGTTTTGGCTGACCGGGTTAAATTGTAAAAGCAACAACTAAGATACCCTGGAATTTAAACTTACAAAAAAATAACATCACTCCCAAAGAAGAGTCGGAAGCAGTGAAGGAAAATGAAAAGAAAAAGGGTTGGGTTTTTTTTTTCTTCTTCTCTCTCCTTTCCTATACTGACAACAAAGAGACTTAAATAAGAAATCGGAAAAATCCGCTTTGACATCAACAGGCAATTAAGCTGAAAATAAAACAAAATGTCAAAGGGATAATAAAGATTTCTGGACACTAATTTTTTTTTTTCATAAGCAGGAAGGGAGAGAAAAAGAACAAGGGCAGGATCTGGAAGAGGGAGGAGACTGCCTGGAATTAAAAAGAATCTACAGTAAAACTTTAATAAGACTTCTAAAAGATATATTTTAACTGAAACTTTGTAACTAAACAGCTTTGTTTTTCAATTCTTAGAAATGGAGATTTGGAACTATGAGAAACAACAAGAAACATCTGCAGAACAAGAAGACTGGGACAAAGAAGAAGCCATCTTTAATGAACAAGTAATTTTATGTGGGGAAGAAAAAGGAAAGGGGGGAAAGAGAATGGAGAATTTAAGACTTAAAAAAACAACCAAAGAAAAGAAAAATAATTTGAAAAATAAGTATAATACTGGAAAGCAACAGAAAAGGGGAATACAGAAGAGAGAAATAGAGGTAGAGAGACAAGGGGGTAAAAAGGAGAGAGAGAAGAAGAGAGGGAAGAAGGAAAGGAAAAGAAGTTACAAAGGACTGGAGCAAGATATAGAGAAACAGAACCTATTTAGAGATAATGGGTGAAAATCTAACCGAAAAAGGGATTCTGTAAAGGTACATAGGATTGTATTGTTATATTAGTAATAGAAATAACTTTAGAAAATTGGAAACAATGTATGATTAAAATGAGGGATAAAATAGTGTAATTTAGTGAAATGTTTGTGAATAAAATAAGTGAAATAAAATAAATGAGAAAATTGAATTAGGAAGGAACAGGAACATTTTAATTAGTTAATGTTTTATAAAATATAAGTGAAGTGGGGGATTAATTATGGAAAGCTTATAATTGTTCCCATATAAGTATGATATTTAATTGAAAAGTAATGTTAAAAAAGTTAAGACTTTAATGAATATTAATATTAATGATAGAATTGAATTGGAATGGAATGTGTTGTTTAAATTACATACATTTATAATTTTTTCTTTTTTTAAGAATATAGTGTGTATTTTAAGAATGTACCAAGCAGAATCCAAATGGAAGTTATGTATTATATTGAATGTTATAACTTTAGGGTATATATTGAAGCTAAATAAGAGTTAAATGGATAAACTTAATAGTTTTAAGGCATCAGTAACTACAGTAACTACAGGAGAAATTTTGTTTAATGAGAAAAGATAATAGATAATCGAAACAGGACAGACAAAAAATATAAATACAATGATTTGAATTGAGATGAGATAATTAAAATAAAATTCAGAAAATTAAAAGAGGGGGGAAGCTATGCAGAAAATGTAAAACAGTAATAAGATATGGAATAGAATATAAAAATGAGCATGAACCTGAATTTGTGTCTGTACGAAGAAATGTAACCCGGGATTACACTACTTTCAGAAAAGATGTTTTATTTGTATTTTTTTTTCTCTTTGTGAAAACTCAAATAAAATTTACAAAAAAAAAAAAATTATATTTCATAGCTCTTAAGATCATCAGGCCATGGTTATGGCTATTTAAACTGGGATTTTGTGTGTTTGCAAAGTAACCTAAACTAAAATAAACTAACTTGCTATCTCCATTAAAACTCAGGATCTCCAAATGTCTTTTCTCATAACTGTTTTGTATTATATAAGCATCAAAACAAAAGCCAAATTTGTGTAACTGTTTTGTGTATATATTAAGTTAATTGGCCTGAGAAAGTGCCCTTGGTGTTACAGTTCACCCACCATTCTAGGCTTGAACCTAAATCTCCAAATGCCCATCTAGTGAAGTAAAACTTAAGGTTTAAATAATCTAAAAAAATAGAACACAAACCTTGAGCAACCTCAGGAAGAGAGGGGCACAGTCATATCTTGATAATATCTGCTTGCTTAATTCATATGTACTAAATTGTTCATATGGAGAAAAGTGCAGAGATTTTTCTAGAGTTGGTAGATTACCCATTTGGTAAACATGTTGCCCTGCACGCAGCTGTTGAGATATCACATGTCAGAATCACCTGCTCTGTCTGAGTATACAGGAACTTGCTTGTCAGACAAAAAGGCCACTAATTACTCTTACCCATCCACACCTTTCCTAACTGTCTGCTAATTGAAGTTTAATGGCCTTTGTCCGATTTTTTGCAGAGTAGATCTCCAATTAGGAAAACATCTGGCTAAATAATATTGCTCATATTTTGCTATGCTATGTATTTTTATTGAATTGATTTAGCAGAGCATCTGCTTCCATTCTTTTTTCCCCAAATATTTTTTATTAAGGATTATAAATGGTAAAAATGTACAGAAATGACACAAAATACAAACAAAAATATAAAAGAAAAAAGTGTGAGAATTAAAAAAAGAAAAGGACAAGAAAAAGAAAGAGGAAAAAGTAACTTTTCTTCATCCCAATGAGTAAAAACAATTTTAGTAGCATATCCACATCACTAAATAAAGCAAAATCTTTTCAATACACAACTCATCTTTTAATAAAAAAATCAGAATCTAATTTATAAGCAATTATTTCTTGTTAACAAAAGTCCAATAAGGACAATCAGATATTGCGAATTTCTTCATGTAGCCCTGGTCAAATAGGCAACTTTATATTCCTTCCACACATTATATTTAACCTCTTCAAAGAAAGTTCCAGAGCTACCTCAATGTTCATTGTTTCAAGGCAAAAGTCTTTCAAAATCTTAACAGAGCTGATTTGTGTATTCAGGAAAAAAGTTATTCAAATCAATTTCCTGATTCACTATCTATACATATAGGAAGGCGGTTTGGTATAATGGTTAAGGCATCAAGCTAAAAACTAAGACACCATGAGTTCTAATCTTTTCCTTAGGCACAAAACCAAATGGTTGACTCTGGGCCAGTTACTGTCTCTCAACCCTATGAAGGAAGCAATAGCAAACCACTCTGGAAATCCTTGTAAAGAAAACTGCAGGGATTTATCCAGGCAATCTCCAAGAATCAGACATGTATATATCTCCTTTAGGGAATGAGTCATCTAGCAGTTCCATGTGTGTTACATTTAAGTACCCTTCAAAGTGGTTTAACAAACATCCAATACAACTTCTTCTATAATTTCATTGCAACATGCTCTATCCATGTTGTCAATAAATTCCTCCATTTTTTGAAGCAGATTATAATATAAATTTGTAATAAAAATGTCTGCTCCATTTTCTTTATTTCCATTCTAAGAAAGTGCTAAGAAACTTCTATCATCATGAATAAAAATCAGGTTCTACTCAGAAATTGATTCCAATTCCTTTATCACTATGATATGGTTATTTGAAGCAAGGCCCAGCTGAACCACTGTAGACCTATTTTTGAACAAAACAAAATCTCTTTGCAGACTTGACCAGCAAATGACCTTTTATGGTGATCATGGTGGAATGAACTTAATGAAATATATGATAAATACTCAGTCTAATGAATTACATCTGATCCATCTGAATACATAGGTGCATGGAAATGCAACAGATATGCTGGGATGATTAAAACAATGATGTGCCCAAGACCAGGAGAAGAAAAAGAACTGATCCATAAAAGTACCACAAACCAGGACATGAACTTCCATGATGAAGAAATACTCAAGAGCAACTAGATCTTTCCCCAATATTCCAAAACACAAATGATTGATGAAAACCAGTTAGTCAAAGTGCAACAATTATAGGTTATGAAATAGGAGAGAAAAAGGAAATATATGTATAAGCTGGGTAAAGTGTATGAAGTATGTACGGGCATTGGGCACATATGTAGAATGTCACTCTATACTTTTTATTCTGTACTTTGCTATTTTGTTTGTGGCTATTTGTTTGTTATTTCTCATGCTATCTTTTCAACATTGGGAAATCTCTCTGAAATCTACTTGCTAATTTAGACAACCTCTCTGCTTATATTAGTTGAAGGAACATATTGATAAATGATGTGTACCTCTAATTAATTGTGCTTGATTTGAGATATATATTAACAAGATAACTTCAAGTTTTGATTCAACGAACCTATACAATTGTTGTACTGTGCATTGTTGCATTCTGTGGTGATTATACCCACCAAAGGTAAAGATCCTGGGAGGGGGGAAAACTTCTCTATTTTCCCTTCATAAGAATGACCTCTGAACACTCATTTTTCATGTAGTCGGTACAGATACTTGAGAACTACCTTGATACCAGAGCTTAATCTGAAGTATAAAATGTTCCAGGTAGTGCATTAAGGCGATTCTCATATTTCATGGATAAAATATTATCCATCAGTAAACACAATCTATTTTTTTTTTTCTTTTAGCTAAAATAATTGAATTTTGTGGACTCCCAATTTTACTGACCCAGCAACCTCACCTCCATGGTTCTAGAAAAGATTTTAAACAGGGTTTTATCTAAGTTCAGGGGAAGTTTTTCCTCCTCGTTCAAAATCAGGAACTTTGTCAACAAGGGATCCTATTTGCGGGTACTTTCATCAAATATGCTCAAAAACAGGCTTTTATACATACATAAATGCAAAGTGCTGCAGGAAGTCATACTTGGATTCAGAATTTTCATTGGTTTGTTTAAAATCCAGATCTTCCCCTACTGGTTTATATGCTAGCTTAGCACTGCCATATGGCCCTAACTCAGCTCCAGGTCCACAGTTGCATTCCTTCGGGGAGCAAGTTTTTTAATTCACTGGAAGATCGCCAAACACACATAGCAATCAGGAGTCATAGAACAGTAAGCCCCCTGCAGACAGAGATACAGCCAAGGAATATAACATAAATTAGACATATTACAGGCAGCTGTCTAACAGACTAATGGCATAGTTCTCACATGGTTTGATGACACAAGTAACAAAGTTCTATTAGCTGTCTCCAGTTTAATGACAGGGTGGGTTGTAGGTCGAAAACCTCAGAAATATAAATGTTATGGAATGGATATTCTACCTTCCCTAAAAACTAAGTGGTATTTACTCTACTTTTCAACCCAAATGAAAAGCAAGCCGGATAGTTCAGGGAGAAGGAGGAGGATCAAATAAAACAGTTTTATTTATGTTCCTGCTGACTTGTTGCCCAGTCCTTTGGAATACCTCCCTAATGTGTTCATTGCTTGTTTAATAAATATCATGTGCCCCTGTTATAAGCATCAAAACTGCCATCCATTAATCTTGAGCAAAATTTTACTTCCAGACCAGAACTTTAACCTGAGATGGGAAGAGAGGGTGGCCAAGGAGAGTTTCTTTTTTCCACATTCAAGGCAATGGCAGGTCCAGAGGGAGACAGTAAATTGAAATTAAGGCTGTTTCGGTTGCTTACAGGATATGCCTGCAAATGTAGATAGATTGAAATGGTGAAAAAGTCTGTTTGTGCCCATTCATATAAAGTGAATGGGTTGTAATGTTCTCCAGCCCTTGGGAATGGTGGCTAGGTGGAAGAAAGAAGCCAGGAAGAATGGGATGGATTTGACATAAGTACATTTAAGTGTGCTGATGGCTTTCTCTCCTCCCTGCCGTTTAATGGTATATTCCACTGGGGTCTACAAGGAAAAAGCAGAGTGAATCCCTGTAGCTCTCTTTTTTAAGAAAAACCATAACAAAAATTAAACAGGTATGAGCCCAGAACGATTACGGATTTTTTTCCTTCTTTGTAGCCAGTAGTGTTGATGTATTATTGTCATTCCAAGGAATAACTGTGAATCTGGGCAAGGAAAAATAGAGGTCTCTATGTGGAGAGACATTAACAGACAGTCTGAGTAATATTAATTAAGTATACTGGTCATGCTGTATAGGAAATCTAATTCCTGCCTCGTGATTGCCAAGAACGCAGATTAGCCACAGTGAGGGGAATTTAAATAAAATGATTTGTCAACATCTTGACAATGGATGAGATTTTGCTCTGCATTTGGAAAGCCCACCAAAGACCTGTCATTGTTGAACAGGAAGAGCTGCTAGAAAGGCAACACAGTGGTTTTGCATCTGTCACTGAGCATCTTGCTTTGAAAGCCATGACACTTTGACCCTCAGTGCATAAGTCATGCCATGATTAGTGGTTGCTGACCGATGCTAATTAGCTGGCAGGTTTCTTTTTGTGACATAGGATCAGTCCTCCCAAACCACAGAATAAGAACAAAATAGCACAGTCAAAAAAGGGGCTTAGGAGAGGGGACTCTTAAGTGATTGGGTAGTAGCTCTTCAGAAGCAAACATCAATGAGTTTGATAAGTCTTAAAGCTGCAATCTTATATGTATTGATTTGGGAATGAGCACCACTGAAAGCTTTTAGATACCACTCAGTAAATACAGTGTGTAATAATAATTTGGAATATGTCTTGGCAAGTGGCAGCACTTGGTTCACCTTTCCTGAAAGCTCAGCAGCATTAGGCCTCATAATTATTTAGATAGAAGATTGCCTGGAAATACCAGGGATATAGATCTGATAGTGCAATCTAAAACATCCTAGAAGAACATCCTAGACAAGCCACTCCTCTAACATTGCCAGAAAAACTGTAAGGATATGTGCATAAAATCTGTAGGACTTGAAGCATTCATTTTACTTGATTATTCTACTAACTATTTTATATGCATGAAGTAGTTGTATTGTTTCCTGTGTTTTGTAAAAGACTAGACAACATGTGACCTCTTGGATCATTGTTTCTAAGATATTTCCTTAGAAATGTCTTAGAAACAGAACAACTATGACTGAGTAAAAAAGCAATGGAAGCAGGAGCAACTTTTGACTTCCTACCAGCTTCCTTCCTCCCTACTTCCTTTGCATACTTCCTTTCTTCCCTCTCCTCGCCTTCCTCTCATTCTGTTATCTTCTTTCTTTCTTCCATCCTACCATTCCACCTTTCTCTCCTTATGTCCCTTCTTTTCCCACTCTTCCTCTTCCTTCTTTCCCCTCTCTCTTCCTCCTTCACTATGGTATAATCATCCTTCAATCCTTCAACCTTCCCCCTCACTCTCCCTTCCTCCCCATCATTCTATCATTATCAGCGCTGTTGCTTGGTGTTATGTCACTGGCTGGAAGGAAACTCGGGAGGCAGTGACTCATTTCAGCTCTTTATTCAGTTTCCAGATCGACTCAGCTCGGCTAGGGAATGCAGCGGCTTATATTGAATTCTCCGGCTAAGCTGTGGCCAATGACACTGCTTTGAATCTCCCGCGATCGGCTTCCTCCACTCGCGGGGGATTCCTTGTGAGCCAATCAGTGCGGCTCGCTCAGCCAATCGTATAGCCGCGCGCCTTAGCCAATCAGAACAGTTATCTACAAGAATGCTAATTACAGTACAGAACACCCCTCCCCTCTTGGTATAGTCCTATGTGACGTAGTCCCGTAAGTAGGCAGGGCTCCGTACTTGTCTACTGGACCTACGCAGGTTAGTTGGTGCCTGGTCTTCAAGTGGTTCAGTTGGTTCCTGTGTCGCTCCTTGCCTCATCGATGGAACCGCCTGGAAGGGTAGGCCAGGCCTTTCGCCGCAACTCCCTCCCGGTCTACTTGGGTTGGTAGAGCTGCTGGCTCAGCTGTTCCCGCCTGGTCTTTCCGGGCTGGTTGAACTTGCTTGGCTGCTCCTTCCAGGTGAGGCTTCGAGCTGGACGTCTGTCGGTGGCTCTGCTGGTGAGTATTGTTGGTTTCTTTCTTGTGGGGGGTGGTTATTTTGGTTTTCTGGATTTTCCTTCCCCTCTTGGTTGGTATTAGGGTTTCCCCTTCTCCCTGTGGTTTCTTTCTCCATGTGTGTTTGCATGTCGGTTGTATTTCCTGTGTAGGTTCTCGATCTTAATTGATCGATGTGTCTTTTCCATGCTCGTCCGTTGGTCGTCTGTAGCTGGTACGAGCGGGGACCTGTCACTTGGGTTATGGTTGCTGGTACCCAGAGTGGGTCCCCGGTGAGGTTTTTTGCTTATACTGCGTCGCCCGGTGTAAATGTTCGGTGTTTGCTAGATGAGTCGGGGGGTTTTCTGGGTTGTATGTGGGGTGTAGTCTGTCGAGTGGGGACCTTAATTTCCTCCCCATCAATAGTTCTGCCGGGCTTTTGTTGGTTGTTGTGTTTATGTGTTGTATAAGTAGCATTTTATTAATTTTCTCTTGGATCTCCCCGGTTTCAATTTTTTGGATTGTTTTTTTCGTAAATTGGACCATTCGTTCCACCCTCCCATTCACCACCGGATGTGCCAGCGCTGTCAGCGCATGCCGTATTCCCTGTTCTGCTAGGAATTTTTCGAATTCCAGCGAGGTAAATTGGGGCCCGTTGTCTGATACTATGACATCTGGGAGGCCATGGGTTGCGAATAGTCTGTTGAATTCTTTGGTGACGGCCTCCGTGGTGGTAGTTCTCATGTTGCTTACCTCCAGCCAGTTGGAGTAAGTATCTACCGTGATGAGGAAGGTGTGTCCCTTCGTAGGTCCGGCAAAATCTATGTGCAACCTGGACCATGGTCCCCTGGGGGTTTCCCATTCCTGGATTGGTGCGGAGGGAGGGCTCGGTCTGGTTTCTTGGCATGGTTTGCATGCTGCCATCCAAGCCTCAATTTGTCTGTCCATCCCTGGCCACCAGGCGTAACTCCTGGCCAAGGCTTTTGTCCTGACAATTCCCGGGTGACCCTCATGTAATAATTTAAAAACTTATTCTTGTAATTTTTCTGGGATGACAACCCTATCCCCCCATAGCAAACAACCTTTTTGTGATGACAGTTCGGTTTGCCAGTTCCGGAATGTCCTGAATTTCTCATCGCCTTCCTTTTCCGGCCACCCTTTCTCTACCCAATGTAAAACCCGTGCCAGATGTTTGTCTTTATTGGTTTCACGAGCAATGTCTGATGCGGTTATGGGTAGATTGGGGAGAGTCTCTATGCTGAGGGTGGATGTTGTGGATGCTGGGTCGGTGTCCAGGTGAGAACGGTGTGCAGCTTAGGGCGTCTGCGTGGGTGATTGTCTTACCGGGTCGGTGTGATAGCCGGTAGCTATAGGCGGCAAGGAATTCGGACCACCCTGTCATTCTTGGAGATAGAATGTTCGGGGTGGTCCTGTTCCCTGCCAGGATTCCCAGCAGTGGCTTGTGATCGGTGATGATGGTGAAAGTCCTGCCGTAGAGGTACTCATGGAACCTCTTCACTGCGGCGACGATTGCCAGGGCCTCTTTGTCCAGCTGACTGTAGTTTCTTTCTGGCTTGGAGAGGGTCCTTGAGAAGAATGCGATGGGCGCTTCTTTTCCATCGGGGAGAGTGTGGCTGAGGACGGCTCCAATGCCGAACGGTGATGTGTTGCATGTGACTGCTAGGGGTAGGGTCTCATTGTACTGGATGAGGACGGCATCCGAAGTGAGCAGGTCCTTGGTTTTGTTGAACGCGGCTTCCTCATGTTTCCCCCAGTTCCAGGCGGCCGCTTTGTCCAAGAGTCTATGCAATGGTTCTGCCACGGTCGCCTTCTGGGGCAGGGAAACATTATAGAAATTAAGTAGTCCTAGAAATGCTTGCAGCTCAGTTTTATTTCTCGGCCTGGGGGCTTCCTTGATTGCTCTGATCTTTTTTTTGGTTGGGTGAATTCCATGCCAGTCTCAAAGGTACCCTAGGAATTCGACCCTCTCGGTGTGCAATTGGTTTTTTTTTTTTTTTTTAACTTTTAGCCCCACGTCTTTGAATTTTTGTAGTACCTCTCTTA
This sequence comes from Hydrophis major, assembly GCA_033807585.1. Lineage (NCBI taxonomy): Eukaryota > Metazoa > Chordata > Lepidosauria > Squamata > Elapidae > Hydrophis > Hydrophis major. Next base: position 371,286,558 of record CM066328.1, read on the forward strand.
GATGACCCTCCAGTTGTTTTTTATTTGCCGCTGACACCAGTACATCATCGAAATACAGAACCACCCCTTGATCCCTTGCAGTAGTCTCTCCATGAGACTCTGGAAAATTCCTGGGGCCACGCTGACTCCAAACTGGAGTCTCTTGCAGCGAAAAGCCCCCTAGTGGGTTACTATAGTCTGTGCTTTTGCGGTTTCCACGTCGACCGGTAGCTGTTGGTAGGCTTGCGCCAGGTCGAGCTTCCGAAAACCTTGCCTCCCCCCAGTGAGTGCAGGAGATGCTGTACTACTGGGATGGGGTAAGCGTTTTGCTGTAAGGCACAATTTAGGGTGGCCTTATAGTCCCCGCAAATTCTCACCAACCCATCGGGCTTGACGGGGGTGACTATGGGGGTCTCCCACCGGGCGTGATCAGTTGGCTCTAGGACTCCCTGTTTGATGAGCTTGTCTAACTGCTCATTGATCTTGGGTCTGAGTGCGAAGGGTACTCGCCGCGGTTTTAAACGGATCGGTGGAATTCCGGGGTCTAGGCTGAACGAAATAGGGGGCCCTCAGTACTTGCCTAGGGTGCCGTCGAACACTTCTTGGAAGTCCTTTGTGAGTTGCTCCTCCCAGTCTGCCTCTGCGATGTGGTCGATGCCCGTCACTTCGATCCCGAGCGGCGCGAACCACTGCAGTCCCAGAAGGCTGGGTCGGTCTCTGTCCACAATGGTCAGGGGAAGCTTTGCTGTGCGCCTCTTGAAGGTGACCTCAAAGTGTCCTGTTCCGACTACAGGGATGCGGTTCCCCTGGTAGTCTTTTAGGATTAACTTCTGGCTTTCCAAATGTCTCTTGTTGATGGCGGGCACCAGGTGCGTAATTTCCCACCATGCAACCATGGAGAGGTCGGACCCGGAGTCCACCTCCATCTTGCATGGCCTGCCCTCGATGCCCACTTCCACGTATACCTTTCGGGCATCCGTGCTTGATGAATGGCCGATGACAACCGTCTGGTGGGTCTCCTCTCTGAATCGGTTCTCGACGTTTCGTCAGCCTCGTCCGTCCTGGTTCCAACGCCTCTCGGGTTACCAGTCTCTTGTTCTGGGGGGGGTGCTGTCCCGTCTCCGGCCGCTGTTGTCGTGTCGTCGGGGACTGTAAGCTTTCTTGAGGCAGCAGACTCGGGTGATGTGACCTCTCTTGTCGCATTGCCAGCAGATTGTGTCAAAAAACCGGCACTCCGATCGGGGATGGTCGCCTCCGCATCCAGCGCATTAGAGTCTCGACTTACGGCTCCGCCGTTCACGCTGGTCTCGATCTGTTTGGAGTCAATGGATGTCCTCCTCTTCGTCCGTGGTGTCAGAGGCGGAGTTGAGGTCGCCATGGTGGGTGGTGGTGGTCACTCGGCAGCTTGCCTCTGGGTGCGTTTCAGCCGTCAGGTCGCTTTGGGAGTTGTGGCTCGGTCTCCAGCATCCGGTCGCCACATTCGGGCTGCTGATTTTTGGGTTGCCTCAGCTGCGGTGGCCTTGGCAAGGGCGTCAGCGAGAGAGATGTCGCCCTTTGCCATCAGTCGGCTTTGTAGTATCGGGTCCCTGAGCCTGAGGACGACGCGATCTCGCAATGCCTTGTCCATGTCCGTGAAACTGCACATGCATCCCAGATTTCGCAGGTCTGCTATAAAATCGCTGATGCTCTCTCCCGGTTTCTGGTCCCGCCGGTAGAAGTCGTGCCGCCTGATGAGGGTGGGCATGACGGGGGCATAGTGGCTTCATAGCAGCAGTTCAAGGTTGGCCCAGTCCATCTCCTCACGTCCTCGGGTTTCGTGAGGGCTTTTGCCATTTTAAACACTGCGGGCCCGCAGTGTGTCAGGAAAACGGCCCTTTTTTTCTGCCCGTTTGCCTCCTTGAGGTTGCTACTTTCTAGGAACATCAGGAACCAATCAATGTACGATTCCCAGTCCTCTGTAGCTTGGTTAAAAGATGCGGGTGGTGCGATGCTGACCATCTCGATGATCTCGCTTTTCTTGGCACCATGTGCTTGGTGGGTATCAGTTGCGCGATCCCACCTTCGTCACCAGTGTTATGTCACTGGCTGGAAGGAAACTCGGGAGGCAGTGACTCGTTTCAGTTCTTTATTCAGTTTCCAGATCGGCTCGGCTCGGCTAGGGAATGCGGCGGCTTATATTGAATTCTCCGGCCGAGCCACGGCCAATGACACTGCTTTGAATCTCCTGCAATCAGCTTCCTCCAATTGCGGGGGATTCCTCACGGGCCAATCAGTGCAGCTCACTCGGCCAATCGTACAGCTGCGCGCCTTAGCCAATCAGAACAGTTATCTACAAGAATGCTAATTACAGTACAGAACACTTGGGTTGGGAAGTTGTGTGAGTCTGAGACAGGCAAGGAAGAAAGGGTGCATAGGTGGGTAGAATAGGTCAAGAAGGATGCCTGCCTGGGGATGAGTGAGAGATACTGGGTCAGTCAGGTACAGGTATAAGGGAACAGCATGGTTCAAGAATACATGGGGTTAGTAGAAGTGTTTGAGAAGTGCCATACCAATCAAAGATGGTGTGTGGAATGGTAGTGGGTGCTTGAGAATGTCCAAGAGATGCTATGTGGGTCTGGGGCACTCGCAGGAGGGCAGTGTGGGTTGGAAAGGATATGGGGATGTGTGCACAAGAGATGTTGCATGGGTCATAGGGATGGTGTAAGTCAGGAAGACACACTTGGAATTGATCAGGTCAAGGTAGCATGAAGCTGGAAAGGTGCATGAGAGTTCCTTTCTCCCTGTTTCTCCTGGCTGAGTCAACCTTGAGCCAGTCAGGATCAAACTCCTGGCAATGGGCAGAGTTAGCTTGAAATACTGCATTCTAACCACTGTGTCACCACAGCTCTTAACTGATTAATAATAATATTAATAAAATATATGAATAAGTATATTTAACATCATTGTTAATATTAGGGGACCATTTTATTTTCCAACTGGTGGCTTCCTTGAGCCACAAATTATTTACAAATCAAAAGTATCCTTTTTATTATCTCATATTTCTTCCAAAGAGCTGCTCACCATTTGTGAACAGAACAAAACAGAGTACAACGAAACAGCCATCATTTATGCTTGCAGCAAGTCTTCAAAGTAGTTTAGATTACTGATATCATTATTATGCAAGTTATGTCATTTGTGTCAAGTTTATTCATTTGGGTAATAATGTTATTACATAAATCATGTAAATCAAGGAAGATGTGATAAAAATCGTGAGTGTCTTGTCTGAATTACTTTGAATGCCATAGACCAGGGGTGTCAAACATGATTTCATTGAGGGCCACATCAGGGTTGTGTTTGACTTTGGGGGGCCAGCTCGACATCACTCATGTTGGGGGCACTTGTGGTGGCCCGAGAGCTCTGCCAGTGAAAATGGGCTCCCGAGCTCCATTCCTGGCTGCGACGGTCTCCTGAAATTTTCCCTATTGCATTAAAAGTCTGCTAAATGGTGGTCCACTAAGTCAGGGGGGTTATATTAAAAAGTGATCTGATAGACCTAGGAGACTTCCAATGTTTATAATCCAAATCCAAAATTATTTGAAAAGAATTTAAAAGAAAGAGGCTTGGAACAACTGAACAATAATTGAGCATATCCCGAAGGCAGAAATGCTTGCAAGAATATGAAGGAAGAGGACCAGTCCCATGGGAAAGAAATTGGATTAACCATGGTTGAACAGCTGAAAAACAAATCTAATTCAACATCTTTTGGATGCAGCAGGTTTTATTGTGCATCTCAAAGAAAAGAGAACTAAGATCCTTTGTCTGTAAAAACATGGCTCAGCAAAAGAAGGTATTTCTCGTGTACAGCTTCCCTGTATTTGGAAAGAAAGGCTAATTGTGTGTTCTCAAGTTGTTAACTTAGTTTCAAAGCTCAGTTTGTCTGCTGACCAATATCCAAGCTGTAAAATGTGAATGGAAGATAGATAGTACAGTCTTAAATCCTATTGATCGGGAATATCAATAGTTAGCTGTAATTATGTTTACTTAACATGGCCACAGTTCATTCCCATATAGTCCCTGATCTAATGATGGACCTTAACTGCATTCAACTGAATTTTATCATAGCCTTGTTGTTGGCCTTTCCTAATGGAGACAGAGAATCAAAGGCAGAATAGCAGAGTGGAAGCACAATTCAGTTTCCACTCCATGTGTTCTGAGACAAGTCTCATTTGCAAGGCAGAGATTAAGGAGGGTCTCTTTATTTTTCAGTTATCACAGTGACAAACAACCCACCATTGGTGGCAGCCCTCAGTTTTCCCTCAGTTTTTCACCAGCCCTCAGTTTTCCCTCAGTCTGGATTCACAAACTAAGTCCCAGGTGACCCACAAGGTAAGAGGGAAGTAACAATAACCACAAGTCCAGAGTTCCCACAAAGTACAGTCCAAGTGTCTGAAATCTGAGAGCTAAATCTAAAATCCACAAGAGTTTGAGGTTCAGAGTCCAAAAGTTCAAAACAGAATCCAGGAAAGCTGGGAAGATGCACATCAAAACAAACAGGTATTCTCAATAAAAACACCTTCCCCCAATGTCTAGGTAAATCACCCTTCCCCAACTGTTCCTTGTGAGGTAGGGCAGGGCTGCTTCCTCACAAGCAGCCTTGCTGACCTCCTTTGTGCCTCCCTCTGTTCTGTTCAGGTGGGGGAGGGAGCTGTTCCTTGCCACAAATGATCTGGACCTGTCATCTCTGCTGGCTCTCTACAGCTGCTCTACTCCAGCAGACAGCTTTCCATCCAGTCAGCTACTCCTGCTCCACTCCCAGATGGCCCTGGGTCTACCTGGTCCTTAGCTCCTGGACTCTTCACTCATTCAGAGAGGACCATATCCTCCCTGTTGAAGGTCTGAGTTCCAATTCTTCATCCTCCTTGAATGAAGCCATTATACCATGTGTGAGTTTGAAGAATTCTTGCAGTGGACTGTATTTCTTCTGTAACATATGAAAGAAGAGAATATACAACTACACAGGTTTTTTCTAGAATTGATTTGTGGATATGGAAGAAGAAATCCATTATAACATAACATATTAGTAACTAGAGAAAATTAATATAATGACTTTAGGAAATAAACTTGAGAAAGGCTTTATCCAAACAGCTGGATCTGGATATTCATTTAGGGATATGAGGTCAAATTGCAAATTTTACAACTCATCCCATGGCTCACTCTCCTACATTCCTTTGATTTCCACTGATTTTTCCATGTGCGCTTCTTTGAACAAGATGATCCATTCTTCATATGTGTTCAAATCAATATAACATAGCTTTATAACTTGTTCATTTTATGAAGGAAGAAAAGATGAAAACCAAAGCATTTGAATGGAATGAAACAATATTCTTCATATAATTATTTCTATCTATGTGTTAACAGCAGGTGTTTGATCTATTTCATTATGTTATTGCTTTAGTAAAAATAGCTGTTAATACATTACTTACAAGGTTATGATTTCCACTTATTTTTCTTAGCAAGAAAAGGACATTAGAATTTTTTTTAGTGTTGCAACTCTATTACTGCCAACATTAATATGTAGATATAATATATATTGATTTGTAGCTATTGGTTCAGGATAGATAGATAATTTTATATTATTTTCTTTTATGAAAATATGAATAGATACATATGAAAGATACTGAAAACAGAATATAGAGAGGAAATTTCTGAATGTTTCAGCTTATCCAAAATATGGGGGGAAATGGAGAAGTCTATGCAGATTCATCAGCTCTCAAAAAAAGGGAACTGCAGAACGAAAAATGACTCCTATGTGAATGCCAATGGATATAGGTGATGGTGCCCCTTTAGAAAAGTATCAGGAAGAATGGAAAGAATGACTGGGATTGGCCAGACTTTAATGAGAGCCATAAAATTAAATAAAAAGTGTCCTACTTTGGAGTCATCCCATAGAGTGAAGTACCATGGAGCCTGTTCCTGTTTGAATGAATGAAGCATTTAGTTTAGAAAGTTCATAGTAAAAATTATAAACCAGTATTTATTTCTATATGCATATATCTCTGGAGTAATAAGAAATAGACTCCCAGAAGGTGTTATAACTTCTAAGCAGAGGTGGGATGCTACCAGTTCGGTCTGGTTCTATAGAATTGGTAGCTTTGAAGAGCAGCAGACACCAAACCGGTTCGGTGTCTGCTGCTCTGTTTGGCCCACCCACCCACCTGGGCTCTTATCTGACCTTTATTTTCTGCTTTTTCAACCTCAGCTGCTTTGTGCGGCACAGCTGAGGTTGAAAAAGCAGGAAAGAAGAGGAGTTTGAAATGCTGCACACTCGCGTGCAGCACTTGTCAGTTGTCCGGGTGGCACAGCTGAAGGTTTTTTAGAAATGGTCTACACATACACACACACACACACACAAAGCACCCTCACCAGGATTGGGATTCTACTTGTAGGAGAACCGGCAAATCGCACCACTAGCTGGCCCCACCCTGCCCCCTCACTCCTTACCTGGCATGTGCACCATCAAACTTGCCTGCTAAGTTGCTATTTTTCCTTTCCCCCGCCCCCAGCCATCAGCTGTTCTGCTGTGCTGGGAGATTTAGATTAGCTAGAAAGCAGGAAATTGTTGCATTTCTTGCTTTCTAGCTAATCTAAAAGCAGAGCTGAACCTTCCTTAGGACTGAAGCTTCTATTTTTCAGTGCAGACTCAGTTAGCCAATTGCAGAAAGATAGATCTCTGAATGAATCTGTGATTCTGTGAGCAACTCAATCTGTCTGCCTGCTTTGCCTGATTTTGGGTAAAATTTGCTCTTTTTTAATTAAAAAAAAATCAATATTTACATACATAGTGTGTTGTGAGTTAATTTTGTGAGTTTGCTTGCAAGCAAATTTTATGTGATAGACTCAGGTAGCCAATTGCAGAAAGATAGATCTCTGAAGGAAACTGTGATTCTGTGAGCAATTCAATCTGCCTGCCTGCTTTGCCTGATTTTGGGTAACAGTTGCTCTTTTTTATAAAGAATTCAATATTTACATAAATATTTATAATATTTACATACAAGCCATGCCCAGCCAGTCACATGACCACCAAGCCACACTCACAAATTAGGCCATACCCACAGAACCGGTTGTTAAGAAATTTGAATCCACCCCTGCTTCTAAGTAACTTTAAAGTTAGTACTTATAGTACTTCTATACGATTCTATGTTCTGTGAACTTTCATGAGAACTTCATAAGATAATCATGAATCTGACTTGAGAGTTCTAAAAGGAAACACGTTTGTCAAATTATAGTATTTATCAGCTGCAATGCTTTCTTGTCCAATTAATATTTAGTTAATATGCTTGTCTGTTGACTGGCATTTACACTAATGAAAAACAACCATGTTCCTATAAAACCTATTGTTCACACAAATTGAGTCAAGCATTCATTTAATCTTTTCTCTGAGGGTTTTATTTTTTACTTCTTTCAGCCATGTCTCTGTTACAAGCCATCATGTCTCTCTGTGGATTTTTCCTCCAATGTGGCATATGGAGAATGAATACTTCAAAAATATTTATATTGTCCCTGTCGCCCATAATAGTATTACAATAACCATTTTATGACTCTCATAAATTTTTGAAACTTCCCTGCAGCCCCCTGTAATTTCATCATTCTGTGTAAAAGAGAACCCAAGAAAAGTTAGTTTAACTGATACTTCTACAGTATTAAGATGAATGGATTTCTCGATTAATGTAGTTCTCATTGTGCAATAAAGAAATATTTTCCTTTCCTTTCTTTGCCAAGTGGAAAAAAAAAAGCAGATCTATTCAACTATTTGTCAACTCCCATTAGAAACATTTAACAGTAATAAAATTTACAGACTTGGTTTCCAGAAGATGCCGTCAGCATGATTGCTAAATCTTAAATACAGTGTGCCTTCCCTGTTTTCCACTATGGTTTCAGACAGACACAAAACCTTCTTCTGGATCAGCAGATGGAGAAACTATCTTTCAAGCTTACCAAATAAAAATGAAAATTCATTATTGGCACAGTGCAAATAATCTATAAAATACTACATGTAAATCTCACAACAAAGCTGTACAGTGTATATTATGATTTAGAGGAACATATGGAATATATTAACCTCAACTGATAGCTGATTAAATTAGACCGATTGTTTGAATATACAAAGGCTTTTCCAATAATAACTAAGATGGAAAGCTTAAAACTCATCCTATTTGGGAAAAGACAATGGGATAGAGTGGAAAGAATTAGAAAAGATTGGAGGGGGGTTTGAGAAAATTCTCAATTAGTAGCACAGATCATTCCACCTATAGAAGAGAGAAAGAATATATACATAATGAGAAAAATATAAAGGAAAAGAGATTTATTGCTAAATGTTTATTATCACCCTACATTTGGCAGTATGAGCTTGCACATATTAGAGTTATTGTGAGTAATTTTCAGTTAAGTTTGCACCAAGTACACTCCCAGTCAATACCTATCTCAAGATCAGAGCAAGCACATCTCCCAAGTAGAAAAATACCTGGTGTTTATTTAGTAAACATCAACAAATATCAAATCATTAATGCTAACATGGGGTGAGGCAGGAAAGGGAAAGAAAGGGAAATATGAACCATAGGCAAATATTTTTGAATTATCTATAGATCTGTATCAAAGGGGCATAGAATTTTTTAGAGCCACTTGAAATAACTCTGTTCATAATTAGCAAGAATGGTCAGACTTAAACTTTTTGTCTACATAAAAGCAGCACAATAGATATGGAAAGCATGATAGGTCATTCCCACTCTACGCTACACCATGCAAGAAACTTCTTTTTGGATGGGATAATGTATTCAACAAAATCAACATTAATACATTGACCCTTCTAAATCAGTCTTTCAATCATATTCAGAATTTATTTGATCACTTTAGCAAATCTCCTGCAGTAGATATGAAGGTCTGCTACATCACAACCACTCTGGACAATGCGGGGGAGTGTTTTTGAATGGTTCTATTGTTTGTACCTTATCATCTCCAAAAGATGATCCTAAAGCGACCATCAACATCTATATTAATCTATAGTATCCCACAGTATTCTCTTTTACTCCAAGATTGTTTAACTATTTCATAAAGATTTGGGTGGGGAGATCAACAGAGCTTTTTGATGACAGCTATTAATATTACCATGCCAAAGAACTGAGGCCTTTGAACTATAGTGAGAAGACTCCTGAGATCCCTTGGACTGTAAGGCGATCAAACTGGTCAGTCCTAGAGGAGATCAACCCTGACTGCTTTTTAGAAGGCCAGATCCTGAAGATGAAACTAAAATACTTTGGCCACCTAATGAGAAGGAAGGACTCATTGGAGAAGAGCCTAATGCTGGGAACAATTGAAGGCAAAAGAAGAATGGGACGACAGAGAATAAGGTGATTGGATGGAATCACTGAAGCAGTAGGTGTGATTTTAAATGGACTTCAGAAAATGGTAGAAGACAAGAAAGTCTGGAGGAACATTGTTCATGGGGTTGCGATGGGTTGGACATGACTTCGCAACTAACAACAATAACAACAACATTAATATTACCATGTAATCCTAAGGAGCAATATAATATTGTGAATACCAAAGTTCAGTAAACTTTAATGAGGAACACAAAATGAAATTCTAATAAAGTTCAACAAAATGGACTCATGTTGGTTAATACGAAACTGGAGTTTAGGATCTAAGCTCAACATGTTTTCTAGGCATTATATTTCTCCAAGGCACAGTCGATGAATATTTCTTGATCTTTAGCTACCTCTGACTCACAAATGGTGACTCTGATAAACAGTATTATTGCAAATTATATCCAATGTACTAATTGCAACCTGGTTAAGATCTGGTCTTACAGTATTTAAAGGAAATGTTTCACACTTGATATGCATTCTGTATGGACTACTGCAAAAGGCAGTAGGGAAAACTTTTGAAAAGATCCCAGGAGTTACAACTAGTACAAAATGCTGCAAATAAGTGGTAACAGCATTGTTTCTGGTTATTTACTGAGGACCATTTGAGATATTGATATTAATCTTAAAATTCCAAAATAGCTTGGGACTATCTCAATGACCAGTTCTCCTGGTAGGAAGCTCTTCAGTTCCTTAGATCAGCAGAAGAAGCTTTTTTTTTTAAAGGACCCTTATATACCTGACACACAGAAGAAAGCCTTCTTCTACACTGTGGCAAAGCAATGGAGGCATTCCCTTGGAAGCTGCATTTGGACCTTTCTCTTACTATACATCTCTTTGACCAGTTTTCTACCTGGGGATGAATATTTCCCCACTTTTAACTTTTTCATTTAATTTTAATGGAGGAGGAAGAGGAGAATATCCAATAAATGTCACCAAAAAATGAAAGAGGAAGTGTGACTCTTCCCACATTTCCTCCTTCATATATTTTCAACAGTCGATAGTTTGTATAATTCCAACAACATTGGACAAACTATTTACCATAGTAAGGCTGTATTACTATTCTTCTTCTCATCTTTTCTATTACCCATCTCCTTTTCTACTTTGTTGCTTGTATCTTTACGATTTATATTGTTTTATTTAGTTTCCTAATATGATTTATGTTGATTGCTTATTTAGTATCCTATGACTATCACTAAGTATTGTATCTTATGATTTATGATGAATGTATTTTTATGATGACTATGATCATGATTTATCACTTATAGCTTTTATGTACACTGAGAGCTTATGCACCAAAGACAAATTCCTTGTGTGTCCAATCACACTTGGCCAATAAAGAATTCTGTTCTATTCTATTCTTAAGCAAAACTGTTTTCAGATTCCTGTTATGAAAAGTCCATGCAATCACCCTTAAACATCTAGGTGTTACTAATGCTGTTCTGAAAGGTTCTACAAAAGCAGCAGAAGCAGCAAGACAAAATTGCTCTTAACAAGGGGAAATTTGTTTGGAATTCAGTTTACACAATATGCATTCCATGTTACCCAAATGAAAATATAGTGTGTGTTTCTGGATTGCAATCAGAGCTATGGATCACTTGAAATTTATGCAACAACTAAGGAGAAAAGAGAGGAAATTGCACTTGAAAAAAAAATCTGAAAAAAAAATCCTCAAAAGAAGGTTCACATTTGGAATGTCAATTCATCAAGTAACAAATCCCAATATATTACTAATTCACATTAACTCTTAAGCATGACTATTTTCCTCATTTTACACTAGTGTCCAATTAAATCTGTACAATAAAATACCATCCTTTTGCTGCACTGATGTCTCTTCCTGATATTTAGCCCATGTGTTATGGAAAGGCTTGGTAGGGTGACAGAAGGCAAGCTGTGAATACAAGTAGATTTTAATCCTAAATTCTTTTACATGATATATAGAAGAAAAGATCATCAATCATGGTTATAAGCCATAAAGCTGACAGGGGAAAGAAAAGAAAAAGTGAGTCATGGGAGGGGGGATGCTAGAGAGAAAACCATAAAATGAAAATCTCATGATGAATTAGTTTGTATTTTCTGTTTTCATTTCTGACAGAGGGAAGGAAATACTCCATGTTTTCTTAAGGAAGTGCAAATTTCTCCACTTCATCCATTTGAAATGCTTCCCCGCAGGCAATTTAAACTAAAGTATGAAAGTTGGGATACCTTAAATGGAAATAATGATTCCCTGTAGATTTTGCCTCATCAACATGCTAGCAGCTCAGCACAGCTCCAAAGGAAAACCATTTTATAGTCATTTAGCATGGTCCATTTATAGAAAGCAGTTCATATGGAGCATCCATTTATTCTCATAGTTTCTTTCCCATATTTGATAAAATAGAAGATGCAATTGGGACAAGCATCTAAAGAAAAAAAGCCCATAAACTTGGAAACTGGGCTCTAAAAATCATGTGTTGCTATAAAACGAGTTGTAGACTTGAAATATTTTGCAATGGCTTACTTATATAGCAATCATAAGTAGGACTATTGTTTGTAGGGGCTTTAGGGAGGGGATAGTATTTCCATTTTTAATACATTGTTTGGCCTCTCCATAAAACATACAGGGAACTTATCCCAAAGATAAGAGAGAAAACTAGGTTTGGGAAAAGAGATCATGCAAACAATACAAAAGTGAAAGAAGAATTATCAAAACACCATTTAAATTTGGGGCAAGATATGAGGAAATGGTTGAAGGATCCCTTTGGTAAGGACATTTGCTAAGCACATCCTTGATCCCACAAAATAATTGAAGCACATTTATATTAATGTATTTCAAAAATGGGAAGTTTAAATCGGTTTTCTGTAAACTGGTGACATCTATGATTAATTTGGATTACAATTTCCACCAACCTTAACTAGAATATTCAGTGATCAGAGATTAAGAGATCTGTCTTCTGAAAAGTCTGGAGTGTTCAAGAATGTTACTTAAGAAAATATTTTACAAGCTATATACTGTTCGCCATTATTACTGTGGTATTCTGATCCTTCCTCTATGGCAGAGGTCTCCAAACTTGGCAACTTTAAGACTTGTGGACTTCAACTCCCAGAATTCCTCAGCTAGCATAGTAGATCATCCATATTTTGAAGACCATATGCAGCTCCCCAGCATCCAATCTGCAGCATCTCAAAATGCCAAGACTGTTTTCCTATATTCCTTTGCAAAAATGTTGGATTTGGGGAATGCATTTTTTTTTCAAAACAAATCTGGGAATGGGAATATATGGCTTCCAGATAATGAACTGCTCCCATTCTCATCTTTACCCTCCCTTCCCCCAAAACCAGGCCCAAATCACATAGTTAAAATTTAGTGACAAAATAATTAAGAAGGAAATTCCTTCTATTCGCACACTTAACTACATCCCCCCCCCCACACACACACACCAACTGATTCTGAAAACAGCCCAAAATGTATCAATCAAGCTCTACATGTTTGATGTACTGTGGAGTATATTTCAGAGTTCCGTAATGCCCTAAAATAAAGGCTAGAACATATGAAGGATAGTTGCAGGAATTGGGCATGTCTAGTTTAACGAAAAGAAGGATTGGGTGGCAGGATAATAGTGTTCCAATATTTGAGGAGCTGCCACAAGGAAATGGAGGCCCAATCTAGTCTCCAAAGCACCAGATGACAAGACAAGAAACAAAGGAGGGAAACTAATTAAGGAGAAAAGCAACCTAAAAGGAGAAATTTCCTGACAGTGAAAACAATCAGTGGAATGAGTTGCCTCTAGAACAGGGGTCTCCAACCTTGGCTCCTGGAAGCCTGGCGGACTTCAACTCCCAGAGTTCCACAGCCAGCTGGCTGTGGAATTCTGGGAGTTGAAGTCCGCCAGGCTTCCAGGAGCCAAGGTTGGAGACCCCTGCTCTAGAAGTTTCAACACTGGAAGTTTTGAAGAAGAGATTGACAACCATTTGTCTGAAATGGTATATGGCTTCCTGCTTGAGCAGGGAACTATGCTGCCTCCGGTCCAATCTAAATATAGTATATAAAATCATACATTGCAATGTCCTACCTGCAAATGAATACTTCAGCTTCAACCATAACAACACAAGAGCAAACAATAGATACAAAGCCAAGGTTAACCGCACCAATCTTGACTGCAGGAAATACGACTTCAGAAACAGAGTGGTCAATATCTGGAATACTCTACCTGACTCTGTGGTTTCTTCCCCAAACCCCAAAAACCTTAACCTTAGACTCTCTACTATTGACCTCATCCCTTTCCTAAGAGGACTGTAGGGGGCGTGCATAAGCGCACCAACGTGCCTACCATCCCTGTCCTATTCTTTCTTTTTATTTTTCTTATAAGTATCTATCTCATGTATTCAAAACTGTATTTTGAATACAAAAACTATACCTGTATCTTGTAAGCAATTGACAAATCAAATAAATACTACTAAAAAATACTGACTTCTGAGGTCCTTTCCAAATCTGCTATTCTGTTAAAGTTCCCAAATCTACACAGGCTCCTTATATCCTTATATCCTAAAGAACTCACAGCTTTGGTTTTCTTCTCTCCCCACATTATTAAGAGGATAAGAAATAGACACAGTAGAATGTTACAGAGAGAATAGAATAGAATAGAATAGAATAGAATAGAATAGAATAGAATAGAATAGAATAGAATAGAATAGAATAGAATTCTTTATTGGCCAAGGGTGATTGGACACACAAGGAATTTGTCTTGGTGCAAATGGTCTCAGTATACATAAAAGAAAAAATACATTCATCAAGAGTCAAGAACCATAGATACAATACTTAATGATAGTCATAGGCAGGGGTGGGATTCTACCAGTTCGCACCTATTCTCTAGAACCGGTTGTTAACATTCTAAGCAGTTCAGAGAACCGATTGTTAGAAGAAATTACTGGCTTAATCCTGTAAGGAAGGCAGGAAAGAAAAATTCTGGTATTGCTTACAGAAACTGCCTCTCCGTTAACCCTTATTACATTCTTGGCAGGACTAAACTTCCTGTCTCAGGAACGTCTCTGGTGTTATTTTTCCCTCCTTTGCTGGTACTTTGCTCCTGTGGAGTGACCATTCAAAGTTACAGTGGCACTGAAAAAAGTGACTTATGACCATTTTTCACACTTACGACTGTTGCAGCATCCCCACAGTCATGAGAGGCAAGGTGAGGAGATACATGCCTCGATGTGAGTGATATTGAGTTGGCCACACCCAGCCAGTCACATGACCACCAACTTAGCCATGGCCACAGAACTAGTTATTAAAAAATTTGAATCCCACCCCTGGTCATTGGGTACAATAAAAGTGGGGAATAATGACCCCTCCATGATTATAGGCACCATACTTCAAAAAACAATTAGCATGAAGAAAAAGATGGAAGAGGACTATTCCCCCAGTGCCCTTTTTTTGAGCTTCCCGAAAATTATTCACTTTGGCCTCATCCAACAGGGCTATTCTTATGATAATACTACCCAGTTTGATTTATTTAAATCTATATTTCTGAGTGGGTTGAATTTATGTGCAAATTAAATCCCTCCACTTCCTCATTTTTGGCAAAATGTAAGGTGAGGAATGTATGCATTGCTACATGATATCCAAGTGGAAAGTAGAAACAACTCCTGGATCAATGAACCATACCTTAACATCTGTAATGTTATAATATGCCTATTATATATTTATAAATGTAACTGATTCAAGCATATGTATATATGTTCTTATTCAATAGAGACCTATTATTTTTCCTTCTATATTCACTCTCAGAATTATCTGTATCATGAAACTATTCCTTTATGCTGATCCTGCCAAAACTCTGTGCTTGAAAGATTTCCCCACACACTCATATACAGGAGCACCCCAATAAATCTAAAGAAACTACCAAGAAATTCTAATTTCTATATTCTCAACTGGAGGATTTGAAAAATGGCCAAATTATAGGATAGAACACCACCTACACAATAAAGTTGGTAGAACATCAAACTGTAACAGATATCTAAATTAAAATTCCAGATGCTTTTATCCTTGGTTCTCCTTTATGACATTCTGTTAAGAAGTCAATTTCTCAGTCTGCTTTTGCTATCTTAAGGGAAAAAACCCAGCTATAATTTTACATTATTTCATAAATAGTATTCTTGATACATTTACAATATTATTAATTTCCACAGCATAACAGCACATTTTCCACTCTTTCCAGCATATTTAAATAAATTAAGAGCTTAAATTCCAGGATAAAGGCTGTCCTTTTATCACCCAAGAAAATAAATATATATGTAGGAATGGGTTCTAAGGATAGATTTTGGAGAACTTAAGAAATGTGATTGATCGGTATTTATTATAAAATGTTGCTTCTGTTATGTCCGGCGTGGCAAGGAGGCCAGGACTCAGTGACTTGGTTCAGCTCATTTATTGGTCCCGAGAACGGCTCAGGTTCCGGGGGAAAAACTGCGGCTTTTTATTCCCAAGCCGCGGCGGCCGTGGCCAATGGCACCGCTTTGAATCTCCCGCGATTAGTTTCCACCAATCGTGGGAGATCCTCAGCGGGCCAATCAGAGTGGCTCGCTCGACCAATCGGATCCCTGCACGCTTTGACCAATCAAAGCGCGGCGTTTACAAGAATGTAAATGACTGTACAGAACACCCCTCCCCTCTTGGTTTGGTCCTACGTGACATAGTCTCGTAAGTAGGTGGGGCTTCGTACTTGCCTACTGGACCTGCGCAGGTCAGTTGTTGTTTGGCTCCCGGTCGGGTTCTCTGTTGCTCTCGGCCTCGTCGATGGAACCATCTGGAAGGTGTCGCCGGGCCTCTTGTCGCAGCTCCCTCCCGGTCTACCCGGGCTGGTTGAGCTGCAGTTTCCGCCGCTCCCACTTAGTCTTTCTGGGCTGGTTGAGCTGGCCTGGCTGCTTCTTCCGGGTGAGGCTTTGAGCTGGCTGTCGGTCGGTAAATGTTGCTGGTTTCTTTCTATTGGGTTTTGGTTCCTGGGGTATTCCCTTCCCTCTTGGCTTGTATTAAGGGGGTTGTCTGTGTTTGGTTGCGTATCGGTTGTGTTTCCTGTGATTGTTCTCGATCTTAGTTGATCGATATGGCGTTTCCAGGCTTGTCCATCGGTTGTTTGCAGCCGGTACGAGCGGGGGCCTGTCAGTTGGATTATGGTTGCTGGTACCCACAGTGGATCTCCGGTTAGGTTCTTTGCATAGATGGCATTGCCTGGTGCAAAGGACCGGTGCTTGCTAGAGGAGTTGGGGGGGTCTCTCCGGGTTGTATGTGGGGTGCAGCCTGTCTAGTGGGGACCTTATTTTCCTCCCCATTAGTAGCTCTGCCGGGCTTTTGTTCATTGTTGTGTTCGGGGTTATATGTTGTATGAAGAGCATTTTATTTATTTTTTCTTGGATTTCCCCGTGTTCGATTTTTTGGATGGTTTTTTTCGTAAATTGAACCATCCGTTCCGCCCTTCCGTTCACCACTGGATGTGCCGGAGCTGTCAATGCGTGTCGTATGCCCCATTCCACTAGGAATTTTTCAAATTCAAGCAAGGTGAATTGGGGCCTGTTGTCTGACACGATGACATCTGGGAGGCCGTGGGTTGCGAATAGCTTGCTAAGTTCCTTGGTCATGGCCTCCGTAGTGGTGGTTTTCATGTTGCTTACCTCCAACCAGTTGCAGTAAGCATCTACCGTTATAAGGAATGTATGTCCCTTAGTGGGCCCGGCAAAATCTATGTGGATCCTGGACCATGGTCCCCTGGGGGTTTCCCATTCCAGGATCGGTTCCACGGGAGGGCTCAGTCTGGTTTCTTGGCAGCGTTCACATCTTGCCACCCAGACCTCGATTTGCTTGTCCATCCCTGGCCACCAAGCGTAACTTCTGGCCAGGGCTTTCGTTCTAACTATGCCCGGGTGCCCCTTGTGTAACAAACCCAATACCTTCCCTTGTAGTTTTTCCGGAATAACAACCCTATCCCCCCACAGTACACACCCTTTTTGTAGCGAGAGTTCTGTTTGCCGGTTCCGGAATGTCTTGAATGCTTCGTCATCATCTTTTTCCGGCCACCCTTTTTCTACCCATGTAACACCCGCGCCAGATGTTTGTCTTTATTAGTTTCTCAGGCAATGTCTGACACGGTTATGGGTAGATCGGGCAGAGTCTCTATGCTGAGGGTGCTCGTCGTGGGTGCTGGGTTGGTGTCTAGGTTGGGTAACGGCGAGTGGCTCAAGGCGTCTGCATGGGTGATAGTCTTACCGGGTCGGTGTGTGAGCCGGTACCTATAGGCGGCAAGGAATTCGGACCACCTTGTCATTCTGGGAGATAGGATGTTCGGGGTGGCCCAGTTCCCTGCCAGGATGCCCAGAAGCGGCTTGTGGTCTGTGATAATGGTGAACGTGCAGCCGTAGAGGTACTCGTGGAACCTCTTCACTGCTGCGATGATGGCCAGGGCCTCTTTGTCCAGCTGGCTATAGTTCCTCTCTGGTTTGGTGAGTGTCCTTGAGAAGAAAGCGATGGGTGCTTCTCTTCCATCCGGGAGTGTGTGACTGAGGACGGTGCCGACGCCGACGCCGAAGGGTGAGGCATCGCATGTGACGGCAAGTGGTAGGGTCTCATTGTATTGGAAAAGGACGGCATCCGAGGTGAGCAGGTCCTTGGTTTTCCTGAAGGCAGCTTCCTCGCGTTTCCCCCAAGTCCAGGTGGCTGCCTTGTCCAAAAGCCTATGCAAAGGCTCCATCGCGGTCGCCTTTTGGGGCAGGAAAACATTGTAAAAATTAAGCAGTCCCAGAAATGCCTGCAGTTCCGTTTTATTCCTGGGTGTGGGGGCCTCCTTAATGGCTCTGATTTTGTTTGCGGTTGGGTGGATGCCATGCCAGTCTGGGAGGTACCCCAGGAACTCGACCCACTCTGTGTAAAGCTGGCATTTCTCTCTCTTCACTTTTAGCCCGGTTTCCTTGAATTTCATTAGCACCTCCCTTAGATGACCCTCTAGTTCTAGCTGGTTGGTTGCCGACACCAGCACATCATCGAAGTAGGGCACCACCCCCTTAATTCCTTGCAAAAGCCTCTCCATGAGGCTCTGGAAAATCCCAGGCGTCACGCTGACTCCAAACTGGAGTCGGTTACAGCGAAACGCTCCCCGGTGGGTAACTATGGTTTGCGCCTCAGCGGTTTCTGCATCGACCGGCAGCTGTTGGTATGCTTGTGCCAGGTCGAGCTTCGCAAAAACCTTGCCTCCCCCCAGTGAGTGTAGAAGGTGCTGCACTACTGGGACGGGGTAGGCGCTTTGTTGTAAGGCGCAATTTAGGGTGGCCTTATAGTCCCCGCAGATTCTTACCGACCCATCGGGCTTGACTGGGGTGACTATTGGGGTCTCCCACTGGGTGTGGTCGATTGGTTGTAGGACCCCTTGCTTGACAAGCTTGTCAATTTGCTTGTCTATTTTTGGCCTGAGCGCAAAGGGTACCTGCCTTGGTTTTAGGTGTATCGGGGGGATGTTGGGGTCTAGGCTGAAGGAGATGGGGGGCCCTCGGTACTTGCCTAGGATGCCGTTGAACACTTCCTGGAAGTCCCGTGCCAGTTGCTGTTCCCAATCGGTCTCGGTGGTGTGGTTGATGCCTGTGACTTCGATGCCGAGTGGTGCGAACCATTGCAGTCCCAAAAGGCTGGGTCGGTCTCGGTCCACGATTGTCAGGGGAAGCTTTGCGGTGCGGCCCTTGAATGTTACCTGGAACTGTCTGGTTCCAACTACCGGGATGCGGTTTCCCTGGTAGTCCTTGATTATTAGTCTCTGGTTCTCCAGTCCCTTCTTGTGGATGGTAGGCACCAAGTGCTTGATTTCTTGCCAGGCAACCATGGAGAGGTAGGACCCGGAGTCCACCTCCATTTTGCATGGCTCGCCTTCAATGCCTACCTCCACATAGACCTTTCGGGCGTCGGTGGTTGATGCGTGGCCAATGATGACCGTCTGGTGGGTTTCCTCCTTCCGCCGGGTTTCGCCACCTCATCGGTTCCGTCCGCTCCGGTCCCATCGGCTGTCGGCTTGGTGATCTCTGGCAATGGGGTGTGTGCTGTCCCGTCTCCGCTCACTGTGGTCCCGCCGTCTGGGGCTGTAGGCCTTCCTCAATCGGCAGACTCAGGTGATGTGACCCTTTTTGTCACAGTGCCGTCAGACTGCATCGAAGAAACGGCACTCTGCTCGAGGGTGGTCACCTCCACACCTGGCACATGCGGTCCCCGACTTATGACCCGGCCGATTGCGCTGGTCCCGTCCCATCTGGAAACGGTGGATCTCCTCCTCCTCGTCCGTGGTGTCGGAGGCGGAGTGGAATTCGCCGTGATGGGTGGTGGTCTCACGGTGACTTCCGGTTGGGCCTCAGTCGCCCATCCTGGGTCGGCGGTCACGGTGCGGTCTCTGGTGTCTGGTCTCCCCATGCGGTTCGCCAATTTCCGGGTTGCCTCGGCTGCGGTGGCTTCAGCGATGGCGTTGGCGAGGGCGATGTCTCCTTTGGCCATCAGTTGGCTCTGTAGGACTGGGTCTCAGAGTCCGAGTACAACGCGGTCCCGTAAGGCCTCATCCATGTCCGACAACCCGCACATGCCCCCTAGGCTTCGTAGCTCAGCCACAAAATCGCTGATGCTCTCGCCCACTCTCTGGTCCTGCCGGTAGAAATCGTGCCACCTGATGAGGGTGGGCACGGCAGCGGCATAGTGGTTCCGGAGCAATGGTTCAAGGTTGGCCCAGTCCATCTCCTTGACGTCCACGGGTTTCGCTAGAGGTTTTGCCATCTTGAACACTGCGGGCCCACAGTGTGTCAGGAAGACGGCTCTTTTCTTTGGCCCAGCGGTGTCCTTCATGTTGCTACATTCAAGGAACATGAGGAATCTGTCAGTGTATGATTCCCAGTCCTCGGTAGCGGGATTGAAGGGCGCGGGCGGTGCGATGCTGGCTATCTCGTCGGTCTCACTTCCTCCGGACACGTGTTGGTGGGGATTAGCCTTGGAATCCCATCCTCATCACCAGTGTTATGTCTGGTGCGGCAAGAAGACCAGGACTCAGTGACTTGGTTCAGCTCATTTATTGGTCCCGAGAATGGCTCGGGTTCCGGGGGAAAAACTGCAGCTTTTTATTCCCAAGCCGCAGCGGCCGTGGCCAATGGCACCACTTTGAATCTCCTGTGATTAGTTTCCACCAATCGCGGGAGATCCTCAGCGGGCCAATCAGAGCAGCTCGCTTGACCAATCAGATCCCTGCGCGCTTTGACCAATCACAGCGCGGCATTTACAAGAATGTAAATGACCGTACAGAACAGCTTCCATTTTAATTACATTGTGTGGTATTAAACAAATTTCAACAATACTTAATTCACTTGATTGAAGAGAAATCGTTCAAGCATAATGGTAGGAAAAGAGTACTATGGGAAATTCTTTTTTTCTCCAGCAAACATCTACATTTTTATTTATTTATTTTGTCAAGCGATTACAAAATTACAGGTATAACTATAGACATAGTTATGAGTACATGAAATGGATACATACAAGAAAAATAAAAAGAAACAATAGAACAGGGAGGGTAGGCACGTTGGTGCGCTTATGCACATCCCCTACAGACCTCTTAGGGAAGGGGTGAGGTCAATAGTGACAGTCTAAGGTTAAAGTTTTTGGGGTTTGGGGAAGAAACCACAGAGTCAGGTAGAGTATTCCAAACATTGACCATTGTTGCTGAAGTCGTATTTCCTGCAATCAAGTTTAGTGCCGTTTAGCTTGAGTTTGTATCTATTGTGTGCTCTTGTATTGTTATGATTAAAGCTGAAGTAGTCATTGACAGGTAGGACATTTACAATATATAATTTTATATACTATACTTAGAGCAGACTGAAGGCAGCGTAGTTCTAGGTTTTCTAGGTCTAGAATTTCAAGTCTGGTGGTATAAGGTATTCTGCAATGAATACAGGAGTGGAGAATTCTTCTTGTGAAATATTTCTGAACTCTCTCCACTGTATTAATATCAGATATGTAATGCAGGTTCCAGACTGATGAGCTGTCTTCAAGTATTGGTCTAGCAAAGGTTTTGTATGCCCTAGTTAGTAGTGTGATATTACCAGAGAAAAAGCTACGTAGAATTAGGTTAACAACTCTTAACGCCTTTTTGGCTATGTAATTGCAGTGGGCTCTAGCACTTAGGTTATTAGAGATGAGTACTCCAAGATCCTTTACAGAGTTTGGATCATCAACAAGGTCTTGACTATTCAGCTTGTATTTTATTTTCTGATTATTATTTTTTTGCCAATATGTAAGACAGAGCATTTATTTGTTGAGATTTGAAGTTGCCATTTGTTTGACCATTCTGATACATAGTCAAGATCTTTTTGAAGGGTAGCAGTATTGTCTGTGGTATTGAATAGTTTTACATCATCAGCGAAGAGAACACAGTTGCTGTTAATATGATCACAGAGGTCATTTATGTAGAGAATGAACTAGAACGCTGCCTTGGGGGACACCACTGTTGACAGGTACAAAATTTGATAGGACATTCCCAATTTTGACCATTTGTTGTCTGTTTGACAGGAATGCTTCTATCCAGTTATGAAGGTGACCAGAGATACTGTAAGATTTTAGCTTTAGGAGTAGTTTGTTGTGTACCATTGAATCAAAGGCTTTACAGAAGTCTATGTAGATTGTGTCTTTTGCTTTGCCCTGATCGAGTTGTGTAGTCCATATGTTTTTGCAGTGTAAGAGTTGCAGATTGCAGCATAGTTTTTTCCTGAAACCAAATTATTTATTAGAGAGTAGGTTGTTTGTTTCTAAGTGGAGGATGATGGATTGGTTAATAATTGATTCCATGACTTTACAGGTGATGCAGCATAAGGAGATTGGTCTGTAATTTTCAACTACTTTTTGAAGAAGGAGATGACCGTGGCTAATGACCATAGGTTTGGCAAGGAGCTGGTCCTGAAAGATTTTTCAAAGATTATGCTTAGAGGTTTGGCTATGACAGTGGATAGCTTTTTTAAGAAGTAGGCACATATTCCATTTGGTCCAGTAAGTAGAGATGGTTTTGGATTGCGTAGTGCTTTTTCAACATTGTCTACTGTAAAATCTATATGTATTAGATCATTGTAGTTTTCTGTGATTCGACTAGGAAATACTGGGCATGATCCATTGCTGTTTACAAATACGGAGCCAAAGAATGTGTTAAAGAGGTTGGCTTTAATGGTGTCATTGTTGCAGTCTTTACCATTAGGTCCTTTCAGGGGTGGGGTGGACCTTGAGTCTTTGTTTGTTGTTTACAAAATTGTAGAAAGTGCTGGTGGAATTTGTATGTGAACATATCAAATATGCATTTTTATTTGGGAGGGAGGCAATACTTGTGAGAAGTGCATGCAAAAATATTTACCACAGTTCCTTAGATCTTCCAAGAAAGAGAAGTGTCAGCAGGGGGACTCACAAGGCATTGGGGAAAACCCTCATTGTGTTCTTCATCAGAAGAATGCTTGGTTGGTGTGCTGATGGTCTTGATGAGATTGGATTGGCATTTTGAGCAGAGTTTGTATAGAACTGAGATCATATAAATTGAGGCTGTCCAAGAGAAGCTCTGTTTAGGCACTGAATTCAGTCCAGGGAACTCCATCAACACAGAGCATGAGCTGTCAGTCAAATGACAAACTGAAGGCACAGCAGAACAATTGAACATTTGCCTGAGGAGGAGACCCCTGCTGCACCTCAGGCCATTTGATCCTAGAAAATGTCAGTTCTGAAATATTGTGGCATGCCATTGCAACTGGATGGAAAGGACCTTTATGAGGGGATAAGCATTTTCTGCAATGAAAGCTGACCAATCACTTGTAAGAGGACTTCTGTTTAGCAGGTATCAGAAAAATCAGAACAGCAATGTGTGACTTATTTTAAAAGGGCGGGGGGGGGGGGGGACAGTCCAGTTCTCTCCTTTCAGATTCTGTACATTCCACAGACCTTGCTCATGCCACTTCCTTCCCTATGGAGCTGCTGCTTGAATTTCCCAGAGCCAATATCAATATTGTAGACCTTTCTAATATAGTCGTTTTCATGGAAGTCTGAAAGGAAGTACCTAACTAGGCCCAGAAGACAAGAAGATCTTCATTTAGGGTGTTGTTTTTACTCTTATAAGCAGCAATGGAGTGGAAAAAGCTGGGGAAGTTGCAGTGATTATCTTACATGACTGATAACCTTTCTCTGTGCTTCTTTTGTTAAGGAATCATTCTCTTTTCTCTAACTGGATGAACATGTGGCACTACTCATCCAAATGCTCACACAATGTTAAGCAGGCCCATTTAGAGAAAAATGCCTTGGCTGACAGTTTTCAAATATTAACTAGAATCCTGGAGCAGGCAGGAGGTGCAGCGGGAAAAAGGAAGTGCTGGTTTTACCCAGGAGGAAAAGATCAGGAGGGACAATTGTTATAAATGACAGGAAGTTAAATATAAGGCTAAGCTATGTATTTTGCAGAACATCCTAATGTACTGACATTTCTTCACAAATAACATTAATGTTAATACCAGCTTGTTGTCTGTGAAGGAAGCTTTTTTCCCCACTGCAATATTGAATGTTAAATGCAAAGTATAATCTTTTTCTTACATTAAACTAGCCCTATACCCATGCTTCACTACGAAACTATGTGATCAGGCTTAGTTTTAGGGGAGGAAAATAAGGGGGTGGGAATTGTGGCTCTGCCTACCAGCATCCATTGGTATTCCTCTGGCTAGCAAGTTGAGGGCTGTTTGGAAACTGAAGCAGTATTTGCTGTGTGAACAAGAAGGAGACAGCAAGGAGCCTGGTCGTGGCTTACCTCAACTGTTCTGTACTAAAGCTGCTTGGTGCTATGAAACTAAAACTGAAACTCCTCTCCTCTGCTTGTGTTTTGAAGATGGGGAGCGGAAGTAGAACTCCTTAGCATCAGAGCGTGTTAATAATAATATAAGAAATACTAATGCTCTGATGGTCATTTCAAAAAATCATTTCTTAGCGCTTAGAAGCCAAGAGGGACATACCTGGCAAATTTCAAGTTTGTAGGCTTTATGGTTCTGGAGATTTTGTGATGATGCGTGAGTGATATTCCACTTTTATATATAGAGATGAGTTATAATAGCCATGACTTTAAGCAGTTCTATGTGGTTTTTAAAAATGATAATAACAAAACCATGTATTCCAAGGACCAAGATGTTAGGATCAGAACATACTGAGTTCAACCTAGTTTTATCTATAGTTAATCATATTTTGAAAAAAAAACAAACATTACTTTTATCTTTTTCCATTATCTAATGTGCATTTTATAACAATCTTTACACAATTATATATTTGACTCAATTCTCTAATGCAGCGGTCGCCAACCGGTGGACCATGAGAAAATTTTGGTGGGCTGCAGAGAAATCTCACCCCAGAGCACCCTCACAAAGCAATTAACCCAGGTTGCCAGAAACACAAAGCTGCTCAGCCCACATGACCCGAGGGAACCTTTCCCGCCCACTCACTCCTTACTCAGCAAACTTGTCTGCTCAGTTGCTATTTTTCCTTTTTCCGACCATCATCTGTTCTGCTGTGCCGGGAGATTTAGATTAGCTAGGAAGCAGGAAATTGTTGGATTTCTTGCTTTCTAGCTAGTCTTTAAATCTTTGACTCAGAACAGCCAAACTTCCCTTAGGACTGAAGGTTTGCTTGCAAGCGAATTCAGTGGAGATTCACAGCAAGCAAATTTGAGAGACTGAGCTAGCCGATGGCAAATAGATAGATCACTCAATGATTCTGTGAGCAACTCAATCTGCCTGCTTTGCCTGATTTGGGTAAAAGTTGCTCTTTTTTAAATAAAAAATTTAATATTTACATGCATGGTGTGTTGTGAGCTAATTTTGTGAGTTTGCTTGCTAGCAAATTTTATGAGTTTGCTTGCAAGCAAATTTTATGTGACAGACTGAGCTAGCCAATGGCAAATAGATAGATCTCTGAATGAATCTGTTATTCTGTGAGCAATTCAATCTGCCTGCCTGCTTTGTCTGATTTTGGTAAAAGTTGCTCTTTTTTTTTTTATAAAAAACAATATTTATATAAATATTTATAATATTTACATACAAGTCATGCCCAGCCAGACATATGACCAAGCCACACCCACAAACTAGGTCATGCCCACAGAACCAGTTAGTGGTCCCTGGGATCTAAAATTATAAGTTTGGTGGTCCCTGAGGTCCAAAAGGTTGGCAACCCCTGCTCTAATGCCATCATTAACTTGTTAACTGGAAAAGTTAAATTTTGGTAAGTTGTCTAAACATATTTATGCTCAGTGAATCTATATACCCTCCTTGATCTATTTTCTACCACAGACCTCAAAAACAAGATGTAGGTCCTTGCAGTCAAAACTAAAACTCATAATTTATGCCACATCCAAAACAGAATCAGTCTTTGGACTCAGTAGGTGCTTTTTCAAGAACTGGAGCTTCCTCTTTGAATGTACAAAACAAATACATTTCTGTAGGCAAATGGGACAGCAAAGCAATTCAAGAAATAAACAAGGAAGTAAGGTACCAGATACCACAAGGGAGAAGGAAAGTGTCATGAAAAATATTTTGAGAAACCAAGTATAATTTCAGTTTATATTAATATTATAAAAGTGCTAGATGCCAAGGTAGCAAATAAAAAAACCAAGAATAGAAGAGAAAAAAATGATACGTAGACCCAAGGACATTTGTAAACATTAAAAAAATACATTCAAATGACAATCTGATCAAATTTTGATCTAGTAAAATAAAAGACATCTATAAAAAGAGTGTCTGCTTCCTCTTTTAGTGAAATCTGCTTACCTATGTGAAAAGGAGCTAGGATAGCATTTTGAATGTCTGATCTATCTTGGAGGTAGCAATGAGGGCTGTGCAAATATATGATTAGAAAATGCAATTCAAAGGCTCTGATCAAATTTCTCAAACTTGATTTGAATAGTTGAATTGAGTTGAATGCATCCAGGTTGATTTGAAATATTCAGTCACCTCTGGATTCATTGAAAAGACTTTTCTAAAGAAAAGTGAACTGGTTTTTCAAATTAAAGTGATTTCATCTGATTTACACAGATCAATCAGAATGCTACAGGATTTGGCCAGACCTGACATAACAACTCTGATTTATTTGGTTTGCTTGGTTATTTATTTAAATTAGGATAGATTTATAACCCACTTTTCCTCCAG
Organism: Hydrophis major; assembly: GCA_033807585.1. NCBI lineage: Eukaryota > Metazoa > Chordata > Lepidosauria > Squamata > Elapidae > Hydrophis > Hydrophis major. Next base: position 371,313,122 of record CM066328.1, read on the forward strand.
TAACTCAAGGCAGCATATAGAATGTTCCTTCCTCAAATTTTTTCCCACAATAAAATCCCTATGAGATAGGTGGAACTGAGAAAGAACAATTAGCTCAATCATCCAGTGAGCCTTCATAATTAAAGGTAAACATAAATTTGGATCTTCCTGATCTTTGCCAATGTCTGGATTACTTTAATATATGAGCTCTATTATGTTTGTGAATCCTCTCATTGGGGAGTGACCTGGTAATGCACTAGTAATGTATGAATATCAGCAACTCTTGGGGGCAATTTCCTTTAATCAATCAAGACAGCTCCTAACTCACATTCTTGAATGATAGAGACACCATAAGCAATAAGATTGTAACCCCCTGCCATCTTTCAAATTTTTATTTTATTCTGAACATCTGTCTGACCCTCTGGCTGTGCTATTGCTTTTGAAGCAAAATGGATTTTTAAATGAAGATAATGTGAATACATAAAGCCCAACTATGTGTGAAGAGGATATCAATATGTCTGACCTCTGCCATAACAGTTTCCAAGGCTATATAATAAACAGTTGTATATAATCAGATGTTAGCATTTAGCAATCACATTGTTTGTCACCAGGGAACTAAGCATCTTTCACTATAGGAGGATTCTCATTAACATTGAAACATGGCTAGCATTGTCTAATGGACATTATCAAGCAGCTGTGGAAAATTGTTGTTTCTTAAGATGTTCAAATGGGGGAAAGCTGGGTTGGGACATTGAAAGATCCCCTTCCTTTGAGATTTATATAAAAGGTTAGAGAACCATCTGTTAGCTATTGGGTGTTCTGCCATGATTTATAGTGATTTATTGCATCAGGAAGGAATTTAACATTTTCCACATAAACAAATAATCATTAATGATATTCTGCAACAGTCTGCAGGATTCACAGGTCAGGGTGAAGCCTTGTGTCCTTCTGTAAGCCTCATGTTCAGGATGCTTTCAGAATCCCAGTAAATATTTAAGAACATGAAAATCTGTCTTTGTGATCAATTCCTTGGTACAGCTCAGTGATTAGTGAAATAACTTTTAACTATACCTTTGAGAGAAGCAGTTATTATCTGAGTTCAGGTGAATGAAAAAGAAAAAAACTGTTTATCCAAAAACCTTCTCCCCTCTTCCTGCACTACATTGCCCCAAAGTATATCTTGAGTTCATTGTGTCATGATTCCAAAGGACTGGATAAAGGAATTACTTCCTTTTTTCTACATGCCTGATTAGACATAGAATTTATAATAGAATAGAATGAGTTGGAAGGGACTTTGGAGGCCTTCTAGTCCAATCCCCTGCTTAGGCAGGATACCCTATACCGTTTCAGACAAATGGTTATCCAATCTCTTCTTTAAAACTTCCAGTGTTGGAGCATTCACAACTTCTGGAGGCAAGTTGTTCCACTGATTGTTTTCACTATCAGAAAATTTCTCCTTAGTTCTAAGTTACTTCTTTTCTTGATTAGTTTCCACCCATTGCTTCTTGTCCTGCCCCAAGGTGCTTTGGGAATAGCTTGACTCTTTGTGGCAGCCCCTGAGATATTGGAACACTACTATCATGTCACCCCTAGTCCTTCTTTTCATCAGAGTAGACATACCCATACTTCATGAAATGAAGGATATACAATAAGAATTCTCAATACAGTTTTTCTCCAGTAAAACAGCTGCAGGGATCCTGGATTTTGAGAAACCCATTGGGAAAAACAAGAAGTCTAGAAATATATTTGTATTTTTCCACCTCTATAGTCAATAACTTATGAGAGTAGGATTACTGAATACTGTAAGAACATGCCACCATCAAAGGGTGAGATACAACAGGATTAACTACCGGTTCGGGATTTACAAGCTTCCCTGCAGGCTGCGAGCCGCGCGCCTGTAAATCGTCAGCAGCAGCTGCTGCCTGCAGAGAAGCAGTCTTTGAAACAGCCCTCTTTTCTTGCTTTTCTAACTGCAGCCGTGCCTCGTTCGGCAGCTGAAGTTGAAAAATCAGGAAATAAAGATCAGGTAAGAGCCCAGGTGGGTGGGTGGGCAAAAACATCAGCAGACATAGAACTGGTTCTATGTCTGCTGCTCTTCAGAGCTACTGGTTCTACAGAGGGGGACAGATGTGGTAGAAACCTACCCCTGCCACCGTCCATTTATTGTAGCTCAGAGCAAAATGATGGACTTTCTCCTTTTTAAGAAAAAGAAAATTATTGTATAGTGTCACATATATTCTTCATGATGCATAATTTAGTCATAAGAGATTTTAGATCACTTTTATCACTTTTTAAAACAAGCTTTCAAGTGTAAGTTCATTGCTGGTTCAATTCCATAAATATATATATATATATATATATATATATATATATATATATATATATATATATATATATATATATATATATATATATATATATATATATATATATATATATATATATGTTTTCTGAGGTTCTCGCGGGTATTAGTATGTGGATCTTTGGTTATTCGGGTTTTCTCCCGCGTAAGATTGGAAGTATCTAGGCAACGTTTCGATGAAGTCTCATTCATCATCTTCAGGCTTGGTCTTCAGCTCTGTGCTTCTCAGAGTGATGTGAGCTCGCAGCTGCTTCTTCCTTTTAACTGCTCCTGGGGGTGTGACTTGATTGGCTGAGGGCTTGGCTGTGTTCTGATTGGATGGGGGGGTGTTCTCATTGGTTGGGGGTTTGGCTGTGTTCTGATTGGTTGGGGGGTTGGCTGTGTACTGATTGGCTGGAGGCGTGTTCTGTTCAGGTGGGGGCTTGATTGTGCTCAGGTTAGTCTTAGTTGCTGGAGGGTTTGAGCTGGTGAGCTGTGATCTTGCTGTTTGACTCAATCAAAAAGGAAGAACCGACCTCTTCCTTGGTCCAACACCTCAAAGCCACAGGACATGAGATTGACTTTAAAAATACCAGAACTATCGCCAAAACCGAACACTTCAGCAGCAGAATCATCAGAGAAGCCATAGAGATAGAAAAACGCCCACACAGCATGAATAAACGAGATGATGCCTCCCGCCTACCAGCCATTTGGAAACCCGCCCTCATGAACAGACGTGTACCTAACATGAAGAATGACACCAGACCCACACCCCTGAGAGCCACACAAGATGCCACCACCACACTTCCACGTAGAAAGCAGACTCACACCCACACAGAAGATGAAACACGACCACGGACCAGAAGCCGCACTGCAGCTGCATCACTACCCACCTCAAACCCCTCTGAACCATACAGGAAGCGAACTGACCCCCACCATGAAGATGCAGCACGACCACGAACTCGAAGCCAAACAGCAAGATCACAGCTCACCAGCTCAAACCCTCCAGCAACTAAGACTAACCTGAGCACAATCAAGCCCCCACCTGAACAGAACACGCCTCCAGCCAATCAGTACACAGCCAACCCCCCAACCAATCAGAACACAGCCAAACCCCCAACCAATGAGAACACCCCCCCATCCAATCAGAACACAGCCAAGCCCTCAGCCAATCAAGTCACACCCCCAGGAGCAGTTAAAAGGAAGAAGCAGCTGCGAGCTCACATCACTCTGAGAAGCACAGAGCTGAAGACCAAGCCTGAAGATGATGAATGAGACTTCATCGAAACGTTGCCTAGATACTTCCAATCTTACGCGGGAGAAAACCCGAATAACCAAAGATCCACATATATATATATATATATATATATATATATATATAATATATATATATATATATATATAAATAATATATATATATACCCGAACAAAGCTGAATGCCATATATATGGCATTCAGCTTTGTTCGGGTATTTTCCCACGTCATAGTAGTGGTGCTTTTAAAGTTGTAGCAACGTTTCAGCAGAATCTCATCTGTCATCATCAGGCTTCTGTATAGTGTTCGTCTGTGAGTTAGACTTTTACAGTGGTTTCAGATTTAAATTTGGGGCAGCCTATTGCTGTGACAGAATGGTTTTTTCTTCATCCTGATTGGTTGAGAGTCTTGGTCTGTGTTTATTGGTCTTGGAGTTTGCTGTGTTCTGCTTCTAATATCTTCTGTCTGTTTTTTTTGGCTCTTTTTGTATCTTGATTGGCTGGCAACATTGTGTTACTTTATTGGAAGCCTTTAGTGCAGCTTGGCTTCGGGTAAATGGACGGCTATCATTAGTTAGGAAGCTGGGTTTCATCTGGGTGCCTGGTTGGGGTGTGTTTGAGCTGGAGGTATCAGGGGGGATTTGTTTGTGCCCAGGTGTTTGCCTGGCTTGTGGTGTGGAGATTTTTTTGTTTGTGAGTGCAGGCTTCCAAATGATTGACAGCCTGGTGGAATCATCTCTTCTGTTCATGCTTTCTGGTCTTTTCTATCTCTATGGCTTCTCTGATGATTCTGTGGCTGGGATTTTCTATAGTGGCTAGGGTTTTGGTGCCATTGAAGTTGATGCTATGACCTGTGGCTTCCATGTGTTGGACTAGTGAGGAAGTGTGTTCCAGCTTTTTGACTGCATTTTTGTGTTCATCCAGGCGGGTGCTTATTCTTCTATTGGTCTGTCCAATGTATGTGGCCAGGCATGATGCACAGGGGACTTCTTATATGCCTTGGTTTTCCAGGTCAATTTTGTCTTTGGGGTTTCTGAGGATGGCTGCTATTTTTCTCTCTGTTTTGAAGGCAGTCTTGATGTGGTGTCTGTATAGTATCTTACTAATTTTGTCTGTAGTGCCTCTTATTTAGGGCAGGACAGCTATTCCATGGGTCTGTTCAACTTCTGGGTCTCTATTATGTCTCAGTGTGTTTTTGTGGATCAAATTGGTGATTTTGCTTTTGTGGAAGCCGTTGGCTGTCAATATTTTAGTCAGGGTGCATAGTTCAGTCTTAATGTGTGTCTTGTCTGCCAGGCGTTTGGTTCTAGTAATTAGTGTTTTAGCCACGGAGTTTATCTGTGCTGGATGGTGGTGGGATTGGGCATTGAGGTAGAGGTTGGTGTGTGTTTTCTTCTGGTATATGGTGTGTCCAAATGTGCCATCTATTTTTTTGTAGATTAGTACATCTAGGAATGGTGGTTGTTTGTTTGTTTCTGTTTCCATGGTGAACTTGATTTTGGGGTGTGCGCTGTTTAGGTATGTTAGGAAATTGTTTAGGTTTTCTTTTCCATGGGGCCAAATCACGAATGTGTCATCGATATATCTTAACCATAGTTTGGGTTTGAGTATGGCATTGGCCAGGGCTCTGGATTCGAATTCTTCCATGAACAGGTTTGCAATGACAGGTGACAGTGATGATCCCATGGGGGCTCCTTCAATTTGTTTGTATCTTTGTCCTTTGTATATGAAATATGTGTTGATTAAGCAGTGTTCTGTTAGTTCCATGAAGTGTTTAGCTGGTTGGTATTTATTTTTGATGATTTCAAGGGTCTCTTTTATCGGGACTTGAGTGAATAGTGAAACCACGTCGAAACTTACAAGCAGATCTTCATGCTCCACGTGTAGATCTTTGATCATTTCTAAGAAATGGTATGAGTTTTGTACATGAGAAGCTGCTGTTTCAGCATGGGGCTGTAGCTCTTTTGCTAGGTGTTTAGCTAGGCTTTGTAGTGGTACTCCTCTGGAGCTGACTATGGGTCTGAGAGGTATGCCTTCTTTGTGTATTTTTGGGAGGCCGTATAGTTTGGGGCATCTGGAAGATTTCTCTCTGGGTATGATCGTGTGTTGGATCTCTTTGCTTATGTGGCTGGTTATAATTTTCTTCTTGGTTAATTTTTCCAGATATGTGGTTGGGTCTGTGTTTATGGGTTTGTATGTGGGGTCTTGGAGTAGATCTGTCAATTTTGTTTCATAGTCTTTTCTGTCCATTACTACAGTGGCATTCCCTTTATCTGCTGGGAGGATGATTATGCTGCTGTCTCTTTTCAGGGTTTGTAGCACTTTAATTTCATTTTGCTGCAAGTTGCTTTTGGGTGGTTTGCTTGTGCATAGGATGTTGGTAACTTGGTGTCTTATTTTATCAGCTTCATCTGTATTTAATTTAGTTAGGCTGGATTCTACTGCACATATGATGGATTCTGTGGGGATTTTTTGGGGTGCTATAGCATAATTGAATCCTTTGGTTAGGACTTCTGTTTCTGTTTTGGTGAGTTCTCTGTTGGAAACATTGTACACTAATTGTTTCAGGTGTTGTTGTGAGTTGTTGGGGGTTTTCTTGTCATGTTCTAATTTCTTTAATTTTTTCAAGAGCTTTTCCTGTTTGTAAGTGCTTGCAGATTCAGCCCTCCAAGTTGTAAGTTGTTTTATCTTGTCCCAAAGTAGAGGGTGGATTTTGCTGCTCAATTCCAGGTTTAGTGCTAGCAAATCAGTTAAACAAAGATGAAACATCAGATGAACACTATACAGAAGCCTGATGATGGCAGATGAAATTCTGCTGAAACGTTGCTACAACTTTAAAAGCACCACTACTATGACGTGGGAAAATACCCGAACAAAGCTGAATGCCATACATGTAAGTACCCACGAAAACTTAAGAATATATATATATTCTTAAACCCCCAACCAATGAGAACACACCCCCATCCAATCAGAACACAGCCAAGCCCCCATTCAATCAAGTCACACCCCCACTAGCAGTTAAAAGGAAGAAGCAGCTGCAAGCTCACATCACTCTGAGAAGCACAGAGCTGAAGACCAAGCCTGAAGATGATGAATGAGACTTCATCGAAACCTAGATACTTCCAATCTTACGTGGGAGAAAACCCGAAGAAATTTCAAGATTTTTCAAGATTTTTAATGGGGAATACTTGCACACATCTTATTACAAAATGCTATGTAGACCTTTTTCCCCATTATTCTTTTAATCTTGTAAAAAAGCTACTCTAAAAAATTTCAAATCTCTTCATCATGTTACCTCTTTTGTTGGGAGAGTCAGTTTAGAAAAGTGTCCCTCAACTTCAAAATGTCTAGACTCCAACATATCTTAATTGTAGCTGGGAGTTGAACTCCACACATCTTTAAGTTGTCCAGGTTGAGAAACACTGGCTTGGAATTCCTCTGTGTATATTTGTAATTATCTACTGGACTGATGTTTCTATGATATGCAATAATTTTCAGAATTTCTTCCACTCACTCCAATTATCCAAAGTCTTTTGGGTTGAAACAAATTCAACCCAATTTCCCAATCTTGAATCATTGTATAATTTTTCTATTATGCTTTTAGTATTATTTTTGCACTAGTGGTTTGTTTCATCAACCTCTCCACTATGAGAGAAGAGAGGAGATGCAATAAACATTCTATAGTTACTTTATTTAGATAGGTCTTTTGACAAGTTTATATTTTACCAGAATTAAACATGAATTATCTAAGCAAGTATTTAATTCATTTTGTGTTCCTGAACTTTTACTCCTAGTGTGAGAATATGGCAAAAGTTACAAAGATGTAATCCTGTGTTCATTGTTGAGATACTCAACATCATGCAAGGTTTCCTTCAAAAATTCTCACTCTCCAGTCAGATCACATTCCCTGATGTGAGTTACTGTATACCAGAGAAGAAAACATGGGGTTTTCCAGAGGCAATCAAAAAAAATGGAAATGAGTGAATGAATCATGATGATGCCTCTTCATTATATTTTTACAATTGTTCTTGCTATATATGAGAGAAAATGAATCAGTCTATCATATGAGTTTGCTAGCAGTCTGGGGCCAATGATTGCATGAATCTTTCCTAATAGCTCTCAATTTGGGAAAATCCACAAGGATGTTAAATAATAGAACTGCTTCCCTAAAGATTATTACTTCATGAGCTGGGAGTGATTTAAATGTGGGAAAGAATGAAGGAGAATCAGATAATTGCTTCTGTAATCAAATTTATGACTTCTATGAGTCTGTGACTTTATTCCCATGTAGCTGGGGAATTCCTGACTTGAGAAATATATGTGGTTAACCTGTACTTGTGTCTATGTGTATCAATGTATCTGTGTATCTATGTGTATCATAAGTAGAAAACAAAATCAGCAAACATAATAAGTTGTGAATGAATTTTCCTAAGATGTGTATACATGAGTTTAGTTGTTGGATCCCTTAAACTTTTACTTCAAGAACATCTACTGATAGCATCACCACCACAAACTACAGAGGCAAAAATACATGAATGAATTTGTGAATGAATGAGCCATTTGTCCCTTTGTCATTGTGTCCCAAATCATCTGCCTGAGATTTCCATTTTTCGTGGTAGTAAAAACCATGAATCATGTGCTATATTTCTTTCAAGATAAATATCAGAATTCCGTAGAGGCAAAATGTAATTTTTATAGATAATATATATATATATATAAAGTAATTCTGAATTCTTCACAATGTAAACTCAAGTTTCATTGCACGTTATTGACATATGTTAAGAAAAACTGACAAACTCCAACAGCCGGATGTCAGATAGGGCATAGAATGTCTACTTCTATGCCTCAGCTTTGTTCAAATCACTCACCAGATCTCAACCCACAACAGTATAAAAGCTTTTCTACTTTATCATATCACTAAATATATTGTGAGAAAGAAGCAACTTAATGGACTTCATGGGTAACTCAATATTTGAATATGGAGTAAGCCAGAAACTCAGATGTAAGATACTATACTTATCTGAAAATAGGGAGTTGTTTAAAAATAATAATAGAACCATAAATTCTTTCTTAAAACATTGTTTTATGTATTGGAATTTAGGTAAGCATTTTAATAAAATCTTTTACGTTTTTACAATTATGATTACCTATAATGTTATATTACCAGTTTTGATTATAATACTTTTTGGTTTTCTTTCTTTGATATAATCATGTATCTACAGTATCTATTTCCCCAGTGGTATTTAAAACATAAAAACCTGTTTAAATTAATAATCAGTGTTCGATGTTATCTTAATGGTAAATATAGTGTAGGAAAGAAAAAATTATAGTTAAAACAAAAATTTTCTCCAATCCAACATGAACAATGTGTTCCTTGGAAATGAACGTCTAATAAATTTTTATGGCATCCCTTTTTTTTCTTGTTCTTCTTAAAAAAAGTCCTAATTTTTATTTTGAACACAGTAGTTTTGTTATGGAAATGTGCCCTACAATTTTTGCCTAGTTCTCTCAGCTGAACATCTTCATTAATGGAAAATGAGAAGCAACATGCAGTAAAGTTTCTTGGATTTTTAAGAGTAGAAATGTAGTACAAATTATTAAGTTAAAGAAACTATGATTGTTTGGGGGAAGAATTTTGGATATGGGATTGATTTAGAGAAATGGCAAAAATTGTGGTCTCAAAATTATAAAATGACAATGTCAACAGCATATAAAGAAAACTTGTACAAGATGTTTTACAGGTGGCACTTTCCCCCGACAAGAATAGCAAGAATGTTTAAGAACAAATCTGAAAAATGCTGGAAATGTCATCAGATACCTGGCTCATATTACCATATGTGGTGGACTTGTGAGGACGCTAGAAAATATTGGACTAAAATTCGCATGTGGTTGGAAAAAATGACAAAGAAACACATAGACTTGAAACCAGAAATCTTCTTATTGGGAATTTTACCTGATACATATTGTAAAGATTTGAAATACCTGATTGTAAATGTATTAACAGCAGCTAGGATTGTATTTGCTAAAAATTGGAAGAATGAGAAAATCCCATTACAGGAAGAAATTATTAAGAAAATATTGGAATGTGCTGAGATGAGTAAATTGACATTTGAAATTAGACAGCAAGAGGATAAACAATTTCATGAAATTTGGGATCTTTTTTATCAATGGCTAGATTATAAAATACGATAATAGAATATTTAGAATGTTAGACAGTAAGGAGTATCTTTATTTTTTTTTCTTGCCTTTGTTATTTGACGCTATATTTACAAAGTGTTTTTAGGATTGATTTGGTATGATTATATGATTTGTTATAGAATAAACTATTTAAAGTATTGTTATCTCATAAAGCATGAATGATTAAAAGTATAGTCAAAAATTTCTTTTTTTTAGCGATATTAGGATATATAAGTTTGGATTGACAATATGAGTTGTTATGTAACATAATTTTAATTGACACTACAAAATGAATGCACAAAACTGATGAACCAACCGACACACTGGATGTACATATGAGAGTTGATGTTTTAATGTTTTGTTTGTCTTGTTTGTTTGTAGAAAATAAATAAAATTCTTTTTTTAAAAAAATTATTAACTTGATTTGTAGGATAGCACTTGTTTTCTTATAGAATACAGAATAATGGAAATGGGAGATATGTAAAACATCTGTGTACCATGAAAATGCAATTATATTGATGAAGAAATAGCTAGAATGGCTATTTTGGATTATAAGGATTTACAAATACAAAAAATGATTTTTACAAGAATGACGTGAGTTTTCCTGTTGGCTACTTACAAACAAAGTCCATGGCTTTGTCCATATGTCCAAGTCAGAAGTCATGGACATATGAAGTCTGTCATAGATTCAGGCATGGGTAGAATGAATGGAGACAGTCTTAGTTGGTGAACTTTCAACTCTTTATTGCATAGTGAATTCTAACTTGTATAACAACAACTCTGCTTTATATAGGCAATGCTAATGTGAAATAACCAACAGGAGCTTGTGAAACGCTAGCTCCAGTACCAATAAGAGTCCTTCGTTAAGGGCCAATCAGATTCTCAGAACCCGACCAATCCGATCTAGCCGCTTAACACCCAATCAGAAGTGCAGGGCCAGAACCCTGCACTTTACCCCAAGCTTGCCTTTATTCAATTATTTACATACATAACAAAGTCCTCACTAAATAACATCTGTGTTCCTTGCTTAACCACATCAACTAATGGAATAGTTTGCCTTCAGAAGTTGTGGGTGCTCTATCATTGGAGGCTTTCAAAAAGAGACTGAACAGCCATTTGTCTGAAATAGTATAGGATCTCCTGGTCAAGCGATTGGACTAGAAAATGTTCAAGGTCCCTTCCAACTTTATTATTGTATGTTTTAACCAGGACTGCCAGAACTTCTGTTGCTAAGTAGCACGGCCTTGTGATTTTTCAACTCAGGACAGCATTGCTTAACAATGAAGTTTTAGTCCCAATTAGCATTGTTAAGAAAGGACTACCTGTGCATTGAAAAGATAGTCTGTAATTAGAATAAAATATGGTTTCACTAATAATGCCAACACTTCACTTCTCTATTATTTTCTGGAATCTTCTTCCACTATATATAATACCAGTGAGGCATTATTACTTTCATATGCCTTTCTTTCCCAGTTCTACTACCACATTTCAGTAAATGTTAGCATAGGTCTGTTTATTTAATAAAATATTTTTTTTTCTGTTGAAAATGCTTGAACTAGTGTACAAATAATTTCACAATAAGACAGTTACTATCTAGGAAACAACACAATATTCTCATTAATAAATGGAAAAATATGAGACAGATGATGTTTCTCTTTGATGACTCACAATTAGCTGAGCAACCATATCTAAAAATACTTATTAATGTCTTCACTTCAGCTTGGAGAGAAATATCAATTGGAGCATGTTGACTCTCTGTCCTGGGCTCTATGTTATTTATCATTTTTATCAATGACTTAGATGAGGATGTTAAGAGGACACTTAAAATTTTCAGATGACATAAATCTAGGAAGGGTGGCTAATACTTTAGAAAAGAGAGAGAGTACTTTTAACAATGTAGTTAGCCTTGAATAGTGAGTTAAGCAACCAGGATGAATGTTAATAGGAAAAATATAAAGTTCTGTAATCAGGATAAAAAATGTAAGGCACAAGCACAGGATGAAGGCTGTAGTACAAGTGGATCTGGGTTATCTTGTCAACCTTAATTTAAACATGAGCCAGCTATTTGATGCATTTGTCAAAAAGATGTTATTTTGAGGAACATCTTTGGAAAATATGGTCCAAATTATAGGAAGTATTTTTTTTCAGTTTATTCTATTCTAGTCAGACTATTTTGAATACAATGTCCAGTCTGGAATAGTACTGTTCAAAAAGAACAATGACAAACTGAAGTGAGTTCAGAAGAGGGATCCCAAGCCCTTTATTTCCAGATCACCATAAAGTCCATGTTTGTTTTACAAAACAGTTGTGAGATGTAATAGCAGTCTTTGAGTATCTGAAAGGTTTACACACAGAGAAGAATGGACTTACTCTCTTGCTCCACAGGGCAAGATCAAAGACAATGGGTTAAAACTGTATAAAGAAATAGATTCAGCCTCAACATCAGTAGTAAAGTCTTAATGATTTGAGCTATCAGATGGTGAAATAGAGTAGCACATAAAATGAGGTGTTCTGCTGGAGGTGTTGGATGGTCATTTTTCAGAGATGTTTTAAGATTCTGCACTGAACTGTGAGTTAGGTTAGATAACTGATAAGACACAATGGAGCCAAGATAATATAGCATGGCAGTCATGTCCTGTTTGTTGGTTTTATTCATCACAATGCTACATTATACCGTCAAGAAAAGTTCCAATTTAGCATATAAAGAATGGAGTGAAGGCTTTCTCTTCTTTACAACCAAAATGTTTTTCCTAAGATGACTTTTTCATGGTGTGCAAGGCTTTCAAGGGATCAGCTACTGGCTTGGATCCTAATATTCCTCCTTCTTTCTGGGAATCAGCTTGTTTGGATTCTGAGGGACTTTACAGAATAAGACCCCTATCTTTGGCTGTGGATTAAGCCTGGCTGAGTTGTAGATGGTAATCTGTTTCACTGAATGAGGATGCTATGGAGGAAACCTTTCCATGTGGTTAGAAATGACATCACATAATGTCTCTAAATTGTATGTAGATAATGCAGTTAATTTTAAAAAATGATATTCAACAAATCTGATTGTTTTGACAGCTCTCATGCTGCCAAATAACTTTTTCAACTTTTTCACAAGACATTGAGTTTTTGTGTCTTATGGTAGTGATTTTGTGTCTGTGTGACTTTAGCATAAGCTAAAAGCCTAAAATAATAATTATTTAACCATGATGACATATAATTTTAGGGGAACCCTTGTTGAGACTGACAATACGAAACTGTCCCTAGAAAAGAGGACTTTCCATTTTACTTAAAACTGATTTTTTTTAAAAAATGCTATAAATAGAGGAGACTATTGAATTCATTTCTTCTTCCTATTTAACTCAACTCAGTTACTATATTTTGTACACAGATAATTTTCTGGGCATAGTTTTGAATTACTCACAGATATACAGCACAAGAAAGGAAATGTGGAGAAAATCATTAATGCCATCTATAAAACAAACTATAAAGACAAAACCATTCAGAGCTATGGATGCCTATGGTTAGTTAGTTAGAAACTTCTTGTACATAAGCCAACAGATGGGTGTATCTTCCCATCCATAACGGTAGTAGACACGTAGATCATAACTACAACATGAAGCACCTCATATGTCAGTGATAGTCTCCAATTGCCTGTTCTTCATATGTAAACTGACTATAGTTCTTTACTTACTTCTTAATTATTACTACCTATAACACCATTATAAAATAAATAATGGCTTGTATCATGTTATTGTCCTTTATCTGATAAAACAATACAAATAAGAAAAATAAAAATAAAACAAGAGAAAGGAGAAGAATAAAACAATATAGCAACAAAATTATAAAGCAGATTCTGAAACGTATGTGTGTGTAGCCAGGGCATCCAGAAATACATCATAAGATGGTACCCAAAGATAAGTTGTGGAGAGAATATCTGAGGCAGCAACCATCATGGTAGAAAGATTAAGCAGAGGAAGTGTCATGGGAAAACAAGATAGCTAAGATGGTAAGACATTGGAAAAGCCTACCAGTGGCTGGAAAGGGCTAGGCTAAAAGACGACTGAGGGAACCGATCATATCAGCACAAGAACAGGCAATAAGCACCAAATCCATAGAAGCAGAAATCTACCACACTAGACAAGATCCAAGACTACACAAAAAGACCCAGAAACAGTCTAACATATAGTGGCAGGTTGTATATAGTGGCAGGAATAGCATCCATTGAACAGTATGACCAAGTAGCTGATATTGCATACAGGAATATCTGTATAGTGTATGGACTGTACCCTCCCAAATTCGGAGGGGAGATTCCACAGAAGGTCATGTAGAATAAGAAGCTAAGATCCTGTGGGACTTCCAGATCCAGATGGACCAGCAGGTACTGATCAAATAACCAGATATTGTTGTAATAGACAAAAACCAGAAGAAAACAGTGATAGAAGTAGCAGTGCCAAGCTTCAGCCACATCATGAAGGAGTAATGAGAAGCTGGAGATGTATCAGGATTTGCAGGAGGAACTAAAGAGGATGTAGAAAGTAAATGCCAGTGGTATTGGGAGCACTCAGGGCTGTGACTCCTAAGCTGGGAGAGTGACTCTAACAGATCCCGGGAACAATATCTGAACTCTCTATAGGAACACCATCAGAACTCTCCAAGAGAGTGCAGTGTTAGGAACAATAAAATACTGCAGAATCCTCTAAGTCCCAGGCCTCTGGTACTTAGATTTCAATCTGAGATTGAAATAGACACAGATAATCCACAGGGATGAAAAAGGAACGTGTGTGTGTGTTTATGTTTATGTGTTACCATCCATTGCTCATACATAATTTGAGCAATTTGTTCAGGAGTTGCATGAAGTCTTCAATCAACTGGATAACTGGGGTGCTAAAATTATCTTTTGAATATTGAAGAACTAGTTGATCATGGGCTTAATATGAATTGGCAATATGATATGGCTACTGAAAAGGCAACTACAATTTTAGAATACATACATTATACATACACTACACTATACAGAATACATACACTACACTATAGTTTCTAACTATAGTGATGCTACTATACTCTGCATTGATTAGTTCTTATCCTAACTATTGTGTCTTTTATTGGGCAGTGCACTTCATTTGAAAATTCAGAAAAACAACAGCTACAAAAAAGTCAGTATTGTGATCAGAGGACTAGAAACTAAGATTTATAAGGAAAGATAAAAGAAATGGGCGTACTTAGCCTGACAAAAAAACAACTAAGTAGAATATGATAGAATTTTTCAAAATGCTAAAGGGTAACACAAAGAAAACCAAGATCTGTCCTCTTTCATCTTAAAAACTCAGGTTACAGAATAATAGGTTATGAAAGGCAGATTCTGGTTGAGTGTTGTGAAAAGCTTCCTCACAGTAAGAAAAGTTTGCCAATGAAACCTATGACCAAAAGAGGTATTGACTTCCCTTTCAATATGCTAGCCATCCTTCCATCAGGGTGCATTAATTTGAATTCCTGATTTGAGCAATGATCCAAATGACCCTCCAATGCCATGAACACAAATATATGTAAAATCACATATCCTACTGATTGACTATTGACCATTGATTCCTCTATATGCAGAAAACACTAGTAGGCAGCAATAACTAAGCCAGATGGAATGAAGTATCATATCCTCCCATATACAATGAAACTAGTAGGAGGCCTACATAAAAAATCATAAGGTTTCTAGAAGTGCATAAGTCCTGCCGGAACTGCAATGTCTGAACGTCTGAAATGGTCAATTGGTGGTAGTTAATTTAAAGTGTGACTAATGCAGTCCTTTGTCCATAGCAATGCATATCACATTTTAGGATCTTCCTCATATAACCCTAATCATGGCAAGAACATGCTCCAATAATCTTTCCTTCTGCACTGTCCATCTGACCTTGCCCTCATCTCATCCCCAACTTACAGGTGAGGCAATATAAATTCATATTTAACTGCTATAGTATTAAAGTAGTGCATTCTTGGATCAACATAATGCTGGTCATGGATATAAACTAACAGGTATTATTAATAATAAAAGCAGGGTTTGGACTCTGCCCAGCTTCTACTGGCCATTTTCAGCTCCTGTGGCATGACTTTTGCCCTGCATCTTATTAGACCTTATTCGGGTTCCTTATAGATATGCTAAAAACACTCTGGAACTTTCTCAGTTGCTTCAAAAGTGCAACATCTTGTGAGAGAGTCACAAAGGTACACTGCATATGCAATTACACTTGAAATACTGTATAATTGATATGATAATGAATATTATGGGACTTGAAATCAGGCGTGGGATGCTACCGATTCTGCCCAGCTCTATAGAACCGGTAGCTCTGAAGAGCAGCAGACATAGAACTGATTCTGTGTCTGCTGCTGTTTGGCTCAGCCACCCGCCCGGGCTCTTACCTGACCTTTATTTCCTGATTTTTTTCAACTTCAGCTGCTTTGCGCAGCATAGCTGATGTTGAAAAAGCAGTAAAAAAGTGGCTTTTCAAACATTGTGCACCCACACACAGTGCTTATCAGCTGTCCGGGCAGCACAGCTTTAGGTGTATTTAGGTGCATGAGCATGCAAAAAAACATAATCACTGAACCGGTAGTAACACCGATTGAATCCCACCCACCCCTGGACTTGATTCATGTGCCATCAAGTTATTTTCAACTCCAAAATGGATTTCTGCCAAAGAGACAAATTAAAGATAATATGAGAGTAATTTTGGATACCTTGGAATACTATGAGGCACATCCTGAAAAACAAATGACTTTGATATCTCTAGATGCACAAAAGGCATTTGATAATGTGAATTGGTGATTTATGTTATTATTGTTGGAATAGATGGGTTTTGCTAGAAAATTTATTCAAGCAATAGAAGCTATATACTACAAGCAAACGGCAAAGGTAACGATAGAGGGAGAATTGACAGAGACCATTAACATAAGAAAAGGAACAAGACAAGGGTGCCCACTATCACCTTTGCTATTCGTGTTAATTTTGGAAGTGTTAAACAGAAATATTAGAGATGAAAAGAGTGAAAGGAATGAAAATTAAAAAGGAAGAATTTAAGCTGCAAGCCTTTGCGGATGATTTGGTTTTTATCTTAGAAGTCCCCTTAGAAACAGCACCAAAATTATTGGAAAAGATAGAGGCATATGGCAAAGTGGCTGGTTTGAAAATAAACAAAGACAAGACAAAGATTTTGACAAGGAATATGTTATCAAGACAAAAGGAAGAATTGGCAGATCTATTGAAAATTCAAGTCACAAATAAGATCAAGTATTTGGGGATACATTTGACAGCAAGATATAGTACATTAAAAGAGAATAATTATATCAAACTTAAACAGCAGATAGCGCTAGACTTGGCGAAATGGGAAAATCTACAACTGTCACAAATAGGGAGGATTTCAACAATCAAGATGAATATATTGCCCAGAATTTTATATTTGTTCCAAACAATTCCAATTAGGCTTGGAAAAGACTATTTTGAAGATTTAAACAAAATTGTGTTGAAATATATATGTCAAGGTAAGAAAGCGAGAATAAAGTTAAAGCTTTTGCAAGATGCTAGAATTAGAGGAGTATTTAGTTTGCCTAATTGGGAGTTGTACTACCAAGCTACAAACCTGATGTGGGTCAAGGAATGGATAACATTAAGAAATACTAGATTGTTGACATTAGAAGGATATGATTTGTTGTTGGGATGGCATGCTTTTTTATGGTACAAGGGAACTAAAATTCAGGGAAGACATCATATACGGGAGTCTTTGTGGTTAAATTGGGAGAAGATTAAAAGACAATGTTATTTGAAAATTCCAGTCTGGTTATCGACTATTGAAGCATTTTCTTATCCCATAATATATAAAAAGGAACAAACAGTTAGATATGGGGAAATATTGAATGAAAAGGGTGAATTAAAATCGATGCAAAAACTAGAGGAACAAGGTATAAAGATGAATCGGTTTTCATATGTGCAAATACATTCAAGGTATGATAAAGATTTTAAAACAGAAGGTTTCTATAATAAATTGACTGATCTAGATAAGATTTTGACAGGTACTAATGAAACGGTGATTTAAAAACTGTATGGATATTTATTAGAAATTAAACTAGAAGAAGAACAAGTTAAAGAAACTATGGTTGCTTGGGGGAAGAACTTTGGATATGGGATTGATTTAGAGAAATGGCAAAAATTGTGGTCTCAAAATTATAAAATTACAATGTCAACAGCTTATAAAGAAAATTTGTATAAGATGTTTTACAGGTGGCATTTTCCCCTGACAAAAATAGCAAGAATGTTCAAGAACAAATCCGAAAAATGTTGGAAATGTCATCAGACACCTGGCTCATATTACCATATGTGGTGGACTTGTGCAGACGCTAAAAAATACTGGACTAAAATCCACATGTGGTTGGAAAAAATGACAAAAAACATATAGACTTGAAACCAGAGATATTTTTATCGGGAATTTCACCTGAAACATATAGCAAAGATTTGAAATACCTGATTGTAAATGTATTAACAGCGGCTAGGATTGTATTTGCTAAAAACTGGAAAAATGAGAAAATACCATCACAGGAAGAAATCATTAAGAAAATATTGGAATGTGCTGAAATGAGTAGATTGACATTTGAAATTAGAGAACAAGAGGATAAACAATTTTATAAAATTTGGGACCTTTCTATTAATGGTTAGATAATAAAATAAAGAATGAAATATGTAGATTTTTAGAAAATAATAAATATATAAAGATGTATTTCTTTTTTATTATATCTACAAAATGTTTTTAGGATAGATTTGGGAGGATAATATGAATTGTTATAAAATAAACTAAGTTAATTGTGGTTATCTTGTAAAATATGAATGAATAAAATTATAATCAAATGATTGATTAATAATATTAGGGTATTTAATTTTTGATTGATAATATGAGTTTTTATGTAATGTAACTGTAATTGAAGACTACGAAATGGATGCACAAAATAGTTTGTAAACCAACCGGCACACTGTTTGTATACCTATGGAAGAAAGTTTGATGTTTTTATGTTTTGTTTGTTTATGTTTGTTTTTAAAAACCAATAAAATTTACAAAAAAAAAAAACTTATTTTCAACTCCTAGCAATCATATAGATAGATATTTTCCATAGCAATCTGTCCCTAATCTGTTTCATGCAGAGAGATTTTTGTTTATTTACAAATACTGAGAATACGTAATACATGAAAAAAAAGTATACAGATTTTGGTTCATTTTGTTTCCTTTGGTTACATATTAGATTTGTCACTCAAATCCATGCAAATGTGTAATAAAAATGCTGACTATTCATTACAAATGCTTGCAGTATTGCATATGTCTACTTTGCCTTTCAAATGTTAGTTCTTTTCAAAAGTCTGGAAATCAGTGCATTTGAAGGGCAAAGGAGGTCTAAAAATGAAAGTGAACTCCCAAAGTTACTGTAGATGAAGACATAGTCTGTGCTATATTTCTCCAGCTCCAGCCTATCAGAGCTAAACTTTCACCATGCTTCCTGTTGATGACTATAAATCTGTTTCTCCAAAAACTACTAATTTGTGACTAGTTCTGAATGAAACATAATATTAAGAGAAACTTTCTCCAGAGCCCAATAAAAGAATTTGACATCCTTCCAGTACTTTGAGCCTGTAAATTCTTGAATTATGTGGCTTTCTGTTTTTTTACTGGCCTAATCAACATAGCACTTTCTGCATCTAGGCACTGACAGATATGCCTTAGTGTTGTTCTTGTTTCCCCTAATTTAATTTCATGAACTGTACTGTGAAGAAAGACCTCCTTTGTTTCACTCCTTAGCTGCTCTAAGAGAACCGTAATAATGGAACTTTGCCATAATGGAACTAGCATATACCTCTGAAACTTACTGATGATTTTAAATTTGGATACAGAATATTGGGCTTCAGATTTAGGTTCTTGTTTAAACAGGGACTTGCGATTTTCAGCTGCTGTAGCCATCCCAGCCTCTACACATAACCCATATTTAGATTAAACCCTTGGGAAATCATCTTCATTCCAAAAATCAGTTTACAGAATAATCAGAATCAAGCTAAGACTTCAAATACTGCTTTGCTTATTTGAATAGCCCCTTCTGGGATTTTTAGTTATTATTTACTTTAGTTATTAATCAAACTGCCCCAATCTCATGACTCTTGGCAGCTCACATAATAAGAATATACAATAAAATTTAAAGCATAAACATAAAACAAATAAGACCAGAAGGCAGTGAATAACATCAGGCTCCAATGTTGCCATCTCCCTCCCTCCCCTCCTCCCCCCAGAAAAACACTGTTTGACTTTTTCTAGTGTTGAAGACAAATGGCTTTCCAACAGGAGGTCATTCCAAAAGGTTGATCCCATCACTGAAAAACAATGTATCTGGCCTTTCAGTCCCAGATCTACTAAAAATGAGGGATCAGCCCAGCTGTTTTTCCTAACACGATCAATATGACCAGGCTGACTAAGGTGGGGAGATGCTATCTTGCAGCTAACCAGGCACCAAGTCAAAAAGGTCTTGATAGGTTACATTGCATCTAGAAACAAATAGGAAGCAAATGCAGTGCTCATTAAAAAAAATGCCATATGTGCCCAACAGTTTGTACCATGAGCACCTGGGCCATGCGTTTTGGACCCATTGAAGCTTCCAAGTGGTCTTTAAAAGAAGTCCCATGTAAATTGTATTGCAGTAGTCTACTGTAGTTGAGTGTTGATGCGGACATGAGGCACTGTAGTCAGGTCTTCTCATCCCAAGTGAGACCACTACTGATCTATCAGCCAAAGCCAGGAGAAGGTACCTCTTGGCCATGGCCTTCACGTGCTGATCTAGCAGGAGCTGCACGTCCAGGAGCACCCAAAAATCATGCAGCTGCTGCTTCAGGGTCAGTGCAAGCCCTCCCAGAAGAAACAAAATTGGAAATATAAAGGAACCCAGGTGTATAAACAGCAACTCCATCTTGTGAGGATTTAGTTCCAGACAGCCTTCTCTCATCCAGATTCAAAGTGTCCAGAACTTCAATTATATATCTGGGTCCTATGAAAATACATTTGAAACTTAATTGAAAAACATTTCCTAAAGGTTTGCTAGAGTCCCATTATTAGACCGATGGAGTATAAGGCATTTAATTAACAAATTTTAAAAAATTAAACAAAATAAAAAAGCTAGGGGGTTTATATTGGACACGCAATTTAACATAGAAGATCTGGGTTGCACTGATGATGTTGCCTAGTTTTGTAATTAAATGTCTGCAAGAAAACTACCACGTCCTGAGAGCACCAAGGACCCCATCATTCAACCCTGAGCTGCAAAAATTCTCTTCTATCAAATCTAGCTTGCAAAAGTTCAGATGACCACTATATGACAACAAAGAATTAGAGTTTTTGTAATTCTCGACTGCCATCTTTTTGCAGACCGGTTTAATTAAGTTGCCTTAATCAAACTGATTTGTTCCACGCAACTTTTCTTAATAATTTTGCAATTGTTTCCTGTTTTTTCTTTTATTTTTATGAGAATGTTTCCTCATACCTTATGACTTACAGATGTTACCACATGGAGATATTATGAAAGAGACTGAGGTCCTGAGAAACCTAGTCAAAATCACAATACTTTTATTTAAAACCTGTGGAATTTTTGAAACAATGCCTTAAACTGTTTACTATCAGTCTTCTCTTTGTGTTTTTAATTTTATTTTATTGTAGTTTTGAATTTATTTTAGCTGCATTATTAAGCTCACACATTTAGTAGAGTGTATAGTTTCTGTTTTTGAATGTTAATAATATTAAACCTAGAAACAGATGATCTAAGTAATCATGTATGCCTATGCTAGCATATGATCCAACAATTTCATTAAATGCTGTTTGTGTTTATTCAAAAATTATTAACATTTCAAATTGCATGAATAAATAATTTCTGACAATTTTATAAAGTGGTGAAAAATATTTATGACATACCTTATAGATGCAGTATTACAAGTGCAGTCTTATCAAGACATTAGAAAGTGTCCTGATACTTCACATGTAAGTTCTTGTACATACTGAAGTATAGCATTACAAGAAATCAGTTTTCCTTGTGGAAAGACAGATGATTATTTTTGGCCTATCCCTTTCATACATATCATATGAGAGGTGTTATAAAACATCTCTCATAAATACTGTAGGGTTCGTCCTGATTTTCTGTTAATCTGGAGGCAACCCTGAAAAATTAAAGCTAAGTTTTAAAACCATTTTTAATCACAAAATATGCATTTATAAAAAATCTTTAGAAAGGTCTTTGTATTTGGTGGTACAAATCAGATCAATTCATATCAGAATTCACAAAGATGATGTATCTCAAACATCCCTAATTGTCAGGTGATCAAAAAGGCAATCTTGATAAAAAAAATTTACTGCTTTTTATACCATGTTTTACTAACATAGAGGGACACATCTGTAAAAGTGATACTTGATATAGTTTTCTACATGACTGCACATGAGAAAACGTTATGCAATCACACAGAAAAGTATATCAAGACTACCTGTGGTAGCGCATAAATGTATGCATTTATATAAGCAATGCTGAGAAAAAGGAAAAAAAAGTAAGATAGATAGACTAAATCTGCAGAAAATATAGTGTAGTCCAGTTCTAGAACTAATTTTGAACATCTTAAATTGAGCAAAGCTATGGTCCTATTAAAAATATGGCAGCATAAATATAAGTTACAGGCATTTGTGGATGATTTGGTTTTTATATTAGAAGATCCACTAGAAACTGTACCTACGTTAATTTAAAAAATAGAAGAATATGGTGGAGTTGCAGGACTGAAAATAAACAAGGAAAAGACTAAAATATTAGTTAAAAATCTTACAGACACACAGAAAAGAAGGCTAATGGAAAAACTGATATATAATTAAGAAAGTAAAGTAGCTAGGGATACAATTAACAGCAAAATGTGCAACGATTAAAGAGGATAATTATATGCGACAAATTAAATACAATTAACAGCAAAATGTGCAACGATTAAAGAGGATAATTATATGCAACAAATTAAAGCAGATTTGGAGAAATGGGAAAACTTGTAATTGTAACTGACAGGAAGAATAGCTACTATAAAAGTTTTACCAAGAGTGGTTTCCGGTTTCGCGTGGCTTCGGGGCAGCAGGAATTCGCGACAGTTCGCAATTCCTGCTGTGCTAGCCGCCGAGGTACCCCCGATCCAGATGGGTCAGGGGGATATGGCTGCCCTGTAGGGACAGCTGAAGAGAGAGGGGAGTCGGATAGGGGGTTGGGGGTGTCATAGACCCCCTCGTCCTCCGGAAAAACCCCTTTTTCCCAAGGCGGTGGAGCGGCGGTCAGCAATGGCCGCCACGAAGAAGCCAGCAACCGGGTAAGATTGCGCTGGAGGAAGTAAGAAGAGTGAAAGTGCTGTCTGAGCCGGGTCAAGTAACATCTTTCAAATTTGTTGGAACTGAGCTGTTTGAATTGCTGGAGGATACATTGTATCCCTAAGAAGATCGAAAGCGGCAGAGAAGCTGTTAAAGGGAACTTTTTTTTTTCTTCACTCTCCCACCCCATGGAAACAGCAGATATGTTTGGACATATTGGACATTGAAAGTGAATTGTTTTGAGAGTTGAAGCTAAGGGACAAAAGGGTTTTTGGACATTGAAAAACTTAAGAAATTGGAAAACCCTTGTTGGAGGTATGGATTTCTGATTATTTAAAATTGATATTGCAAGTGGGAAGGGAGAGGAAAAAAAATTGGAGCAGAAGCTGAAAAAGGAGGAGATTGCCTAGAATCCCAAAGAAAGGTATATGGTAATTGGACCTCTTTGATTAAACATTAACCCCAGAAAGAGAAAGAGAAGAAGGAAGAAAACTATTAATTTTTGGAATTTTTTTTTTGAATTTTTTTGATTAAAAATATTTGTGGTTGTTTTGAGAAAAGTTTCTTTTTTCATAATGGCATCGCTTGTGGATGAACTAAAGACTGAATATCAAAAATATAAAAAAGAAGATACTTTGGGCACTTTGTTTCAATTCTTAGAAATGGCGTTATGTACTTATGAAAAGTTGACTACGCAGCAGAAGGACTGGGACAAAGAAGAAGAGGAAGAAGAAGCCATCTTTGATGAACAATGGGTTCTTTCCGGGGAGGAGGAGAAAAAGGATAAGAAAAAGGGGATTTTAAGAATTATAAAAACAACCAAAGAAGAGAAAAATGAGCGGAAAGGTGGAGGCAAGGTTAGAAAGCAAAGGAAAGGGAGTAAGAAAAGGGAGGAGGAAAGACAAAGGGGTAAAAAGGGCAAGGAGAAGAATAAGCAAGAGAGAAAGGGGGGGAGGAGAAGCCTCAATGGGGGGAAAGCAAGATCTAAAGAAAAAAAGTTTATTCAGAGACAATGGGTGAATTTAATTTAGGATAAAAGAGGGATTCTGGAGGGTACATAAGATTGTGGTTTTTATATGTGTATTTAGAGTATAAAATTCATTGTGTAATTTTAGAACCTATTAAACAGAATCCCAAGAAAAATTGTTATATGAAGTACTTTTAAGTTAGGGTAATGAGTTATAGATGTTACTCCAATTGGTGTATAGGAGAAGTATAATAAAAGAAAAAAGATGAATGGATAGTTGGAAATAGAACAGACAAAGAATATTATTGAAAATGGTAATAAGATATGAAAGGATATATAAAGGTTTTGTTATGTGTTTTTTTTTTTTTTTGGATGTTGTATATTGAAAAAAGGCAAAAAAAAATTTAATTAATAAGAAATAATTTGGATGAAAAGGAGAAGTTGGGATAAGATATGAAGTTAAATAGACAAAGTATTGATACTATAATTTGGAATTGTTATGTTCTATTGGTTTTCTTCTTTTATTATTTTTTCTTAGAAAAGAACTTATAAGCTGTTATGCCTTGTGCATTGTTTATATAAAATTGATAAAAATGGTTTATATATATAATATAAAAAAGAAAATGATAATAAGATATGGAAGGATATATAAAGTGAATATGATGTTTGAATTTGTGTCTGTGTGAAGAGTTTCAACCCGGGATCAGACAACCTTCAGAAAAGATCTTTTAGTTTTGTTTATGTTTTATTGTGTTCTCTGTAAAATTAATAAAATTTGTTTAAAAAAAAAAAAAAGTTTTACCAAGAGTATTATATTTATTTCAAACAATTCCAATAAAGCTGAGGAAAAAATATTTTGAAGAACTAAATAAAACAACAATACATTTGGTTAGGGAAAAAAGCAAGAATAAGCCTGAAAATGTTGCAAGATTCTAAAAAAAAAGAGGTGGCTTTGGGTTGCCAGATTGTATTATCAGTTCTCGGTACTTACATGGGTGAAAGAATTGATTAATTTGAGGCATAAAAGACTATTAACTTTAGAGGGACACAACCTTCAATTAGGTTGGCATGCTTTCTTATTGCATGGGAAATGGCAGCATAATAAGTTCACAGCAGTAGATCTCCATATGTTGCTGACCATGATCTTCTAACAGTACTGGATGGAAAGGAATGGAGTTGAAAGTCCAATTATTTCTCCAGAAAACTCATACTCTGTCTACAGAAGAGATAGTCTTCTGTATCTTGTTTCATTAAACTGGCTGTGCAAACTTTATGGTTTTATGATTTTCCTCACATAAAGAGATGGGAGATGAAATAAAGGAAATGGGTTGATGTCTCTTCTAAAGCTCTGAAATTGGAGGGAAAAATTCAGGTGGAGATAACAACTTTGTGTCTTCCTATTTGCCCGAAGGGGGAATAGTTTATTCTCTAAAAGAATACAATGGTTTCCAAATCGATCCTGAAGACCAGAACTTCACATATAAGATATTGTCCATACTGTGCATAGGCATATTTATCAATAAGAAAGTCATGGGCAATTTCATGGGCATTCGTCTAAGCAATAAGTATACTTGAGATTGTGGCCTCAGGAAGAAACATTACTTCCAAGTTATTAAGAACAAAATTATAGATCTCAAACACTGAAGCCCATCTGGCTTAGTCCTGACCCATTGAGGAAGGGTTCTTCTAATTTAACAGAGTAGCTCTTATCATATCACACACTGATGTAGGCAATAGCATAGTGCTGAGAAGATCAAAGGAAAGCTTTTTTCATATGCAGTTCAGTGCTTCCTGTTGATATGGCTATGTGCACTTAACTGCTGTCTATTTCATATTGAAGCTAGTTGCAGGATTATAGCCATATTGTTATTTTCTGCTTCTACTTACTTTGAAGCAGATGACAGGGACTGCAAATGAAAGCTGTCCACTTTACATGATGAAATAGAAGTTCACCTGGCAATTCTTTGGAATTCCATGCCTTCAGCAGATCTGATATGCCGATTCTGAAAAAAAATATCAATGCACGAACACATGAACACATGGAAGCATCTTGAATGTTATTCAACTATCTCCAATTGTATCCAAGCCTCTATTCTTTACTTGTATTCATAACTTTTAGAAATAGGGAAAGTGCTAAGCATAAGTCAAAGGGAAACAGTTGTAAATAAAATAGCAGTTGCATTTCCAAAATAACATTTTGTCTTCTTTTGATATAGTCAATTGCTAATGTTAACTCCATCTGGATATGTGAGAGTAGGAACTGTATATTTTTCCCTGACCCCCTCCAATCTCTCTGAACTTCTTTCTGTGTATTAAATATAACAGGTGCTTAGGTTTGGTTTGTGTTCCTTCCTTTATTCCTAAGGAAATAATAAACAAAATAGATTACAAAAAGGTAGATTCTGGGAGTGTCCTGTGAGAGGGGAAAATGGATCAATAAGAGATCAAAGGGGACAATAAATCAAAAGACTAAAAAGAGAATCCATTAAAAATGGTAGGCCTCCTTTGCTGAGTCCAAGGTCCCTGCCCACCAAGCGCTAGCACTAATGTCAAAGACAGCTGGAGCTGGCAGTTTGCTGAGATGGGGAATGGATTGAAATATCTGTCAGTTGCTCGTGATCACGAGAGGCCCTTAGGGCATAAAAGGAAAAGTTTTCTCAGAGAGCTAAGAGAGTTCTTTCATTCTTATTGACCATCTTTCTGAAGGACTTTAAATGCAATGGCAGTTGGATACAAGATTCAGATTTCTTCCAATTTAATTCTGCTACAGTAAACAGAACAATGATGGGCAAGTTTGTATGCTCAGCAGTCAATCACAAAAGAATTGGGTTCTTCCCACTAGGAATTTTATTTCACAGAATAAAGATAAAAGCTCACTGGATCGTGCTATTTTGGCCCATATGATTATGAATGAGTCAGCTATTTCTTTCCAATCTGATGAGGAGAGAGGTTCTCTGCCACTTCTGCATAAATTGCAAAATTTCCCCAGTCTTACCATGGAAATTCTGTTAAGCAAGACCATTGCTGCCAACATCCTTTTCACAAAAATACAAAAACTGTAGACTAGTTGCAAACTTTATAAAGATGTCATTTTCTTTAGCATTTAGCACTGTGGAGAGCATATCAAATCTAAACTTGAATCATTTCAATTCAAACATTTTTGAAATGGAATAGTTTGATTTCAAACTCCCCCCCCTTTTTTTTTTTTGCTTGAATTTCATAAATATGGAAACTGTATTCAGGCATTATCAAAATGAGACTTTCCATATGTGTATTTATACAGACTTCCTGAATTGAATGGGAATGGCTGTCAAGATGAATTGGTCATCTGATGTGGAAACTTGTAGGTGGCAGCACAAAATATTCAATACTGGTGTTATCAAAGAAGTTTCATGTAATTATTTAAAATTAAACAATTCATAAATGGCATAATGAATGATGGTGGTGGTGGTGATGATGCCATCAAACTAATAGAACCATGTTCTGAAAGTTACAACAATAAAATATATAATTCTTGAATTACAATTAGTTAGACCCCAATGATCTAACTATGATATAATGTTGTTTTTAAAGGAGTTAAACAAATTCATGAATTATAAAGCTATTTATTAAAAGTATGTAGAGATTCTCAGTCATCCAGGTCATGGTTGTCCCAAAAGTGCTTTTTCAGGAGGCAACTGGACTTTCTTGTTTTTTCTTTTGAAGATGTTTTGCTTCTCATCTAAGTAGCTTCTTCAGTTCTGAAAAGCACCTTCACAAGGGAAGGAATAGCTATTCCATCTTCTCTTTTTTATACAAAAATATTTGAATGCCCCATCACAGCTTTTCTTTCATTTTATGTTGTCCCTTATGAAAATTATGTGTCTGATGTAAAACATTTTCAAAACTTAACATTTCATTGTCTAGCTTTTAAACTTTTGGTTGTTTCTTCTGAAGTTTGAAATTGACTATCACAGCTTTGTGAAAGGGCAAATTACAGTACGATCTTCCAGCCTTAACATGGAACAAAATGGTCTTCCAGTTTGGGTCTCTTCAGCGATAGACTGAAATCCGCAATTGTGCGCAGTTTCGATCTGTGCTTGCCGCTGGAGCGCCCCGATCCTTTGGATTCAGGGCTGAAGCCACCCCCATAGAGGTGGTCAAGAGGGGGGAGATTGCTAGCCAAGTGGAGGGGAGCCACATCTCTCCTCCATGGCTGGTCTAAACTTCCTTTCTCAAAGGCGGTTGCAGCGATGGTCAGAAATGGCCACCTCAAAGAAGAACCTGACTGGATAAGATTGTGCAGGAGGAAGACAAAGAGGAAAGCAGGACAGACCAGGCTAAACAACAGAGAACAACTAAGCAAGGTACCCTGAATCTAAAAGTACCCAGAGGGATACTTCTGAAAGAAGATCTTTAAGTGGCGAAGGAGAGAGAAAAGGAGGTTAAAAACCTTTTTTTTTTACCTTTATATTAACAATTACAAATGGTATGGAAAGAAATTTATGTTAATCTATTTTGACACTAATAGGCAACCTTAAGCTGAAATCTAAGTGTCAAAAGGAGAATAAGGATTTTTTTCTTGGTCATTTTAAAGCCCTAAAAAGGAGAAGAGTGGAGGCAAAAGGGTGGGACCTGGAATAATGGAAAAATGGAGTGCCTGGAAAAATAAAGAGGATTAACAGTGAAGCTTTGAAAAGACTCCTGAGGATACATTGTAACTGAAATCTTATTAAAAGATACAGTAACCCATGGAAAGGAAAGGGAAAGGAAAGAAACAAGAAGGAACAGTCTGGGATCATTTGGTGATTTTAAAAAAAGTTTTTGGCATTGGTTTTTTCTTTCTTTTTCTGTTTTTACTTAAAGTCAATCAGGTGGTTGTTCAAAAGTGTTTAAAAGGTCATCACTCCTGGAGGAATTGAAGCTGAGTCTTAAAAAAACAGAAAGAAGATGCACAAAGGGGAGGAAGATCTTTTGGCTTCGTATTTGAATTTTTTGAAATGGGGATCCTGAACTATGAAAAGCAAAAGGAAAAGCTTCAAGAGCAAGAACAAGAGTGGGACAAAGAGGAAGCCATTTTAAATGATCAAATAATGCAAAGTGTGGTAATAAGGAGGAAAAGGGGGAAAGGAGTTAAAAGTTTGAGATCAAAGAGAACAGCCAAAAAGAAAAATAGTGTGAAAAAGAAGTATAACAGCAAGGAGAAGCAGAAAAGAAAACTACAGAAGGGAAAATTAGAGAGAGAAGGGTGTTAAAAAAGGGATGAGAAAAAGAGGGGAAAGATAGAAAGGGAAAGAACTTATGAGGGACAAAAACAGGAAATAAAGAAAAAGGGGAAATGTACTAGGATTAAAGATACTTGCTCAGCTAGAAAACACAGAGACAATGGTTAAATTTAGTTAAAAGTGAGGATTCTGCAAAGGTACAAAAGATAGTGTTGTGACAGTAGAATACTGTAATGAGTTAGAAATGAAATAAGTAAATAATCTATGAGATAAAACTGTATTGTTATGTAATGGTATGTTTATTTATAATTAATTCAATAATAAAGAAGAAAGGGAAACATTGCAATTGTTTCTAAAGATTGATAAAATATTGAAAAGAAATGTGAAAGATTTAGAATGAAATTTATACCAGTTATTAGAATGAATTTGAATAATTATTTTTCTTACTAATAGTAAATAATTTATAAGATAAAACTGCATGACTATCCAATGGTATGCTTATTAACAGTTAAGTAATAATGAAGAAGGGAGGGAAACATTTCAATTGTTCTCAAAGATTGTTAGATATTGAAAAGAAACATGAAAGATTTACAAGGTTCATACCAGTACTAGAATGATTTTGTTTACATATATATATATATATATATATATATATATATATATATATATATATATATATATATATATTGTTTTTGCTATGTTTTTAGAATTTTTCTTTTTACATTTTCAAGGTGAAGTACCAAGCAGAGTCTGAATGATGAGATTTACATGATATAAAATAGATATTAGAAATTTGAATGTTATAATTTTAGAATGCACAAATTCAATGTTTAATGAGATTTCATATGATAATAATAAGATTTAAAGGTGTTTCACTTTGATTGGCAACCAAAGGGGGAATTTTGCTTCTTAAGAATGTTGGAAGAGAACATATGAAATTGTAAACAAGACGAAAGTATAAGTACAATGAATAAAAAGATATAGAAATTTAGGTAAAAGAAATACAATTGAATAAGAAGAAAATGAGATAACCATAAAAGAAAATTAAAAGAAGTAAAGGGAGATATAGTGAGAAGTTGGAAAAAGAGTAATAAGATATGAAGTTGAATACATAAGATGAATATGCATATGAAATTGTGCCTGTATGGAAATGTGATAACCCGGAACCATGCTGTACTCAAATAAGATGTTTTATTTGTTTTGTTAAAACTCAATAAAATTTTATTTTTAAAAAATGGAGCAAAATGATACTTTTGCTTCATATTTTAAAAAGTGGTATTTTAAAAAAGCAGTGCATTTAGACCTGGAGAGTATACTAGTCATCTTTATTTATTTATTTTTATTTATTTGATTTGTCAATCACTTACAAGATAATAGGTATAAGTATATACATAGTTATGAATACATGAAATGGGTACATATAAGAAAAATAAAAGAAACAATAGGAAAGGGACAGTAGGCACATTGGTGCGCTTATGCACGCCCCCTACAGACCTCTTAGGAAAGGGGTGAGGTCAATAGTAAACAGTCTAAGGTTAAAGTTTTTGGGGTTTAGGGAAGAAATAGCTCTTTCTGTCTTGGCACCTTCTGAAGAATCCACAGAGTGGAACAGGAGAGTGGATAAATCTCCAAAGCATCCACAGAGCATATATGCTAGTACTACCTGAGTACCTGCTTAAGCTGTAGAGGGGGTATATTAGACTCCACAAATGTTTCAAACAGGTAATGGTAGGTGTCAGTGCATTTGAAATGTCTTCTCAATCTGAGGTCTCCTTAGAATGAAGTTTCATAGTGTAAACTACTAATGAATTTTACAGATCGCTGCCTTGCTAAAGCACACAGCCGGGTAGCGACCAAGATCTCCAGAGCATCCACCACTGTGCCCAAATGCTTCTGTCTGGTAGATCCTTTCTCAGATGAAGGCTTTGTAAGCATGGTGACCATGTGTTTGTTGATTGCATGCAGTATTCTAAAAGGCTAATGGCATTATCATTTTATAGGCAGGAAATACAAGTCTGCTTTTAAAATAAATGAAATTACATAAAAGGAAAGATCTGTCTCAGAGATTTGTGCAAGAGCATTGAGACAATGTTCTCTACATATAAGACACTAATATTGAGGATCTTTGATTTTTTTTGTAACTTTAAGGAAGATAATAAAAGATAACAACATAACTAAAAGATAACACAGTGAAACAAAGATTTCCTGGTTAAAATAAGGATATTCTTCTAATCGTCTGGTCCTATGCTATATAGTCCTACAGAATGTGTGTGTGTGTGTACACAATGTTTTTATGTGAACAAAGGCATGCAAAATGAATAAGTATGGGTGTGATATAGGTATATATATCCATAATCAATGTTAGTGTCAACTTTAGCAATCCTTTTCAGAAGGATCCTTCAGATCTTCAAATGATCACTACTGTAACTAAGTCCATCCACCTTACTACTAGTCATCTTCTTCCCTTTCTTTTCATCTTCCCCAGTATTATAGACATTTTTGGAGAGCTAAGTCTTTGTATTATGGATCCAAAGTAAGATAATTTAAGTCTTGTGTTTGAATTTGGAGTAGATTTGTTCAATGACCCATTTGTTAGTTTTCTTTACAATCCATGGTATTTTGTCTCAATGAGGTAGCCCAACGGGACTTGTGGGTGCTCAGGGAAAGTTGGGATACATAGAAGTACATTACAATATTATTTGTGCAATTTGCTACCACCTGGTGAACTGACTCATGCTAACTTAAATGGCTGTAAAAGAGGATTAGACATGTTCATGAATTTTAAGGCCTCCTTCCCATACTAATACACAGAGAGAGATTTTGTCAATATCATTTATTGCAGAATATGACTGGAGAATGCTATTACAATGACATCTTGCAAGCCCTGTTTATATTCTCCCTATCAGTAGCCATTGCAGCAAAGATTATTGGACTAAATAGTTTTCAGTCTGATCTACTCTGAAGGCATTTCTAAACTCATATAAGAACTCCTACCAACATTTGGCTCTACAACATTTTAACAGTGATTTGAGGTGCAGCAATGAGCAAATCAAAGGTGTAACATTATGCCGTTTGATCATCTATTGATTTCTAAGTTGTAATGGAAATTAATATTTATTATTTGGCATATGGGGATGGTTCATTAGCTTGGAGACCACAGTGTTGGTACAGAGTTGTTATTTGGCTGCCGAAGAGCACAAGTCTATTTAGTTCAAACTTACATGGTTATCCATGATGTACCACAGGGGGCCAAATAACTCAATACCAGAAAGATGAGTGGTATCCTATGGTGTTATCCAGGGCCTTCTCTTACCACCAATGTTACCTTGCAGTCAGGCATTGTATCTGGGCAGGTCCAGCACCAGTAGGGTGTGATCATCCACATGAAATGCCCCCGCATTTCCCACCGAAGTGGTGCCTATTTATCTGCTCACATGTAACATGCTTTCAAACTGAGCCACTGCATCTCATTATAGTGGAAAAGGTGTGCTTACAGGCACAGGAGCAGGTCAGATAGCAATTGAGTTAATTAATTAATTTTCTCCCTTGGCATTTGTTATATACCATTGACACTGATCAAGACTGAATGATATCCCGACCTTTCAAAGCCTTATTTTCCTGGACACAAGCCTCCAAGGAAGACTTCCATTGTTCAAAGTGAAGTAAATGGAGAGCAAAAAAAGGACCTTTTCATGATGCAGTTTAGAACTCTCTTCTGAAATAAGTTCCCTGGGAACTACCAGTAATATAGTTATCCTTTCAGAACCAAACTATACCATCTGTTCTTCCCTAATCCTTTCATTCCTGTAAGTATTTAAATATTGCATAAATTTTCTTATTCTGGCTTATTTAACAAATATTACACTTTTATTTCTAATTTGTATATGTAGCAATTATTCTAACATCATCATCATTGAAGGTATGCTTCAAATACTCTTAAATAATTGTGAAAAAATAACATCTATATACCTTTTGTTTTCATTACTTTATTTGTTTAATGTTCAAGTCTAGTTCAGAGGAAAAATCTAACTTGAAAATCTCTTGACAAAACTCCGAAAACAGTTCTTTCCAACTCAGGAACTCCCAAGGGACAAAGGGAACTGTGTGTTTAGGGCAGTGTTCCTCAATCTTAGCAGATGTAAGTTGTGTGGACTTCAATTCCCACAATTCGCTACTTGGCATGCTGGCTGGAAGTTGTGGGAACTGTGAGAGTTGAAGTCCACCCAACTTACATCTTTCAAGGTTGAGAAACACTGTATTAAAGATTTGCTGAGAGGCTTGCCCCAGAGGAATGTAGATACCTCCAGCCAAAAATTCCTTGCTATGTTCCTAAACTATCTATTAATCTGCACCAGCTCAAGAGAACTCAGGTATGTTGTAAGCCTAGTGGGTTCTTGCCAGCTGGAGAGAAATGAATCCATATAATTTCTTTTTCACTGCTCCTCTAGACATTTTTAACAGCCTGCTTGAAATCAATGGGAGGCAATTCATCTACAGTTTGGGACCATACCTGAAAGAGAGAGGTTTGGGACCCACAGTTCTTGCCAATAAGCCCATAATGAAGTTTTGGCCTATCTCCCTTTGCCCATTTCCAATAGTGAAGTTCTGGCAGTGAAACATGATCAGGCTTGGTAGCTTCTAAAGGGACAGAGAAGGGACTTCTAAATGTGAATATCTTCATCCAAGATTAGAAGTCTGTTTTAGAAAGAGGAAACAAATTTTTGATACCTCCCTGAATATCCTGCTAAGGATCACAGATCTAATTCTCAGGAATGGTTTTCTTCAGCAGGGAAATAATTTTTTGAAACTATATGTCTGAGGGCAGGAAAGTAAGAAAATAAAAGCACTTGACTGATCTCTATAAACTGAGCTTAGGTATATGCATTGGGGTTCTGTGAGGCATGAGATGATATTCTTCTGCTTTACATATTAGCCAAGTAATCAGTACATTTTATTAAACAGAATCTAATGAATTGCATTACAGACATTGAATGAAGTTTTCAGTTTAAAATTTCTTCATTGATCAGCCAAACGTTACCGGAAGTGGGCATAGTGTATCTCAGTTACAAAAATCCAAATGTCCACAACTTGATAGCAGCAAAGAGCTAGAGTTTTCTGGATCTGTTTCTTCCTTTTAATGGTCATCAGATTTTTCAGATGGAGATGTGGGAACCTGAACTAAACCAAAGAAATCATCACAATGTTAACCAACTGGTAAAGGTTCTGGACAAATATTACACAAGCCTGCTTTGATTATCAGGTCACTTTGGGGAATATTCAGTTGGTTTTGTAGTGCCAAAAAACTGTCATTAAGTTTATACTTAGGTTGCTTCAACATTGCATGAAACTTTCTAATTGTTCCTGTATTGCACATTGACTGCTAAATTGCTTGCTGAGCTGTTTGCTAATATTCTGACTGTAGAGAAGGAAAAAAAAAACGCAGAAGGATATAATTTTGCAATAAATATTCAAACAGTTCCTGTCAAAAATAATTCTTTGTTAAGCTACCTAAAAAACAAAACCCTCCAAATAGTTTGCTATTTCAGCAGTTTATTTTCTGAACAACTTTGCTTCTTGAAAGCATCAACTTCCTTTTTCATTTCATTTTGTTTTTATTTCTTTGTCTTATTTGATGGAGAAGAAACATCATTCTTTTTCATATTAGATCTTGCTGGTGTTACACATTATGATCTCAGGGCCACTCAGCAATATTACACTGCCATAGTGTAATACACTTACACTATACTTAAGGGGTCTTTTTTGCTATTGGCCAGCAGTTTGGACCTTTCTATTTAACTTGGGATTTGCACAAGTTTGGTGGAATTTCTCAGAATGAGTCAAGTAGAGGAAACAAATAAAAAGCCACAATGATATTTGTATCTTCAATGTGTTTTAAGTAACTGAGTGATGACCGCAGCTTCTCTTTAGCTTCCCGTTATTGTGATTGCACATTGCTATCACTTCCTAAATAGATTTCTTTATTTATTTGCTTGGTTGAATGGGGTTTTTTTACTAAAACTTTTGCATGTTGGCAATTTTACTATTTGCATGCTAAGTATGTGTTGTTGGCATTATCTTTCATTTTTGAAATAATATCTTTTTTTAGAACAGAAAATCTAGAATATTTCATGGAAAACTAAAGTCTCTTATTCAAGGATTGATACAGCTTTATACAGCCAAAACAACTCCATCCTCACACAAAAGGCAGATTCTCGTTCATCAGGTTTAGGGAGATTGCAAAATATAATAATAACAATAACAATAACATTCAACAAGCAAAATTCAAAATGCAACAAGCAACAAGCAAAGAATGGTTAACAGCTGGCTGAACATACTTGATAATGAAAGGTCCAGAAAAGGGCACAGAACCAAGCAACTATAACCCAATTACTTATCTGCCAACAACGTTCAAATTTTTTACAAGAGTACTGGCAAATTCAGTATTCAATCATCTGATGGAAAACAGTTTGTACCCAGTAGAACAGAAAGGAAATTACAAACAATCAAGAGGAACAAAAGATCAGCTGCTCATTGACAAAATGGTACTAAAAATGCAAAATGAAGAACAAATTTAAATATGGCATGAATAGATTACAAGAAGGCATTTAACCATTATCCCACCTCTGGATTAATGCCTGTCTGAAAAACTTTGGAATCAGCAAAAATATTAGTACATTTTTGAAAGCAAATATTCAAAAATGGAAAACAGTTCTAACAGGAAATGGGGAGAACATTGGTGAAATCAACATCAGTTGAGGAATCTTCCAAGAGGATTTACTTTTGCCACTACTGTTCAACATTGCAATATGTGCCTACTTCTTAAAAAAGCTATCCACTGCCATAGCCAAACTCTAAGCATAATCTTTGAAAAATCTTTCAGGACCAGCTCCTTGCCAAAACTATGACAAGCCACGGTCATCCCCATCTTCAAAAAGGGAGACCCCAGCCCAGTTGAAAATTACAGACCAATCTCTTTATGCTGCATCACCTGTAAAGTCATGGAATCAATTATTAACCAATCCATTATCCTCCACTTAGAGACAAACAACCTAATCTCTAATAAACAATTTGGTTTCAGGAAAAAACTATCATGTAATCTGCAACTCTTACACTGTAAAAACATATGGACTACACAACTCGATCAGGGCAAAGCAATAGACACAATCTACATAGACGTCTGTAAAGCCTTTGATTCAGTGGTAAATGACAAACTACTCCTAAAATCTTATGGTATCTCTGGACACCTGCATAACTGGATAGAAGCATTTCTGTCAAACAGACAACAAATGGTCAAAATTGAGAGAATCCTATCAAATTCTATACCTGTCAACAGTGGTGTCCCCCAAGGCAGTGTTCTAGGACCAACTCTTTTCATACTCTACATAAATGACCTCCGTGATCATATCAAGACCAACTGCGTCTCTTTGCTGATGATGTAAAGCTATTCAACACCACAGACAATACTGTTACCCTTCAAAAAGACCTTGACTGTGTATCAGAATGGTCAAGCAAATGGCAACTTCAAATCTCAACAAATAAATGCTCTCTCCTACATATTGGTAAAAAAAATCAGAAAGCAAAATACATGCTGAATAGTCAAGACCTTGTTGATGACCCAAACTCTGTAAAGGATCTTGGAGTACTCATCTCTAATGACCTAAGTGCTAGAGCCCACTGTAACTTACATAGCCAAAAAGGCGTTAAGAGTTGTTAACCTAATCCTACATAGCTTTTTCTCTGGTAATATTACACTAATAACTAGAGCATACAAAACATTTGCTAGACCAATACTTGAATACAACTCATCAGTCTGGAACCCACATTATGTATTTGATATTAACACAGTTGACAAAGTCCAGAAATATTTCACAAGAAGAGTTCTCCACTCCTCTACTCGTTGTAGAATACCTAATGCAATCAGACTTGAAATTCTAGACCTAGAAAACCTAGAACTACGCTGCCTTCGGTCCAATCTAAGTATAGTATATAAAATTATACGTTGCAATGTCCTACCTGTCAATGAATACTTCAGCTTCAATCATAACAACACAAGAGCAAACAATAGATACAAACTCAAGGTTAATCGCACTAAACTTGATTGCAGGAAATACGACTTCAGCAACAGAGTGATCAATGTCTGGAATACTCTACCTGACCCTGTGGTTTCTTCCCCAAACCCCAAAAACTTTAACCTTAGACTGTCTACTATTGACCTCACCCCTTTCCTAAGAGGTCTGTAGGGGGCATGCATAAGCACACAAATGTGCCTACCATCCCTGTCCTATTGTTTCTTTTATTTTTTTATTTTTCTTATATGTATCCATGTATTCATAACTATGTTTTTACTTATACCTATTATCTTGTAACCAATTGGCAAAAAAAAAATGAAAGAAAATAACATAAATAATTCCACTGACAATAATCCTATGAAGCACAAAACTGGGCTACCAAATACCAAACCAACATGGCAAGATAAACCATTTTAAGCCATGCATAACTTAAAACCATATGCGAAAATCCCCAATGAACTTGAATCAATACTCAACACAGTTCAATTGTTCAGCAACGACATCAGAATGAACTTTGGATTTGAAAAATGTGCTGTACTATCCATGCAGTGAGGAAAAATGGAAAAAATAGAAGGACTAGAACTGGGAAATGGAAGCATTGTGAAAGCATTAGCAAAGGATAACAGTTACAAATATCTAGGCATGTTGGAAGGGGATAATATCTTGAATGGAAAAGTCAAAGAGTCAACACAAAAGGAATACATCAGGAGGGTCAACAAAATATTAAAATCAAAACTGAATTCTGGAAACATAATTAAAGCCATTAATACATGGGCAGTTCCAGTGATATGCTACAAAGCTGGAATCATTAACTGGAGTGTGGCTGAACTGGAATACCTGGACTGGAAAACATGTAAACTTTTGAATATGTACCATGCTTTACATCCATGAAGTGACATTGACAGGTTATACCTGCCAAGAAGAATAGGGGCCAGAGGGCTATTGCAAATCCATCAAACCGTAGAAGAAGAAAAATGAAGTTTGAATGATTATGTGAACCAAAAGTACAAAAAAAATTCTACAGGCTGTAAAAACAGAGAACATTATAAAAACAACAGAAACAAAGGCAGAATATAAAGAAAAACAGCTGGATGACAGATTAAATGGATGGAAAACCAAAGCTTTGCATGGACAGCTTTTGAAAAACATTGAAGGAAAATGTGATAACAACTTGACAAGGGCATAGCTTAAGAGAGGAACCATCAAGAAAGAAACGGAAGGTTTAATATTTGCTGCTCAAGAACAAGTACTTTAAACTAATGCTATGAAAGTGAAAATACAAAAATCCAGTGCAATCCAAGCTGCCAACTTTGCAAAGTTGAAACTGTTTCACACTTAATATGTGAGTGCAGCAAAATCACGCAAACTGACTACAAAGCTAGACATGATCAAGTTGCTAAATTAATCCACTGGTCATTGTGTAAAAAAATACGCCCTACCTGTATCCAAAAAGTCACAGGAACATGAAGTGGAAAAAGTTGTCGAAAATGAGACAGTGAAGAGCTTATGGGACTTTTGAATACAGACAGATCACCATTTGGAACACAACATGCCAGATATTATGATTGTCAAGGGCCAAAGCATACAATTTATTGACATTGCTGTACTAGGAGATGCCAGAGTCAAAGAAGAAGAACTGGAAAAAAATCATGAAATATTGAGACCTGGCCATTGAAATTACACAGCTATGGATGAAACATGTAACAGTGATACCCATTGTTATCAGGGCACTTGGTACCATGTCCAAGAATTTTACAAAACACATCAAGAAATTGCAGCTTCCTACAATAACACCAGCGGAACTGCAAAAAACTGTGCTACTCAGAACATTATATGTTTTAAGAACATACTTGGTTGATACCAAGGTTGATACCTACTGGCAGCAACCCGTATCAACCATCAGCACCAGTGACTGGTATTTGTGATACATTTTTAAATATTCAGTTGACTAAGTTTCATGTGTAAATAATAATAATAATAATAATAATAATAATAATAATAATAAGAAGAAGAAGAACAACAACAACAACAACAACAACAACAACAACAACAACAACAACATTTTTTACTTCTCTTTCCTCCCAGAATGCACCCATTAAAGACTCTAATGTGCCCAAATTCCACTTGGATTCAGTGTCATTATTAGTGAAGTATCCTATCACCAACTCATTACAAAGTTTCTGGGGATTTGGAAAGAAAAGTAGTGAACTACTTCTTTTCAAATCTCCTATTTCCTGTAATTCATCAAATCAATATTTTTTTTCAATTTTGGATGTTGCTGTTTTCCTTTTTTGACTATATCATAGTCTTCCTGCTTTTGAGTTCTTCATACAGATGCTCCATCCACTTATGGCAAAACAACTTCTCAAAAGTTTTCATGTATTTGATGAGTATATAAATAATAAATATGAACTTATTATAATAGTTGTCTTACCACTGAGTCAAGTGATTGCTAGGAACCACATTTGAAAATGATTAATCTATTTACTTAAACTTCTCTTTCACAAATAAATTTGATAAAAGTTATTCTTTTCTTAATATTATCTTGGCTCAATTGATAGAAACTTAGACTAGTATAGAAGTCTTCAACAGGTAGGCTGGTGGGACAATTTGGAATTCTGAAAATATGTTTGTTGTTAGTATTTTTTTATGAAATAATTGCCTGGAAGGGAAGAGAAGGAGAGAAAAACAGAATGTGTAAGAAAGAACTACAGCAGCCTGGAAGCAGATTCTCACATGCTGGTGGTGAAGAATTATTATGAATTCATTGGCAGAACAGTCATTTTAGCAGCTTGCTAAACAATTAACCTGGGGTAGTTCATAAGTGAGTGGCAAAAATCTTGGAAATGGAAGACCTAACATATTATAGAGCCATAAAGACAGCTATTAAACTGGCAAACATTCAGTTATTTACATTTTGAGCCCAGTTCTTTTGTGCCTTTTTATAGTTATTCACACTAATGTTTACAAATTTAATCCCTGCTTAAACAAATGATAGCGTAACATGGGAACCCAACAAATGTGAAATGTGAAAATTGCTACTGTTGATAAATGGGCCCAGCTGAGCAATTTTCATTCTCAGTTTACATCTTTGTGCCACATTCTGAATGAATGCATCTTCTCTCATTATTTACCCATGAAATCATTGGTTATTTGCCAACTGTATGATTATGTGCCACCAAGTCATTCTCAACTCTTAGTGACAACATAGATAAATATTCTCCAAGGTTTTCAGCTATATATCAGAAAATAAAACCTAAGGTTGGAAAGGACCTTAGACATATCTAATACAATTGTTGGCTCTATACAGATATTCACTGCTATAGTATCAATGCAATGAAAATTGGAACCTATCAGAGTTGGTATGGGTCATGCTATCACTGAAGTGACTTCAGCATTTACTTCCAATTCTCATAACATAACTAGACTGCTTATTTATATTAAAAAGATAATGGGCAGTAATGATACCAATTTGTTCTCTTTTCTGCTAACACCCAATTTTAATAGTGCAGTCCCTTTTCTTTCTCTCTTCACAGAATGAGAATGCTTTCAGGTGACATTTAATTGCTCTTTTACAATGTCCCAGATGAGAAAAAGCAAAAGCAAATGAACAGTCACTTAATACCTTTTGATTGGTAGCTATAAGAGCTTTCCATTTGAAGCCACTGGGAGATGCAGTTTCTAAACTACACATAAAAGATATAAATGGATTATTCAGTGAAAACAAGACTATAATTTACATCATAAAACTGAACCCAGAGCTAAGCAAAGAGGCATGTTTTTCAATACTACTTGAGCTAAAAATATCCAGTCATCGTGTAAGTAAAAGGAAAGACCATATATCCATCTTTCTTTTATATTCCAGTACTAGTTTGCAGGAGAAAAATCCCCAAAATTGACATCTGGTGAGATTTTAGGATCCTGACAAGCATGTATTTCTACATTCCCCAATTTCCATTTTTTAGATACAGCCTTAAAACATGTCTGGTATACATTCAAAGCTATCATGTGTAGAGTTGCATTTGTTTTGAAATATTATGTCTATTTTATCAATCCCATAATTAAGGAACCCTTTGCTGACCCCTTAGACAATCTTGGAAGGCAATGAAAGAACAACGCTATGTTGTAAGGAACTGACATGCTGTGAAACATCTAAGCAATCCCAGATAGATGCGTTTTTCCATGCCCTTAGAGCTCTGATCCTAAATGGATTCATTTGCTGTCACTTTATATCTGAATGATGGCTTTTTAACATCCGGAACCAAATGATTATGCTATTCATCTCAATGGAAAGCTCTCTCTAATAAATTCCATGGCACTATAATTTGGCCCATAAGAGAGCCTGTCTAGGGACTCTGCTCTGAAATAAAAGCTGATGGCTGAAACAGAAAGGAATGTGGAGAGAAAAAGATGTGTTTCACAGATAGGGTCTTTGGGGTTTTCAAGTTGTCAGGATTGATCCTCTTTCTGTCATTCACGGAAATTAAGGTATTCAGATGCGATTGCATTCAATATGAAAAAGGTGGTCATAAGATTTCCAGCTTTCTCAGCAATGCTGTAGCGGTCCTAAAGTTAATTAAGACGTAGGTTGCTATTTTTTTCTGGAAATTGGCCTCTTTTTTCTCTATCACTGACATTTGAGCAGCTTGATGTATTGTAGTCGTCATTATTTTCATCTAAAAATGATGAAATGCCAGGAAACAAAAAAAAGTTCAGTCTCTATTCTTTGCCAGAAAGGAAAGATTTATAGTGGCAATATGACCTTTTTTTAAAAGTAGGTCTTGATAGGGTTGCTTTTAACAAAGCAGATATGACAAACAAAAAATAACAGGAATCATTTCTTCCTCCCTGTATTTTCAATTATCATTTGAACTAAAATGAATCATTTGCCTTTTTTTCAGTTGGAAATAGTTTTACTTCCCTTTTCCCCTTTGGACACATAATTTTGATTTATAAACATGGCAAACCAAAGCAAAGGGAAGTCCTAAACGCAGGATATTCTTATAGTAAAACTCTTTCTTCTCTAAATGCTTTGCAGGTGAATTTTAAAAAAGCACAACCCACCAAATACTGTTGCTTATTAAACTCTTTTTATTAGAATAAAAAGAAAATATAAAGTATCCATACTGAAAGGATTGCGTCCAATTTTTTAAAATAACTGGTTACCTTGCAATTTAATTCACTCAAGGCTTGAATTCAACTTTCAGCAAAGCTCTCATATTATGCATTTAGTTATGGTTTCCTCCATTCAAAATGCACTTTTTAACGAGGATCAAACTGTCTTCCTGTGCTAATGTCTTATAAATCTCCAATGTGGTATTATTTATAGTTTAGCTACTGCATGCTTACTCTGTTGAATCTGAGGGCATGAATCAGTTTTCCACATCTCCCTTCTGTTGATGTTTTGATTTGGTGTCTATCCAAATGCTCTGATTGTTTGTGCAGGATCATGTTGGGCCCAGACACATGTTTTATAAAAAAGTAATATGTTAACTGCCTTTAGATATTGATTTCACATTGCATATTTGAAGGCAGACCTATGCAATTTTGTAAATGATACTTTTTAGGTACAATGTTTATGCACAGAAACAGTAAACTGGCAGGGATACTCTGAATAAAAATCCTCATACTTTCCCATTAGAAAGCCTTTTAAAATTTACTTGAGCTTTTATACAAGACGTTCTTTGTGGCAATTCATTTCTATTATGATAAATTTTCTTTAATTCCTTTATTTTGCTTAATATTTTAGTCATATATTACAGTATGTCTTGCTTATACAAGAAATAACACTAGACATAGCACTTAGAGTTACCACTCCATAGTGCTTTACAGCTCTCTCTGAGCAGTTTACAGTGTCAGCATATTGCCCCTAACAATATGGATCCTCATTTTACCAATCTTGGAAGGATCAATCGACCAACTTTGAGCCAGTTAGGATCAAACTTCTGGCTGTGGACAGAGTTATCCTGCAATACCGTGCCACCACTGTTTGAAATCCACATATTCAACTCTTGACATTACAAACTAAAGTACTGCAGACATAGGAGCTCTGAAAACTTCAGAATTAACCCCTGGCACTTCCATGTGTGTGTTTGTGTACCTCCAGCATCAGCATAGCTATAGCGATTGGGATCATATATTTCTGGCACAGCTGCATGAAGTTACAATTGCTACACAAACAGTCTGCTTTGTAGAGTTTAAAATGCTGTGGCTCTACTTCCCCATTAGAGGGATCTCTTAGCTCAACCCTCCTCCAGCTCCAGAGTTTCAGGTCTTGTAAGTGAAATGCTTGATTGGTGGCTTTGCAGCTTCCATTCAGTAGCACAGGCAGGTAAGTTGGGATGACACTGACAAGAATGTTGTCTGTTTCTTCCTTCTCCTCAGTGCTAGAGAAACCAGCATGCAAGGCATTAGACTACTGTGATTTTGAAGTTGTCTTTATATCTTTCCTTTTCTTTGATATAGTGTAGGGCCTACCAGGAATGAAAGAAGAGGTGGTTTGGAAGTGTCCCAAAAACTTGTTCCCAATCTGTTACCTAGAATGAAAAGATCCTGAATAATCACATACAGCAAAATCCTACAGTCAGTCTTATTGTCGGACTACAATTTCTCAGCCTGTTATACAGTAGAGAAGTCAGACAATAGCCAACACACTTTTATCACTCAAGTGAAAAGGTCCTGGAAATGATTGACGCTCAAAATATTAAATATATTTCTATAAATATGTTATATTATA
Source organism: Hydrophis major (assembly GCA_033807585.1). NCBI lineage: Eukaryota > Metazoa > Chordata > Lepidosauria > Squamata > Elapidae > Hydrophis > Hydrophis major. Next base: position 371,357,221 of record CM066328.1, read on the forward strand.
TATTGGTTTTATTTTAAAAAGCCAGGGAAGGGGTATATTTTGGTTTGTTTTGGTTAACTCCCTCTTAAACAAAAACATTTGCTTAACTCCCTATTAAGGGGCATAAAAATGCTTTTGGTTGGGTTGGGTTTTCTGAATCCAAAAAAATGCCAGTAAGGTCAATGAAGTTTACTTCAAAACAGTGTGGACACATAAGCCCTTAAGTGTACATGCATAAGATTGTCCTACTAGGATGGCTCTAGTCAAAATAAGCTGCTGCACCTAATGAAAAATAATGGCAGTTGAACTGAAGGAGAAAATCTTTCAAAATGTACTCTGTCTACAACATCAATGGATATTACATGTGTGGCAAAAATAACAAGGAAGTGTAGAGTTAAATAGTAGAGAACCAAAAGTGGCAGATGTTCTCTCAAAGGAACATAAATTAAAACAGGAACCATGAATAGACAGTTCTCCTGAGATCATGGAGAGGGGAAAAACTGTATTAGTTCTAATAATGCTACCACATATGACATTAATATTAAAAGAATAAGGAGACACCCTTCCTGATACATTTGTAGAGAGAAAACTCAGAAACATGCCTGGAGGATATTTTCTTTCTTTCTTGCCAATTCAAATGATTTGAAGAATCCAAATAATTCTTATCATTCTGCAATGTCATTGTCAAAACACAATGTTATGAAACTAAAGATGTAGACAGGGGTGAGATTCAATTTTTTTTAACAAACGGTTCTCTGCATGTGACTTAGTTGGTGGGTGTGGCTTGGTGGTAATGTGACTGGGTGGGTGTGGCCAACTCAATATCATCACATCGAGGCACACATCTCCTCGCCTGGCCTCTCGTGACTGTGGGGATGCTGCAACAGTCGTAAGTGTGAAAAAGGGTCATAAGTCACTTTTTTCAGTGCCACTGTGACTTTGAATGGTCACTCCACACAAGCAAAGTACTAGCAAAGGAGGAAAAAAAATTCCAGAGAAGTTCCTGAGATAGGAAGTCTAGTCCTGCCAAGAATGTAATAAGAGTTAACGAAGAGGCAGTTTCTGTAAGCAACACCAGAATGTTTCCTTCCTGCCTTCCTCATAGGATTAGGCCAGTAATTTCTTCTAACAACCAGTTCTCCGAACTGCTTAGAATGTTAACAACTGGTTCTAGCGAATAGGTGCGAACCTGTAGAATCCCACCCCTGAATGTAGAGTAATTTCTAATTTATCAGTAGGGATTTCTTTGAAGAAGGAATATATAGAATTGCAATGTAAACTGTTTTGCTTTGAGAAAACAAAATAAAATTAGACAATAAACAATCATCATGATCCACCTATAATTTCTTCTCCTAGCCTGATGATGGCAGATGAGATTCTGCTGAAACGTTGCTACAACTTTAAAAGTACAACTACTATGACGCAGGAAAATACCCGAACTAAGCTGAATGATTGATATATATATATATATATATATATATATATATATATATATATATATATGTATGTATGTATATATGTATATATGTATGTATGTATGTATGTATGTATATATGTATTTATGTATATATGTATATATATATATTACACACATACAGAGAGAGAGAGAGAGAGTTTGCCAAAAGTAGAACTATAATAAAATTGCTTGTTTTGGAAGCCTATTGTTGTTCCAATACAATTCTGTACAGATTATTCTAATCCGCCAACTTCTATATCTGGAACTGCTTCCAATTATTTCCTCACAAAGAAATTAACAACATACATACAGGATGGCACAGCGACAGAATGCAATACCGCAGGCTAAACCTGATGACAGCCAGCAGTTCGATCCTGAGTGACTCAAGGTTGACTCAGCCTTACATCCTTCCAAGATCAGTGAAATGGGGACCCAGATTATTGGGGGCAATATGCTGACATTGTAATCTGCTCAGAGAGCACTATGTAAAGTACAATGGGGTGGTATATAGATCTATGTGTTATTGCTATTGTTATTGCTATTTTTCCTTAATACTTCCTTTCTATTGTAGTGGCAAAAACATGCAAAGCAAGGTTTTGAATCATTTTTATAATTTTTGATCATGCTTTGGAAAACATTTGGAAATCAATGGAGTTTAAATTAGGCATGTGTTATAAGCCCCACAGAATCTTGTATAAATATAAAATGTAGTTAACCATTGCTTTTATTTCAATATTGCTGCTATTTTGGTTATGTTATTTTATTGAGATAAATCCCTTACAAGGTTTACAAATTTGCTAAAGTCACCTTAGGAATTAGTTTGATGTAATGATTAAGGCATCAAGTTAGAAATAAGACTGTGAGTTCTACTCCTGCCTTGGTCAGACATCAAGTCAGCTTGGACTAGTCACTTTCGCTCAACTCTAGAAAGCAGGTAGCAGCAAATCACTTCTGCAAAACCTTCCCATGAAAACTGTAAGCACTTGTCCAGGCAGAACTATTACATCTGCTCTTGTGAGGCCCTTGATGCACTTTGTGTTTGGTTGTTTTCTTGGAAATGTTTCATTACCAAACTAGATAACGTCATCTAAAAGGAAGTGGAATTTGTTTTCATTTTATATACTAGTGGGAATGGTCTTGGTGGTTCCTTGATTAAGTTGTTATTTACTGTTAACTGTTTACTTCTTATTGTTGGTATAGTTTTAATCTTGGTGTTAACCTCTGGATGTTGATTGCTAACGAACAGTTTTGGTCTTTTTGTTTCTTTTTTTGATTGTTTTTTTAAAATGGTATGTAGATGTTGCTTGTCTCTATATGCTTTGGAATTCGAAACCAAAGTAAAACAAATAAAATTAACAGCAGTACATCACATAAATACAATATTTGCATCCCAATGTGAAAGTGAGATAATGCATTACTGCCGAATTGGTTATATATTTTATCTTATGAAAGATACATTTTTCGGAATGGAGTTAATATTGAATAAAGAATATAAAAAGAGTAAGACAAAGTGGCAGGGAAGACATATTACAGAGTGTTGCAAAGCAGTTCAAAGCTGATTTGCATTAATATTCACTTCTTGCAACCTCAACATACTGAGAACACATAGAAAACATAATGAGCTAATTAGTGTTTCCTCTAGGGACAATACAAAAAAATGTAATGAGTATTCTGATTCCTGAACCCACACATCCTTAAAAACAAAATCTCCACCCTTCCATTAAGTAATTGTTATGCTACCCACTCTACATTTTCTAACTTATGTTGTGCCTATATGTTTTATCTTGTCTCACTGAATTTTCACAATGTTATTTTGGTGTATTTGAGTCCGAGTCTCATACTTTTTAAAGCAGAGAACTTGAATACATAAATAAAAGAAGTCAAAACCAGTCTACTTTTGGACTTTATTTCAGTCCATATCACCTGTAAAAGATTGAATGTTAAATGCCAAACAAGCAAACAATAGACTTGATTTTAGCAATGAGATTCCTTTGCATTCATTTAATACCAGACATTATCCACTATGTTTGAATTTTCTTTACAAATAGTCTAGATAAGCTGTATGCAAATTGGTGCAACCTAGTTGTGCTGAATGACAGCTCCCCAAACTCTTATCCAATTCATAGGATGAGCTGTCACATTCACAGTTTTTGAATTCCAAGGTGATGGGACGATCAATAGGGGCTTTGTCATCTCTTCTAATTCCTTCTCCCATTTTGCAATATTTTTTTCAGTGTTAGGGTGATAATTTATTTTGTAAGCACAGTATAAGACTGTTTCTGCTTTCCCTCTCACATCCCTTTAAGCTAACCACAAGCCACTTGCTATTATTTAACTGCCCCTCCAAAAAATCCCCAAACTAATTTTGTCACATACAACACTGGCCAGCAGACATATCTATGCTCTAGAACAGGAACAGGTGTGTCTTAAGCAACTCCACATGCAAACTAAATAACAACTTAACTAAAGACCTGTCATGAATCAACATGGAGATGTTTAAGACCCTATTTGGTATTATAAGTAATTAACATCCTGCAGTTAGCAGGAATTTATTTTCCATTAACACATTTTCACATTCTCCTATGAGATTTATAGATAGTGTTGTCACCCAAGGCTGTGTGCTTTCTCCACTTCCCTTCTCCCTATATACCAATGACTGCATTTCAAACAATCCATCTGTTAAAATACTGAAGTTTGCAGATGACACAACAGTGATTGGTCTCATTTGAGACAACAACGAATCTGCATACAGACAGGAGGTTGTATAACTTGCCTTGTGGTGTAACCAGAACAATCTAGAATTGAACACATTCAAAACCATAGAAATGGTGGTAGACTTTAGAAGAAATTCTCCCATACTACCACCTCTTACAATACCAGACAACACAGTATCAACAGTAGAGACCTTCAAATTTCTAGGTTCCGTTATATCACATGACCTAAAATGAACACCTAACATTAAAAACTTCATCAAAAAAGCATAACAAAGAATGTTCTTTCTGCGCCAATTCTGAAAGCTCAAGCTGCCCAAGGAGCTGCTGATACAGTTCTACAGAGGAATTATTGAGTCTATCACTTGCACCTCTATAACTGTCTGGTTTGGTTCTGCAACCCAACAGGACAGACAGACTTCAGAAGATAATTAGGACTGCAGAAAAACCAATTACTACCAACCTGCCTTCAGTTGTGGGCCTGTATACTGCACGAGTCAAAAAGAGGGCTGTGAAAATATTTACAGACCCTCACATCCCGGACATAAACTGTTTCAACTCCTTCCCTCAAAATGACGCAACAGAGCACTGCACACCAGAACAACTAGACACAAGAACAGTTTTTTCCCAAATGCCACCACTCTGCTAAACAATAATTCCCTCAACACTGTTCAACCATTACAAAGTCTGCACTACTATTACTGTTAATCTTCTAATCACTCCTTATCACCCCTTCCCTCTCACTTGTGACTGTATGACTGTAACTTTGTCACATGTATCCTTATGATTTATATTGACTGTCTCCTAATATGATTTGATTGCCTATTGTACCCTATGACTATCATTAAGTGTTGTACCTTATGATTCTTGATTCTTGACAAATGTATCTTTTCTTTTATATATACTGAGGAGAGTATTTGCACCAAGACAAATTCCTTGTGTGTCCAATCACACGTGGCCAATAAAGAATTCTATCTATCTATCTACCCAATTACTTGCATTGTTGTCCTCTGATGAAAGCCAAGAAAGTGCTATTTTCAATTTTCTAAATAGATAGCTTTTTTATTTAGAGGTATGTATGCCAGTCTTCAAAAAAACTACTGGATATGTGTTTACTAATAGACATATTTGGGAAAGCTACTATTGTATACCAATGTATAGGAGGACCTCGACTTACCACCACAGTTTATCCCCAAACTTTTGTTGTTAAGTGAGACATTTGTTAAGTGTGTTTTTACCCAGTTTATGACCTTCCTTGCCCTAGCTATTAAGTGACTCACCACAGTTGATAAATTAGTAATCTGATTGTTTAGTGAATCTGGCTATCCCATTGAGTTTGCTTGTGAGAAGGTCATAAAATAGCAATAGTACTTAGATTTATATACTGCTACACAGTGCTTTAGTCTCAAAGCGGTTTACAGAGTCAGCATACTGCCTCCCAACAATCTGGGTCCTTATTTTACCAACCTCGGAAAGATGGAAGGCTGAGTCAATCTTGAGCCTGGTGAGATTCGATCTGCCAAATTGCAGGCAGCCAGCAGGCAGCAGAAATAACCTGCACTACTGCATTCTAACCACTGCGCCGCCACGGCTGATAAAGATGATCACATGATCTTGGGACACAGCAAAGGTCATAAATATGAACCAGTTGCCAAGCATCTGAATTTTGATCACCTGATCATGGGGATGCTCCAAGGTTATAACTGTGAAAAATAGTGATAAGTCATATTCTTCCATGCAGCTGGAACTTTGAGCAGTCACTAAACCAAGTGTTGTAAGTCAAGAAGTGCCTGTATATAAAATGACTATATAATGCCTGAACTGTGCTTTGAAGATGGCTTTTGCAGTGCCTGCTTTCTCTGCTTCCAAGGTCAAAATAACCAAGAAGAGGAGTGAATAGAGATAGAGGAAGGGTGTGGTGGTGTAAGCATCAGCATCAGAAGTGATATTCAGCAGGTTCTGACCAGTTCTGCAGAACCGGTAGCAGAAATTTTGAATAGTTCAGAGAACCGGCAAATACCACCTCTGACTGGAGATTTTACAGTATCCTTCCCCTGCCACACCCACCAAGTCACGCTCACAGAATGGGTAGTAAAAAAAAATTGAATCCCACCACTGAGCAGCATCAACCAGTCAATGTATTTAATTTTTAATAAATTTTTAAAAAACATTAAACAAGATAAAAACTAACACAAACTAATACTGTATAACATACAACAAAAAGAAATCAAAGAAAAAGAAAAAAGAGAAAAAAGGTGAAGAGAAATAGAAGAGAAAGAAAAACAATATAAAAAGATGGCTTCTGATATTCTTCACAGCAATTAGAAGTACCAATATGTTTTAATCCTCTCTCTAAATTTACATCATATTACTCATCTTTTTATAATTTATCCTGTCTAACCATCAAACCCATAAATCACAAATTTGGGGTTTTTTATGCAAAAAATCCATAAAAGGTTTCTAGTCACCAATTATTATGTATAATGTCTTTTCTCTAATTTAAGAAGTCAGCTTGTAAAAGGTCAATTATGAATGAGGCTAATTTCAATCTCAAGGTTTGTGTTGAGAGAAGACAGATTTTGAAACTGGAAAATTAAAAATATTTATTTTGTAGTCTCCACAATAAGCTGAGGCATATGAGATACGGGATCATAAAGACATATCCTCTAAAACAGGAGTGTCAAACTCAATTTCATTGAGAGCCACATCAGGGTTGTGTTTGACCTCAGGGGACTGGGGTGGGCATGGCCAGGGTGGACATGGCCAGTATGATGTGACTTATGTAGGAGGGGTGCCTGTGGTGGCCCGAGTGCTCTGCCTGTGAAAATAGGCTCCTGAACTCCATTTTTGGTTGTGACCGCCTCCTGCAACCCTCTGCCAGCGAAAATGGAACTCGGGAAGGCTGTGCGGAGCCCTCTCAAGCTCTGTCTTCACTGGCTGAGGCACCACAGGCTGATCCTTTGCTGTTTCCAGGGCAGCCTGCGGGCCAGATCTAAGCACCCTGTAGGCCGGATCTGGCCCCTGGACCTTGAATTTGACACCCTTCCTCTAAAAGGAGTTATTTAGATAAGTTGAGGACTATCTATATAGGGTCACTCCATACAGCTTAGGTTTTCACACACACAGCATTGCTTGGAATAATGCTGTAACTTAGGAATATAACCTGGCCACTTAGCCAGACCAGGCAGTGTTGATTATTAGGAATTCACAAAAACTGGAACCAAGGCATGCAGACCCTTGCAATTTTCATGCAAAAGAAGTTTTACAACTACTTCATACATTTAATAAAGTAAGCATAAGTCTCTTTTCCCCAGTCCTTGAATGCCTAAAGATATCATTTGAAGAATTAAGAGACTTCATCAAAGTAAGGGTCAGAAAGTAACACAGCAGACCAGGAAATATAAGATAGACCATACTCTAGTTCCTTTTTCCTAAGTAGGGGACCCCTTGAAGGTTTGGGCAGCAGTAGAGATGGGATTCAGTCCCAATCAGGCCAAGCTATGGGGCCACACAGAAGTTTTCTGTGCGGTTCTGCACCCACGCAGATATTTTATATAATTGTGTCCAAATGTTGAATCATATTAGAAAACATGTCTTAATAGTATTTTTCATTCTCAAAAAATTCATTTGGATTACAACTATTACTGAGGCAGCAGCTAGTCTAAATGGAATATATTCAGCGGCCAACAAAATATTTGACCACAATAGTGGTTTTGGCTTCTTTCAACTGCTGACAGATTTTTGAGGATTTTAAACTTAATAAACTCTAACTAGGAGAGATATTGGACCATAATGATGATCATTCTACTACTACAGAAGCAATTTATTTCTTGGATATTTACTAATGCAAAAAAATGAAAGATATTTGTTCACCAGTACTTCAGAAACGGTATTTACACAAGGAATGACTTCACATTAAAATATAAGCAATCAGAAAAGGAAATGTATTAATATCAAAGAAAGTATTTTTTTTTTCTCCCCACAAAGTTATGGCCTTATTAACTACACAGGACCATTATGTGTGGCAAAATGATCAGATCATCCTGAAGTTTCTTTGATAATGCATTATCTTTTTGTGCCTTTTTTCAGATTGGTTTTGGACAAAGGGGTGGGAGAGACTTATAAATCTCAGGCCAGCCCACCAATGCAGTTGCATAAATGCAACAGAGAATAATCACAAAATTAATTTCTCCTACTTATACATCTGCAGGAAATCCTACTTGGTGCTCTGGTATTACAACCTGTATTACAGATGTCTTTATTCGATTTGGTTGTTGGCACTAATGGAAGGCTTTTGTATTCCTCCCTTGAAAGATGATGGAAACTTCCCAACATTCATTTAAATCTGCTCCAAAGAACTAGGAACCAGCATGAAAAATGCCAAATCCAGTCTAAACATCTGGCTGACTGTGCAACCAACCATAACAAAAATAACAATAACCTTCACATCCATCACATCAGGGAATACCATCCTCCATAATATTACATACTGCAAGAGTGAAACTCACCCTCATATCAATAATACATTGAATAATTTTTGAAACAATTTAGAGCTTTTGTCTAGAAGTCCAGAAAACTATGAACAATTCTTTCCAGAGAAGAAAAGCATTGGAATAACTACTCTTTGTTAGGATCTGATTCCAATTCAGTAAACTAAAACTTGAAGATAATAATGAAATCTTATTCAAGCAAGTGGAGTGTTCAAACATGTTCAGTACTTTGCTGTGGCCCTCTTCTACTTGCTAAGAAGATTTTTGTTGGAGGAGCAGGAGGAGCAATTTAGTTTCCAAGAAGTACTATAACCACAGAATTTGGAAATTAAGAATGTGGCTCACAATTAAATTAAGCAAAGTTTTTGGAACTGGAATATGATATGGCATTGTGATGAACATTTCTTTTGCATTCCAAACCCAGAGTTTACTGTATCAAATTCAAAATTGAATAAACTTTACTGTATCTCTGGGCATATACTCCAAAGTCATGGATATATGGTCCATCTTTCTTAACAGCTAGAAAGGAAAGTCCTTGATATTATTTTCCATTACTTTTTCTTCCAGATTCCATATATAAACTCTTTATTTGTATCCATCAGTTAATCAAAGACCTGGATATTCAAGAAAGTCCTTGTTTATGGATATCTGGCCTTTCTTTCAAGGTTTGAATGAGAGCTAAATAGAGCAGTTCATGTCACTTAAATGAATGGCTTCTGCCAAGTGGTTTTTTACACAGTTGGGTCTTCTGCCACAAGTCAGCTTTTAGGAATTCATTTATGAGCTTGAGGTTAGCTAGAAGCTCTGGAATTTAAATTTATGTCAGATACTTATGATTTATCCTGATAGAATTTGAGAAGAAATTGTAATCAATTTCCTGAACTCATAATATTCAGAAGAGACAACTAGATGGTTTCATGATTGGTTACTTATTTTTGATTTACATTTTTTTGGAAAAAAAACTTTATGTGTAGGCCCTAAGTAAGGAAAGATTTTAATCCTACTTGCTAGTTCTTGCAGAAAAAATATTTATATCTACTTCTAGAACCAACTTCTTTACAATATAGCCCATACTAGACTCATGAGGCTTATCAACTGACCACTCTCATTCAAATGAAAATATTTCCATTGCATTTACCAATATATCCCAACTTTCTTGTAAAGAAAGTGTACATACTTGTTCATTTTCCTCACATTCATTCTCTTTCATACAAGATATCAGTGAGACGGTTTAGTTAAGATGTGTTTACTATCTGAACTCCTAGCAAATTGAGAAACAACTTAATATTGTGGGTTGATCACTAAATTACATTTACCCAGATCAAAATATAATCATATTCCACCTTAATCCCTTGGCTGTTATTTTAAGGCAGCAACAAACTAAATAAATAATTACTTTCATCTTAAGGGAGCCCTCAAAAAAATATGCTGTTGATGGGGGTCAGATTTTTCTGGACTTTGAGGATAGGATGGAAATTAGTAAAACCTTCCTTAACAAAACACTGAGCATGTCATGAGAAGCAGTTTCCTATTATTATTTTTCAAACTAATTATATATTTATTCATTTCTGGAGCAAATGAATCAGTTCATTATATAGTCTAATTTTAATCAGATATTTGCATGTATGCCTACATAACCAGCTGTGTTCATTATTCCATTCATAAATTAAAAATAATAACAATATTAGCTAAGGTGCTGTTATTAAGCAGTATACAAGAATCACTCTGTCTTTTCAATGCTGCTATAAATTCATTTGTGACTCCTACTTCAAGGTGACCTGAATCATTCATTGAATATATTGATAATCTGGCATCTTGCCTGTATTTTTGATTGGCTGGGGTTTTAGTGGAGTGACTTGATAAACAAAAGGCAATAAGTTCAAAGAGGAGCAAAGTAATTTAAATGATTAATCAAGTGCTAAAACTAGTTTCACCTCTTCTGTTTCACAAACTTAATATCACCCTTGTGAGGGGAACAAGATACCCATCTGGAACTCTCATTTGAAATATTAGATTGAAATTCAAAAATTCAGCCAAGCAGCATGGCTTGTAGTAATATCCTGTTGGATAATAAATTGCATTAATCTTACTTAAATTTTCTATCTAAATCATGTCTTAAAACCATATTATAGCAGGGCAATATGCCTTGTTTTTAAAGCATTGTGCTACTGAAATAGTCATTAAAAGAAGGAAAAAAACAGTATCGTCTTCTTTCTTTTTTTGTTCTTTTGCTTTTAGCAAGACTGCTTTTACCCCTAATATTAATAAATCCCTGTTAAATATGTTGGCACTCAGAAAAGACAGTCTGGCTTCATTGGCCAACACTTATGTTTTTATAAGAGGAGATAAGAAACCAGCCTGCTGCAAACACTTGAGAAATTATTTTTTATTATTCATATTTGCAATTTCTTGGCAAAAAAATAGATCCATGAACCAAAATAACTTGCATGTACTCCCAAGATCACTGAGTAGTATTTCTCCATTGCATTCACATTATGGGGAAATATTCTTGATATAAAGCATGAAATAATAATATGAATAATACCATCCCTCAGGATTTTGTTATAAACAACTGTAAACAGAGAAGGTTGTAAGGGGTAAAGTGTTCTAGCTGTCTTTTGCATTAACATTTGGTGCTTATTCCATGAACTAAAAAGTACTGAAATAATGGAGAAAGTCTGATTAAGATCCAGAAGCTCAGGATGTCTGAACAGGAATTGTTAAAAATTGCAATGATATAACTGTCATACCACAAAACTAAACCAAAGTAATATATATTTTCAATCCAATCTTAGGATTCCTCATTCACTCATCAGTATGATTGTTAACCTCTGCATCCATGAACCATGGTACAGTCAGGCCAAACTACTTGGATTCAAAGCCAATTCACATAGCTATTTTTTGTTTCTACATTGCATAGTTATAGCAAGTTGAGTTTTCAATTGAATTTTGGCATGGGCCATGAATCGTTTGAATACTTCAACATATGTTGAGATTCATGGCTCACCACATCCTGGAACACTTTCAAAAAGGTGGACTCGGCCAAGACCACCATCCTAAATCTGCCCAATGTTTAAAAAAACATTAAAATTATTTCAAAGCTATGAGTATTTCAACATCTGACATTATCCCTTTCTTGAAGCAAGATTTGTATGGGATGAAAACAATCTTAAAAGTATACCAAATGGGATCTTTGGGTATAAGGTTTATTTTACTTCTTTGTATATGAGGATATTACTCTAGGATCAATAATATTGGGATGAAGAAAGATTCAGAGGCAAGTGTCAAGATAGAGTTGAAAGCCAGTAATAGATGAAGATGCTGAAGATAGGTGGAATTATGGAATTCCCTCCCCTAGGGAGGCTTGACAGGAACCCATATTAGCAATTTCATTTTGGAACCAATGAAAAACCTTTCTACTTCTATAGGCTGTTTAATCAGTTCTTAATTACTGTATATTGCAATTAAACTTTATATTGCTTTAAACTTTGAATTGCTGCTGCTGGCTAGTTTATATGGTGTTTTATTTTGTATTTATTTTAATACATATTGATTAATCATTAATATTGTTAATAATATTAATAAATTAATTTATTTAATAAATATTAATAAATAGATGAATATATTGTTACTAAATTAATAAACAAAACAGCTTAAACTAGTTCAATGAGAGTTTAAAGTAGTTTAAAATTATCCCAAGGATAATTTTAAATATATGTCATGGTCAAGATAGAATTCTTGTAACATTTTTGCCAGTTTCTCTTGTTAGCTCAACTTAGGAAATGCATTTGATGAAGTCTTTTAATTGTTTGCCTTAGCCAATGAACATGAAATTTGGCTTATTTGGTAATAATCAGAAGCTATAAATTGTTCTCAACTCCTGATTTTTTGAAAACAGGATTGAATTTCTACTTTGTATAACACAGTATACAACAGATTCTGTTATTCTGATGACTTTATAATTGTCAAATGGTTACAAACCAATTCTGAGAACAATCTGAATTATGCTGACCATGAGCTAGGTAAAGCAAAATTTATACACAATTGGAGGTCTAAAGATGTACTAATTTTTTCCATAATGTTTGGAATCTCAAAACAAGTCCATGGTTGCCTTATACTAGGTTGGGGGAGAGGGTGGGAGTGGCAAAGCATTGTTATATAGTCCAAGGTCTAATTTCCAAAGGGCTACTCACAGCCTGAGAAAGACACAGAAAAATCAAAATGTATCCATTAAATCAGCCCGGAAGACAAAAATCAAACCCATTTAAGCTTTAGGCTAAATCCCAGATAATGAATATAAGAGAATGACAGTCAGAGTTCAAACAATGTATCATATTATTCAGACTTCAAAAAAAATTTTAGCATATACGGGTTTACAGACAATAAATATATATTATTTCCAGGCTGTGCTACTCAAGCAGGTTAAGTAGCATAGATTTATATTGGAGGCTATAGCTATCCTATTCTTATCAGCTAATGTTCATTAAGGCTGACATGGCTAAAAAGCCAATTCTATGACTGTGTTATAATGCCTTAATCATGCTACTATTCAGCCAGGCATGCTGGATGCAAATTCAGCCAGGCATGCTGGATTACTCTTGGGTAGACCTTTACTTCCAATATGCTCTCCCTTGCAAGCAAGCACAGTAGCATCCGTCTTGTGATACGCAAGCCAGCAGTGCTATTGTTCGAATGGGCTTTGTGGCTGAAATGAGGAAAGTTTTGGGCATAGACTTATTCTGACCTATTCATTCTGAAATAATAGAGGACTTACTTGAATTGGGTGATCTTTCGTCTTATTCTAAGGATTCACTCTTAGAAGAGGATATGACAAGTATGGAATACCTGCCTCAGGTGAAAAGGATCTTAGCATTAAACATGGGAATTGTTGATATCACAGCAGTGTGTCTTAACATGTTCATGTGCAATTTTCAATCTCATTTAGTCTTGGCTATTGCACATCTTGACAAGTCTAAGTTCTGATACATACACAGGTAAGTTGTTGGCAGTCATTTGTTCTCCGAGCTTGCTGTTTATCTCCAAATGTTTCATTGCCAGAAGAAGCAACATCTTCAGTGGGGCTTCAGTTGAAGTGTCCTGTTTCAGTTTCCCTCCACTTTTATCTTGGATCACTGGTCAGGTCATGTGAAGATCACCAGGTGAGGAGATAGTCAGTGCCATCATTGGCTGGTCACTTGATTGATCCAGCTCCTTACAAGCTCATAGGCTGGTCAATATCTTTGTTGATAAGTTATCTGAGAGCCTGTACATGTGTGGTTTAGAAAGCCTTTCAGGCAAACTCTGCAATGTCTCACAGGTTGTTCTAGATCAGGGGGTCTCCAACTTTGACAACTTTAAGCCTGCCGGACTTCAACTCCCACATGTTGCCAAGGTTAGAGACTCCTGTAACTAGATGGAGGAGATTCTTGAAAGTTACCAGCCAAAAGATGCCATGTAACGATTCTGTCTTTTCTTTCTTAGAAAAGTTTTTTTGTGAGAAGAAATACTATTACTAATTGTAATACTATTCAATACAATTATTTTCCCCAAAGATAGGGGGAGGTGCTGAAACCATAGGATGATAACAAAAATGCCCGGGACTCCCATGCAATTTTTTTTTTCGAGGGAAGCAGGGAGCTTGTAATATTTCTAGAACTATCGCAGCTATATATAGATTTTTTAATAGTAAACAATTACTTTTAATTTCTCTTCTCACATGCTAGGTAGGACCAAAATATACCAACAACAGAAACCATGAAAAAGAGAAATAAACAAAGAAAGAGAAAGAGAGAAAGAGAGGGACACCCAAAGAAAGAAAAGAAAAGAAAAGAAAAGAAAAGAAAAGAAAAGAAAAGAAAAGAAAAGAAAGGAAGGAAGGAAGGAAGGAAGGAAGGAAGGAAGGAAGGAAGGAAGGAAGGAAGGAAGGAAGGAAGGAAGGAAGGAAGGAAGGAAAAGCAAAATTAATAAAAATCAAAACAAGGCTGATTTCTAAATAAATGTTCATTTTCAATTTTTAGCAATCTGCAATGCATGCTTTTATTTTTATAGGATAAGCATAATATCTGTCAGGAGCTACATATGGGCAGCAGTCCCGGTCTTTGTGTCTCCCTCTCTCTCTCTCTGTTGCTTTTTTCCTGTGCAACTCTTTACCCAAGTTCTAAAACTCAGTTGGGGGGAAAGCAGGGATATCAGTTAAATTAACCCCATTCTAAAGGCATTAGATCTGCATCCATCTAATTCAGTTGCATTGCTGATTATATCAGTGTAAGGCTGAAAATATGCCTACTTCCCATTTTGTATGCCCTTAGCAATAGCACTTAGACTTATATAATGCTTCACAGTGCTTTATAGCCCTCTCTAAGTGGTTTACAGAATCAGCATATTACCCCCCAACAACCTGGGTCCTCATTTTACTGACATAGGAAGAATGGAAGGCTGAGTCAACCTTGAGCTGGTGAGAATCGAACTACTGGCAGTCAGCAGGATTAGCCTGCAATACTGCATTCTAACCACTGCACCACCACGGCTCTTCTCTTATCTGTGTGGCCATCCTGAATTAAAAATACAAAACAAGGACTGCAGTTTTAGTTTTCTGAAAATATTATGATGTAGAAAATAAACTTGGCCTCTTTTCTAAGGCTACCCTAATTGTTTCTTCTTTGCTGGAGTACTCACATGTTTCACAAACTATTTAGTCATGGAACAAAGCTTCTGGAATTATTTATATTCAGAGCAAAAAATGAAATTATCCAATGCAATTTATTAAGTTCCATGACATCCTCCCCTCCCCTGATAGTCCCAGAATTCCAAGTTCCTCAAGGCTAAAAAGTGCCACCTTTGGATCTTTAATATGCAGTCCCAGTCAATACAACTTTTTTAGGAAGCAGCGCCCACCAAGTGCAAATTGTTCCAGCCACTATAAAGCAAATGATCCTACCTCCTGGAGTTGTTCTGATATAATTACCATCAATATATGGCAATGCTTGTCGGTAGGGTTGGGAATTCTTGCCAACATTCCTGAGTGGGAAAGTGAATATGTCTGTCCCTAGAATAGTTCTTTAACCATCAGGCAATCTTGCTATTCCTGGATCTGACTCAACCAGCCTAATGGGAGGATCAGGCTACATTTCACAATCTTAATTAAGTTTGAATCAGTTTCAAACACTCTCACA
Organism: Hydrophis major; assembly: GCA_033807585.1. Taxonomy (NCBI): domain Eukaryota; kingdom Metazoa; phylum Chordata; class Lepidosauria; order Squamata; family Elapidae; genus Hydrophis; species Hydrophis major. The sequence goes on from CM066328.1 coordinate 371,373,029, forward strand.
ACATAAATACTAAATGGCATTTATGAAGCATTTTATGGCACTTTATATCTCATCAGCACATAAGGCTAAGTTACTTTATATGGCGGAGGTTTTGTTCCACACTGGATATATATCTTTTTTGTGATATTAATTCTGACACTTGCTAAGGAATTCAACTAATAAATAAGAACATAGTCTCTTTTGGTAGGAGCTGATAACATTCCCCCCCCCCCACCTTTTTGGCATATTCACTTTGGGCTGACATCAATCCACTTTGAAACAGGAGTGTTTAACTGGCACTCAATCCTCAAGTAACTTTGAATAACACATCAACCTAGTTTACATTACCTGTGAGAGATGTTCTGTTGAGATAACAAAAATTGTTCATTTCAGAAGATCACGAGTTTTCTGATTTAGTACTCTTGCTTGCAAACGAAGCCATTTTCATTCCACTTTACTCTGCTGTGTATTCCCTAGCATTCAATAATTAAAAGTGTTATGCACTGAATGCTTATGGCCCGCTTTCAGGCTTTATTCACGCAATGCAAGAATGAAGAATTTGCTTAAAATTACACTCACAGGTCTCATGTTTAATGCTTTAAGTAGCTCACATGGGTGGCTGGCTCTTTTAGTTTTAAAATACTTCATTAATTTTAATGTATGTGCAGTTAGAGTTTTGCTTGATTTATAATTTCTTTCTTTTCCCCTGGCCTAGGCCCCTTTTCACCACAATGTTTTTGGCAGTGGATTTAGTCAAGCAGTCTGCTGGAATCTATTGTTTACATTCAGCATTAATTTTAAAGAATCCACAAAGGCAACAAAATTATTCTTGCTCCCAACTCAAGCAATTATTTCTGTGTCTGGGTAAAAAGACAGAACACTCATATCTGGAGTACAAAAATCCATATGCCCATAAGGTGATGACCATGAGCTAAGACATTTCTTATAACTGTTTCATGATATCCGGTACTCATCCAGATATTTGTAACCCCAGTATGCCTAGCTAAAAGAAGGAGAAAAGTAATTGGGTAGCATGAACACAATGATCTTTTAACAATGTATCGTATGCTGTGATTCAATTCTTCAGGGTGTGATTTTCATATTTCATAGAAAATTGGGAGAACAATATGTGTTTGTATTTACTCCTATTTGTATGAGTACTTTCTGAATAGCTTTTCACCCTCAAAGTTTGGTGGAATGGTTGTTTTAGTTGTAGTCTGGAAATTCAATTTAATAAACTGTGAAGATTCATAGGTGATAAAAAAGGGCAAATCACAAGAAAATATACCTTTTTTTAGAAGACATGACTTGATAGCTTTCAATGGCTTTATATTCCTCCAATTGTCATTTAATGTGTGGGCTGTTTTAAAAGCTTGACTGGTTACAAACCTTCTTGCCAAGCCCAACAAGTCTGTGGGAGAAACACCAATAAGTTCATATATTTTGGCTGCCTGGACTTATTAAACGGCCTCTTTATAGGAAGTTTTTGTTTTTCAGGCTCCATCCTGCCCCTGCCCCCAAATCTGATTTTCTTGGACAGGAAAATTATGTATGGGTGGGCTTGGTAACTCTTGAAGACTGGAATTCTTTTTTTTTTTTTACCTACAAGAAGTTGCTCATAAGTCAGGAACTATATAGTTCTGAAAACTACAGAACTATTTTGCCGGGAAAAGCCTTTACAATGGCATCATTTCAGTTCTCCATAGTTTTTATTTTTCTCAATAGCTTTCTTTTTGTTATTATCCCAAAGATAAGCGATCACCCTATTATTTCTGCAACTGTTGGTTGCAAGACATATCTCTGTGTGTGCACTTGAGCATGGCCATGCATCCTGTCTTCAAACTGGATGGTTCATCAGTAGCTAGCTGTACTATATGCTAGTATAGGATGATCCACTATTTCCAGAGCTTCATAGATGAGCCACCGTTTCAGCTCAGGTCTCCCAGGTCCATCTCTAATGTTTGGTTTGCTTCATCACAGTATTTGAATCTCCTGCTAGGCTGATAAAAAAATTCGCAGCTTTCTAACTATAGGACTGTACTTACAGTGTATCTGGAACTTATCAGAGAAGAGAAAGATAACAGTAAGCTACTCGTGCAAAATTAAGAACTTCATAATGATATTTCCACATTAAAAATAGCCATCTAGATACTAGATTCATTTGCAGTATTTGAGAAAAAGTGGCCTCAGGAGAAATGGATGTGTCCCTTTCTTGATGCATCCTTCTCCAACATGGAAAAAGATCCAGAAGCTTTCCATATGATCTGATGAATTTGCAGGTGCTAGGATGTGTATCCTGTATCACAGGAGTCATACAACCTCTGCTGTCCAATTTTCATTCCAAAGAGCTAAGATAGTCAGTTCTCTCATTCACAAAGCATTCCTAAAGGCTACTCAAGAAAATACCCAGACTATTTACCCAGACTAATACCCAAAAAATACCCAGACTAACCTTTTTGTCTAATAAAACTGGGGAGGCCGTTTTCCCATTCCCCTGTTTCTTAAAAGGATTAGAAAACTACAAGCATTCCTAGATTATATACAGATTTGCTCTATGTAAGCCTATTGATACAAGTTAGTGACCAAATAAAGAAACTCCCCCAATCCAATGCCACCATATTTGAGTTACCACAGCTCTCAAATTCTCCTTTATATAATTCCATTTCATTTCAAACATCTCCTTTAGGAAGTGAAAGCAGGAGGATCCCCTGAACTCAAATTGTAGCTTCAGAATACTCTCTCTTTTTCTGTTGATGTGGATTTTTCCCCCAGCTTTTCTAATTCTCCAATCTAAAAAGATTTTTCCCCTTAGAGTAAACTCCCTTCAATCTTAATATTGGAACAGTTCCAGGAATGTAGCCTTGCGAGACCAAGAGCAGCCCCAGAAGAGGGATGGAGTTCTGTTTTAACCTAAAAATATGATTTAAGAGAAACAGCTGAACATACCATGTGAGTGTCCTTTTTTGCCCATCTGGACATTGCCACTTATCAATGGTATGTCTGCATTTCCAGTATAAGATATGTCTCCATGCAGCAGATGCCAGCTTAAATCCCACCAAATTCAGTAGAACCTGGGTTATGTTTCAGTGCAAACTGAATTGCTCTAGGTATGGAAATTTGGGGGGGGGGGGGTTCTACAGCATAATTTTAACATCTTTCCTCAGAAGTCAGTTGTGTCATGGTCCAATGGGATTTACTTCTTCATTTTAAGTTACAATATTTAGAACAGACTAGTAGCTTTGAAAGTATGAAATTCTGATTAAAATTCCCCAGTGCTTCACAAATATTGATTCCCATAATTCCTTCTGAGAATACTAAATCATTTAAATCCAGTGATGACTGGAGAGTGTTAGTGAGTTGAAGAGAGAATATTAGTGAGTTGAAGAAGAGAGAACCCAGATTCCAAGGCCTACTCAGCTTACTTTGTGCCAGTCACTATTTCTTTTTCTTTTTTTTTAATAAATTTTATTAATTTTCTATTGATTAGATTTGTTAGTGCTTAATAAACATCAGGTTGTCTGGGTATTTAATTTGCTTAACAATACAGATTCCATTCTTACTCTCCACCCCCCTTTTTTTCCGAACAGTGGTACAATAAGTTCCATGTTTGATAATATTCTATATCTTCTTTCTGTTTGATTTTCAATGTAAGTCTATTCATTTCTGCACAATCTAATATCTTCATAATTATTTCTTCGTCTTGCAATGTTTCTTCATTTTTCCGATATTGTGCAAAGATAATCCTCACTGCTGTTAAAACATGTCGCTATTTCTTAACCTCAACTATGTGACAAGTTTGCATTATGAGAGAGGCTGTTTTTAGCTCCTGAAAGACAAGCAAGGTAAGAATGCTGCCAAAAGGGAAGAAAGTAATAATTCTAATTTTCAGTTCAGATGATCTGGTAGTTCACTATTTCAGAGAAAATAAGACTAATATAAAGCTATGGATGTCAAGGCGCTCTTTCATTATTTGCTGTTTGCTATTAAACTATTGCATAATACTCCCTATTATTTGCAAAAATCATGTCCTGCATCTCAAGCAGGATGGGTGATTTAATCATCCTTGACCCTGTTTTAATGGCTTCCTCTATGTGTACTGCTAAAATTTGATATTGCAGTTCCTGAAAATTATAAAATGGTTTTTTGTCATTTTAATTGAAAAAACAAAGATTCTTCTTGTAAGCCTCTTAAAACTACCACATCTGGGCTGCAAAACTTTAGATCACACCAGATAGTAGTAAAGAGGTGCAAAGTAGCATTTAGTAGCCATATGATGTTTTACCTTCAAATCTCGTAACCTTAAACTTCCCCCAAAAACCTATGAAGTTTCATGAGTCACCATTGCACTCATTTACATAATCACCCACTACACTCCATGTCGTCATTCTGCCCGTTAAAGACTTTGTTCATCAATATTCAGAGAAACTGTCATTAGTCCTCTCTCTGCTTCACACTCTACCCTAGGTTCAGAAGTACATGATCTTTACTTTAATATTTCTAGATTTCCAGAACTAAAGCTTCCTAACAAAAGAGGGGGAAGAGGGTATCTGCTTAAATGACCTTTTCAGAAACCTGCCAAGGATTTGGTCTATTTTCACTTCGAAGTTCACTGACTAGAAAGACAGAGGCTGACTTTATTTGGAAATTCTTTAAGCCAAAGCTGTCTTGAGGATTTCCCCCCTTCTTTAGCTGTGGTAGTAGAATGTTTGCAAATAAAAGGGAAAAGAAGCAGTGGTGCTGGAAAACGTCTTTCTCAGAATCAAGCAGACGGGTCACAACATTTTTAAACAGTGATACTAATATTTATTATATCAAAGCCATGCTATGCTTTATTTGGAACTCTGGCGCCTTTCAAAAAAAGGTTTTCATAACATGGCAGCAATTACAGTCATCGGGATGGTCCATAAGAGATACCAAGCCAGGGCTTGCTTGCTGCTTCCCAGTTTCCCTGCTTGCACTAGATCATAGGAGAGTTTATTTTATAAAGGGCCTCAGGAATGTCTCAGAAGACAAAGGAAAATTAATAGAGAGAGCATGCAAGCATCATTGCTCCAGAAATTTCAATTATAAAACACTCACCTTTGTTTAAAGAATGAGCTTCTTGTTAACAAAGATTTGAAAATATGATTTGTCTACTGCAACAAGTAAAACCTGAGTTTAAAGGATCATTTAAAAATAATAATAAACTTCAGCCAAGAGCAATAGATATCCTGCCTCATTTTGAATTACCAAGTTTTTCTCAAATAAAATTATACAATTACAGCTAGTACATCAGAAAAAAATATTTGTAACCATTTCTGTTTATTAGAAGCAGGGAGGAACCTTTAAACTACAATGTGATATCAATGCTCAGTTATAATTCAGGAACTCCCAATATGTGTTGAAAGATTCTACAAATCTTAACCTTATTTTTATCCAGTAGCACATATAGAAGCTGAGTCTCTTTGCCAGGGTGTTAATTGGATGTCAGTATGAAAACAGAACCCCTTCACAACCCACTAAATAAGCCATTGGTAGGAGGAATAAATGCTCACCAGTAACCAGCTGTTGGCAAATGACCCAGTAGAACAGGCAGGACAGAAGAACATGAGCTGTGGTTTCTGTGGGGCATTATTGGGTTTCCTATGGTGTTTTCCTATATTTCCCTTTCAGGACAGCAGTGGAGAGAGCATTAAATAAGCTAAAAATAATTTTCTCCTGAATTAGGAAACCTAATAATAGGTTTCTAAAGATCACAAATGTTATATTTTTATAAATATTTTTGAAAGTCGTAGATTTAACCCTACTACTGAAGCTTTGAATAGACAGCGTATAAGTAATTGTGATAAATAAAAATAAAGCCCTCTTGTAAAAATTACTAAACAAAATAAAGATAGCCAAGAAAAATATTTCTAAAATGCATATGTTACTGTAAGAATTGTTCATAAACATCACACAGTATGTATTTGTTGATTTAAACCATTATATGGCCGCCCAGGGAATCTCAGCATAAAATCTATGGGTTAAGAAAACATTCACATATAATTTATATTAGAAGAAATGTAAATTGTTTTTAGGCAGGCCTTTATTTTAAATAAACTGGTGGGGGAAACTAACAAAATAAATTTTAGGTTGAGATAAAAGGCTAGGATCTCCCATCCCTTTAAAACTGGCAAGGATAGTTTTCTTCTGAACAGTGTGGTGAAGAAGTTCAATTAGACAATTTTCAATTTTCAATTTTCTGTTTTCTTTCTTTTATGTATTATGCATTATTTAAGGATTTCCTTTGATTGTGTGATGTACTTGAAATTGTTCATGCAGATAGCATGTAAACACAAGGAAAGAGAAAAAGGGAGAAAGAGAAAAGAGAGAATCATGAAGAATTGTAAAAATATTGATGAATTCACTCACCTCTATAAAAGATACATTCGTGATTATATTGAAAGACAAAACAGGTGGCAAAAACCTGTTTGCTTGCGAACTAATGCCCATCAAGTGAATGCAAAAAAAAAGATCAGATAATGGCCACAATTGTATGGTTGAAATGCCACCTTGAGTGAACCACTAGCTTGAGTTTTTTACCCTATCCCACAGATACCCCTGCACATGCCCAGTCCTAATGAAAACAGAAAAAAGAAAAGCAATTCTCTGAACTAACTCTTATTAGAATGAAGAATCTTTTAATTCTCCTATGGACTTGATAATATATGATGCAGTGTGATTTAGTATACGTATTAGTATAAGTATACAGAAATGGATTTGTTTGCTGGGTGAGGAAAGCATATAAAATATGGTGAAGTTTAAGAAGAAGAAGCTGAACCAACAATATATTTTCTTGGAAAAAAGATATTAAATAAATTGTGGGTGTTTTTTTGATAGCCAATTAAAGTTATTTTAAGAATAAGAATTCTCTATTACCTAAATTATCAAAGTTTTAGCAATTCAGCATATGTCGTAAGATACTAATACGTAGAAATACTAATCAGGACATTCAGAAATAATTCTACACTATTTCTTGTAAGGAAATAATATATCTAAAATATCCATGGCAATCTTAATCTTCATGGAATTTATTTAAAGGGCCCATAAAACTTTTATAGAAATTTTCCATTTTAATCCAAAACCAATGAGGGTTTTTAAAAGCTCATTTTAACCTGGAAATAAAATATGTTTATAAAAAAGCATTAATATTTCCCTTGGGATGTCAAATTGGTCAATTTAAAAGAACATTTTTTAAAGAATTACAAAATCAGGAATTACCAGCATGGATAAGAAAAATCAAGATGAGAAATATCCTTATCACAACAGGGAGGGAGGGAGGGAGGGAGGGAGGGAGGGAGGAAGGAAGGAAGGAAGGAAGGAAGGAAGGAAGGAAGGAAGGAAGGAAGGAAGGAAGGAAGGAAGGAAGGAAGGAAGGAAAGATCAAAACTAATAGAAAACAAAACACTGCTGAATGTTTACCAATTACCTTTACCTATTGCAAGAAGGAAGGTTGAGTAATATCCTATTTTATAACACAACACAAACAGAGACACAACACAAAAAATAGCTGACTGAATGAAGCCAATGAAGTCATTTATGGGATTCCCATCCAGGACTCAATTACCAACAATTGGAGATTAATTTGGAGTGTTGAATTCAGAAGGTTTTTTTTTTTTAAGCAAAGCAATCTATTGATGGACCAACCACCTATTTCCTTTGCCCTGGACTAAAAAAAATGGTCAAATGGTGTTTCAAAATCAGAGTGGATGCTTTCAGCATCCTAGGAAACCAGTTCTAAGAAACAGGAATTCCTGGTTTTCTCTCAGAATTACTATCTGCTAATAATTTAACTCACAGAGTTTAAGTTCTTTCTTTGTTGTAAGTAAAAAATAGTCCTAAGTGACACATTAAAAATAAACAAATCATCTTCTCCAGAAAGTATCTATCCAAAGCTTCTTAAAGAAAGCAAAAGTAAAATTTTGAACAAAATATGCAACTTCTCTCTCAAATCAAAGTCTCCAAAGATTGAAAAATGTTTTTTAATCTAATGTTTAAAAAAGGAGAGAGTATTTAGAAAAGGTTAGAGCATTTAACTATTTTTTATGTTTTATGTACATTAATCTAAATCATTTTATAAAAGAAAATCAAATATGCAGAAGAAAGAGAATTGGCAAAGAACAACAAATAGAGTTAAATCTGTCTCACTAATATTTTAAATATTTTTTAGGTTCATGGTGTGAAGATACAAAAATTACTGGACTTTCAACATGTTTTTGTCAAAGTTCCTCCCCATAAGCTGCTGGGCAGATGGACAATACTTTCATTGACTAGTAATTTATTTTAACAAATAGAAAAAGCAAGAATAAATGAGCCATCTCCACAACCTTAAAATATGTAAAATGAGTTTTCTATCAGAATCTTTATGGGGTCTAGTGCTTTTAGATTTGTTCGTTTGTCAGGAGTTCAAGAGGGCATATATAGCATTCCCTTCTAATTTTCCTGTTCCCCACAACAAACCTTTGAGATGGATTGTTCTGAAAGCCAAATGATTGGCCAGAAATCACCAATGAATTTGGTGCCTAGGAATAAACTAGAACCTTCATTTTCCCCTCCAAGTCCAATGCTCCATACTGATATATAATATGATACAGAGTTGGGATAAACATTGAGAGCTGGCTAAATTTTCTAAAGGAGAATGGTTTAAAATCAAAAAAGAGACTGAGAAGAGTTCCAAAAAGAACACTTCCATTTGGATAAATAGTCAAAGCAAACAAACTTCAACCTGATGAGGATGGTGTTAGTAGTGACTGACTTGGTAGATAATTTTTGAATTCCAGATTAGTGAAAATGTCAGCATATAGAGATGTTGTAAAATTATTATTATAATTGGTCAGTCAGCCAGATGTTTAGATTGCTTTTGGCAATTTTAAACACTTATTGCATAATCAGCCTCATTGATGATTTTATCAATGCCAGTGATATTCAAGTGATGCTCTAGTTGTCTTGGTGCTGCACCCAAAACACCTATTACTATTGGTACTTTCTTTCCTTTTGCCATACTCATTTTATTTGCAACTTTGTGCACTTGGAAAGAACTAGTTATAATCTAGATGCTGTTCAGTAGTATTAACTACAACACTAGTTAGCAATTTGAAACTTGTTGGTAAGCAGGTAATTGGCCCACAATTGCTGGAGCTTCCCCTTTTGTTGAACTTTTTATGATTAAATAGCCAGGTGTTAATCATCCTTAAATTTCACCTGAAGAAATATATTAAATTGCTTGGCAATGAATGGGTGTAGACCATTCAGATATTTCAACCAAAAGCCATGTAGTTCATCATCAGCTGGTGCTGAAGAATTCTTGATCTTTCTCTACCACTTCTGCTATTACTTTGGGTTCTTTCATTTTAGCTTTTTCCCCCCCTCTGCCTCCTTTATGCAAGCTGTGTTTTGGTTGTTTTGGTGGGGGCGGGGGTTGTGTCATAGTTACACTCAAATCCACACTATTTCTTCTTTGTCAGATGTTGACTGGTTCATTACAGTCTCTCCATTGATGGATTGGTTGAAACTTTTTTGGTAGTTGAGCCTCATTATCTGCTGATCTTATTGGCTATAGCTATTATTTGCTGCTTTATTATTTCCAGTGTTTACTTAATCTTCTTTAATTCTAGATGACATTTATTTAATCAGGTACTCTCATCTACTTGTTCTTCAGCTTCTCTTTCATCTGTTCTAGCTTGCTTGCATCTGATTTTAGCATGCTGAAATTATTTTCCAATCTGATCTTCCATTTTATAATTATTATTTATTGAATTTTTATGCCACCCATCTCCCCTACAGAATGACTCTGGGCAGCTTTGGTGATGCACGGACCTTGTTCGTTGATTTTGCATACAAGATATTCAGTGATAACTACAGCCATGCTGCACTTTAATTGGTTTGTTTCTTGCAGTGAGTTGGTGCTTATATTTAATATTATAGTACTAGCATATTTTAAAACTTGCACTAGTTCTTTCTTTGGGGCAAGCTTCAGTGCAGACAGCCTTATTGTGCCGTTTTTGTGCTGTTCTAGATGTTATTTTTTGTTTCAATTCCTCTTGCTTTTTTAAAGTTGGAGTGCTTTGGGTTTTTTTGGTGGAGAAGACAGAGGAGAAAGTTCCTCGTTTGAGAATGAGAATGATTACGTAGCTATGCTGGTTTCCTCTACTACTACTACTACCGCCTTACCCAGATTTGCCTTTATAGTCTGAGCTATTTCTGGCAAGGCTTTGGTGGGTGGGTTTTATTTTTCCCCCTAGATAGTCCTTTGCAGTTCTCTTGAATTCTGCTTCAAAATACATACTTTATTGCATATTGTAAATTAAGTTGATCTGCTGGCCTCTGTTCTTTTTTTTTTCTGATTCTAGATGTTCTTTCCAGAACTTGTGCATTCTTTTCAGATATTATCTTCTTGTTGGATTTGATTTGCAATGACAATGTTTTTTTTTCCATTCTTCATATATTTGTGACACTTCTCTTTCAGAAGGCCAGTAGCTGCTGGTCCTGGTTGCTCAGCCAACAATCCTGAGATTGTAGCCCACTTGTTATCTTAACTTCAGCAACAGAGTGGTCAATGTCTGGAATAGTCTAGCTCAGGAGTCGCCAACCTGTTGGACCTCAGGGACCACCAAACTCATAATTTTAGATCCCAGGGACCACTAACTGGTTCTGTGGGCATGGCCTAATTTGTGGGTGTGGCTTGGTGGTCATATGACTGGCTGGGCATGGCTTGTATGTAAATATTATAAATATTTATATAAATATTGATTTTTTTATAAAAAAGAGCCACTTTTACCAAAATCAGGCAAAGCAGGCAGGCAGATTGAGTTGCTCACAGAATCACAGATTCATTCAGAAATCTATCTATCTGCCATTGGCTAGTTCAGTCTGTCACATAAAATTTGCTAGCAAGCAAACTCACAAAATTAACTCACAACACACCATGTATTTAAATATTAATTTTTTTATTTAAAAAAGCAACTTTTATTAAAAATCAAGCAAAGCAGGCAGATTGAGTTGCTCACAGAATCATTGAATCATCTATCCATCTGCTATCAGCTAGCTCAGTCTCTCAAATTTGCTTGCTGTGAGTCTGCACTGGATTTGCTTGCAAACAAACCTTCAGTCCTAAGGGAGGTTCAGCTGTGCTTAGCTAGAAAGCAAGAAATCCAACCATTTCCTGCTTCCTAGCTAATCCAGCACAGCTAATCCCAGCACAACAGAACAAATGATGGTCGGAAAAAGGAAAAATAGCAACTTAGCAGACAAGTTTGCCAGGTAAGAAGTGAGTGAGCGGGGGAGTCTTCCCGTGGGCCCTGTGGGCTGAGCAGCCTTGTGTTTCTGTGCAGCCTGGATTAATTGCTTTGGGGGGATGCTCTGGGGTGAGATTCTCTGCGGCCCACCAAAATTTTCTCGCGGCCCACCGGTTGGCGACCGCTGCTCTAACTGACTCTGTAATTTCTTCCCAAAACCCCAAAAACTTTAACCTTAGACTGTCTACTATTGACCTCACCCTTTCCTAAGAGATCTGTAGGGGGCGTGCATAAGTGCACCAACATGCCTACCATCCCTGTCCTATTGTTTCTTTTTATTTTTCTCATATGTATCCATTTCTATGTTTATACTAATACCTGTTATCTATGTTCATACTATGTTTATACTTATACCTGTTATCTTATAATCTCTTGAATACATACATACATACATACATGTCCAGGAACTCCAATCTGTACCATGGTCTTTATTGACCTGGGCCATGATCAGTGGTGGGATTCAAAAAAATTTACTACATGTTCTGTGGGCATGGCTTGGTGGGCTTGGCAGGGGAAGGATACTGTAAAATTTGCATTCCCACCCCACTCCTGGGGGAAGGTTACTGCAAAATCCCCATTCCCTCCCTAGCCCACTAACCTGCTTTCTGGCTCTGTTCTCCTGTGCGAGGCAACAAAAGCAGACCCAGCCAATCAGTTGGACTCGGGAGTCAGAGAATAGATGGGGCGGGGCCAGTCGGAGGTGGCATTTGCCAGTTCTCCAAACTACTCAAAATTTCCACAACCAGTTCTCCAGAACTGGTCAGAACCTGCTGAATACCATCTCTGGCCATGATTGGAGTTCCAATCCAGTATGGATTTCTGTAAATTATATCTCACCATATTATTTATGGGAGGGGCATTTTTAATTTGCCCATTTTTCATTCTTTTGTTCAGACCTGTCCAGTATGAAGCTCTGGCTTAACTGTCATCCTCCACGGAGCATGCAAGCCCCACAACCAAATCAAAATAATGCCTCACTGTGAGTTTATTAGTATTATTATCTCTTGTTCTTTCTTGATGTGCTTCTAGAAGTACTGTATTGCTCAGTCATTCTGAAAGCCAGTCTGAATATCTTCTAGTTGAAAAATGGGACAGAAAGAATTATTTGGTTCAAAGCACAAGTATATTCTCAACAATATACCAAATAGACCTGAGGATTGTTATTGTGATGAACAAACAAAAAGGATATTTCCATATTTGGAGTGGGTAGTAATGATTTTCAGTGTAAAAATATATTTGAAATATTTTGATCTGTTGTCATATTATTACTGAGAATATTTTTCTCTTTCCAATCCAGTTCTTGTCATCAGCAGCTAGGCTAATAAATCTGCAAGTTGGCAAATTTAGACAAATTGAAATATCATAAAAACTGACATGTGTGTATTTCTCATATGAACACAATATTTTTAATACCTTTAATGTCAGGAAATACCTGTGGATCCCACAAGGTTCTTTCAGAGTGGCCAATATAAAACTGAAAATGGTGAAAAGAACATTATGTTTCCTAATATGGAGCTAATAATTATATTTCTCTATCAAAGAGCATAGAATCCTGCATGTGTTTAGCATTAGCTCCAAGAAGGTCAGTGCTAACTTTTTCAGGAAGGGAGTTCCGGAGACGTATGGTAAGTGCACATTTGTTTAATATGAGCAGTCTCAGTTCAGACATAGCACAGTCTTTAGGGATGCACAAACAATTCTGCCTCAGTGGAGCTGAAACAATGCCTCGTATTCACAAAGATTATAGGCACTTCAACATTGCGAAAAAGGGGCAAAAGAGGGGGAGTCTTGAATAGCAGATAAATTGGTCTTTGCTCAGTGCTTTTCCATAATTTACAACAGTGTTTAACATTGGAGTCCAATTGTCCAGGCACTCATAAAAAGAGAAATGATGAATATTCAGGCTGTCTTCGGAATCCATTAGGCAACTGAAGATGAAGTCTCCACATGTACAGCTTCAGTGGCTTTCGCAGGCCGGCCAAGCCCATGCCAAGATGGCTTCAAAAAGAGAAATGATGCTCTGAGTTGCCAAAGTGGAGAAAGTAAATATAACTCAAGCACATGGAAGTGTTAAATTGAAGCACTAGGATTCAGAACTGAAATATTCATTCATTGTATACATAGTATTGCATTTGTCTGTCTTTCAAAACTATACATTGGAACTGATATTTTAACCTCTATGTGAAATGATGATTTACGGTTATGTTAAACATTCTGTCCCTAATTCTAGGACACATGTTGCAACAGATACCTGCTTCCCTCCAGTAGGTATGTATAAATACCATGTGCATTCATAACTGTCTAATTCAACCTTCCAGAGAAGCCTTCCAGATACGTTGGGTTTTAATAATCTTCATCTGCATGGGGATTGATGTATAGTTTATCTGAAGTGTTTCAGTGAAGAAGCCTGACTTAACACCCATGAATAAAGCATAATATTGGAAACTTTGTGCATGCAGGAAACTGGCAACACTTACATTCATTAGAATGGCTTTTTTTCTTTGCATTGCTGTCCAGCTTCTTTTTACTCTTCCTCTCTGGTTTATATATCAACATATATCATCACATGGAGGAACAGATTCACGGTCTTTGTCATGATTATGATATAACAAATGAATGTGGATCACTCCTTGGCCAATTAACCCAAACAAAAAGCAGCAGACTGAGATAGAGGCAATTATACCTTCCATTAACAACTACTCATGGCTTTGTAGTAATGGAAAATTATTTGGTCATGGCTTCTTTACTTTGACAGCAGGTTTACAACTCTCACTCATTACATACTATGCTTTGTTATCAACCAAAAGAACCCCAAATTTCATAGCATTTTATGGCAGATACAATAAGCATATCAGCAAGAAGTGTCATTTTTCATTTTAGCCAACTTATTTGGTTAAAATAAAAAGTTAAAAATAATTTATATTTAAACTTAAATTAACACTTTAGCACAGGCATCTTCAGATATGCCTTGGTTTATTCTAATAAATACCTTCCTCACTGGAAAGCTCTTAATTTGTTTGAGTAGAAAATACTGGACTAGCCTAATTAATAGGCATACTCGGGAAGTGACCAATAGTTCTTACGCCTCTTTCTCTGACACTTCATATACAATGTTATTCAAGAAATCTGTTCACACACTTAACTGCCAGTTATATGGCCTGGTTCAGATATTTTGAACCCTTCCCCATGATGTCTCCCCATGGATACAGCTGTGTGGAGGAAAAATGTCTGATCAAGTTTTGTCCACCTGGATATATGCCATTTCCTAACACAGCAGGTAAAAAATGGAACACTCTGTTCACATATATCATTGCCTGTCAACACTGCTATGCTTAGTCATATGTTACTTCCTCACAGCACTGTTTCTTAGTGCATACAGAATTTTACAGTGTTTGAACCAGGGTTGAGCAATTTTGATTAGAAATCAGGAGATAATATTGGGATATGTGGTTCTGTCTTGCTTCATATCTCTTTATGAGAATTCTGTGTGAATTTTTAGGACTTCATAAGACATGCAAGATGAATATATTATATTAGACCCATGTTATGTTTTATAGCATTTCCTAAATAACACCTAATATTACAGTGCAATGATCTGTATCCTGTTTCCATTAGGTTTAGATGCATGTTGTTATGGTTTCAGGCATGGGTGAAATGACTGGAGACAATCTTAGTTGGTGAACTTTCAGCTCTTTATTACATAGTGACTTAAGAGAGTGAACAACAACAACTCTGCCTTATATAGGTGACCTTAATGTGAATTAACCAATAGGGAGCTGTAAGACGCTAGCTCCAGAACCAATAAGAGTCCTTCGTCAAGGGCCAATCGGATTCTCTGAACCCAACCAATCCGATCGAGCCGTTTAACACCCAATCAGAAGTGCAGGGCCAGAACCCTGCACTTTACCCCAAGCTTGCTTTTATTTAAACTATTTACATACATAACACCCCTTCCCCCTGGCTCCTCAATTATGGTGTGGTTATATAGTCCTTCAAATAGGACGGTTGTCTTTTGGGTCTATTAGATTTTCTTTGGACTGGCTGTGTGCAGTCCTGTTGAGGTAAAATGTTGTTTGGTAGTGGCTCAGCTTCTCGTTCTGCTGTGATTTCCCTTGGAGTGTACGATTCTTCCTCCTGCTCCCTTTCCTGAGTTTCACTAGATTCATCGCTCTCTTGGAACAGGTTCCCTGGAATGTCATCTTCTTCCATTCCTTCCCCTCAGTTTGGTCGTAGGGGAGTTGCTGGCTCGCCGAAAGGAGTCGTGACCGTAATTGGTCAATATGTCGTTTCCACAGTCTTTCATCAACACATTTTACAATATAGGATTTGGGCCCAGTCTCGCGTATTATCATTGCTTCTATCCAAACTGGGTCGCCCGATAAATTTCTTGCATAAACGGGGTCACCTACCTTGAAGGTACAGTAGCGTCCGCTGGATCCTGCAGGCTTTTTTTTTTTTAAACAAATTTTATTAATTTTACAGAGAACACAATAAAACATAAACAAAACTAAAAGATCTTTTCTGAAGGTTGTCTGATCCCGGGTTGAAACTCTTCACACAGACACAAATTCAAACATCATATTCACTTTATATATCCTTCCATATCTTATTATCATTTTCTTTTTTATATTATATATATAAACCATTTTTATCAATTTTATATAAACAATGCACAAGGCATAACAGCTTATAAGTTCTTTTCTAAGAAAAAATAATAAAAGAAGAAAACCAATAGAACATAACAATCCCAAATTATAGTATCAATACTTTGTCTATTTAACTTCATATCTTATCCCAACTTCTCCTTTTCATCCAAATTATTTCTTATTAATTAAAATTTTTTTTGCCTTTTTTCAATATACAACATCCAAAAAAAATAAATAAATAACAAAACCTTTATATATCCTTTCATATCTTATTACCATTTTCAATAATATTCTTTGTCTGTTCTATTTCCAACTATCCATTCATCTTTTTTCTTTTATTATACTTCTCCTATACACCAATTGGAGTAACGTCTATAACTCATTACCCTAACTTAAAAGTACTTCATATAACAATTTTTCTTGGGATTCTGTTTAAAAGATTCTAAAATTACACAATGAATTTTATACTCTAAATACACATATAAAAAACACAATCTTATGTACCCTCCAGAATCCCTCTTTTATCCTAAATTAAATTCACCCATTGTCTCTGAATAAACTTTTTTTCTTTAGATCTTGCTTCCCCCCATTGAGGCTTCTCCTCCCCCCCTTTCTCTCTTGCTTATTCTTCTCCTTGCCCTTTTTACCCCTTTGTCTTTCCTCCTCCCTTTTCTTACTCCCTTTCCTTTGCTTTCTAACCTTGCCTCCACCTTTCCGCTCATTTTTCTCTTCTTTGGTTGTTTTTATAATTCTTAAAATCCCCTTTTTCTTATCCTTTTTCTCCTTCTCCCCAGAAAGAACCCATTGTTCATCAAAGATGGCTTCTTCTTCCTCTTCTTCTTTGTCCCAGTCCTTCTGCTGCGTAGTCAACTTTTCATAAGTACATAACGCCATTTCTAAGAATTGAAACAAAGTGCCCAAAGTATCTTCTTTTTTATATTTTTGATATTCAGTCTTTAGTTCATCCACAAGCGATGCCATTATGAAAAAAGAAACTTTAATGACAGCTTCGGAGGTTGTATGGGTCATTCGATGAATTTCCAACCAATTAGAGTATGCATCGACAGTCAATAGTAATGTATGTCCTTTAATCGGCCCTGCGAAATCCAGGTGGATTCTGGACCAGGGCCTGCGTGGCATCTCCCATTGTTGATGCAGCTTTTGGCGGTGCGGTGCTGTTTTGTTGGCACTTGGTGCAGGCCTTGACCCATTGCTCGATGTGTCGGTCCATGCCTGGCCACCAAGCGTAGCTCCGTGCGAGTGCTTTCATCCGCACGATCCCGGGATGTCCTTCGTGCAAAATTTGTAACAGCGAGTTTTGGAGTCGTTCTGGAACGACGACTCTATCGCCCCAGATGACACAGCCTTTTTGTGAAAAAAGTTCAGTCTGTCTTGTTTTAAATGGCGCGAAGTCATCTGGGACCTGGTCCAATGGCCATCCACGTTCTACCCAGCCTAGGACTCGAGCTAGGGTGTGATCTCATCTGGTCTCTTTCGCGATATCTCGAGTGGTCATAGGAGGCGAGTTGAGTGTCTCGATTTGTAATGCCAATACTGTTGGTGCCGGATCGTCGAGAGTTTCTGGTAGCGGTGCTCTGCTGAGTGCGTCGGCGTAGGGAATGGCTTTCCCCGGGTGATGTAACAATCGATAATTATAAGTAGCTAGGAACTCTGACCATCGAGTCATTCTTGGGGACAATATATAGGGGGTTGGTTTGTCCCCAGCGATTATCCTTAGTAAAGGTTTGTGGTCAGTTACAATGGTAAATGTCCTTCCATATACATACTCATGGAATTTTTTTACGGCTGCCACAATTGCAAGAGCTTCCTTATCTATTTGTCCATAGTTACGTTCTGCCTGAGAAAGAGTCTTTGAAAAGTATGCAACAGGGGCTTTGTTTCCATTAGGCAGCACATGGCTCAAAATAGCGCCCACCCCAAACGGTGAGGCATCACAAGTTATAACCAATGGTAATGTTTCATTATATTGCATAAGTACAGAATCAGATGTAAGTAAATCTTTTACATTTGGAAACGCTTTTTCCTCCCGGTAACCCCAAACCCACAATGCTTTCTTATCTAATAACCGGTGTAACGGTTCAGCCACAGTCGCCTTATGTGGTAAAAACACATTATAGAAATTAATAAGGCCTAAAAATGCCTGGAGATCTGTTTTGTTACGGGGTCTGGGAGCATTTTTTTATCGCCCTTAATTTACTCTCAGTAGGGTGGATACCCTGACTATCAATGCGATAACCTAGAAATTCAACACTGTCGAGATACAGATGACATTTATCCTTTTTTACTTTCAATCCCGCTTCTTGGAATTTCTTAGGAACACATTTTAAACGATTCTGTAGAATTTTTTTACTAGGAGCTGCAATTAACACGTCATCAAAATACAGAACCACGCCCTTGATTCCCTGCAATAATCGTTCCATTAAACTTTGGAATATTCCCGGGGCTACACTTACCCCGAATTGCAATCGGGTACATTTAAAAGCACCTCTGTGCGTTACTATCGTTTGAGCTTGGGCTGTTTTATCGTCCACGGGCAATTGTTGATAGGCTTGAGCTAAATCTAACTTAGCAAAAACCTTTCTGCCTCCCAGGGAATGAAGGAGGTGCTGTACCACCGGCACTGGATACGCGTTCTGCTGGAGGGCGTGGTTTAGAGTGGCCCGGTAGTCCCCACAGATTCGGATTGACCCATCTGGTTTAATGGGGATTACAATAGGAGTTTCCCATGGAGAATGATCAATGGGTTGCAGTACCCCTTGTTTAATTAGTTTGTCAACTTGTTCATCTAACTTGGCCTTAAGGGCGAACGGAACTCGACGGGGCTTTAAACGGATCGGGGTGACCTTAGGGTCGAGGCTAAACGAAATTGGGGTCCCCTTATACTCGCCCAGATGATCTGCGAAGACATCGCTGAATTCAGTAATAAGATCCTCCTCCCACTCACAATCACCGACTCGGTTCACGCCGGGTACTTCGATGCCGAGTGGCGCGAACCATTGGAGGCCCAACAAACTAGGCCTGTCCCTATCGATGATCGTTAGAGGTAAGTATGCCGTATGCTTTTTAAACGAGACGCGGACTCGACAAGACCCAACCACAGGGATCCGATTCCCTTGGTAGTCTTTAAGGATGAGACGTTGCATTCGAAGGTCTTGGCGTTGGATGGTAGGAATGAGTTGCTTTAATGTCTTCCACGACACCATCGAGAGGGACGATCCGGAATCGACCTCCATGTGGCAAGGTTGGTTCTCTATGGCCACTGTGACTCGAATCTTCTTAGCGTCCATGGCTGAGGTGTGACCTATAGTGATAGTATGGTGGGCCTCTTTTTTCTGCAACGCTCAATATCTGTAGGAGTGGTTTGCTGGATCTCGCCTTACAGGACGGTTTCCTGCCGATTGGCGAGAGTTGGTTCCCCTTGAGGCCTGACTTGGTCCCGGTAAACTGCGACAGACTCAACTGATGTGGCCTTGTTTTCCGCACTCATGACAGATCGCATCACGGAATTTGCAATCTGCCCTGGGGTGGTTTGCCCTGCAACCAGCGCAAGGGCGTGAGGGTTTAGAGCGAGGGACCCGGTCGAACCGCAGTCGATGGACCCCTTCTTCGTCGCTGTCTGACGACGAAGAGAGGTCCTCGTGGTGCGTCGTAACAAGCTGCTCTTCTGACTTGGATAAAAGGTTGCCTGTCTGTGGGGTCGTTGGGTTTCGGCTTCGACGTAGTTGCGCCGCGGACTTTTTAGTCGCCTCAGCAGCAGTGGCTTCGGCGATGGCGTCAGCAAGATCGATGTCGCCTTTCGCCATCAGCTTGCTTTGCACGCCCAGTGCATCTAATCCCAGAATTAAGCAGTCTCTCAGTGCTTCATCTAAGTCTGCGAATCCGCAGAGGCCTCCCAAGTGTTGGAGGTCTACCACGAAGTCAGCGAACTCTCTCCTTTTCGCTGGCTTCTTTGATAGAATTCGTGACGTCTCACGAGTGTAGGTACTGTTGGCGCGTAATGGTCTCTCAGGAGAGGTTCGAGGTCGTCCCAGCTCATTGCTTTAACTTCTGGAGGTTTTGCGAGTGCCTTTGCCATTTTAAAGACAGCCGGGCCGCAGTACGTCAGGAACAGCGCCCGCTTCTTGGCTGGTGTGGCGTCCTTCAGGTTGTTTGTTTCAAGGAACATTTGGAAGTGATCCATGTAGGATTCCCAATCCTCTTGGTTCGCATCGAACGGAGCGGGTGGTACGATGCCGCTGGACATGGTTTCCGTTGGTGGCGTCGTCTTGGCACGTGCTCTGTTTTTTCTTCCCGGTTCCTTAAGATTAGATGTCTCCAAATCCCACCCTCGTCACCAGTGTTATGGTTTCAGGCATGGGTGAAATGACTGGAGACAATCTTAGTTGGTGAACTTTCAGCTCTTTATTACATAGTGACTTAAGAGAGTGAACAACAACAACTCTGCCTTATATAGGTGACCTTAATGTGAATTAACCAATAGGGAGCTGTAAGACGCTAGCTCCAGAACCAATAAGAGTCCTTCGTTAAGGGCCAATCGGATTTTCTGAACCCAACCAATCCGATCGAGCCGCTTAACACCCAATCAGAAGTGCAGGGCCAGAACCCTGCACTTTACCCCAAGCTTGCTTTTATTTAAACTATTTACATACATAACACATGTAGCCCCCAAACCCCTTTTCTGAGACCACTTACACTCTAAAGATCCACAATGTGAGAGTTGAAAATCAGAAACTGAATTTTTCATTTTGGGGGAATGAGAAACATTATTGTCCCTAAAATACTTCTTCCACAGTTTCAAGAAGGCAAGTCACCCAGAGCAATTGGAAAATGAAAAATCCAGCCATATGTGATTCTTCATCAAAAGATGTTTTTAGGCCTTTTGGAGAACTGGATTTCCTTTCTCCCCATTCTAGTTCCAAAGTTATTGAATGCCCATAGCAGTAACAATTTTTAAAAAAACTGTAGAAAGACCAGGCAATATTGGTGAAAAATAAAGGTGGCTTAAAGGAAGCTTGAATAAATAAGGCCCAAGAGCCTGACAGATGACAGCCCCAAGTTTACTTCTGTGTTTAATTACAAAGTTCATTGGGTGACTCAAGGTCAGTCACTATCTTTCATCCTACCTATATCATAAGATTTTGTTAATTGGTGGATTATTTATGCATGCATTTATTTAGTGTTTTAATCATAGTAACTCTAAGCATTGCACAGCCAGTACAATAATAGCAATCAAATACAATAATATAAAATAAAAGCAATGCAACATAAAATCTTGGCTAATTAATTACAATGAATATAACATTCATGGCATTGGGGACACTTAAGCACTCATGTCTAAAGGCCTTCTAAAATAATATAGTTTTTATGAGCTTCTCAGCAGGACAAGAGAATGAGATCAACTTTGCCTCAGATGTCTAGCTGTTCAGAAGGAGGGGAGCCTCTAGAGATAACACCTGATTTCTTAACTCTTCCTATCACACCTTGGGGAACTTTACAGGTGCTAATTTATTTTTTAAGATGTACTGAGGTTTTGTACTTCACTATTTAACATCCCCCAAGCCTAAAATTCCCAGTAAAAAAAAATGCTTATGTCTCCGGATATAAACTATCAACTATAATTGGTTAACCCTGTATTTGAATTTTTTTTTAACAAAAATAACAATTGTTTATTTATTCATTCAATTACATTTTCATATTTTTATGTTCAAGGTAGTGAACATATGTCATATCCTTCCTTCATTTTTCCCTCAATAACAATCCTGTGAGGTGAATTGAGCTGTGAGAGAATGGCCCAAAGTCACCCAGTTGGTTTTCATGCCTAACAGAGGCATGGAACTTATAGTTTCCTGGTTTCTTTCAACATTTTAATCACTACAGTACATCAGACTTTCTTGTTTGTTTATTTATTTGTTTGTTTGTTTATATAAATGGATTTTATTTATTTATTTTTATATATTTTATTTATTTATATATTTATATACAAATTGTTGCAGTAACTTGGTCTTACAGAAATGCAATATTTTTATTTTGCTTGTGTTTTTATGAAGGACATATCCTGCCTTATTCTCTTGGTGTATTTTCATTACAAATTTTACATAGTAAAAAAAATAGGGAGACTTGATAAAGTCTGCAGTAAAGATCAGGAAAGCGAGATATTATTTCCTCCTTATTTTATTGCATTTTTAAAGCCTCCACTCCAAGTGTCTGGCTAACTATTTGTGTTCTATGCTGGGTTTGTGTATTGCTGGGAAAAATTGCTGAACTGATGTGTTGCAGACAGGCATTTGCGGAGGAGGGTAAATTACAAAATATACATCATGAGGCAATCTCCATTTCTGTCTATTATATTGATTAATATAGCTGACCATGTTACCAAATGGATACTGAGAAATAATCATATGATTAAAAATCAACAGAAACAAAAAAAAAACACAAAAAAGACAAGGTAAAAGCAGCATAATAGCACTTGAGAATATTATAACCAAATCCATATAACATTCATGCTTAAAAATCACAGCGATGGGCTAATTCAACTCTAGACTCCCTGGCAAAGGGAATATCCAGATCTTCAAGGATTTACAAAATGTCAGCAGGGTAGAAGCCACAGGATGTGGCATTCCAAATGATAGACAGAGAATACCTGCTGGATCAAGCTGAGTGTCCCTTTCCAACCATTTTTCTTCTACAACTAATATTTGAATCTAGAAGTAACAATGTTTCTCATGATGTAAATGTATCTAGGCCCTTTTAAAACTGTCCAAGTTATTGGCTATCACCATATTTTGTGGTAATAAATTCCATAATTAATTTTGTGTTGTGTGAAATACTTTCTTCTACATGATCCAAATATCCACCCACTTTGCATCTTGGCTCCTGGGGTCTCAGGTTCTAGTATTATAGAAAAGGAAGATAATCACCCCATCCACTATCTTGATACCATGCATTATTTTATGCATCTCAGTCATCTCCTCATTGATTAACCAGTTGACTATATGACATCAAATTGCAGTCAAAGCCACAAAGGGACCACAAAGATAGATTTTCTCCAGGTGGCTCTCTTCTTAAACCAGATCTTTCAGGTTTCCAACCATGCATCATCACCATTAAGACCATCCACCTTCCTGCTGGTCATCTTCTTCATTTGTTTTCTTTTACCTTGACCAGTTGCAACCTTCTCTAGACAGCTAGCCTTTTGCATAATGTGTCCAAATTATAATAATTTAAGCTGATCATTTGTGCTTCAAGTGAGAACTCAGGGTTGATTTGTTCAATTATCCTTTGTTTTCTAGGCTAGCCATTGTATTCTGAGGAGTCTTCTCCAATGCCAAAGTTCAAAGTATCAATACTTTCTAGCCTGTTTCTACAAAATCCGGTTCCCTATCACTTTTTACCCTAAGCTAAAGAATCTGAAGCATCCTAGCCTTTTTAATAAGGAAGATGTTTGAGTCACCTAAATATTTTCAGCATCCTCTTCTGTACTTTTTTTTTTTTTTAGCTCTTGTCATAGTTCTTTATTAGGGCACTGTAAAGTTAACATGTTGTTGCTTTTGTTATGTTGTAATTCTTTCCTAATGTTCCTAAATATAGAATGTTTCTTTTTCATTGCTGCTGCACATTGAGTCAAAATTAAGCTTTCCACTATGACTCCAAGATTTTTTTTCCTCAGATCGCATCAATATATCCATGAACTTGTTTCTTTGTCTCATTAAACATCACTTTATGCTTACTGAAATTTCATTCCATTTACCATTTAATTGACCATCCACCAAATTTAAACAGATCTTCTTGAAACTCTTCATAGTCACTTTAGTTTTCATCAGCCTGAGCAGTTGAATATTATCTACAAACATCACCAGCTAACTGTTTATCCCATGTTAAGATAATTGGTGAAGAAGTTAAAAAACATCAGTTCAACTTTATTAGAGTTTCTACCATCCAATGAGTGAGAAAGCAGTTTGAACAGAAGAATGTTTTATCTTTATTTCTACTGGCCTCAAAACATAGAGACCAGACCATATGCAAACTCCAGCTGACTAACTGGAGTGATGGTTTACAAAAATGCAGAAGTTCAAATATAGGGAGGGAAAGAAATAAGCAAAAACAAAGAAGTTCCCCAACAAAGTTAATAAATAGTGGGAGTACATGTGGAGATATGATATAACTTTATATTTCAGCATGCTTACACACACACTAGCTTCTGTCTATGGAGATTCTCAATCATCCAGGTCATGGTTATCTTAAAGGTGCTTTTTCGACTTTCTGGTTTTTCTTTGAAGATGATCTGCTTCTCATCCAAGAAGGTTCTTCACCTCAGAACTGAAGAAGGTTCTTGGATGAGAAGCAAAACAACTTCAAAGAAAGACCAGAAAGTCTATTGTCTCTTGAAAAAGCACCTTGGAACTAGCTTCTGTTGGTAATTTTTTTGAGCGAATAACAAGCTTTCCCATCCTTTAGTTCATGTTTTTCAAATTTGGCATGCCATACTAGTTGAGGAATTTGGGGAGATGTTTACACATTTTAAAATTACCAGATTTGAAGAACCATGCTTTCTATCATAGAGTACAGGGAGGATGGCCTTAAACCCATAAGTCTACCCATCAGCCAAAATTTGCTTCCTCCCCAATCCTAGCCTTATCCTAAATGGTTTCCCACTAATAGGTGATAATAGGGGAAGAGAAATGAATCCATGGTATCCACCAATTGCTTTTCTTAATTATGTCTTCATTAAAACTATAAGAACAGCATCTCTCACTAGCTTCATTGCTAAGGTAGCATAGGGCTCAACTGTTAAAGCCTGGTGGACTGCAAAATAATATAGCCATCTGGCTGCGGCCTATAAATCACTAGCAGAGAAATTACCAGTGACTAGGAGAACAAATAAAAAAGGCAGGATATGAATCAGCAATGAGGACATTTCATGCCAATATTGCTTTTCACTAATGTAAGAAGGCATGGATAGCATATAACTCGATACAGAGAAAAATCCCTTTATGTCATTTCCAAACCATCAGAGTAGCTCATGTGTTTATTTGTTTTTTTCCATTACTAATGGAAGATAAAAGAATGAGTCATCTTTTATTATTCTGGTCTATTCACAAAGATAGGAGTTATTTAATAATCTCTCCATCTCAAATGTATCAAGAAGCAAGACTTGGTTAGAACAAATTCAGGAAGTGTCACATGTCGCAATCTAACACCAATTTTAATTTAAAGAATACAGTAATAACATAGAATCCTTGTGTCTAAACAAAGAAAGTCAACTGACTTTATTCATAAGTTTAATAATACTCAAAAATCCAAAGCTAACTCCTATGCCAACCCCAGTCTTAATTCCTTGTAAATCAGTATGAGACTTATTGAGTAAAAGGGACTTTGAGAATTCTTTCAGGATCATAAGAGAGAGAGAGAGTGTGTGTGTGTGTGTGTGTGTGGTGTGTGTGTGTGTGTGTGTGTATTACTTCAGGTACAATAGGGAATGCAGAAGAGTTAATTAAAACATAGGAAATCATATTGTATAACTTAGAAAACAAAATGGCTCTAAAATGTGGGCTATTTTTACTTCTCTACCAAATTGGAAGCAGAATGTATTTTTGGATAGCTCATCTGAAATAGTCCCAAAATGTTACAGTTGTGATAAAGTATTTATGATGGGATTTTTTTTTTAACTGTATGCATAAGAATAATACAGGAAATGAGTGAGCATGCCTTCAAGATGCTTCACATTTTCTTTATTCAGGAAGTGTCACATGGGGAATTGTAGATAATTTGTTTATTGGCAAATGATGCTCTTTCCTCCTTTCTTTCATTTTACCCTGCATTAAAAATTCAAAGTTTAAAGCCCCCCCCCACGCACCCCCCAAAAAAGTTAGCAGTGGAATGAAATAGATTTCATTTTAACAAATGGGAGG
This sequence comes from Hydrophis major, assembly GCA_033807585.1. Classification (NCBI taxonomy): domain Eukaryota; kingdom Metazoa; phylum Chordata; class Lepidosauria; order Squamata; family Elapidae; genus Hydrophis; species Hydrophis major. The sequence continues at coordinate 371,398,895 of CM066328.1, forward strand.
CAGATTTAAATAACACACATCAGCAGAAAAGAATGGAGAAAGCTACAGTACACTGACTTCATGGATACCCCATTTATCAGCAATTACTGACTCCATTAAAGGCAGAGTTTACAGCAGGCAGAGAAGAGTCTAAAATATGTCCCAACAGATGGAGGGAGAGTGTCAGTGATGCCGTATTTCAAAGGCATCTGCAACTTTGTTATCATTGTACATGGAGTCAGAAAGACAGAGGCAGTGGAGGGGGGTTAGAAATGGACTAAGGGCCAGAAAATGATTTACTTGACCTGCATCGGCAGAACTGAGAGGGAAAACCTCATTAATTCCCTAGGTCATTCTGGAAGACATTAATTTGGTTTAGACGCAGGACGTCGGGAGATTTTCCAGACATACACTAGGAATTATGAAATCTCTATAGCGGCAGGAAAATATGTCCAAATCACTTTCAGCATAAATCACACTGACTTTGTGAAGAAGGATAATCTGTTTAATCAGGGGAGTTATGAAACTTCTACTTATTAGACAGAAAATATCACAATATTTTATATAATTACGAGGCTGGGTTTTGCCCTTTGCATGATCTTCTCCTCTGGCATTTTGCTAGCTATGAACTGGAAAATCTCAATAATGCCAAATAGAATAGAATAGAATTCCTTATTGGCTAAATGTGATCGGACAAACAAGGAATTTGTCTTATTTTGAATAGTGCTCTATACGCAGTGAGACACACAGACACTAGACCTTTCTCTGCAGTAATGCAAATATTCCCTTCTCTGCAGTAATGCAAATATCTATCTCTTTAATTTTTAGGTATCAATAGGCCAACATATCTTAAGTAGAGTTCACAATACATACATAGGACTATTGGGTTGACCCTAAATAGTTTGGCAGTTGTATTTGCTGTGAATAATCCATGATGGCTCTGTCACACTTCCAAGTTTTCAATAAAATCAAGGCTGTGAGTTAACTATTTGGACCCATCTTGTCTCTATGATTCAAAAAGTAGATTGTTTATATTTTTCCATAATTTAAAATTAGAAAGATTTAAAAACTAGAAAAATTATAGATTTGAAATATCTATAATATTTTCATATTGAATATATCTATAACTGCTCCTGCCCCAAAGTGAGACAACCATAACCACAATTTCAGTCAGTGATTTCCAGTGTCTATAATTACTGTATACTTTTTAGATTAGGATAAAATGATTACAAAATATATGCCTATCTATGTATAAAAATGCGTTTGTAGGCCTTTTCCAAGACCCTTTCTAATCTTACCAATTCTGTTTGGCTCAGAGGTTAATACCAGTCACAAATGCTATTACATTTGTAATAACATCACAAATCTCTTGAGAAACGTTAGGCTGAGTAGTGGTAGCTAATATAACTTTACTTTTTGAATATTTAGGTTAAATCTGTGTCTTTCTGGAATTAACTTGCTCCTTTAGTAGAAATAGTCTATGTCAGTTGTCCATGCAAACTAAAATAGCTTGGATCATGAGAAATTTGGGGTCCTACTCTCACTTTATTATTACAATCACTTTTTTAATTGCCCATGATCTTACTGCCTGCATAAATAGGAAGAGTGTCACATACCTATGCCTTGAAAATTACATTTACATCAGAAAGTACCCGTCTTTTTTTTTTTTTGCTTTGTTTTGTTTCTTAAAGTATCATAACATGTTTACACAAGGGTTATCTCTTTCTCCAAAAGAACATGCATTAGTACTTTTTACTCATTCAGCACTGAACACTCCCTATCAACAACAAGTCTTCCTAGAGGGGAGAAAAAGGCAAATTAATCTTAAAAAGAGACAATTTTAGGGAGTTGCTCTACAAGTTGGAGTTCATTAGAAGGCCATAAAGCATGGCTGTCTAACAAACTATATTCTCCAGACTCCACTCCAGTAAGCAATATTGTCCGCTTAAAGGGATCATCACTTGGTCTCGCCAAAGGAACCATTGCTTTTTAGGGGATTTTTTTTTATAAATATGTATACATTTCTATATATACACACACACATACATACAAACTAATATATTTGATGGACATTTTATTATGCAGCAAAACTTTAATTGATATGGTGAAAAGGTGTTTCTAAAAGTTATAATATCAGATCTGATTTAATCAAGAAAGTGAAAAAATAAATGCCCTATCAAGGCAAGTTTTGACTTGAACAACCTTTACCAACTAGGTCACTTCCAGAGATAAAGGACCATTGTGCAGTTCTCAGCGTTCAAGTGGGCATCAGGAATCAGAAAGACTTAACATTTGTAAATGCACACAAAATGCAATGAAAAATAAATAACAAAAATAAATAAATTACAAAAAAATCAAATAATTGGCTAGTACAAACCAAGTTTTAATTTACTTGAACCTTTAAGGCTAAACCCCTTATTAGAGAGTAAGATTCATAGCCACAAAAGGATTTACTTCTTAGTAAATATCCTGAGGAATCTGTTCTGAAAAGCTTTATTGGTTTTGGGGAACTGGAGAAAATGTAAGCCCTCAAGCAATACATGAGGCCTCCCATAAAACGTTGTGGAGAGAGCTAAACAAACCTACCTATAAGCAAATTTTATATATCCCAACTCAGTAATTTTAAAAAGTTCCATTTGGCATTATTTTCATATGCAATCATGTGATAAGGAGAAGGCAGATATTCCTTCTCAGTTTTCAACCCTCATTTTAATAGGATTATTACCTGAAAAAGATATTTTGAAAAAGATATTGAAGAACTGTGTAATATAATGAATCATGCATAGTGCAATGTGTACAAATTATATATTTCTACTCCATTTTCCCAATCCCACCTTCCCAAGAGCCAGCATTGAAAAGGCAGAGGATAACAGGTAGAAGAGGGGAAACCATATTAGACACAATGTGGTAATCTATCTTTTTTGTTTGTTTGTTTCCTAAGGCCTTCAGTTCCTTGGACCCACCTAGGGAAGGATTTCCAGTTATTCTCTCACATGTCCCCATATATTGCAATCTCTCCTGCCTGACAAGTCCATTTCTTGGCCAGCCTTCTCTAATCTACTGCCCTCCAGATGCCTAGGACTACACCTTACATCAGTTTCAGAGAGATCCAACACTGCTGAGCTATAGAGGAATGATGCAAAGGTTTGAGGGAATCTGGAAGTAGCCTCAGAACAAGAGAACCTATCAAAATCTTCCACAGAAATCATACTACCCTGTAATAGGATAAAGGAGGCAAAGGTGGGCAAGTCTTTGTGACTTCTTTGAGTAAGAGACCTACCTTCTATCCTTGTTGATCTCTCCCTACTGAACTACTCTGGCTCTACTTATACAGAAGTTCAAAAACCTCATCACCACCACCATCTTTCATGAATCCCTTGTTTTTCATATTAAGGAGATCCAGGAGCATCATCTCATGACTGTTAAATACATTCCAATAATCCAGCAAGCACAAATTTTGGGTTATATAGTTTCCTTCCTTCTATACATAACACGAAGACGGCAGGTCCAGATATACTTTACTTTTAAAATGCTTGCCTTTCTATCTTTCACCAAAAATATTCTTTTTCTGTCCCTGGAAGGAGGCTAGAATTACTTACATGAGTAGCCCAAGATTGGAACCAAGATACTGGATGTGGGGTGGGGAGTGGTTGCCTTTGTTGCAGAATAAGAGAAGATTGTGAATGACTTCATATTAAGAAGTGTTAAGTTTTAGTTCCCTGTGGCATAAATTTGCCACAAATGCAAGATAACACGAAGGAGGGATGATAGGCAGCTCCCATGTTCACTTTCAGTCTCGGAATCAATCTAAGATTTTAGTTGCCCCAGTTCTGCTGGCTGACACTGAGGTGTTAAACAGAAGCAACATTTACTAAACCTCTTTGAGTAATACATGGAAAAACTTAGCCACTGCAAACAACTGCTGGAGGAGGTGAAAACACATGGGATTCAAATTCTTCATTTCAGTGATGTAGTTAGGACCATTATTAGTTCCACATGGAGGTTGTGTTCTGATACAAATTTTATCCCATAAAATATCATCAGCAAATTAAGAAGTGGGCAAGTCTCTAAAAACTTATCCTGGCCATATATAATAGTTTATTATTAACAGTTAACATATTCTCTGGAAGAAGTCGAGACAAATACAAATTTCTTTGTACAATCCATCTGGATTAAGCAAAGGACACAAGATTGTCTAATAAATGGAAGTTAAGGAATGTAAATGCATAAAGTCTATAAATGGTTTCAGATGAGGACTACTATAATAATATTGAATGTTTCTGTTCTATGTATGAATTTTTCTTTAGATTGTGAAACATTAGTATATACTGTAAGGGGATGTGAATTATGATATACCATGTCTGAGTTAGAAAAACAGAGCTAAACCATTAAAAGGGGAAAGGGTATTTTAGACAGAAACAACACTTGAACACAAACTGCACTAGTTATCAGACTGTTGCTTTGACTCCTCAACCATCAATCTTTATTTTTCCCAGTAACCCAATTGCTGTTAGGACAAATTCCTTTCTTAACCATTCCAGCAAAAATAAACAGCGTCAAGACCATGAAGACTAGAAACAATTCATTAGTTAATAGAGCCAATTAAAATCCTGCTCACAAGGCATCAACATTTCTCCCCTGAAGTTTGATTAGAATGTTTTATTATTTTACTTCATTTTATATTCAAGATGTATACCCTACTTTCATTCAGTAGCTGAAGGCACCATATATAGAACTCCTTTTCCTAATTACCGTACTCTGTGAGGTAGCCTGGCCTGAGAGCGATTTTCATCCAGTGAGTTTCTGGACTAGAAATTGGGGCCCTGTGCTGCCAGTGCAATACCCTAACCACTATATCACAGTGGCTTATAAATGTGGGGTCCATATTCCATTAATATATATAAATATATAAATATAAATGAATACATATTCATTAAAGAAACTGTATGTACAGTACTTAAGTAAGAGTAACTGTCCTTTAATATAGTAATACTCCATAGGATTATAAAATCACCCTCCATTTTGACACACTTTTGAAACTCTCTGAAGACATGGTTTTGCCAATGGGCCTGAGGACTCCAGGATGATATGGAGCCCATAAAGTGGTTAGTTTGATTGTTATCTCCATAGGGGTTAGGAGGTTACTGGGTTTTGTACTGGAGTTTTATTTCTGTAAGCCATCTGGAATCACTGTGAGTTGGGTGGCTATTTGAATGTTCTCAATAAATATGTTGGAAAGATAGTTGTTTGTATTGATTTTAAATAAACAAGTTGGAAGGATGGTTGTTTGTATTCAGTAAACCTTGAAATCTAAGAAAAAGAGGCATAATTTATTTAGTATGCATATTTCACAACAGACAATTAAAATAATTTAGATATTTTGCATGGGGGGAAAATCTGTACAGGCACTGTTCTAACTTAAGTTTGGCAACTGTCTGAACAAGGTTATTTCTCCAAGCTCTCTATGATGCCACCCATTGCCAGTTTAGTTGCTCTTTCCTCATTCTCCTGGAAATGAAAATGACCAAACTCTTTCCTATATTTTTATTCTTAAGAATATTTTCATCCTAAGAACATTTTATTAATAATATTTTGTTTCAAGAACAATCAGTAAATGTCCTTTGGTTGATGTCTAACAAAAGTAAAAGTTATTCTTTTTTTCTTCACTTTTTTCTTGTTAATCCTCTAATTTTTTTTAGAGGAAAACACTGAGATACAGCCCCAAAGGCTAGAAGAATACCCTTTAGGTCTGCTTGGAAAATATATGCTGTTTTGACAAGATAGATCTAGTGCCTGTATTAGTATGCCCTACTAGGATGAAGACAGGAAGAATTTGATGAATATTTAGCCTCTTATGAATTAGGTAAGGAGTCTACAATAAAATAGATGCTCTAAGTCCACTAGAGTAAAATGTGTGCTGAAATTAAAAAGTTGCTTGTTGTGATTTGACAACTTGCCAGCTATTTTGAACAGCATTATTTTATAGGGCTTAGGGAGCTTCAAAAATTGAGAAAAAGTGAGAGCTATAAGCTTTATGTGGCCTGCACAGATAGTCTTTGTCTTACAATCATTCATTTAGTGAATGAAGTTTATAATGGTACTGAAAAAAGTGACCTACAACCATTTTTCACACTTACAATCATTATAGAATCCCTATGGTCACGTGATCAAAATTCAGGTGCTTGGCAACTGGTTCATATGATGGTTGCAGTATCCTTGGGTCATGCAATCTGCAATCTTCTAATAAGCAAAGTCAATTGAAAAGCCAGATTCAGTTAACAACCATGTTACTAGCTTGAAAGCTGCAGGGATTCACTTAACTGTGGCAAGAAAGGTTGTAAAATGGGGCAAAACTCACTTAACAATTGTCTTGCTTAACAACATATATTTTGGCTCAATTGTGGTTGCAAGTCAAGGACTAGCTGTATGCTACTCTTCCTACCCTTCCTTTTTTTAAATGCATAGGAAATTCTTCCAAATGACCAATTCCCCCCCATTGGTGAGTGACACCAAATTTTCTTTATAGTCTACCTGTATTTTCAGAAAGGAGTCAAATAATCCAGATAACTAAATAACGGAGTCAGTTTTCAAACTATTTGGCCACAGGGGTTCTCATATCTGCCAAATATATATGTCAGTTTTAAAAAATATCATCTTATTCCTTCACTAAATTGGCTCTAAGCATAATTCCAGCAATTTCTGTGACTGTAAAAATAATTTTAGCCTCTTTTTTCCCTCAGATGCCTCTCTGAAAGGATGGTAATGCTGTGATTTATGTGATTCTTATGGTCTGATGGTATAATCTGGTGAAATCAAAACACTCAAAGCTTATTGGCAAAGATATTTTAATAATTCAACTCAGATTGGTTGATCTGAGGTACAAACATTTAAATTTAAGCATTGCTTTCTGTAGGTATCTCAGTTAATTATTAAGCAGCAGTGTATTCAACAAATTAGTCAATATTTCAGACATATTTACAATATGATGAATAGTTTCTTTACTCTCTGGGGGCTCTTTGGGCTCTTTGAATTATTTAAAAAAAATAGTTGAGTAATCATTTGTGTTTTATTGCATGGTTTTTAAGATTCCTGAGCTATTCCTGAGCTTTTTTAATAAAAAAATATTATGTAAAGTGAAATGTGTTGGCATGGCAAGCTGGGCCATTCAAGATAATTGATTTTGTCTTGCTATGACTTGACTGCTAGAAACTTGTTTTCAAATCTATCTCCTTCAGCACAGAGAATGTGATAGGTTGAATTAGGAAGTCAATTTACTCGTAATAAATTCCAGTGCTCAGATTAGCAGGTTCCTGGGTTTCTTCAGTACTTTCATCAGGGGTGGGATTCTATCAGTTCGCACCTATTCACTAGAACCAGTTGTTAACATTGTAAGCAGTTTGGGGAACCAGTTGTTAGAAGAAATTACTGGCCTAATCCTGTAAGGAAGGCAGGAAGGAAACATGCTAGTGTTGCTTACAGAAACTGCCTCTCCGTTAACCCTTATAAGATTCTTGGCAGGACTAGACTTCCTGTCTCAGGAACTTCTCTGGAGTTTTTCCCCCCCTCCTTTGCTAGTACTTTGCTTGTGTGGAGTGACCATTCAAAGTTACAATGGCACTGAAAAAAGTGATGTATGACCCTTTTTCACACATACAACTGTTGCAGCATCCCCATTGTCATGAGAGGCCAGGCTAGGAGATACATGCCTCGATGTGAGTGATATTGAGTTGGCCACACCCAGCTAGTCACATGACCACCAAACCACACCCACCACCTAAGCCACACCCACAGAACCGGTTGAAAAAAATTGAATCCCGCCCCTGACTTTCATGTCTCTGAGCCCTAGAATACAGATATAGGAACATCCCAGTTCTCAGAAAAAGAGACTATGCTTTTTATCTGTGTTCCTATTATTCTTGCCAGATAGAAGAAGCAACATATGCATCCAACAGCAGCAGAAGTAGAAATTAGGTCTCATCATCAGACCATTGTACTAAATTTGTATTTAGTGGCGTTCTAAAGAAGTTTTTTCTCCCTTCTTCCTTCAACTAAAATCGCCAAACAGACTTCCACTATGAATAGCCCACAGTATCTTAGTGATGGTATTGGTGATAATATAGCTATGGTCACTTTAGACTGTTGTAGGCACATTCCCTACTATCTGGTCACTGGGAACTATCCTGTTTGGCCATCCACTTAAGATGCTAGGAAGACAGACACCTGGTCATCGGGGTGGGATTCAAATTTTTTTTACTACCGGTTCTGTAGGCATGTCTTGGTGAGTGTGGCAGGGGAAGGATACTGTAAAATCTCCAGTCAGAGGTGGTATTTGCCGGTTCTCCAAACAACATTTCCACTACCGGTTCTCCAGAACTGGCCAGAACCTGCTGAATACCACCTCTGCTGATCATCACACACGTCACTGACAAGGATGCCTGACTAGGTAGTGTGTGAACACTTTAAATACATGGGTTTAGCATTAGCTCTGTTTTTAAACATATACTTAGCAAGTCTTTTGAAAAATATTTAGATATTTCTTTTTAAAAAGAATTGTTACTCTGGTCAATTCAGCTGGGAAAGAAAAGCCTGATTCTTCCAGCTGCATGTTGCTGGCTCTGTCAACAATGAGAGTAAGAAAGGTGACCTTAACAGAGATATGCAAGTTCAATTTTACTACTGCTTCTCCAATAAGGCAATTCATGCAACTCTATCTTTTACTCTTTTTATTTCTTTATTTGTTTTTGTCTGTACCAATACCATTTGGTATATTCCAGAGCGCTATCAGGTGCAGACAATTATTGCCAACCTTTCTTTTAAACCAGGGTCTCCAACCTTGGCAACTTTAAGACTTGAAGTCCACAAGTTTTAAAGTTGCCAAGGTTGGAAACCCCTGATTTAAGCAACTATGGATCTGAGATATATGGAAGCTGGGATAATATTAATGAGAAGTTTTGTCTGATTAGAATCATGGCCTGGGTGACAGGCACAGAGAGTAAGGAAGGTGACCTTAACAGAGATATGCAAGCTCCACTGGCAGAGCAACAAGGAATAATACAAATTGTAAGTAAGAAAATAGAAGACACCTCCCTAATTCATTGAAGTAATAGGATGAAGTACAACTTGTAATGTTCTGTTATTATAGCCAATCTCAATAAAAGAAATTTTATTTACTTTTGCTTTTTGATATATTGTTCTATGTGTCTTGGGCTTATTTGTCCTTTCCTTTAGGTTATGTGATCATACATTGGTTTAATCCCATTTTTAGAACCCTCTGCAAGTTTCCACATTCCAAATTATTTACATAATTAATTTTATAGCTATTTTTATCTTATTCAAAACATTTATACCATTCTTTATTCAGTTAAGAATTTCAAAATCATGAAGAATAAAGTATCACAATTTAATGACAATGATACAAAAACAAAAAATAAAATTTCTCTTTAATTAAGCTCAATTTATGTGACTGTGTTCTTTGCTTGGAAATAATGTAGAAGTAGTTTCCCATTGCCTTTTGTGTGTAAGGGCGAGGGTATTTCCAGCCTAGTCATCAGCCCCAATATTCTTTCAGGGTTTTCCACTAGTCTGTCTGATCTTGCTTAGCATTTTCAAGATCATCCACAGTTGATTAAAATTCCTTTATACTTAAAATATACAAAATTGAGTTATCACATGGTTTATCTCCTTAACAACTAGCCATATTGTTTGGACCTCTTTCCTGCTTTGAAAAAAAAAAACAATAGCCCAATCTGGGTTGGTGCCTACACACATAGAGTGGGAATATCTATTATTTTCCCCAAACCCATGATGTAAATGGTGTGCACATACATACAAAGATTTTTTTCAAAAAAAGAGCTCCAAAGAGGTTTTTTTCAAATAACAAAAATTACATTAAAAAATTAATCCATTGCATCTCTGTAAGTCCTGTATAAAATATTAAGCTCCATCCATTATGAGGATAGTGATCCTGATCTGAATTAGACAATTGCTGTTGTTACAATTTAATAAATAAAATGAAAGTGGAAGGCAACCAAGTCCTCTCTCATCCTGATCAATAATATTTGACAGCAGAAAGACTGCGGGGTATCTTCTTAGTCATTCTTCATAAAAGCTCCAGGAAAAACTGTACTACTGGCCGTGCTATGCAGCTGATCCAGCATAGTACTCTGGTTGTATGAAAATATAGTACTAAAGTGGTTTTACTCCACGTTGAAAAATCAGTTTGATTTTGAATCTTTCCCTTCTTTTGCTTCATGATATTATTTTGTTATATATTTTTACCTCAACTATAAAAGGCTATTTAGGCCTGATAAATGCCATCCTTCAGAGCCATTTCATTTTGTAAATAAAAAAGAGAAAGAAGCTTTGGAAAATGAATGCTGGCAAAAATGGAGAAATGAAAACACTGATATAGCAACTGAAGTCTGTTTTCGAACCTCATTTATCCAAGATCCAGCTGGTCTTTCCTGAATTTATCCCTTACAAGTGTCACTCCAACTCTTTATCTAGCCCTCAGTATGTTTTAGGCTGTTAAGAGATAAACCCCTTCACCCGTTTAGATAGAGGACTAACCCTCCCCCCAACTATCATTCCTTGTGTAGCTCTCCAACATTATTAGGTTGCTTGTGTTGACAAGAGCAAAGGTTCATGCTGTTAAAATGGAGGCCTGGAATGTTCACAACTTCTCCTGTCAATGAGGATTGTCTTCGCCTGTTCTTGTTTGTCTATCCAGGCCCCACACAGCGAGAGCAATAAACAGCACTGAACCCCCAATTTGAAGGCTTTGGCTTGAAGGGCAGATCTAGGGCAGTTGTTTTTGAGGAGGAAGATAAATGCCTTTGACCAGTTTGGTAAAACTGCCTTGTGCTGCCTCATTAGTTGGCTCAAGCCTGTGGTTAAACAGCATGTAGAAGTTGGCTCTACATGTGGCTAAACAACAATTTGGTTCATCCAGAATAGCTGATACTACAGCAACTGAATGTAGCCTCTTTTGTTCAGGCCAGAGCAGCAATTCATTAATATCATCTGTTTGCTTGAAGAGGGATGCAAAGAACTTGTTCCATCCCAAACATTGGATATTGTATTGTGCTTTTAAACAGCACATCTAAATACTTTTCCCTCCCTCCTTCCATCTAACAAATGAATATGACTTTACTTGGTACATTTATTCCAGTTACTGAAATATCTGAACAGTGAAATGTAAATGTCTGACCCATGGTAATCTATTTCTTGGCAATGCCATGTCTATTTTTAGCAGTAAGAGAGGGGCAGCTAGGTTAATGTTAACTATAATTGTGATAAAGGAAATAGTTAACACACCAAAACAAGAGATACACGAGAAGACTTTGAAGAAGTGAGAACATTTGATTCAATATGGATAAAACAAATAAACATAACCAATGATTCAGAGTCTAGATCTTTGGAAGTTGAGCTGGGAAGGCAGAACTGAAGGAGCACTTTCTGAAAATCATCACTGAGTCGTGGAAAAGCTACTTAAAGTTTACATCCCCTGCCTCCCAGGAAGAATATTATCTATTTGTTTTTCTGCAGTTATAAGCTGTTCTAATCACAAACAACCTCTACAATTCAAGATAAAAACACACAAATTCCATAAAAATCAACATCATTATGGAAATGTGGAATCTGGTCTGGTCTGGCCATAAGTCAAAAGGGAGTAATCCTGCCTCTTCTTGCTCAAAATAAACTAGAGGAGCTAAAGGCAGGCACGCTTTGGCTCCTGTCATTAGTTAGTGATGTAAGTGCTACTGGCCCTGTGGCTTTGAGTAGTTTATTAGTATAAATCTTATTACTGGTCATATGGAGTCTAGCCTCCTTTGAATGAGAATATGTTGATAATTGGGATGTTGGCTGTAATGAAATGCTTGCTTATTTATGTAGTATAATAATGTGGTTGTCCTTCTATCAAAGGTAGTCTAGGTGTTGAATAAAAGGTAAAGTAGATAAAATGAAAATAAAATCATAATCCATAGAATGAAAAAGTAACAAATTGAGGCCCTAAGAAATCTCACCTACAAAAGATGCACTTGCACTCACATCATAGCTTTACTAGCACCCTAGCTCCATTGCCTGGGGGAATAACCAAGAGTTCATGGCCTTCTGGAAAGCTAATAGGGTCAGCTATGTTGTAGGGGGAGGCTGATCAGCAAGAAAGGTGGGATGACACAGAAGGCACAAAATGACTTTCAGGTGACTATGGCCAATCAAAAAAGAACTATTTAACAGGGGTCAAACTGGTCCCCAGAATGCTCTTTACCTTTGGGACTCACATATGGCTCAGAGCTGGATGGTGCTCTGGTTTGCAGCAACTTATTTTTCTGTGCATTTTTATCATATTATCATCACCACTTAAAACCGGAGAAGGAACAGATGTTGGATATGTTTGTCACCCTGAGTTATTTACGAAAATAATAAAGATGGAAAATAATAAATAATAAAGGGAGAAAGTTACATGGTGCTGGAAGCATGAAGTAGGTATTTAGCAGCATGTATATGTTATAAGTCATAGGACTTTCCAACTGAAAGACTGAATATAATTATTGGGAACAAAGGAATAAGGCTAAAAATTCCATTAACAGTTCTGAGAAATTGCAGACAACCAATGGGAAGATGTCAGTTTCCAAATTTCACAGAGCTCTGTTTCAGCTGGAAACTGGGACTTAAAAGTTTTGACTACACTGCAGTTAGGCTGGAAATAAATAAATTTAGTCGTTGAACAGGGATATTGCTGTTGGTTCTGATCCTAAAGTGGTGCAAAGTCAAGTGTGGCAGTGCTTGTATTTCACCTTGTAATAAAAGAAGGGTATCTACTTTGAATTCCAGTTTTCTTTTCTGTTTATTGTACACCTTTGGCCTACTGTTTTTTGCCAAGATGAGAACTGACTGTGGCAGCTTTGGCAGCTTATAGCCATATCCTCGGCTTCAGATATAAGTCAAGAAAGTCGTATGTTTTCTCCTGCAGCAGCTTATGTAATGCATATTTTCCCCTCATCTTAATTGAAGGACTAATCACATAAGGATCTGCCTCTGATGTAAACCTCAGTGTGCATGTTTTAGCATGTGGGTATCTGAAGGGGAGCTATTCAATTACAATATGACTAGAGGTCTTGTTCATGCTGGGAACTTAATTGCATGGAAAACTACACATGTGCAACTGCTAATACATGGACTTGCTCCATGCATAGATGTTCAGGAGTTCAAGAAATAGAATATACAACCAGCCATGTAATCCAAATGTTCACTTGTTACATGAGCATCCTTTTGTGTAAAGTAGATTCCTAAAAATTAGACTGGAGAACCATCTGGAAAGTTTTCTTTAGAGAACATGAACATTCTAGAAATGTAGATAATGAAGTATAAATACTGCTTATTTTTAAAACTTCCTATTTAATATTAATTAAAATAATTTCTTAAAATGTCATGTTACATAGATAATTCAGTAAGTAAGGCCCTGTTACCTGTGAACTTCACACTAGTTATTTCTGCTATGGTTGTACATAATAATGCAGCCAAAATTTTATGAATGGCCAAAGGCAAAATGTGAAGTTTATACTTCATGGTAACCTTCCATACCTCAGCATCCTCCAGATGTGTCTGGCATATGTTTCGAATGGAAGAGGAGAGCATCAGATGGAGAAATATGATCCATAGTCAATGGTCTTTGTTGCTTGCAAAAAATTAAGGAGGCCATCTTGACTATGAGCTTTCCTCAAGTTTTCTGAGATTTCCAGAAAAAAAGTTCTTGCCATAATCCAAAATCTCTAAGATCTCTGACAAATGATATTTCAGAAGACCAATTATTATTGAGTAAATAAATATACGAAGCAGATACAATATTTTCTTTCTGGAATCAGATCTGCAGATCCATATATGTTCTGCTTTCAATAATTACAGGACACACACACACACACGCATATCCCTAATGACTATTAAGTGACTGCATTGCCCAGTACTACATCCCCTTTTTGGTCTGCTACTATTTATAATGAAAACCAGATGTTTCTCTCAAGCTAATAATCAATACAGCACTCATTCTGAGTCAAGTAGGGCTAAACATTTGCTTAGAGAAGCCATGTAAAAGTGGTGATAAGCAGAGGCTATTCACAGAGTGTTTTCTGTGATGCTGTTTGGACAGGAGATAAACTGTTCAAATTCCTCAGAGCAAATGAGGAATGAGAGTGGTTGGGCGAGAGAGGGATGAATTTATAAATCTTGAAATAAGTGAGACAACTGAATTAAATGCTCTTCCTGGCCAGCTGGGTGATCTTGGGCCAGTCATTTCTCTCACCTCTCAGATGGAGGCAATGGCAAATCACTTTTGAAAAACCTTGCTAAGTAAACTGCAGGGAATTCACTAGCAAAGAGCAACAACAACCATAAGAACCTTCATTCTCGCCCTGATCTAACCTTATAGCAATGTGTACAATCCCGGGAGATACGTTCTAAGCTCAAAAGATTACATGAATTAGGTAATACAAATCTATACATTGATTACCGTGCTGACTGTATCAAAAGCAAGAGCCTCAACCCACGTCACAATATCCATCACACAAACATCCAATGTTAGGGATGCACGCCCCTTACTTCCTCCAGACCCACTACTTCATATCTTAAATGCAAACTACTCAATGCAAGAAGCCTTACAAATAAAATGCATGAATTCCTTATCCTTCTAAGCTCAGCCACATTTGATATTATATTTGTCTGTGAGACGTGGTTAAATGCATCTTTCCCAGACTCCATTACCACTACAAGAGAATATCAAGTTTTTCAGTCAGATCGTGAAATCCGTAGAGGTGGTGGAGTTGCTATATTCTATAAAAAGTCTCTAAATCTAAAAAAGATCCAAATTATACAAGAACTTGCTCTTCCCGAGACCATCATCTGTGAACTGTCCTTAAACACCTCAAACTGCTTCTTACTTTGCTATCGGGCCCCTGACTATGATATAATTCATGCAAACAAGCTAACTTCACTACTGACACGGGCTGCCTCCTGCCCACACCCTCTCATTTTTCTTGGTGACCTCAACTTACCTCTTATAAATTGGACACTAAATGAATGCACATCTGAACCCATTCATACAATCCTGTACAATGCAGTTACCACACTGGGACTGGATCAATTAGTATATAACAACACCAGACTAAACAACTGTCTCGCCCTCATCTTCTGCAACAGCTCAAACTCAATTTATGGCCTACAAATACAGGAACCTTTTTTAAACAGTGACCACAGCATGATTGACTTTTGTCTAAATTTACACCCTCTCAAAGAGGATTACAATGATGGATCTCCAAAATACAATTTTAAAAAAGCCAATTATGAACTCATAGCTGCTGACTTATAATCTCTTGATTGGCACATTCTGTTCTCTGGCTATGACACTACAGAAAAACATTATAATGTCTTCTTGCTTGAACTTGAAAGAGTCATGAAACTATATGTTCCATTAGTAACCCCATAAACAAAAAAAAAAAAACAATTTATCCAAAATAATAAGAAAACTTCAATATAAAAAAAATTCTTATGTCGTAAAAACAAAACTAAATATATAGCTAACTTTAAAAACCATAACAACACCTTATGCTGACAGATAAAGGCAGAATGTATCTATTATCACTGCAAACAACAGGAAAATCTTCTACACACAAAATCCACCCATGCCTTCTATAACTTCGTAAACACCAAACTTAAAGACTCAAAAACCATCCCACCCCTAAAAGGTTCTAATGAGAAAGACTATAGCGATGAAACCATTAAGGCAAACCTCTTCAACATGTTCAGTCTTTGTTAGCAGTAATGGCTTATGCTCCACATTTCCTAATTGTACGACAACAAACTACAACGATCTACAAGAACTGAAGATAACGTAGAAAATGCAATATGCCACCTTAAACCATCTTTATCTATTGGCCCTGATGGCTTATGTGCATTCTTCTTAAAAAAGCTCTCCACTACCATAGCTGAACTACTAAGCATAATATATGAGTTATCATTCAGAACCAGCTCCTTACCAAACCTATGGTCTTTAGCAACCGTCATCCCTATTTTCAAAAAAGATGACCCCTGCCTGGTTGAAAATTACAGGCCATTGTGTTGCATCATGTGCAAAGTTATGGAATCAATTCTTAATCAATGCATTACCTTCCACCTAGAGTCAAACAACTTACTGTCCAATAAACAATTTGGTTTCAGAAAAAAACTGTCCCGCAATTTGCAACTTCTACACTGCAAAAACATATGGACTACACTTCTTGACCAGGGTAAATCAATAGATGTAATTTACATTGACTTCTGCAAAGCATTTGACTCAGTGGTACATGACAAACTACTGTTAAAATTAAATCTTATGGCATTTCTGGATCCCTTCGCAAGTGGATTACTGCCTTCCTGTCAAATAGGCAACAAACAGTAAAAATAGAAACACCTTATCAAACCCTGCACCAGTTATCAGCAGCATCCTATAAGGGAGCGTTCCAGGACCCACATTCTTTATACTATATATTAATGACCTTTGTGATCACCTTATTAGCAACTGTGTTCTCTTTGCTGATGATGTAAAACTATTCAACACTACCATCCTTCAAAAAGACCTTGATGATGTGTAACTGTTGGCAACTCCAAATCTCTACCAATAAATGCTCTGTCCTACAACATTGGTAAAAAAAAATCTTTATACCAAATACAAGCTAGGTGGACATGACCTTGCTGATTACCCTCACTTTGTCAAGGATCTTGGAATTCTGATATTGAATGATCTAAGCACCAAAGCTCACTGCAACAGTATTGCCAAAAAGGCTTTAAAAGTTGTAAATTTAATTTTATGAAGCTTCTCCTCTGGTAATACTGATTTGCAAACCAGGGCATTCAAAACCTTTGCTAGACCAATACTTGAATTCAGCTCTGCTGTCTGGAATGTGCATTGTATATCAGACATAAATACAACTGAGCGAGTCCAGAAGTATTTTACCAGAAGAGTACTACATTCCTCTGTTCGCAACAGAATACCCTACAGCACCAGACTTGAGATTCTAAGCTTAGATAACCTTGAACTACATCGTCCAAGATTAGACTTAAGCATAGTACATAACATCATATGTTACGTCTTACCAGTTAATGAATATTTCAGCTTTAACAACAACACAAGAGCACAGAACAAATATAAACTAAATGAAAACCACTCCAAGTTTGATTGCAGGAAGTACGATTTCTGCAACAGAGTGATCAATGTCTGGAACTCACTACCTGATTCTGTTGTCACCTGCTCAAACCCCCACACTCCTTTACCCTCAAACTAATCTCTATTGACCTCACCCCATTCCTAAGAGGTCTGTAAGGGGCGTGCATAAGTGCATAATCGTGCCTACCGTCCCTGTCCTATTGTCCCCAATTATTAGTTCCTATTTCTTGTATTTAAACTTATGTTTTTTTTCTTGTTTCTGTTATATTGTAAGCTCTTGACAAAATAAATAAATAAATTGGAAATGATTGAACAGAAGAAAAAAAGATATTTTCAAGTTCTTGAAGGAAGTAATTATGATTCTTTTCTTCTTTCAACAGCATCTTGAGACAGATCAGCCTGCAAGTTATTGATCGGTCCCATGTCAGGCTTGAGTTAATCTGAATTAATTACCTTTTCCTTATTCATAATATTGTTTCTTCTTTAAGAAGTGGAAATCATTGCATCTGTGGGTCTTGTCTTATAGTACATGCAGGCAGCTATTCCATTTTTGCAAGTTGTGCTTATAAAAGTGTGCTATGAACTACCATTGATGCTGTTACCTAGTTTGGGTAATGAAGCCTGCAAGAAAATAACCAGGCTCAGAGAGCACCAAGGACCCTTCAAAAGTGTGCAATATTTAAAATTAGCTGCAGAGAATATTACTGAATTCATTATTTATCCTTGCCCAGAAATGTGCACTGTAAGCAAACAACAACAAATTTATGTCTCTGCTTACCCTCTGTCCTCAGAAGGACTCTCTGAGCAGCTCATCATTTAACATAGTTTACAGTTAAAATAAATAAAGTAAGATTATAACAACAGAACAAAGTCCCCAATAGACACCTCTGAGCTTTAAAAGAATTGGCTGTGAGCCTAGCCATTATCCCTGCCAAATTCTCAGACTTCAGCTTTGGAGAACCTCCAAACAGGCCCTTGAGTGAAATACTAAGTACCAAAAAAGATCATATTCCCAAGTTTGATTTCTTCTTTGCAATATATTCCATATTTTCAAAACCCATCTTTCTATGAAATTTGGAGATTCCAAGTTGTTGGTCTTCAAGTAGACCTGTGATGATACAGTGATTAAAGTGCTGGATTTGGAATAAAAGAGCCATAGAATTTAATAGTTAGCTTTGGGTTAGTCACTGGCTCTTAAATCAACTTACTTTTCAGGATTGTTGTTGTACAGATGAAGGATTTCCTATTTAAGCCTTCTTGATGTCAGGGCTCCAACAAATCCACCCTCATTCAAATCAAAAGTCTTTAACTGCATCTCAGAAAAAGTAAATTGGTTTATTAGAAATTGCCATGTTGATGCCATGTTGTTCTCCAATGGGACACATCTGTCTCTAAGAGTTATCCATCATGCTCTCCAATAATTTTCTTATGCTCAGACAACTTTAGGCTACCGAGGTGCTTATCTAGGCATTTCAAGAATGCCTTGTTTTTCCCCACTCCCTTTTTCTGGCAGCTAAAAAGACCAAAGGAGTATCTTTTTAGCTGACACTTTACATTCTTAGTGGAAAGGCAGTATGTGTGTGTGTGTGTATTTGAATGTATGTGTGTACTTGCATCCTGATATAAATGGACACCTGTCTTCATTTTGCCCCAGACATCTGTAAGGCATGAAAGCCAGCTGGGTGACTGCATCAATCACTCTCTCTGCCCAACCCAACTCACAGAGTTGTTGTGGGGAAAATAGGAGGAGGAGGAAGTATCAGTTGTATGTGTTGCCTTGCATTATTTATAACACAATAAAGGCCGGATAAAAAAATCTGATAAATATATGTCATAATCCACTGGAAATGCTGGGTCTCATATATCCTTCCTATTTCCCATCCCTATTAAATGTCATGGGATATGCATATCTCAGTCCTCCTGCCCTTCACCTCTGCTGTAACATTTTAAATTTTGCCTGCAAGGGGGAGAACTATGCATAATAATACTAATATAAAATATTGTTTGGCTCATTTAGTCTCATTGAAGAAGATGGTGTTTTTTTATCAGTAAGAGATTAGATGATAGACATCTCTTTGTCAGAGGACAATGTTACATAATTCAGAATAACAGAGTTGAAAGGGACCTTGGAATTCTTCTAATCCAACCACCTGCTTAAGCAGGAGGCCCTATACCATTCCAGGCAAATGGACAAATATTGTTTCACCTTTACTGCTGCAGTCAGTCAACTTTGCCCTGCAGTCTTTTATTATTGGCAGCTTCAATATTCAGAGGAAGTTAGAAACCAGAATCCATTTCCTATTTGATACATGTCATTAGACTTCTCACTTGCATTAATGTGCTAAATTACTTTAACAGGAGATCCACAAGTGAAAAGAACTTGGCCAATGTAGATTCTTTCTTCAGTCAAAGTTATTTTCTCATTTCTGATCAATGAGAAATCTTTTTGCAATGGTTCTGCAACCTTGGATACAAATTGCGCTCAGCCTCAGACATATTTTCCAAGAGCGAAAGATGGAAGTGTTAAAGCAGAAACAGGAAACTTGCAAAATCCATATTACCTTGTTAAATATTAAGCAAAATGAAGGTAAAAAAATGTATGCAAACCTTTGAGCTTCTGAGAATTTTTTTGTTGTGCATAGTAGTAGACAACAAGTAAAGAAGAAGAGAATAGATAAAGCAGGGGCTTGCATTTAAGTCTGGAACAATTAATCCCCAACTGTTATAATAAAGAAATGAATAATACCTGGGCCCCACTTTTGAAAATATAAAATCCTACCATTCATTGAAACCTGTCTCCATCCATTGGAAAAAATACCAAAATTCTTAGGTAGATCAGTTGGAAATTCCAAGTTCCTTCAGATGATCTATAATAACATATCAAGGGCACAGGAAGCAATATAATCCCAGCCTAAGCCAATGATGGTAAACCATGGCCAATTTAAAAATAGTACTTTGACTAACTAGAATAAATTAGTATGCAGCTAACAGGCTGCTGAGCTGGCATTTCTGTGCTGTTTCAGCTATACTCCTCTCATAATATACCAAGATGTGAATATTATTCTAATAAAGATTATTTACATCTTTCATTCACTCCTGTGCCTCAAACAAATCTTTATTTGTTTAGCTATCAATTTATTTTGTATTTCTTTTTCTCCATCCTCTTAGGAGAATGGAGCCTAAAAATGACAATATCAGGAATATAGAGGCAGATCATCAAAACAAAGACATTGAACACTAGTTTGAGATGAGTGATTATCCAAATTGAACAACTATATAAATAAAAAATAAATAAGTAGCATAAATACAACCACTGCCAAGCAAAATAAAAGTAACATGCAGAAAATTGTAAGGCTGGGAGGTGGGGCAGAATGCTCTCCAAACATTCAATTCACTATTTTAAAAAACACAAATTTAGTTTTGAGAACTATACAAAATCTATGCTCAATAAATCACCACGCAAAATGTTTTCGCCTGGCTGAAGATTTTCATCTTTGGCTCTCTCTCTTCAGCAAAGTTTGCCTAACTTTTTTTGTTGATGCTAAATGTTTTTATTTGACTTGAAGTTTAATGTAGCAATAATCAAGTCATTAATTTACTGTAGAAGTAGAGATTGGCCTCTAGAGCTTAAAACATACTTTAAAAAAATTCTTATTAGGATTATAGAAAGATTTGGTCTGGACATTTGATTCAAAGATGATGCAATCAAATTGTTGAGTCTCATCAAGTTTCAGAATCAAATCCAACATGTGCAAAATCCATTTTATTTAAAAAATGGGTCATTTTCATAAAATACTCCACCAATTTAGGTCTACTGGATTTATTTAAAAAGTGTCAATTTCAACCAATGTAGCTACATAATAAATGATCCCTGTTGAAACTTGTGAGAAGACTTATGGTGATGTTACTTAAGAATAAATATTAGTTGGCATGGTTTCAGATCTAGCTTATAGTATTATGGCTTTTAACATCTGAAAACTGATAAGAATACATCTGGGAGGCACCCTCTGAAACACCTGATAGTGTTCTGAAAGTGAAATGTTGTATTTGGAGATGAGTAGCCTGTCATAAGAAAAAAATAGAATAGGATGCTTAGGAAAGGAATATGAAGCAATGTAAGAGATTGTTACAGGGAAGTTAAGGAACCCAGCTCCCAATGAATACAACCAGCTGGATGTCTAAAAGCTTCATAAAATTTTATTGTACAATTCACAGATGATGAGTCCATCTGCAAAATATCAAAAGTGTTTATTGTGATCTCCCAGAGAGTTCTGGGTGTGTTTCCCTTTGACACTATTTATACAGTCTTTGCTTAAAGGCCTTTTCTTCAGAGGAGATGCTAAGATTATTTCAAAGTGCTGCAGGTGGGCGCTCTCACAAACATGTGTGTAGTACTTGAGTTTTCAGATTTCTTTAGCCTTACCTTCAAGTTCCACTCCAATTAACAATGAGTGGCATTTCAAAATATGTATTTAAGTTTCTTTAAAGTCCATAGATAGCATGATTTCTTACAGCAATGAATTCAGCCTCTAGGTAGTTGTATGAAGTACTTCTTTTTATTTGCATGGCATTGTTTTATTTTAATGGAGATCTAATAAGCTTTAAAAAAAAAACTCTTCTGTTTAATGAATCAGTGTTAAGGTATTGGATTAGGATCATAGAAACACAGGTTCAACTCAGCCAGGGAGACCCAATGGGGCCAATTAAGTCTCTCTCTCTCTCTCTCAACACAATCTATCCCAGAGGGGATTGTGAAAAAAAAAATAGACAGGAAAGGATGCTAGCAAATAGGGAGACTGGACAGCAAGCAAACAGATGCTGGACAGAAAAGGGAAGAAGTAATAGGAATTTTACCCTGTGCAATAATAAAAACAGTGTTGGTTCTGACAAATTGAAAAGTTCAACACTGCTTCATACAGTTACCAATCAGACGCCATAGAAAGCTCACAGACAAAAGATCTGGATAGTGGACATTGCAATACCCGAAGACAGCAGACTAGAAAATAAAGAACAGGAGAAAATCACAAAATGTAAAGGTTTCCAAACAGAAGTGAAATGATTGCAGTAAAGGAAAGCAAAGGCAGTACCAACATTAATAGGCATTTTGGGTGCAATTCCAAAATATCTGGAGTGCCACTTGAATACCAATGGTGTTGACAAAATCACCATGAATCAATTGCAAAAGAGCTTTACTTGGAACAGCTTACATCCTGCAATTATACTTTTATTATTATTAAACAATATGTCTGCCTATCCCAGGTTCCTGGGAATGACTCAATAGATAGACAAAAATGCCAATCTAGTCTAGATATCTGGCAGACTGTGCCACCAACCATAACAGTGTAACAGTTACTGTGATAGTTACTATTCTGACAGCATAATAGCATTACTATATGAACAACTATTATAGTATCACTCATTTTATTATATTTTCTCTTTCATATAAAATTAAAAGCAAATCTTAGAAAGATTACTTAAAACAATCTTATTTATACAGTGATGTTTTTAATGGTTCTAATATAAACAGATTATTACAGCTGCTATTATATATAGGAACTCTTGTTTAAACAATGAATGTCTTACTGTTTAAGACTAAGGAATATAGTGACTCAGAAATTATGAAAGTACATATGTTCCTTCTTGGGAATCTTTATCTATTATATTTACAGACTATAAATTTTCAGCTGTTGAATATAAAGTACAATTGGCAATTACATTAATAAAGTAATGGGACCTTGATAGGCCAACAGCTAACAAGCCCAGCTAACAAGCCGATTAATATATTGTATCAGCCGTTAAGATGACAGTCTATGAAAACATTTAAGGGCTCTTCAAGGTAATGTTTTTTTCTTTAATTAAAGTGCTACATTTGTCAATAAGAGTTTCAAATAACTATATCTGCTTCACATCAGTTACTCCTCAAAATTAGCATAGAGGACTTCCAAGCTTTAAGAATAAGGTATTTGCAGAAAACCCATAGTAATTCATAATGCATCTTTTCATTCTGAAGTAATCATGAAATTGTGAAGATGCCTTCATAACATTTACTTCACAAAAGTGTACAGAAAGTCTTAAAACATTTAAAGTTTCTAAGAAATCAATATGTGTCACAGACAGCAAAGCTGGCTGAAGAATTCTGGGAATTAAAGTCCACAAGTCTTAAAGTTGCCAAGGTTGGAGACCCCTGTTTTAAAGCAGCTTGCGGATCTCCACACAATGGAGGGACTTAGTATGTTATTCCAATACCCTACCCCAAATAATTACCTCTGAAACTGAGGGGGGAGTCACTTTAGTCCCAAATAGTACAAAAATAGGGGTCTGGATTAATTTCACAGTCAACTCTATTGTCCAGATTGCCAACCCAAGAATTAAACTATCCCTTCTGGGACTTGTATGCTTTACAGCAGTGGTCGCCAACCGGTGGGCTGGGGACCACTGGTGGTCTGTGAGGAAATTTTGGTGATCTGCAAAGAAATACCACAGCAATTAATCCAGGCTGTGCAGGAACATAAAGCTGCGCTGCCCACATGGCACGCCCACCCACTGGCCCCCGCCATTCAGCCAAGCGCAAACCTTACCTTCAGTCAAGCCATGCAAGCTGGGACTGGAAAGAAAGATCAATGGCAGGGAAGGGAAATCCACTCTGGGGTGGCTTGCTGATGTTGGTGGGAAAATCGGTCTCATATTCCAGAGCTGCAGTAGT
The DNA here is from genome assembly GCA_033807585.1 of Hydrophis major. Lineage (NCBI taxonomy): Eukaryota > Metazoa > Chordata > Lepidosauria > Squamata > Elapidae > Hydrophis > Hydrophis major. The sequence goes on from CM066328.1 coordinate 371,422,774, forward strand.
CACAGAACTACTGTACCTGTGACTACTGCAGCTCTGGAATATGGAACCGACTTTCCCACCAACGTCAACAAGCCACCGTCAGTCAAAATTCATATTAGTGGTCCATGGGATTTAAAATTATGAGTTTGGTGGTCCCTGAGATTCAAAAGGTTGGCGACCCCTGCTTTACAGTACACCCTTCATTTGGGTGCCTCCTGAGGATTAACTAGCTGGAAATTCCTTTCCAAATTTCATCCCTTTCCTTCACTTTGGCCAGTATAATGACTTGATGACCTGTCTGGGTCAAGTTTATTACTGCCAATAATTGGTGGATTCCCTACTTCTTTACCCTTCCTAGACTGGAAAAAGAAGAATGAAGGAACTTTCATTTTTCCTGTCACTAGAGCAAGAAAAGCAAAGCAGAAGAACTCTTGTCAATTTCATCTAGTCATCCCCCCCCCAAAAAAAGATCCTTGTCCATAGTTGCACTGTTACATCAATGAACTTTAAAAGAATCAATGGCAATGGAGGGCAGACCAGTGACCAGAAGGGAGGGGGGTTGCATTGCAAGCAACAGTAGACATGGAGGAGTCAAAGAACTGAAACACAGCATGTGAACCATACAATACAACTCAAGCCAGAGCAAGGCAATTGAGTTCTTTGAGAAGAACTCCAAAAACATGGCCAGAGATTGCATTATCTGCTGGGTTGGGTTCAGCTGGGGGACATCCAGAGGTGATATCCAGCAGGTTCTGACCAGTTCTGGAGAACTGGTAGCTGAAATTCAGAGTAGTTTGGAGAATTGGCAAATACCACCTCTGACTGGAGATTTTACAGTATCCTTCCTCTGCCACACCTACCAAGCCATGCCCACAGAACTGGTAGTAAAAAAAATTGAGTCCCACCACTGGTGACATCATCCATTCCTGCTTTCTAAAATTTCCTGCACTGAGATGAACTAGAAATACAGATCTGCCTTGAGATAAAGATGAAGGCATAGAGGTCTCATACAAAAATGGGCTTTTGGGGGTACTCTTTGGAATGCTTTTCCTGTAGTCACTCAGAGAAGGAAAAAGGACAAAATGAGATAGAGGTAAACTCTTCCAGACTTTTTCTGCAATGATGTTATTGCAAGGAGATGAGTTCAAGACCAATAGTGGGGATGACTGGATTAGTTAGATCTATTTCTCACAACAAAGAACTATGAACTATGAGTAAGATTTCACTTTTCACAGTTTGGCTGGAATGTTTCAGTGAGTCTGCATATTGGATTGTAATGTATCAAAAGAGCTTTCTGTACAACCTTTGGGTTTGGGGAAAAGTTTCTAAAGCTGTTACTGAAAGATCCACAGTTGTTAAAACATGTTCCAATACAATTGTCAGTCATGGCAATATTTTGGAACCAAATTACTTCCTGAGCTTTAAAATGAATGTTGTTTTTCCCCCTTTCCCCTTTCATTCTTCAGTTTGAAAATGAATACAGCAAATCTACATTGTAAAATGGCTCCAGATGGAAATAGGATTGCTCTTGAACTTAATTTGCTCTTAAACTTAATTTGCAAAATAAGTTTTTGAGCAGCAAATAGCCATTTATTGTAATTTGCAATATTCATTTAAGTTTATTCTTCACAATATTGATCTCCTGTTGTAGACTGGCAAATTTCTGGGAGTTATTTCATTGTGAGCATGAATATTTAAACAAAGGAAGGATTCTTACACAAACATCTTCATTTGAATTAAAATTGCTTTTCAGATCCCATAAATATACAATTACTTTTTGTTGTCAACATTCCCATTGTCTTCCCATAAAAAAACATTTCTTCTGCAATGAAATCACATTCCTTATATTTCCAAAATATAAGTTAGGAAAAATGTCATTATTGCCAAACCACAGTTTGCAGACTGCTATGCACCGTGTTTGCCTACAAAGGGATGGGACTAAGCAAGTAAGTTGATTTATATGGCACCATTACACTCACCTTCTGCCCCATAGGATTCAGGGCCATCATCAACTACATTTCCCATCTGTTGGTCATGTCAGAGCAAGGGGTTGGTACTGAATGAATGTTACATGTTTTTCTTAATGGCTCTTTTGAGTTTCCTCTAATCACAGTTATCAACTGTAGGCGCAATGTAGGTGGTGTTTTTTTTTTTAAGAAAAGAAAAAGTAGTGAGAGTGATCAGCTATAATGGTTGGAGGGGAGCTCAGCTGAAGCTTCAGAAGAAAATTAAACAAGCCAATATTTCTGCATAGGAAACCCCCTTAAAAAAAAAAACAGAAAAAGAACAGGAAATGCTGGCTGAGGCAACTCTATATGAGTTATCATTGCCCATTTTACACTGTAACTTCCCCAAAGAAATTTAATATAACTACCATAAGATTGCCTTCCCTTGTATAATTATGACTTTAATGTTGGTAGCAGACTTTTTTGTGCAGAAATATTGGCACATTTAATTTTCTGCTGAAGCTTCAGCTGAGCTTCCCTCCCAGACATTTTAATTCACCAAACCCTCATTGCTCAGTGAAAGATTTAACAGACCCTGCTGTTGTATAAAGTCCCCATGATAAACTCTAATCCCATGTTCTTTGAACTTCTCAGTTACCTGAATTTGCTGAAGAGGCCAACAAGGCAAATGCTCCTGATGCCTTGTTTATGCTGCAGCTTTCACTGGAGCTTATTAAACTCATAGTTACTCCATATAAGCTGTGTTCAGCCTTTCTCCAACAGCAAAGTGTTGACAGTAAGTAACAGACACTTTGCCCCCAAGGTACCATGTTTACACACTGGTGCAAAAGCCTGGTAGATTTGAGCCCTGTAAAGCTATCATAGATAACAGACCTGTTATCAGATAAGTGACTATAATAAATGACTACAATTAGGGCTCTGCTGATGAGACTACTTGGTGGTCTTTCTACTCCGTTTTGGACAAATCCCAGGCCTAACAGTAAAAGAAACATGTAACTACCACCACCACCCAAAAAGAAAAATGGATTGGGAAAGGAGATAGAACAAAGCCCTATGATTACTTGAAAGGATGTTTCATAGAAAGAAGTGGAACCTGAAAGAGGGATTGCAACATGGTTTGTTGCCAGTCTGCCAACTACTCCATTCTTTCCTCCACAACTCTACAAAAACACGTGCACATTTTAAGTTTTTATTCTTTACGTTTAGATGTTCTATGAGCCCAAGGCAGGTGGCTTAAGGAATATTAGTAAAACTCTGTTGTCCACCATTGCTAAACAGATGGTGTTTAGGCGTAGACACAAATCTTCTCCATTGCTGCTCTCAAGCAGCTACTAATTATGGTCATTGTGGAGCAATTTTCTTTCTTTTCTTTTTTTAGGATTTTGAAGATTTAATCTTCTATTTTTATAGACTTTGGAGTGATCCCATATTCACTTATGCTTCTCTTCAGTTTGTGGCTCATGTCTGGTGCTATATGGCTGTGTGGGCAACAATATTTTTGGTCTAAATGTCAAAAATCAAAGCATTGTATGGACATTGATGCTTTACACATAAAATTCTAATTCTTCTTCAAAGGAACTAATAATTATCCAGTCCATAACAAGCTTAGGAGCTATACCAAATAAAAGGACTAGCTGTAAGTCTTTCCCATTATAGCAGCCAGATAAATAACTTTGAGAAGGGTTATTTGAAGTTCAGAAATCAACATATTTGCTGTAGATTTAGGAACAGATTTAGGAGCAGATATGATCAGGCAATGAACTGTGATGCAGATACTGTATAATGCCAATTTCCTGCCACACTTTCAGATCTGTAATTATCCATTATAATCATTGCCAATACATCCAGAGAAGAAATTTTCATTTCTTTTTGCATTATGATTCCTTTGGGTATTTCTCATTGCATGCTTCAGTTAAAAGCACTACATCTTTCCATGCATCCATATTTCATCACAATCATGCTGCTTCACAGGGTTTGTTGTCTTTGAGGGTTTTTTTAATTATATTTTAACTTTTTGTCCCCTAAGACAGCTAATAAATTCCAGTAAAAGATTAGATTTAAAGCAGTGTTCTACATGAATCATTCTCACCAATGTATGTTTTTCTCACAAAAGCAATACAGAGTGTTCGAGCTGATCAAGCCAGATAGTTTTTATATGTTTTTGTCCTTAGCTGGAAAAGAGCTGAATATCTCTTAACATTAGGCCTTCTAGACATGGCCTGAGACAAAGGTCAGCTCTCACTTGGGATGGCTGAAGAATTCAGATCACTTCCAGCCAAGTATCAGGTCACATGTTTGCTCATCCTAGCTGGAGTTGAACCAAACTGCTCTGGAGAGGTGCCCAGAAGTAAAAATAATTAACCCTGAATTGTCCCATAGGAAGGACTGAAATATATCAGTGAGAAAGGGCACATCTTAGGATAATGTTGCGCCAGTAAAAATACAGATATCGTCTTGGCGTAGGAAGACTTTTACTCTGTAAAAATTTAGCATCGTTTATCTGGAACACTGCTAAGAGAAGCTGCAATTACCGTTGTAAAGGTGTTTCTATTTACACCCTTTAGACTCATGTCATAGACATGAGAATAATAGCCTATAATTTAAGCACTTTATTGAAACCTCTTTAAAGGACATTCAGATATCTACATAGTTTAGTCATTTATAAGAATACACTGTTTAAGACAGCACTGAGTGGGTTCTTCAGATGCCTGTAAGCATCTGCCAAAGCTGTAACATACCAAACTTAAAACAAAGAGTTGATAACATATGTAGGTTTTAACTTTAAGGAATTAGTTGTTCACACACACTGCTATAAATTTGGTTTATTGTATCAAGCAAGCACTACAGTTTTGTAAATCCATCCCTTCCCAAGAAACATGGCTTTGTTCTTTTCAGAAGAAATCTTATATAAATTTGATTTAATTTAATATTTCTTATATTTCTAGGGGAATTGCCCTGAATGGGAGTAAAATTCCCAAAGGAGTTTGACATCTTGTGTGAAAGTAGGATTTATGGGTGTCTCTGCAGCAGCAGAGCCTCTCATAAACTCCCCAAACTTACACATCGGAATCAGCTTGTTTAACTTAATCATGAGCTTAGAGGTGATCCAGTTGACCTTTGTAAAATATGATAAGGCCTCTTGCTGAAATTACTGTAGTCTTCAGATTAATGGAAGACTGTCAAACAATGTAATCTTAACAATTTGAACTGTTTTAAGAACTGCATGTTGAACTTTTTATTACTAGCTTGAGTGGAAAACAATTTCCAGATTATCTTTTATTTGGGCAAGGGAAGGGAAGGAGGGAGGGAGGGAAGGGAAGGGACAAACTAACTCCAAATACTTCTTCTTTTTACTTAAAAAGTTTATTCATATAATCTTTCATCAGTGTGCTTAGATGGGGAACAACTTTTAAAAGCAGGTGAATGGACAGCAGTTGTCAGAATAATTTTATATTTGAAACAGTCACAGGATTTGATATTTCTCATTCTATGCAGCAAAAATAGTTAATATATCATGGCAGGAGTTACTTTAATATTTATTTTTCTTCCTACATTTCCAACTACCAAAACACTGACTTCAGTTGACAAAAAAAAAATGGAGTAAAACATTACACTGATTTAGGAAACAGTGAAAAATGGGGTTTAAAAACTCCAACCTTTTCTAAGACAAACTGCTCCAGTATGAAATGGGTCTTATCATTAGAAACATTCTCCTAATAATTAAATTAAATTCTGTAAACTGAATGGCGAATCCTTCTGGAACAAGTATGTTCCATCTTCTTCATGAGAGCCCCTTCAAAGCATTCAAAGTTAGCTATCATGCTTCCCCTTAATTTTCTCTTCCCAAATAGAGTCACGTGATGGTGAGATGGGTGATCACATAAATTAAATAAATAAAAAGAATTGTGAAATCATTTATAGGTAGTCCTCAACTTACGATCACAATTGAGCCCAAAATTTGTTGCTAAGCGAAACATTTGTTAAGTGAATTTTGCCTCCTTTTACCACTTTTCTTGCCACTCTTGTAAAGTGAATCACTGCAGTTGTTAAGTTAGTAACACGGCTGTTAAGCGAATCTGGCTTCCCCATTGACTGTGCTTATCAGAAGGTCTCAAAAAGAGATCACATGTCACTGCAACCATCATAAATATAAGTCAGTTGCCAATCATCCAAATTTTATTCATGTGACTATGGGAATTCTGCAATGGTCATAACTGTGAAAAATGGCCATTAGTCACTTTTTTCAGTGCTGTTATAATTTTGAAAGGCCAGTAAAAAATGGTTGTAAGTTGAGCACCACCTATACTTTGTCTGCAGGTCTCCATCATAGCCAAGTAGCAAAGCTTTTGAGAAATCACACTCCTCTGTTTGCAAGTTCTCCAGTCTTTAAGAATGAAGAGCAAATGGACAACCAGGAGGAAATAAACATGAATAAGGATCACACAACAAAATATAATTCATTTATTTGAGTTCATCTATGCAAAACAAGGTCCTATTTCCTTCCTATCAGCTTCCAAAAGCAGATAGAAGAATGAAGCTTGTCAAATCAGTCAAAACTAAACATTAGCTTCCATCAAAAAGAAAGAGATATTCCATTTGCTACTTTGGATTGTATCACAGAGAAATAATTTGCTGTGGGAATAAACTTTGGCCTGAGCTTGAGCAATGATTAATATAATGCCTTATATATTCATGCCTGTCTAAAGGTCACAAAGATAGTACAAAGAAAAGAGAACAATAAGAACAAATACAAACAAAGAGGCATCTTAGACAACTGCAAACAAGCCTGTACTATATCTAATTATTAATCCACAATGTAATTGCTTACTATGCACAAAAATCTCAATAAAAGGAAGCACTGGAATTTTATTCTGGGATCCCATCCCAAGTACACCAGCCTGTGCCTCATTCTTTCCATGGGAGACCACCACAAGTGGTGACCCCAATGTGATCCACTGCAGGTGGTACGTGTCCGGACCTCCGTGTTTCCTCGCCTGGAATAGGTAAAGTACGTACTTAACTATTGCTGGACAATAGGATTATTCAGGGAACATGGGGGGAAAACTCTCTCAGCCACAGGAACGTCATGTTAGTGAGCTGCTGAAGTTAGTCAGGACAAACTTCTTTATCTTTAAACCCTCTGGGGGGGAGCAAATAGTTCTTTCAAAAGATAATGTGAGAGAGCTGCTGCTAGAGATCTGGCGGCAATGTCCCTGGTATCCAGAGAAAGGCTCTTTAAAGTTAGACACATGGAGGAGAATTGGAACTATCCTTCATGAAGAGCCACGGGCAACAGCTGAAATTTTGATACATTGGAAGGTTGTTATGACTGCTTTAGAGACCCAGCAACAACCTCTTTTAAAAACTTTAGTAGAACCTCCTCCTTATAAAGGAATTGTATTGCACCCGCCTTCCCCAAAACTGGAGTGTGCTTTATCATTTCCACAGCCTATGCCTGTGAATGATAAAATCCAACCAAAAATGGGAAAAGTTCAAACAATGATGCATCAGGCTTTCAATGAGGGGAAATTAGAGCTTGAAGAGATTACCCAGATGAATTTGTTTCCAGTCAATAGGCAAGTGGATGCTCAAGGCAATCTGCAGGCTGAATGGGTTCCGATTCCTTTGTCAGTACTTAGGGAGATTAAGAAAGCTGTTAAAGATTATGATATTCAAAGTCCTTTTACAAAGGGTCTCCTGACAAGTTTAGCTACCTCACACATGATTCCTAATGACTGGAAAGATTTAATGAGAATGATATTGAGTTCTACTCAGTATGTGGTCTTTGACTCAGAATACCAAAGGGAGGCTGTCACTAGGGGAAGGAATTCGGGGGGGCTGTATACGCCAGACCAAATCTACGGGGCAGGCTTGTTTGAATCCACTGCTGATCACGCTGCTAATTTGCCTGATCACGTATTTCCAGTGGTTATGGCAGCTGTCCTTGGGGCATTGTCCCGCATCCAGGATGTGGGAACCCCAGCACGGTCTTTTTCTCAAATTAAGCAAACAGCATCTGAGTCTTATAATGATTTTGTGGAAAGGCTACAATTGGCTATTACCAGGCAGATCTCTAATGAGGAAGCTGCAAAAGAACTTTTGCTGAAATTGGCAGTTGAAAATGCAAATGCTGACTGCAAGCATATCTTGCAGCCTTTGGTGGCTAGAGGTGAGGTTACTCTGGCTGATCTGTTAAAGGCATGTGCAGTGGTGGGTTCTCAGGCTTACAACATGGAGACTTTGGCTATGGCATTACAAAAAGGGATGAAACCTACAGGGAATTGTTTTAATTGTGGAAAGCCTGGCCATTTTAAAGCCCAGTGCCGTGCCCCTGGGGGGGGGGGATGGCATTTAACAAAAACAAAATTAAGGACATCCGTCCAAAATCGGTCTGTCCAAAGGCAAAAAAGGGTTTCATTGGGCAAATCAATGTCGCTCTGATCAGAACCAAAATCCAGGAAACTAAATTTGGAGTGTGCAGCTAGCCCCGCTCCCAAGGCTGTCACAAAAGCATCGCCTGCAATTACTGGGAGTGCAGGTTTGGGTTTAAAAATGTTGAACTCAATTAATGTGACCTTTCCTAATCAAGTGTACATTGAGGAGACTCATTTGCATGGGCCACTGCCAGAAAAAAACAGTGGGATTAGTACTTCCTATGTCTTCTGCATCAGAAAAAGGGTTTTTTGTTATTCCAGGAGTTATTGATCAAGATTATAAAGGGGTTATTAAGATACAATTGTACACTGATACTCCTGCATCATTAATGGCCGGTGACTCTATTGCCCAGTTATTATTGCTTCCATACATCCCTATAAATCCTTTAATTGGGATCCCACGAACTGGTGGTTTTGGGTCCACTGAAATGGCCAGTTCTCCAGTTGCTGCAGAATTGCTAGCGCTGACAAAAAATTTGACTACAGACCAACCAAAAATGACAATTGAAATTCAGGGAAAATCATTTTCTGGACTGATAGATTCCGGAGCAGATGTCTCTGTGATACGCCAAAAGGAATGGCCAAATGAATGGGCATTTGAAGACTCTCCGGCTGTTCGTGGAGTGGGTGGTATGCAGTTTGCAGTGTACATTGGTTAAAGGCATTGCATAGAGAAACTGGTGAGACTGCAAGGATTCAACCTCTTGTGTTGCCCCTGCATATAAACTTGTGGGGTAGAAATTTGCTGTCACAATTTCGCACAAAAATTGTTTTTGGATAATGGAAAAATTACAATTGTTAATCTCTCAGCCAGTTTGGATTGACCAATGGCCACTTCCACAGGAAAAGTGCTCCTTCACATAAAAACAGAAATGGCGGAAGTGGATGGATATGGCTTGCCTTACATACAAAACATTCTTAATATTACCTTATACACTTTAAATTTTTTAAATATGACAGGATCTCCTGCTGCTAAGGCAGGCAATAGGCATTTTGCTTCCTCCCCTTCTGCAGGTACGCCAAGACCGAAAAGTTCGGTATAAGAGACTACCATATCAAACGTGGAAAGGACCTGTCCTGCTGATAACTTGGGGCTGAGGCTGCTGTTGAAGATGAGGGGACAGTTGTTTGGGTTCCTGCTCTCTGTGTGCATCCTTATCATCAGCCAAAGGGGCAACGGGATGGATTTGGGGGAATGGAAAAGAAACACGTTGATCCAGGACATGGGGAAGCTAGCAAATCTTCATAATAAAACTGATTGTTGGGCATGTTGCACATGCCAACTCACAAAACATCAGGACTTCCAATGGTTGCAGTACCTCTGGCCGAAGGTAACTGGTATAAGGGACAATGCTATGGTTGTTCAGGGATGTAGTCTAACAGTTGGACTACAAGTAACATAAATACATTGCATCTTGGAAGCCGAATCCAAGAGGTGGCAGGTATCTGCTGGACCCACAATGAGACGGTAGAAAATATGACTTACTTGGGAACATATCTGTTTTGCAACAAAAAAATTGTTATTAGCAATGGAAGTCGGGTTTATCCGGATGACATGAAAACTAAAAATCTCACTTACTTTATACGTAATATTTCTAAATTTGATATCATATCTTTGATGAATGAAAATGGGTGTCCAGTTATCCCTGCCACATGTTGTCCCATCATGATAAAAAACCAGCTGCCCAAATGTGCAAATGGGAAATACGCACCACCGCCCACTTATTTGGCTATGTTAATGGAATCCTTTGCAAAATTAATCTATGCTGAGCCAAATAAGGTTGGTCATCTCCTGGGAGCAAATCTATGGTTGCTGTGTGGACGGATGGCTTATGGTCGCATGCCAGCACGATGGAAAGGAGTCTGCACCTTTGGGAAAGTAATCCCATCTCATGTCATTTTAAAATCTTTGGGGACCGCTCATATTCACAATGCGCGTTCCGCAACGGAAGTAAACTCTTGAATCATGACTACTGGACACAGATATCAAGGGGAGTTATTCCTCCTTTAGGAGTCATGATGAACAATAGAGATTTGCATCGTTTAAACAATTGAACAGTTACTATGTTTAAAGACACAATTAAAATGCTAAAGCTGCTTGAAGAAGAGCAAGGAAAAATCCTTGACTTTGTCCTGCAAACCAGATATGCGGTGGACACTATTTTGGCAGAGCAAGGGGGAGTTTGCGCTGTGATTCATACACATTGTTGCATGTATATCTCTGATTATTCTCCAAACATTACAGCTACTATACAGCATATGGAACAAACCCTGAATGAGAATCCATTACAATCGAAGGACGAGGGACTGGACATGTGGTCTGCACTTTGGTCCTGGTTGCCAGATGGTTCATGGATTCATCACCTAATTGTTGGAGCGATATTGCTTATTATATTTTCTCTCTATGTATGCTGTTGTATTCAATGTCTCCCTGGACTTTTAGGAATGTGTCGGGTGAAGCCTACGGAAGGAAAATTGCTGTTGCAGATGGCTACCGAGACATCCGCGATCATCAAAAAACTAAAACAGGGGAGATGTGGGAATAAACTTTGGCCTGAGCTTGAGCAATGATTAATATAATGCCTTATACATTCATGCTTGTCTAAAGGTCACTAAGATAGTACAAAGAAAAGAGAACAATAAGAACAAATACAAACAAAGAGGCAGCTTAGACAACTGCAAACAAGCCTGTACTATATCTAATTATTAATCCACAATGTAATTGCTTACTATGCACAAAAATCTCAATAAAAGGAAGCACTGGAATTTTATTCTGGGCTCCCATCCCAAGTACACCAGCCTGTGTCTCATTCTTTCCATGGGAGACCATCACAGTTTGCTAATAAATAAAATAAATAAATAAATAAAAATTATATCACAGTTGTCTAACATCAGATTTTCCCAATCTATATCCCTGAACTACAAACTGTCCCATTTCCATCAAGCTTGGTCATTACCTGGATAGCAACATTTCAACAGATCCTCAAAAACCAACAGAGGAAAAAAGACTGGGGAAAACAAGCCAAGAATACTACCATAAATATTTACTCTTTGTATATCTCTAATAGGTACCTTGCTGAGAACAGAACAATGGACAATGAGTCTTTCATTAGATCAAGACAAGGTTTTTTTTAAGAGTTTTGGATTTTTATTTTTAGAGTTGAATATCCAAATATCCTTCCATCTCTTTCTTTATTCCCCAATGAGAAGAAAAAAGAGAATATTGTCAATAATATCCTGTGTCTTCTTACATTCTTAGTCAACAATCCCATAATCAATTATCTCAGAGCTAGCCTCATTAAAGTCATGTATTTTATTTCTACATAACAATACAGAAATTGACAGGAGAATAAAAAAGTTAACTCCAGATTAGCTTACTTACTGGTATTTTTTAAAGGAGTAGAATTCTATGCTCAAAACACAACTTTTCAATCTGTCACTTCATTGATTTTTTTTTCTTTCAAATAATTAGGTTATCTTCCACTTTCAACAGACTTTTTAATTTTTTTGCTGACTTAATTTCACCTCCCAGGATGCCCAGTGAGCAATATTAAATATGAATACAATGGGCAGAGGTACTTGTCCCTAACATCTGGTACATCCATTGAATACAAACACCACTATTTGTAATCCAACATTAAAATTAAATGCAGAAAAGGGTTAAAATAATGCAGTTCAAGAAGATCTACATCCTTAACCTGAATGGTTCCACATATGGTAAATTTCCTTTGATGTAAGCAAATATAAAATAACTGGCCTAGTACAAAATTGACCTAAGTATAATGTGTTAAATAGAATAGCTAGTAAGCATGCTGGTCAGGAAAAGCATTTGGGAGTCATTGTGGGGGGAAAATGTGGAAATCATCAATCCAGAGTGCAACAATAATGCAAGCAAAGACAAATCAAGCAGAGTAAAAGGGGGAGGAGGAGGAGGACTTTTGAATAGGAGAACACTGAAATAAGCAGAAATATTTTCCTTCTATGAAGAAATTCCTTTGTCCTATGCTGGATCTATTATTGCAAAAAGTAATGATCAATGAGAACATATCTTTACCCGTGTTCCTCGTAATAAGAGAATCTCTTCTAAAGCTTCTAGAATCTAAACAGGAAAGGTCATGAAATTCAAGTCCCATCAACTTTTTTCCAGACTTAGAACTTAACATATACTTAGAGAAAAACTGGGAAAGCAGAATCCAAGGTTCCAATCTCCACATGTTATCTGGCTGACTTAATGGGATCCTCATTATTCTTTTGATGAAAATTATCATAGGAGCAGAGGGAACTGAGAGCAGTCGGGAACATAGGTCCACATGCAAAGTGCTTAAGTTACACATAAGAGAAGATTCCCATATATGGATCAAGGTTTAGCTAAACACCACAAATATGTAGAAACGTTCAGGTCCACATGCACTTTCAGAAAGAAAGGTCCTGTTATTGAAATATCTGTGCCCTGTAAAGTCTTACATTGGAATGACCTTCAAGATCCCTTACAACTCTGTTATTCTATGAATTAAGATGCAAGTGCCATGTGGTTCTCTGTGTATATTTTACCATATAGGAAAACTGGCTGGATGTGTTAAACTTTCCTCTTAAAATAAGCATGCCTTAAATTTCAGTGCGGTTCCATAAAATCTACCCACAACTATATCGCACTATATTTCTTAGTGATTATGTCTAAATAATGGAAGAGGGATTATAACATACATTTTTTATTAAAAATATACAAATGAGAGAGAATTGAAAGCCTAGGATCATGTTTTACTATCTTTTTAAGATGCCATCCAAAAGCCTGCCTCCTGAAATTCTCTGCTTGCAAAGAGAAGGAATCTGCCAATGCTGTTTACCAACAGTACTAACTGTCAATTTATTTTGATTTAGTCTACCATCCCCATTTCCAGTTTCCTGTAATTAATTAATTGTTGGTTCTCTGGATCTGTTGGATAAGTGATAGCAAAATACTGTTTTACTTGTTTTTGAGATCTGCACATTCCAATTACATGGCTGCCAACTCTCACGCAATCAGCGTGAGACTCACGCAATTCAACCAATTTTGACTGTCTCACTCTGATAAACGAAATCTCACGCTAAACCCCCAAAATGGAATGTACAAAAATAAATATATCTCTACATTCTCTGATATTCCGATATGCCCAAGCCCAAAGTTTCGAGAAGTGAAGCCTCCGATCCTGGGCGGCTTCAGAGGGCGAACAGAGCATGTGCGAGAGGACGTTGCCCGCATTGATTTCTGTACTGGGGTGAGGAGAGAATTCCACGCTGCAGGAAGCGGTTGCTCCTTTCCGCTCGAGGATGTCACAACTCTCTGGGCTTAACCCTTGCGCTGCACTCTGCTCTGGCAGGCGGAGATGAGAGAGACGAACTCTCTATCCCCCATGAAGTACGACTACAGGGCATCCGTGGGCCTTTCTCGAGAGCTGAGCTCCCATCATCCCCTCCCCGCACCCGTCTGGTCTCAAGGCCGCTGGGATTGAGGCGCAAAGGCGCGTCCCTCTCCGGCCTCCCTCTCGCAAGGGGAGCTGCCATGGCTGGCCTCTTGCGCGCCTCGGCTTCTCTCGCTCCCCAGCCTGATGGGAAGTCCCTGGAGAGGGAGGGGGAAGAGGGGGGGAGGGCTCCTTCCCGGGTACATTGTGTCCCTCCCCCCACCCTTTGCACCTAGATATGCGCCCCCCCCCAGCCTCCCCTGGGTCCAAGAGGCTGCAAGAGGGTCTGGCAGGGAGGAGCCTCTCCAGGAAGGGGGTCCCGCCAGAGGGCAGGCTGGAGCGGGGCAGGGGGGGCTCACAAGGAGGGGGGGTTCCTGTCCCCTCCGAGCCCCAATCGCAGCCGGTGCAGGAGTTTCTCTCTTTTTAGGCTTCTTTCCCCACTTGATGCCAGGAACGTTTGGATGCTCTTTGGGAGCCCCTGGGAAGGAATCTCGCCTTGAGGGGTCTCCCCACAAATGCCAAGCAAAGGGGGGGGAGTAGCCACTGTCCTCTCCTCTCCTCCCCCAGACAATCCAGGACTTCCCTGCAGGGGAGCAGCTGATGGCAGCATTGCTGGGGGTCCCATGCACAGACTGGGAGGGGGGCGTTTGGGGAGTGAAGGACACCAGCCTCCCCCCCCCATTCTGTGTGTGTGTGTGTGTGTGTGTCCATCTGCCTGCCTGGCCCTTTCCGACCCTTCAGCTGGACTGTGAGGCTGGTGGGTCCAAGACTCAGCCTGGATCCCCCTCCCCTCCGCAGGTGGGAGGCCCAGAGGGTGGGAGAGGGCTGGGAAGGGCCGTTTCTGCCCAGCTCCAAGGCCGGGAACCCTGGCAAGGCCCCCTCCACCCCCGGGGCCATGTGAGGGAGGCTTCTGTGGCCCTGAAGAGGCAGCCTGGAGGGGCCGGATCCCAGGCACTTGGGACGCCCCTCTCAGCCAGGGACCCTGGAGGAGGAGGAGAGCCGGAGCAGCCCAAAGGGACGGAGCAGATGGGCAGAGGCCCAAGAATGTGGACCCTTTCCGGCCAAGATGGTCAGTGAACTGCATTATTAATATCTTACAAATCCGGTTCAAGTACATTGGTGCTGCTTGCATGTATGTATGTATGTATATGTCCAAATCATGACTAAAGTATGCATCAGATTGCACCATTTAAAATGTAAAATTGTCAAAGCTCCCTACCGTGGAAGGGGGGACACCCCCCTTCCACACCATCCCCCCCTCGGTCGCTCCGCTCCCTCGCAGTGTCTCACTCCGAACTATCACTCAAGGTTGGCAGCCCTGCAATTACTAAACCCATAAGCATTAGGTCTGTATTTAAAATGCTTCATATTTTTCCCAAATATTTTTCATAAGTTCTTTACATCAAATTTTAACAACTTGTGATTCATCAACACAATACACTATCTCAGTATCCATCAGGGTTCAATAAAATTCCTCCACAGACATTATGAAGCCTCAAGAACATTTAGATAATCATGTCCATCTAGGTTAACCTCAAGATTACAAAACTAATTGGAATATTAAGGAATATCCTGAACAAAAGCTTATGCAATGGGTTGAAGCAAATAGTTTTATTAATATGGCTACAGTCTCTGCAGTTTACAGGGAAATCATCCCAAAAACTGAAGCATTCAGACTCACAGATTGTATTCTACACTTCAGTGGTAAGGGCACTAAAAGAGATCCTGAATATCCAATAAACCTTGTTCTATCTATTTTGGAAGAGAATACACTGGAGCCTCAAGTGCGGAGATAGAATGCTACAAACCAGTACAGAGGGGTTGGTTTAAAATAAATTATCAAAGAAATGAACACAAGGAACAGTATTAAAACTACAGCCAAATATTTCAGGAAAAGTTTCTAACAAAGAAGCAGTTAGTAAACACTTCTTTCCTACATTATGAGACTTAGTTCTATAGACTGATTTGTTGTTTTTTCTGATGGCTATACCACACTGGCTAGGTTAAAGAAATGAACCAGTGAAAGAATATTTCTCTGCTGTGCTCTGTTACCTTATACGTAATTCAACACTGTGATATAGAGATGCGGGTTTTTATTAACTATTACATAGTCAGTTGAATAAGTGTAAATTCATTCTCCAGGACTAAATTCTCTCTATCTTTACATTCTCCTTCCATTCTGAATTAATCTCCACTGTGCACAGACTGCCATGAGGCCATTACTGGAAACTGTCAAAAATGAGCTTTGTTTTAAAAGATTGGGAGGTTGTCTGATGGGGAAGGTATTGCAGGCAAGCGCAACAGAATGCAGGATGTCTTGTTCTTGGGCAAACAAAGGATGATGCACAAACATCTCCACAAGCATTAGGCAGATAAATCTTTTGAGTATTTGCTTATAAAATCATCACATTGACTAAAATGGGACTCCAATATTTTTATGACTTCTGCACCCACCTTAAAAGTGGCTAGTATGTATTTTCATTTTGTTCTTGTAGGCAAGATAATCCAACTCAGTTTTCCCCAGCCTTCTGTCTTCCAGATACACCCAGACTAAAAGGGGTAAAGATTTTAAATCAACCTTAAATTCTAGTGACTACACAAGACACCAGCTGCTGTTTTCTTGCCAAGAATATGGAAGTAGCTTTACTTTGTTTTCCCCCCCAATACTATCTTTTTATTTCCCAATATTGTCTACAATCCTGGACATCCTGGTGGTCTCCCATTCAAGTACTAACCACGACTGGCTGTGGCTAGCTTTTTCAATGTCAGCTAAGTGCTGCCATCTGCTGTGTTTAGATTATGCACATCTTCCACATGTCCCAGAGTGGGGGAAATGAATGAATCTTGTGTTGTTTATACAAAAGGAAGAATACATCAGGTCCATAAATGATACAAGGTGCAGATGAAATAAACTTCTTCATTCTTGCCTCAACAACACTAAAGAAGTGCAACTGTGAACCTTAGAAGCAGATCCAAAAATGTATTTTCTGAGCAAATTTCTGAGATTTTTGCCATTCCATGGGAAAAGAATAATTTCAAACCTGGGAAGGGGGATTGAAGAATTATTCTTCCCTTAGAGAAATGTGATGAAGTAGTGTTCCTCTGCCAGATAATTTATTTGTCCACAAACAGACCAAGAGATTTCAAAAGGTCTTTTGCATATTTAGTACTAAATGATGTAAAGTGGAAGTTGGAGCATACTCAGAAGCAAACCAGTTTCCAGGATTTGTCAGGAGTGCTTATAGAAATATAAACACCTGCTAATGAAATGTGTTTTCCTTACTAAACCAGTGTAATATAATAATTAGAGTCCTAGACTAGAACAAGAGATGTCCAGGTTCAAACTACAAAAAATATTGCATTTCTTTCAAATATTTGTCATCATCCAACAAACCTCACAGTTATTATTATAAAGATAAAATTGGAGGAAAGGAGGATAACATATGGTAACTTGAGCTCAGGAAGAAAGGCAGGCTATTAAATAAAATATTAACCAACTTATGAATATTCAGAAACTGGAGGATATTCAGGAATATGGATGTAATCATATGGCCCATTGGAAATAGGGACATCATGATGCTGTGTTTATAACCTGCTATTGACCTATCAAAATATATGTAGTAAAAGCCATCAGTTCTTTGTTTAATCATTCTTTATATTCAATTTATTCCCATACCATATAAAGTTTTATTCTCAACTTCTTTTTAAAATATAATATTATAGACACAGAGGTAGTTCCATCATTCTTAGATTTGCTTTTCTTGAAGGATTTTTCCAGGATTAGTACAGAAAAGCTGCAAAGTGAGATTCAAGATGGAAAATGTATTTCTCGAGAGATCTTCCTCTTCCCGTCCCCTCCCCCAAATCCGGAAAACAGGAAAGATCAGACTATTCATAACAGAGGAGAGAGACCTTCCCGGAGTCTTTAGGGGGAAATCAATCAAAGAAATTATTTTTCCCACAGACCAGGGCATAACAAACTTTAATAACCATGGGATTTTTTTTTCTCCCTGATTGAGGCATAAATCTTTGATTAATTTATAGCCTGGAGTGACTATATAATAGTCCCTAATGTGTTTTCTGAATAGGAATTGAGTACTGGTAAGAAACTTTTTTAAAAAAAAAAAGCTGGCTCTCTTCAAATTAATGACAAATGTAGTTGTTGCAGCCCTTATAATATTTGAGTCTGAAATAATATAGAAGACTGCAAATCTTGTTTAAGTCCCACTGAAATTAATGGGATTTAAGTAAATTGCATCTGACATATCCCAATAGATGTTATCAAGTACTGTTGCAACTTTATTTTTATTTATTAGAGAGCAAATTTATCTTAATGGTCACTTTTGAGTAAACTTGTGATTTTTATATGTATCCATAGCACTGAATAGCAGTGCAATATCACATTGTATCTATTAAATCAAGAAACCTTTTCCCTAAATATGTATCCTCAACACGCAAATGATTTCAACTATTATTTAAATAAGGATGACTACCTTATGATGACTCACTTTATCAGTGACAGACTTCGCATATACATTCAATCAATCAATCAATACTTATTTATTCAGCATGATTTAATAATGAAGGATACTAGGAATGGCAATCCAGGAATATCTGCAAGATCCTCATTCCTATGCAGGCAGTTCTCAGATTACAATGGCAATTGGGACTAGAATTTTGTCACTAAGCAATATAATTGTAATGTGGAACATTACATAACACTATTAGCAGCAGTGGACATCCCACCAATCCCAATTGCCATCATAACATGTATTGTATGGGTTGTTAAGCAGAAAGAAGTGGAAAGGCTAACAGCATGCAGGAAAATGTACAGGCACTACAGACAAGTGGGTGCCACAGGCAGATGCACATGTGCTGCCAGTCAGTAGGTGCTACGGGGAGGGCCTACTGAGTGCAGGTGGATATGAGAGGGTGTGAAGAAGTGTGAGTGGATATAAAGGGTGCCATGAGGTGTGGAGGGTGCTGCAGGCAAACAGAATGCAGGTGAGTGGAGATGGATACTACAGAGCACAGGTGCAGCACACAGAAATCAAATTAACTACATTATTGGGACAATTTGGCAGAAGAGCTTAGTTTTAAGGGCAGAGATATAGCCAGGGACAGGACTGGTTGTGGAACAGATCAAGAATGATCACATACAATTTTCAAGCTATGTGTATCCCTTTGCATACAAAGATGGTGAAAAATTATTAGGGATTATAAAAACTGTCATGTTTGAATTAGCACTTCTAAAAAATTAAATAAATAGTAACATTTTCCCCATCTGTTAAAAAAATTAAGAATTGAAAGTAAAAGACAAGGATTATTATAGGAGCCTCTGTGGCACAGTGGTTAGAGTACAGTACTGCAAGCTACTTCTGCAGCCAGCTGTCTACAATTTGGCAGTTCAAATCCCACCAGGCTCCAGGTTGACTCAGCCTTCCATCTTTCTGAGGAGGTGGGTAAAATGAGGACCCAAATTGTTCGGGGCAGTATGCTGACTCTGTAAACCACTTACTAAATCTGGGCTACAATATTCCTGACTACTAGATGACACTATCAAAAACTCTTGGCTGCCATGGTTGTCTGGAATTTTGCAAACCTTATGGAAAGTAACTATGTTGGGGATGGCATACAGTATAAACTAAGACATATGAGTGTATTATTAAAATGATAAAAGAGACATTACTAAAAGACCCTTGGAGAATATAAAATCAAACAACAGAAAACTGGGCAGGGAGTGGATGAAGAAAATTATCTATGTTGTGTTCAGGCCACAAGAAGTGACACAACGCCTACTGATGATGATGAGGGGTTAATTGCTGTGGAATATGGTGCTGATCATTCAGACTGATGGAGTCGAAAGACAAATTCATAAAATGAAGTCCCTACCTGGCTATTAGCCAAGATATCTGAAAAGGTCTTCCAGTTTCAGAAGCAGTACATTTTTGAAAACTACCAGTTCCTGAATTCCTTGCAATGTTTAGATATTTTGCCAGAGTGGAGCTTTATTTGCAATTGGCCACTCCACCGCCCTGAAGATTTTTACTGCCCCTGCAGTGAAGCATAGGCAGGGGTGGGCACGGCTGCTCCGTCTCACTTACATAAGGGCGAAGCCATTCTCCGAAGAGGAAGGCGCAGCACTTTGCAAAAGGGGCGAGCTTCTGCAAGCTGGTACCTCCTCCGCTATCTCCACCACCCCCGACGACTCAGTCCTTCTCCCATAATCCCCAGGCAGCCCATCTGAAGAGCGTTAGGCTGGGAAAAGGTGAAATAAAGAGGATGTAGGTTTACAGTTTCCTTAATCTTGAATTTATTCATCCTTTGTTATGCTGATATCCAGTGACTTACATCCAGTGACATACATAAATCAAGTTTTAAGGCTTGGCAAGGGCGGCTGATTTTGAATCTGAGGAAACGATGCTTTATATCTAAGAGGGTTTGCCCCTCTTTGAACCCTCCTATTTCAAATCTTGAAACATCACAATGACAAGAGTTTCATGCAATCTGTCTTGGGCAGTTTATATGTCAACATCTAGCGCCCCGATTTAATTCTAAAGCCTTCCCTTATACTATTCTCCAAGTTGTGCCACCTTTTAAGTGCCTGGATTTTCTATGGAGCCAAAAAAGGAAAAACCAAGAGTATCCTAGGATCCTTCAAGACTAACAGAAAACGAAGCAAAATGAAAGCTTATACCTTTTAATGAAACTGGTTAATCTGAAAAGTCCTCTTCCTGATATGAGGCTGTCAAGGATTATAGCTCTTCCACTAATAGATGAACCGAACAAAGAAGAAATCGTCAGCTGCAAGTGATACTATCCCAGCCTAAAGCTGGCCCTGCAATTCTTTCCTAAAGTTGTAAAATTCCCATCCTCAACACACAAATTACACACAGTTCCATCTTCTGTTATTAATGTCACTATCCCGATGAGCTTTATTTTATCCACTGGTTTTAATGATTCGATTTTTATTTCTCAAAGGAAAATACTTAAACTTGAAAAGAAACGACCGATTTGAGTAAATATCAAGAGGGCTTACTATAAAAGGTGTTGATACTGAAGCCGACACAATAGCGGCTGGAAATGCGCATGAAATTTTATTGTCCATTAGACGGACAAAAATACCAACATCTAGCTGGCTATGCGACGAACCATGATAATGATGATGATGAGCGGCTCATCGAAATAACTGCGAAAAACATAGTTAAGTTTTTCCTCCTTTAAAATCCGTCATTGCGCGGTGGGGGTGGGGGGTGAAGTAGAACACCCCGAGCAGCTTCGGCTAAACCTGCCAATTTCGGCCCGATAGGAAAACCTAAAAAGAACTTAATACTTGGGCAGTCCGGTACGCATGAGGATAGTGTCTTCAGAAATGAGGCTTGCAGGTCAAGGAATTCGGACATTCCATCTATCCGAATGCAGACCAGCAAAGTCGGAGGAATCGTTTTATACATTTCGCAGCTGGGACTGGGGAGTGTCCGCAAGGCAAAAAAGTTAAGAGGGTGCCTGCGATTTGACGCTCTGCCCGTTTGTTATGGCCCCCCTCGCATCTAATCCACATAAAAACTAGACAGGGCGTCGGTCGCATCGCCGCTATCGCCATCTTCCAGGCCTGGCAAAAAATAACAACACCGTCCTAACATTTATCTGAGCTGTAGCTGGAGGAAAAGAGATGGGGACCCGGTCAGGCTCGGTGAAAACTGCCTCAAGGGAGGAGGGATGTCTTGTTTTTCCACAAGGACCTCGGGGGAGGTGGGGGGAACCGTCCCTCGCGTTCAAGAGAGCCGGTCGGGCTGCGGGGATGCAGCCGCTTGGCCCGTCCTCGGAAGCAGGCTCTGGAATTCCTTCACGCCACGCCCTGGCCTTCGGGCCTAGCCTCAGAGACTGCGTCGCCCAACCTGCTAACCCAAAGCCAAGCGAGGCACATTAGGAGTCGGGATATCGTGTGAGCCGTTTTGGTTCAGCCAAGAATTATTTCGGACGTTATGGCGGGGGGGGGGGGGAGGGGGACAGGACTATAATCCCGAATGAACTACCATTATTACTATCTCTATTAGTACGACGACGTTTTATTTTGTGATTCCCCTCGTTAACCTTTTACTCGAAAAAATTCACCACAATCACCGTTAACGCCTTAACGGCGGTTTCCGCTAAATGCAAAGCAGGACCTTCTCCTGCTCGCTCTCGTTGCCTTCTCCAAGAATTGTTAGAGCCCTCGCGCCCCATCCGAACAGGGGCATTTACGGCCTACAAGCGGATTAGGGTGTGACGGGAATCCGCCAGCCCCATACAAGGCCGGCTGGCTGGGCGAACTACCACCCGCCTTCGGCGAGGAGGCCCATCCATTACCCGCGGCGGGATCATCTGGAGCCAGCAAAGATACACAGACGATAAATTCTGGCTGCGCGTTGCCCCGCGCCCCGACGGCCGGGCCGTCCGCATTCCTGCGCGGACTGACTGGGAGGAGAGGCGGGGCGAGGCCGGGCCCTGCAAAGCAGTCCCCTTGGCCCGCTATCCATCACGGCGCTGAGGTCTCCGCAGGGCCGGTGCAAAGAGGATCCGCCGGCTGAGGCAGCGCTCTTTCCTTCTTTTCTCGCTTTCTGTGTCGGATTTGGACACAGCTAATGTGGGGGTGGGGTGCGGGGTGAAATGTTCATATTGCAAAATATGAATATTTTACTATAGGAAAATATGAATGGATATGCAAATAGTAAAATCATCCCAGTACTTGAGTAGCAAATCAAAGTAGTATCCTTACTCCAGGAGGAGTTATCTACCCCAGGATTAGTAAAAGAACCAAAGAAAGTTGTTCAGACTAGGGAAAGGCCTCTCTTTAAGATACTTTCTTTGTTGTTTTCTTTTTCTTCTTGCACACTAACATATGCAGGAGGTTTAACAGAGCCATTTATATAGAATTATCCCAAATGTACATGTATGTGTGCTGTGTTTGTGTGTGGTGTTTTGTTTTGGTTTGGTTTGGTTTCCTTCAAGGTGATTTGGTTTTGGTTTCCTTCAGGTGATTGCCTGGACAGGCCCTGCAGTTCCCTTGGTAAGGTTTCATTAATGGCTTGCCATTCCCTCTTTTCAGGCTGAGAGAAAGTGAGTCATCAGCTTGCTTTGTGCTTGAAAAAAGGACTAGAACTCAGTTCTTAGCCTGATGTCTTAACCACTAGAGCAAACTGGCTCTCTTGATTTGTAGATTAAATATGATACTGCTTTGGTAGTGCAGACTCTGCTATAATATCCAACTAAGATTGTTGTTAACAATTGCCCTGGTTTCCTGCCCATTTTTTTAAAAAATCTGAATATGTTGACATTTTGCAGTGCCTTAGAAAGCCTTATTTGGTTTATAAATTGTTTAATTAAATGTGTGATCCGAGGACCACAACTTTGTACAATCATTTTTGTAAAGTGCAGCATGAGATACTCAATAGGGAGTTTAACTGTTCTCCAGCCTTCTTACAGTTCTGAACTCTTATGAGTCATGACCACCATGGGCATGCTCAGAGACTCGAAACACTTTGTACATGTTCAAATATATCCAATTTTTAATCATTTAAAATTCTACATTTAAATCTGTAGTGACTCTCTGCTCTTGCCTTAAATTGAGGGAATACACTAAGGATATACATGAGTCACATTTGGAATTCTACCAAAATCTGTCACCATTCCAGTACTTAGGCCCAATGCCATTGGAAAAAAGAGTCAGCGAGCTCAGGTGTCACAATGGCAGAGAGAATTGTACAAAAAAGCAACCTGATCCAGAAGGAATTTGAGAAAGGGATAGAAGGGAGAAAACCTGAAATTAGCCAGATTTCTGTAACAAGAAAGTTAATTTGAAATTGATCCTTCTTAAGAGTAATGAAGAAAGTAGTTTGTTCAGAGAAACATGAGCTCAGTTTTGAGTGTCCTAGATTATAATCTTCTCAATTTGGATTCTTGATTCAGTAAAGTTATATTTTAGGAGAAAGAGCAGCTCTAATGGTTTGCTAAGGTCATCTTTTACAAGCCAAAAAAGAATAATTATTTTGCTAAGTTCTATTCCAAGATCATAAATGCCTTTCTTCCATAAATCTCTCCTCACTCTGCTTTCCTATATGAAAATTCCCTAGCCTTTTGTTTATGGAGGTGATCTGTGAGATTAATCCTAAAAAGCACAGCAATCACAAACTTAGACAAAATTATTGAAGAATAACATTTAAGTGACAACAACGAACAGTTAAATATTACATTTTCAGATGTAGTGTATGGTATGAAAACTGGATACTGGAGAAAAATGAGAGAAAGAGTATAAATAATTTTGAATTTGGAGATGGTTGCTAGATCTATCATGGATTGGAAAAAGAATCAGTCAAACATACCTGGATCAAATAAAAGGCTGGGGGTTCTTTGGAAATAATGATCAATAAGGATAAATGCTCATACTTTGGACTCATGACATCAGCAGATAGTGGATTAGAAAAAATATGCTTGGTAAAACTGAAAGAGAGATAATTGGAAGAAATGAAAGAGAAATCAGTACAGAACATCCAAGAGTTTTCTAGAATGTTCTTGGAAAACCTAGAAATTATTTCTGGAGATAGAGCAAAGTGGCAATCATTTATATATACAGTGATCAGGAGTCAAGTCCAATTTAATTTCATTTAATCCTTCAGATTCAACCTTGTTTAGATCTTTTAGAAGAATTACTCAGTAGGTTCCTGTTTCTTCCCTTTCAGTACACATACTACTTGAATCAAATACTCCATCTTTATCCATCAATACTTCCTGCCTTATTCCAGACATCTGCAGAATGTCACTCAATGAGTAGCCATATAAATATGATAAATAATTAAACAAATCTAAATTCTTCAGGATGTGAAAGGATTCTGGTTGGTTTCAAGGTTTCAATTTCTAGATTTCATCAATGAAATCAGCAGCCAAGGTAATGCAATTCAATTCAAGTGAACATCAGGAACCATCCTGAAAAATAAAACCTGGTTTTGAACTTAGAAGCTTCTCTTAGACCCATGGAGTTTCTATTCTAGATTGTTCTCTTTGCTTTGTGAATGGCCATGAAACTACAGACCACGTTATTTCTGGAATTAAGAAGAGGGTAAGAATAAATTACAGGAAACCAGAATAAGATTAATCTCCATAATATTCTTTTTATTCAGTGATAACAACCCAGTACTGAGTTAAAAGCACAAAAAACCCAAAGCTGGTTCTCCTCCCCCCCAAACATTCAAGTGGCTTGGATTCAAAGAGAACGAAAGAAAAATTAGTCTCAGCAATTGATGTTTTCTTTTATTCTAAACGGCTCAGGTTTTGCATTCTACTTAATAGTATTAATTTTTAATGCTAGATTTTACTCTTGGCCTGTATCAAATGTATCTGCAGATAGACAAGTGATCATGTAAATACTAGTATTACCAGGACAATACAAAAGGCATAGCAAGGAATCAGACAGCTGTAGTCATTCAAGTGATTATGAAAAGTTCATTAAACGAAAGGAAACATGTATTTCTGCCCCCTATAATTCAGTCTTTCTCTTGCCATGGCCTTCTCTTGGCCTAGCATTTATAAGTTCTTGAGAGGGAATAAATGCATGGAGAATTAAAGGAAGAAGATTGTTGCTGTATATTGAGGCCAGGGGGGCAGGACAGGAGGTGTTGGTTGTGTGGATTATAGTTATAATAAGTACCAAAAAAGTTAGGGCAATGAAAAAATGTGATTAATTCTATTTTTCAGTAATAGTTAAATAGGCTGCTATAAAGAGAGATAATCCATTCTCGAGCATTCATAGTTATTTTGACCATCTGGACATAGTCTTATTAATTATTCTTAAAAGAAAAAGTGTTGTCCAACATAGTTGAAGCTCAATATCTTGCTTGATTCCTCAATGCCCAAGCTATTTACCTTATCTGGAATTAATGGATTTTGCATGGATCAATGGAATTCAATCATCATAAATAGATAATTGGTTTTATGATTCTCTCCATAGTTTTCTCTCCTTGTTACTCATTAGTGGGAAAATAGATTTTGGTCATTTATTGAATACTTTTTTGATGTTGCACAAAACATAAACAGCATCAATTGACAGCATCAGAATGTAAGAACAGTCTTGCTGGATCAAGCTAAAGGCCTGCCTAGTCCAGCATTCCTCTCCCACAGAGCTAGCCAGAGGTCAAAGAAAAGCCTAAGCAGGACGTGAATCCAGAAACAACTTCTTGCTCGTAACTCTCTGGCATTTGTTCTGAAGAAGCATATTGTTAACAGTATTGGAGATTCACATGAATGGAAAATGTATAAAATGTATAAAAAGGGCTCAAGATTAACAGATCATTATTATTTCCATGTCTTTTTTTCATTAACTCAAGGCAACATAAAGAGTAATCTCCCTTAATTTTATTCTTACAACTGTGAGGTAGGTTGGGCTCAGAGAGTGTGGCCCAAAGGCTAACTGTCATTGACTAAAAGTGATTGTCCAACAACTTGGTTTACACCACACTGATATAAATTTCATAGGCTTCACTAAACATACTATTTATTCAGTTTATATATATATGAACCCATCATGCTTTTATCTTTTGGGATAAGCACATTATTAACTAACACCATTCATGATATCTCCCCATATCTTTCCATCCAAAATAAAGCAGCTAGTTATCAGTGTGACTTTTAAAAACACATCAAAATAAATACAAGGATTTAAAGAACAAATTTTATACAACTTCATTAATCTTTCATATACTGATATTCAAGTCTTCATTCCTTATTGCACCATAGTCTTAATCAATAAAGATTATTTAGATTCTCAGAAAATAATACCATCTATAGATATAGATACCATTCACCATTGCAAACATCATCACATCCTGTATATGTATGCATGGATGCATTAAATATACATCCTTATTTTCCTGATTAAGACCTAACATCATTAAACCATTCATTTGTTCTCACAGATGTTTTATCCCTTTCTTATTGTATTCAGTAAGGAACTTCCAACTTCATATTCACACAAAACATTCCATAATTCAACTCTATTCAGTTTATGATATAATTTCTCTAAATCAATAAATGTAAAATATATTTTTTCACATTCATATATTTCTCAATGATCTGCTGAAGAGTAAAACCTGATTTGCATGCCCTCTAACTGGTAAAGCTGCAAGGTACTTTTAAATATTGCTTATTCTAACTTTTTGTAACCTTTAGATCAGAATTCTGCTAAACATCTTCCTAGGTACATCCAACACACTCCCCACCTTGTACTGTTTACATCTACTCATAATATTTTTCCCTTGATATGCTTTGTAGTAATAGCGTTTTTCTCATCTTCAGGCACATATGCTGTCTTCACACATACACTTCATACGTTCATTCCTATGGAGACACAACCACATAAGCAAATTACTTCCATATTTTAACATTTCTACAATAAGGTTGTTTATCTTGCTTGCTCTACCATTTTTCAACATTCTAAGAGTATTTATGACTTCCTCTTCATAATTATTTCTTGGACAGTAATGTTTATAACATTTGTTTTTATTTCTGCTCTTTGACATATGACTGATAAAAATCTCTAAAATGCTCCTTTTACTATTTCATCTTACCAGTTTCTCCCAAATTATTTCATCACTTTGATTTTTATTCCATTCATGCTGCTGCATGTTCCTTTCTTAGCCCTTTTCATCCACTTCCAAAATTCCTTTTTATTTCTATCAAAATCATTCTGCATTTTCTCTGCCTACTTAAATATCATTCTCATATGGATTCATATGAGATAATAGATAATATCAGTTCCTAGTTGTTTATTGTTCTTTATTTCTTCTACTTCATCAATTTGTATCCCTTCATTCCAAGTTGCAATCTTCCATAGACCATTAACATTACCAGATGGGCTAAAATTCTCCACCTCCCATAGTATTTTAATCAATAAGACTTGGTCAATCAAAACATACTTTTGAGTAAGAAAGAGTAAGTGTGGACTAAGCTATCAATTTTAATTTCAAATGGCTCACATGAAGCATTTCTTCTTTGCAGACACAAGCAAAGCCCAATTTTAGCTGCCCAAACTGTAGCACTCTATGTAATCTAGCATGCTAAAGTGGAGACTACCTTGCACATCAACAGATTGCAGTCTACACCCCCAAAATATGAGGTACATGCTATATAATCATACACTTGCAATGCCTCCTTTCATTTTATTATTTTTATTGAATTCTAAATACCACTGAATTCAGTGGAACTTATTTTCAATCTTTCAGTATAATTTTAGCACATTTACTCACAAGTAATTCCCACAATATTCAATATTCTATTATAAATCCTCAGATTATAAATCCCATTGGTTTATTGAGAACTTATTCTTATAAAATTTATTAGCCTCTGTCAATTAAATTTGCATATGGATATAAAAGGAGTGGTGATGAAGCTTGGGTTAGAAAGGAGAATGAGACCTTTTTTTAAAAAAAGATGTCATTCACTATTAAGTGGCCATTAAACTGCCCAACTAAAGTCAATGAGGTGTTTTCAATTGCACAAATTTGTACAGTTAATCTAGATGATTTAATGTTACAACCCTATAACTATTTACCAGAGAATAATCCTCCTCAAGCAGAGTGACACATTCTTGGAGTAGATATAAATAGTATCCTACAGTAAACCTATCAACATTGCAGCTTTAAGTTTTAAATTTGTTGCAATTATTTTTCGATCACATAACAGTATGAAGACTATGTGTGGGAGGGGGATCTGCATTTTGTTGTACTTGTTATTTTTAATCAAATGGGTTTGTGCTTTTTGCTTTAACATAGGTACATGGAGAGGTAGACATCCACTGTATTGTTAGAACTAGTGAATAAACTAAGTCAATGCTGAAAGTGTGAGCACACGAGACCTGCACCTTGAGAATTTATTCCTTATTCTCAAGAAAAACTAAGAATGTTGAGCAACAGGATTGCTGGCAGAAAAGATATGATGCTTTAGGGGCATTTCCTCCCAGGTGATATTTCCCTTCTGTGTTCTGAATATTTAGTGTCAAGGCTTGGTGATACCCTAGCCGGTAGTGATCTGTAAAGCTCTCTCCAGTTAATTATGCAATTGTTCGTCAGCTCCCATGTCAGAAAGAGGCCTGGAAACATCCCTGGGTGAGAAGTTGGGTATGGTTTAGACATAAACCACGAATCAAGTAAGCCTTGGCTTTTTCTTTCCCCATAAAATGTGCATTCAGTGGAATTTATCTCAAGGTAAGATGGGGCAAATTTGTTTTTTGGTTGGGGGGGGGGAGTACTATTTTAATTCCGGGATAACCAAGGGAAGCCTCAGCCCTTCTTCTTCACAGCCTGGGAATAAATTCAAGGCAGCAACACAAAGGCAGGCAAAGAAACCAAATATTGCCTGGGCAGGCTTGTGCGGTTGTGAGGTGCAACTGCAGTCACCTCGGGTTTTGGCTAAGAGAATACCTACTTAAGAAAGCAAGCCGAGATCAAGTACCGGTGAAACCAGGGAAAAGTTTTATTGTGACAAAAGTTTTAAATGAAACCGCCTGAGGCTTTTGCTATAGTAAAGAGAATTGGCGCTCAAAGAAATGCAGCGGCTGCCTACATCTGCCTTCCCAACCCCAGGAGAAAGCTTGTTGCCCCTTTCCGCCCCTCCATCCCTGGCTGGCGGGTAATCTCTCGCCTTAGAGATTTCCTTACAAAGCTGGAAATCGTTTCCCTTCCTGAAAGTACCGACTGCTCCGGAGCCCCCAATTAGCAAAAGGGTAAACCCATTAACGGCTCTACGGTTTCGGCCAGGTGGCCCTCATCACAGCTGGGCGAGGTCTGGAGCCGGAATCCCATCCGCCGCCGGGACCTCCCAGCAAACCCCCCCCCCATCAATAATCCGCGCAACCCCGCTTTGAATGGCCTCTCGCCCTTCCCTTCCTTTCTCTCGGCTCCCAGGGACAAGAAGATGTCCCTGGCCAAAAGGAGAGCGGCGGCGCAGCGGCGACAATCTATAACTGTTTTCTCGCGGAAGATCTGCGATCGAAGGGAAGGCGCAGCTCGGAAAGTAAAAGCACGCCTTCTATTCGGGGCCTCGAGGAAGGGTGGGAATAAAAACTGGAAACGTTTGCATTTAACTAAGTAGCTTAATTGAATTTTAACTACAAATACAGTTACACAGTAGTATAGTATTTAAACCATTTAATTAAATATGTTACACCCTGTCTTTCAAATTAAACTTTCATAGAAGCAATGTTTGGAGCGATGTCCTGGGAAACAAAGGCATCTCCACCCCCAACTTGTTTTTCTTTATGAATTCCTTACTCAGAGTCTTCCCCGGGTTGGACGCACTACAATTCTTGTTCCTGTTGCCAGCTGAAATGGTTGGGGAAGGCTTAAAAAAAATTGCTTTGTCAGAGGGCAGGCTACCTTGAATAGTTGCTTTATTCGAATGCAGATCGTGAATCGTGCTAGCTCAGGATTTCGAATCAGTACACAATGGTTGGGATGTACACACAGTACGCAAAGCAGAAGTTTGTTTAAAATGAAGTTTGTTCAACCTGCCCTTGGTGGTGTCGTTTATGCAAATCAAACATTTACAAACTAAAGAAGAGTTTGTGGGCCACGCCAAAACAGGGTGGCCCCACAGTTTCACAGAATGTAAGAGACCTTGAAAAAAAATGATTAAAGTTGGAATCTTTTGCTGGACAAGGCGGTCTCTCCTAATGAAAAGATGCGTTCTCTGTTAGTGCAAAAGAAAAATTAAGGTTTTCCCCAAGGCAACTAGACAGGCTAGTAACAAGCGTTGACCCTCACAGGGAGTTGGAAATCCAAGTTATGCTTTGCTTTTGTCTCTCATCCAAAACGCCTCAAATGAACTTCGGAATTGACTTTTGCAGCAATCCTGGAAAGTGGGGTGGCTATTGCTGAAAAATGTATGTTAGTCAGGGAAGTCTGCTAAGGAAAAGTTTCTTCCCTGTGTTGAAGAAAAAATGAATTTGTAACCTTTGGGATATTGCTGAACTGTTCAGCGACAGTTTGTGAAGGCCGAGGGGCTGACCAATCTTCGACTGGAGTTCGAAGGGGGAACTGAAGAATTGCAAACATCAACATGGCTGGCGTGTGGCTCCTTAAGCAAGAGAACAGAGCGGCACAGCGCAAATCGAGCCTAGAATTAAGATTAACCTCGCTGGATGATGGACTTCCGGGCGCACGTCCAGATGTTCCCGAGGACTTGCTTAGACTTCCCCGCAATGGGACGCACGTCCAGATGTTCCCGAGGACTTGCTTAGACTTCCCCGCAATGGGACGCTATGGAACGAGGGACCCCTGGAACCATCGCTTGGAGGAGGAGTTACACCAAAACCTCAGTAGCCAATCAGATTGTGCGAGCGGTGCCCTAGGAAGGCATGTCACCTCTCTTTCACCTGAGAGGCTAGAAACCTAGAAGCTGAGTTATGGATGGAGAGTACCATTTTTTCCTGCAAATTGAGACAAGATCAAACAAAAACTGATGTTAGCTCTTGAGTGTATTGTTTAAAGGAGAGTTGGCAAGTTGATCCAACTAGGAACATTCATCCAATATCAAAGAGACCAATCGACTCTGGGGCAGAAACAATATGGGAGACAGAGTCAAACTTAAAAACAAACTCCTGTTTTTACATTTGAAATATCTATGCTACAAATGAGTGAGAAGTGTCTGTCACTTTGTACACTCACATGCCTAGATTTACACTTCATTCTAACCCTTTATGTGATTTGTTTGGCCTTAATGTCTTGTGAAAAACCAAGTTTTGGCTTATAGTGCAAGCATATTTGTAGACCCAGCACATTGAGGATTAATAGGTTAAATGATTGTGGTTGGTGCCATGTGTGAACAAGATCCTAGTGGCGCTGAGGTCACTGTCTGCTTAGAACATTCAGTAAGATCCAACTCAGAGGTGGTATTCAGCAGGTTCTGACCAGTTCTGAAGAACCAGTAGCGGAAATTTTGAGTAGTTCAGAGAACCGGCCAATACCACCTCTGACTGGCCCTGCCCCCATCTATTCTCTGTCTCCCGAATCCTAGTTGATTGGCTGGGTCTTCTTTTGTTGCCTGCACAGGAGAACAGAACTGGAAAGCAGGTTAGTGGAGTGGGGAGGGAATGGGATTTTGCAGTATCCTTCCCCTGCCACGCCCACAAAGCCATCCCCACAGAACCGGTAGTAAAAAAAAAATTGAATCCCACCACTGGTCCAGCTATATCTGTTCTGATGTCATTCTAACTTGTCCCAAAGGCAAGGCTACAGAGAATGTATTTGTTGACTACATTGGCTACGTAGCACCCTATTGCTAAACCCAAAATAGCTTTGAACTCTTCATTTGAGATTTCCCTCCTTTTACTATAGTTTACTTTGTTTTCTTGGAGCTTCTAAAGCCTTATTGGGGCATTCAACTGAATACACAAACCTGGAAACTGATTTTCACTTCTCACACTAGACCATAATGTGATTGAAGTTTAATTTACTGTGTTGTGGGAACAACTGGGGGGGGGGAGACTCCCCACTTGCTGCTAACTAAAGTAGATAGGAAGGCTGGGATCACTCCGAACAACCAAGTCAGATAAACTCCTGGAGATGCATTTGCACTACAACTCAAATAAGGACATTGGTTTTCATTAAGCGTATTGTAGTGTATTAAATCAACTGGTATAGTTCATGAATCTAGAGAATATGCTAACTTGGTAATCAGTTTAAGCCTTTAAACTTTAGTACAGAAGTCTCCAAACTTGGCAACTTTAAGATTTGTGGACTTCAATTCCAAGAATTCCTCAGCCAGCATAGCTTAAAGTTGCCAAATTTGGGGACCCCTGCTTTAGTACACATTGAAAGCAATCAAGTGGCATAACCCAAGGTAACTCACTTGGACTCACACAACAAGCCAAGCCAAATGCTATGGTGGCAAGTGTGCTTTGTGAACTCAGACAATTGTAGTTTGTTCAGTACACTGTGGTTCAACAAACCACAGCTTAATACACT